>CM075020.1:13643643-13702147 GCA_037576675.1 Pangasius sanitwongsei | reverse complement strand
GTGTGTATATATATATATATATATATATATATATATATATATATATATATATATATATATATATATATATATATATGGTGATGATGTATTGTTAGAATACAGGCAATTCAAATTCTATAATTCTTATATAATTCTATAAATTCCATCTTTTAAATAGCCAAAGGTTTTAGAAATCTTATGTCGACTCCTACTCATCTTAACCCAATCAGAATGACCCATTTAGATCTGTATTAAAACTAAATCTCTAATAAGCATGAACAGTGAACAAGAAGCTCATGGTATTGTCCCTCTGTCTTTTATTTACACTCCTACCTGTCACCAGGAGCATCTTCAAGCATGAGAAGAGGTTCTGGGGCTCTACTTCCATCAGTATTATTTATAGGGATCATCAACAAGATGAAGATAAAATACGGGATTACACATTAAATGTTAAAGTTATATTGCTATGAAGTCTAAAGAGCTGGGTCATTGTGATAAAAAATTGCTAAGTAGTAAACAGAACACATACCTAAGTGAGAATCAGCGCTTTCTTTTATGACTTTTTGCCATAGCCATTCATCATAAGCATAGACCTTTTGCCACACATGTCTTGAATTTTAAACAGAAAATTTCAGGCTTTAATAATAATGGTGCAATTTGCATGACTTTTACACAAACAGAAAAACAGGCACAGGGGAAAAACTGTAGCGGTAGCAACCTCACCAGAATGTGATTAATTCTATTTATGATTAATTACAAGAAAAACAGAATGAGAATGGTCCTAATAGGACATCAATAATAATTGATGTAATCAACAGCGTGGAACGTTCCCCACACCTGCGAGTGCTTCATCAAGGGGATGGCCTGGTTTGCTGGGACACGAGCAAGCGACTTTGGCTGCGTACCTGCTGCGGAGGTGCCGCTATTTATTAGAGTGGGAACCATTAGGCCAGCATGTCCGTGCATCTGCACCTCCTTCCTCCATCACACACATTAGCTACCGCTCGCTGCTTCTGAAGCTCTTCTGGATGCTCCACTAATTGTGTCATAGTGTGGAACTTTTCCCACTCGCAAGCACAAAGTCACTGCTTTAAAAAAAAAAAAAAAAAGTGCTTTTTTGTGCAAAGTGCCCCCAAAAGAAGTGCTTTTTAAAAACCTCCATCATGTATTATTCAGTTATAGAATTAGGATAATTGGCATGCCTTAACTGCAGACCAATTTCAAGGTGTAAGGAACAGGAATGTGTGACAAATGGTATAGATTTGACATCAGTCGCAAAACTCCTCAGTGTGAAACCTTTTGCCTATCCAATAAACTCCCTCTCCTTCTTTTCCTCTTTTGGGCCTCTCTTCTTCCCTCATAAAAGGAGCAATTACTTAACATTTGGACCCTATTCTCAACAAGTCCTTCATTGTTGAAACTGCGTATACTCATACTAATAAGAAAGGACTATTGAAAAGAAGGAGAAAAGTGAATGTTAATAGATGGCAAAGGTTTCTTAAAATGAGCTCCACTAGGCTAGGGTTTTTATTTCTATGCTAATGTTCATGTGACATGTCTGCTTGTGGCCCTGCGGGAGATTTGCTAGCTCTTTTTTTTTTTTTTTTTTTTTTTTTGAATATTGCATTTCTGTTCACTATAAAAAGCGCCACGCATAATTTAAGCAAACCATCCAAAATGATGCTTTGATAAGCAATCTCTGAAGAAATATCAGCACTCAGTTCAGAAGCATATCCGTAGCCTGTTCGAATACAGCAGGTAGGATAGTTGGTTTTTGCCGTTTCTTCTGCATTTCCTGACTCTGTTTGAGCTTTCCCAATGGGCAGTGTCTCCAAACGGCATGTGTTCAGACTAAATAGTTCCATTTTGAGCTCTGGGTTTTCATTGTTCAGAGCCTTGTTGTTGACGGAGTATCAAGACTTATCAAGTGACAAGTAATTCATCAGTATCTTTTCCACTATGCAGCCCTTACGGGAAGCAGGATCTGTGTTTCCTCTGGTTTTTGTGCTCAGAAGGACAAGCTATCACCACTGAATGAGAAACTGTTCCTCGGGAGAATCTACTAAATCCCATTGCTCTTGTCCAAACTCAAAGTGTTAACATGACTTTTAAGATTCACTCAGTGATTTCTGTATTTTAAGTTCAGTTCCTACGTGCATAACTGTGTTACATTTGAGGCTTCATTCTCTTGCAGGTGCATAAATTATTTATCGGTATAGCAAGCTATTTTTTCCATTTATGCTATTCTGGTGCCTAGAAATTAACACACCTGTGCTGATGTGGTTTGATTGGCACAACAAGGGGTGTGGTATTCAAATTCTGCCGAGTCAGTAATATTTTTTTTTAAACTCACAAAAAAACAAAATTGCCTCTCAAATCCCACTCTTAGCACAGAGACGAGGCCAAAATCGTTTTTTCCTGAGTTCGAACAAAACCTTAAAAATCTTAATTACGTCACCACACTTCAACATAAATAGGCTACTTTATTACTTTACTATTACTAACTGCATACAACCGATTGAATTAATTTATTTGTAACAAATAAGAGCACTAAATGCGCTCTACTAAATTTGACTCGTACGTCATACGTCATTAATTGAATTCAGTTCATTTTATTTGCATAGAACTTTTAACAATAGATATCAATACAAAGCAACTTTATAGAAATCTGGATGTAGATTTAGATTCCTAATGAACAGGACAGAGGTGACAGTGGCAAAGAAAACCTCACTGCGATGACAAGAGGAAGAAACCTTGAGAAGGAACCACACTAAAAAAGAAACCCATTCTCTTTTGGGTGACAGCAGACACAGGGATTATGAATCATAACACTATACAGGTGTAGAAAAGTAAAGTCAGACAGGATTGAGTGTGTTGAAATGATGTTCAGTATATGCATGTTGTGAGTAAGAGTCCTGGGGTGAGCACAGGACAAGTCTACAGTATACTGTGAGATTATCCACTGAAGAAAGGATGGGTATAATTGTTTTACATGTTCATGCAAGAGAATCTTCCATCTTCTCCCTGACTAATCTCTGTTGCAATTGCTAGCTTTGTGTAATTAATTTTGACTGAGCAAATGTATTAGTGTAGGGCAAAATGTGATGTGTGCCTTTTGCTCTGGAACACATTTTGATGTCTTCCCTGCTCTAATACATCCAATTCTACTCAGGAAGTTCTGTTAATCAGCTTAATAATTGGTTTAGGTGTGTTAACACTAATATGTGTTGTAGAGTACTTCAGGACTAAGATTGGGAACATTTACTCTGTGTTCTTTCACACTTTCGAAGCTTGGATAGATATCCATGTCTGTACACAGGTCCTGTATTGGTATTTCATAGGAAATGTACTTGGCATACAGTCCTCAAAGGGATCAAAGGAAATGGTCAAGGGAGTGCTGAAGGAACTGAAGGAATTCTTAGACTTGCTGAAAGACAAAAATTATTCTAATGTCGTACTACTCTGTTCTCATACTGTCCTGTTATTGCACTGTTTTATATTCATTGCACACTATGTTGTTATCTGTACATAGTCCATGTGTATTGGGGGTTCATTTGTTAAAGCTTTAGGCTCCTGATTGGAAAGTTGTGGGTTCAAATCCCAGCACCATCATGTCTTCCATATTGGGCAACCCCCTAAACACTCAATTGTATCCTGTCTCATTTGTCAGCCATATGAATAAATATAAATGTCATGCATGTTGCATCATGGTGCTGGATGCATAAAATTTCATTCCAGTGCATATGTTTGTGTCTATGGGATGACAATAAAATTGATTTGATTTGTTGTTTTCTTGCTGTGAGAGAAACACAGGGACCCACAGTAGACTTGAAAAGACCCTTCTCTTTCGTGTCTTTGTCTTAATCTCTATTATTTGAAGTACCCACTGAATAACCTCACTGCGAAACTCATTTAACTCTACTCTGCCTTGCTTACAATTAATAAACCCATCTGTGCCCACTCGAAGCTTGTCTTTCTCAAACAGCATTACATTATGTAAACCAAAAGACTAAACACTAATTAAACAAAGCAATAATAAGCAACATCAGTATTATTCCTTTGCTTAATTAGTTACCTTTTGCAGAACATTAACTAGTGGTGCTATTACAGATGCAAAGAACGAAATCATTAACAGCTTCCTGTAAGTAAAAATGGTCTCACGCATAAGGAATTGTAGCTTTACAGATCTGACCTTCAAATTCAGATCTGTGTGGGACCCATACAAAAGCACCAGCCTACACGCTGTCTATGGAACAAATGATTAGTGGAATGATTCATTCTCATCACTTTGACTCCATAGTCCTTTTCTGTTACACTGTGTAGATCAGCACTGATGCTATTGTAGTGCTGTCGGATCTGTAGCCTGAAGAATGACTCATGCTGTAGACTGGAACAAGGCACGGATACACATTATACTGTCTGTGTGTTGTTTGGGGCTTGCTTATTTTAAGCATGTAGCCACATCTGAATAATAATGTGAAATGAAATGGGTTTTATTTGACAAGGAGATATATATGTTTAGGTAAATGTAATGGTATAGAGAGCCTAGATGCAGATCTATACTGTAGCTGGGTCTAAGGGTGCTTTGGTAAAACGTTTAGGTTTATCTAATAATTAACATATTCTTAAGCAAAGAGCACAATTTTTAATTTTGTAACAACTTAAAGTTAAATTCATACATTTATTTATTATGCAAACAACCTCGCTGAAAGCTCACTGAAATAAAATACACTGAAGTAATAAAATAATACATTATACACAGCGTTGTTGAATTCTCAGCTCTGATTGGTCAGAAGGGGTTGATTAATTTTCTATAACAGCAGTTCTGCTAATACTTTTTGCTGCAAGCCAAATGACATTGACATAACATTCAGCATTTTTCATTCACGGGAAAGTCTTCAGGACAGAGAACTTTGTGCTTTAAGGTTTCTCGATAACATGACAAGCTGAATTTTCAAGAGAGAAAAAAAAGGGGAATGAGGCAATGATTGTTTATTGATGCTGTAGCATAACTGGTAACAGGATCTAACGAGTCATTCATTAATAAATATTTAAAAAATAATAATCCTTTACAAATTGCTGTGGTATAAGAGGAATAAAACACTTGCTGTTATAGTAAAATAATCAACTTCAGGTTAGTAACACAACACACTACCCCATTTTGTTTTATTCATTACATTCTGTATGTGGTTACGTAATAGGGCTAATGCTAAAAAAAATATATAAAGTGAAAATAATCACCACGTTAAAAGCGAAACTGTTCAACTACAAATTAATTCATAAAAAAAAGTCACACAACACAGATTCCTTAAGAAAGGCTGTGAAACTGACTTGAAATAGAAGAGTAGCTCCAATTAACTAACTTATTAAATTATTTTATTGACCAAGTATTAGAGTTAAAACTATATCCTTTCATTTTCTGTTTATCTGTCAGTTAAAAACATGGAGAATACATAAAAATCAAACAATGTACTGTTTATCTTTGTTACCTGATTTTACTCTTTTTTTTTGTAATACACTACTGCACTTGATTTAAAAGCAATGATGCTTCAAATATTTTATAAAGCAAGTGTAAATGATGAAAAAATGATATGGAAAAAGGCAAAATAAAAAAACTCTGGCATGTCACCCTGATGAGCCGATTAACCACCTACCGGTATAACCCTAGCTGCATCTGCATCTATCTCTCTCACTTTCTGGATCTGTCTTTTCTCATTAACACCTAGTAATAAGGCAATATTTTTCCACGCTTGTTGATGTAAAAAAAAAAAAAAATCCATATAGCCACTTTCAATAATTAACATTTCTGTAATACAGTGAATAAACATCTGTTTACTTAAATACACACGAAGTAGTAAAGGTTGAATGGTATACAATAGTCACAATAAAATAATCATAGATGCCATTACTGATTACAAGTATTGACTTTCAGTACTTCAAGGTATTTTTGTAAAACTATATTTTCAAAGAGTTTGACATAAAATATAAAGCACTGCATTATATAACAATTATTCACAAGTAGTAAATGACTCAGTTACCCATGTTGAGAAATTCAGATTCTATAAATATGCAATTTGGAAACTCCACCAAACCTATATGCGCTCATTATATGGGCCATTATATTGGAACATAATTTTCTCATCTATTTTTTCACTTTGTCACACATTTAACCCAATACCACATACTAACCCAAATTTTCCAATCACATCTTTAGCTCCCTCTGTTTCTTATAAGAAAAACAGTTGGTCAATCTGCATACTAAATTTATTATTATGGAAGAATTTAATCATCAAAATTAAAGTTTAGGGTATTTTAAAAAGGAGGGCACCAACCCACAAATATGTATAACCTATGAAAATTCATTTCCTATGCAGCATTTTATAATGATGATGATGATGATGATTATGATGACTTTTACTACCAGTACAAAATAACTACTCATAATGCCCCAGTCACATTTCCAACATGAATCAATTTGTTCCCCATGAAAATGTTTATAGTTTGATATGTGATCTGAAAGAATTACATCCCCCATGCACCCATTACATCAGTCATTTCTGAGTTTCTTCCCCTACAAATAAAGTACATCGTCTACATATCGTGCTGATTTCCCCATACATATACCAACAGCATGGTAACATAATAATATTGAAGGCTATTTATAATGTGCATTTCTCACATTCAGTGTAAACAGCAAGCCCAAAAATAACTGCACACTGCACAGAAGAGAGCGTTATGACTCTACTTTTCAGGTTCCTCTACATTTTCCACATTCTTTCATCTTGTCTGGGACGTCCTAATCGGTCTCATGACTCACTCACTTTAGATGACTGGGGAAAAGCAGCCATCTCTCCCCTCACTTGGCTTTTAATAGAAATCAATATCCGCAACCTGATACATTGTTACAGATGAAGGATGAGCAGACAGCATGAAATTACTGATAAAGCGTGAGTGTATTTATGCAACATGAGAAGCAACAATGCCCACTATGTCCCTCTAGTGGATTAAACCAATGAATTGACCAGAACAGTTTGGAATGCCACTGGAAATGGTAGAGGTGTGCTTCTGCTTTATTTATTTTTGTGCCCTGGTTTTGGTGGGATACAGCGTTAGGGATACAGAGAGGAAGCTTTGTGAGCTTTAGGTCCTCATGTTTTTAAATGGGTGTCTGAGATCTGATCTGTGAGACACTTTCCAAGAATACACAAGCTTCCCTATATTTGTTTTCTTTGTATCCATCCTCTTGACCTTTCTATATATAGATCCAATCTTCCACACACACCCACACACATACGCACAGGATGAGTATTACAGAGGCAATGCTTCTTGGCCCTGTGGATTATCTTACTTAAGAAGTGACCCGTGTGTAGAATATGGGACCCAGAGTGTGTCGCACCGAGCATGCCAGTGAAAGCATGACTGTGATGAGACCTTGCTGGAGATTAAAATGATTGAAATCTCATTTGTTTCCTTTCCTTTCCTCACTATTTTACTTTTTGTTCCACCGCATCCTGCCCCTGTGGATTCATTTCTACACCAGATCAGCTATGTCTATTGATGGAGAGAGAGACAGAGTGAGAGACAGAGGGGGGTGGTTCACAGAGAAAGAGCGTGTTTGTCCAGACATGCTGTGACACTAATACTAAAACTTGGGGATGGTAGCGTGCACAAGGGAAGAATAAAGGGCCTTTGTTGTTCTAATAGCGCTGTTTCTTTAACACATCTCTAGCCCTGCCTGTTTCTTCAGCAAACAAACACGCACTTCCTCAAGCAGTTTAAAGCTGAAAACAAATGCAGAGATTCTCAAGACATTGGAAGCAGAACCAGCAGCAGCTCTTGGCCATAGATTTTGGTGGGACAGAACAACATTAATAACAACATAGCTATGGGCTAATATCTAGTGAATTTTTAGAGTGACTCCATAATAGGCATCCAGCATCCAGCATATTCATCCAACATACAGCCTAGCAGCTTACATGAACCTTTTTTTTTTTTAACTGTGTTCGATACAGCAAGTATGTTTCCCGTCACAGTGTGTGAGGCACACACAGAAGAGGTAATATCATTAACGAAGGTTGCCAGGTTGTGAGCCCAACCACACAAAAGACTTGAAACCATCCCAAAATATTTGGACACTGGAACAGGGAGACTCATTTCGTTGCAATATACAGTACTGTGCAAAAGTCTTAAGCACATGCAAAGAAATGCTATGGAACAAAGATGCCTTCAAAAATAATGAAATTAATGTTTCCACGTGAAAAAAATACTATAAAGAGCAGTAAACGGTAATAAATGAATAATAATATGGTATGAATGAATAAAAAAAAATTAAAAAAAACGGTAATAAATGAAATATATTTGGTGTGATGACCCTTGGCTTTAAAAAAAATAAATAGTAGCCAGGTACAATTTGTGCAGTTTAATAAGGAAATTATCGGGTAAGTTTTACTGAGCATCTTGTGGAACCAGCCACCGTTCTTCTGAAGACTTGCTTATTATTTTTGCATCTTACGTAATATGCTGCTTTCTTTACTGACATACAAACATTTTTCTGTAACATATAATTTTGTGCTGGAAAATTAATGTTTGGAATCTAAAATGTTTCTAACCGAACAAGTGGAGCAAGTGGAACCTGGAACCTGGTATCTGAGAGATTGCCTGAGGGCACTTTGAATGGATAATGGTTTATCTATCTACAGGGGTTCTGTGAAACGAAAATGATCTGTAACAGGATTTTACCTAATACTTATTAGGGATTCCACACATATAGGGACAAACCAAATCATGCTTTTTTTCCCTAAAAGCTGTAATTAGAAACTACTTTCTTTGAACGTTAGAAAATTATCTGTATGTTTTAGCCACTTAACATAATTCTTATGAAAACACAAACCTGCTTAACTTTTTGTCCAAATAATCCTTGTCAGTTCATGTGCTAAAATGCATGACATATTTTAATTAAACTTTACTCTGTTTCCATCTTGTCTAAATTTTTTAATTAAATATAAAACCACGAAGTCTTTAAAGTAATATAAGTGTAAGTATTTGCAGGCATGTATTGAATGCGTTTTCTCTGTGGATGATTTTCAAATGCTGATCTATTGAGCATGTAGTACACTGTACAATCTACAATGCAGTTATGTTAAACAATATATAGTAAGCATACATAGTGCATGGTGACACTGTGAATAGCTGAAAGGTTTATCTCTGAGGTGACTAAACAGAGTGGAGCATGAATGTACATACTGTAAGTTCTGTTATAATCTTGTTGAACATGTCTTAATTGCTGCAACACTAAACACAAATCTGCAATTTACATTATTTGGAGAAATTTCTTTTCAGTCAGCTCTAAGCATTAACACATACGGAAAAGTCCAGTAGACATTCTACTGTGAGCTGTGAGTCTTTTTCCTCTTATATCCAGAACTGTACCAGCGAGTACTGATTTTTGCAGAAGCTGACACATCTGTCTTTTCACCAAGGATTTTGACACAAAGCTCCGCTTACCGTCCACACAGGCAGGGCTGGCTCTGGTCGTACCGGCAATTTGGCCTTTCTTGCAGGCACAGCGGGCTGTCTGCCGAGCTATGGTCCTCCGTGGCTGACTGCTATCTCTGTCCAATGTCACAATCTCACACGTCCCGGCCGCCAGCTGACCTATAGAGCACAGAGGCAGAGTCACAATCTAAAGAGACAAGACTTCAGTCACAATTGTACTTATCATGCAGGGATCATTAGGAGCTCTTTGAGGGTAAAACACAATTACAAGGGGTTTTTTTTTTTAGGTTTTGGGTTTGCAGTTTAGTCAGTTAGTCAGTGTTATTGTGTGATGAGTTATAAGAGCCAATCATGTTCCAATATGCAAATACAGGCCATACAACAGTAGGTGTAGACTGGATGGCATGTTCAATTAGCATATCCATGAAACCTAGATCCTAGATTTCCAGATGAGGTATAAGTGGAGGTGTTTGTTTTTTTTCCCTTCAGGCAACTGTTATATGAAACACTTTATTATTCCGAATAGAAAAATAATTATATTGGTTAGCATAATTGGTGGCATGAATAAACAAGCAGGCCATATTTTATTTTCAGATTTTTTATTTATTTATTTATTTTAAACGTAATAAGTCCTACACCTGATATTACACGCAGTTAACATTTTCCAGCTGGAAGGCTGAATCTCGACTGGGTTATATTGAGCACGTAGTACTTAAGGCACTACATATATTCTGCAATGCCATTACATAATATCCTGTAGTGAGCATATACAGTGAATAATAGTTAAAATTGGAAATAAAAGAATAGAATATCCACTGGGTTATATATAGTTACATACACATTTCTAATTGAATGAAATATGTAAATCATTACAATTTGTTAAAAATGCAACGATTTAGTTAAATGTAAAGTAAACAGAGAGGAGTAAAATGTATGAGTAAATGACAATACAGCTCTTGGTAGTGCATTCTGACTTTTGGACCATGATGCATTCCAGCTGTAGAACAAAAAAATTAAAAAAAAAAAAGAAACACAGCCTAATCCATGAGTATGTCTCAGAGCACTCAAACTCAACACACAAAAGCATACAGTCCCCTCTGGATGTTTGCCTAGAGCAATTTACTTTCATCTGGAAGAGCTTCTTTCTGTCTTTTCTATACTGACTCAAGGCTGTGTTCGCTGCCCATAAATGAAGTACATTACATCCATACTAATGCAGTACTATGGACTTTCGTTTAGTGCTAAGTGACATTTCTGCCCCGGTGCAGTGATTATGATGTGCATGTGTAGGTGAGACTGACTCCTTCTCACTGTCAGGCATGCAAATTTTGATTGACAGCAGGGCCAGAAGTTGGATCTCAACTGACCCTGAAGCTTAGCTCCCAAACCAGAGTTAATAACGGCCACACAGAGGTTCATCTCGGGCTAATAAAGACGCCTTACTAAAGGGTCACAGGAGTGTGTGAGGGGCCACATAATGTTGTTTAATCTTTCAATTAATATTAATATTAATATAAGATTCAGATCCTTTCGGTTTGTGTTTGCGCATATGTGATGAACCATACCGTTCTTTCTTTCTATGACAATATAATCAAGCAGAAAATCAGAGGGTTTATTTGCATTTGTCATTCAAGTTAACCTTCAAGTTAAACATTTATCACTCTCATAACTATAACACAATTAGTTTTACTGAATAATCCATTGTAGGTTCTGAATAACATGCTTTAACATGAATAACTGACCAGTAATTCCAGAGTTTAAGGGTTAAAAAGCCCAATACAAGACTCCTTTAATTATGTCAGAAAACCTACCATGCAAAATTCTAGGATTTTGTTTGCAAAATAAAAACAAATGTCTTTATGACCAAAAAAATCTAAATATGTATTGCAGAATGAAAGTGTGTTATGTACACAACAGATATATTTTATTCAATGTTTTCTTCTAAAGGACTGAGAAAATTCTCTGCAAATTGAGTGACTGTGACTGCAAATTTTGAGTGTTTACATAAAGGAGTGTTTCACCTTATTCTGTAATTTTTTTGTTGCATCCTGTGTGATCCCAGTCTCTATGCACACCTCTCGTCTCAACCAGATGCCCTATGAACTGTTCCAGCAGGTTTTTCAATAAAATATAAATAAATAAATAAATAAATGTATCTCCATTTTCCTATTCCTTCTTTGTATATGTTCCGAACACATTATCAGTTCATTACAAAATCATATTCAGTTACATCCCTAGTTCATAGCTGTTCCTTGTGATTACTCTTACTATGTCTTCTTAGTCTAAATTTAAACTCCCGTATTTGAACCCTAGCGATCTCTCCATGCACAAAAAAATGTAGCACCATAAAAAGACCTATATGATGTATTACATACTGTATATTGCAAATGACTGGTGAAACAAGCACTTTTTCTAACCCGACCTTTCCCATCATGCACCACAAAATGGAAGGACAGCGACAAAACTACCATGGTGGTGAAAAAGACAGTGACAGTGCCGCTGCTGTCAATGAAAGATTAAGTCAGCTAGTTAACATCAGGTAGCCGTGAATGCAATCAGTCACTACTGTTTATATCACACACATTTTCAGCTTCATTTCCCTTCAATAAAAGAATGACTAGTGAATTTAACAAACCTCTTATTTTTTAACTTACTTATGAATTCAATTTAGCTGCTGTCTGTCTAAAAGCTGTTATTCCATGTGTAATTTATCTAGCTCCTTGCTTTTTCTAATTTCCACTGTCTCATTTCTAGAGTTTATTGTTTTGCCTATGAATATGGATTGCTCTGCATTAACTGGGTGTGAGTGTTCAATGGTCTATGATTGCGATTTGTCAAAACAATAATGACTGCGATAACCAGATTCTGTTTTTAAATCTGCCAGCCTTGGCCTTGCTTTCAACCCTTATGCAAAAAAAAAAAAAAAAATCACATACAGCACATTTCACATGTAATCATAGGTTTTTCATATGTGATTATGAGAATAATATGTGATCACATGTGAAAGGGAATTATTCACCTGAGAAAATTACATTTAAAAAAAATAAAACTGCTTGCACTACATGTGAAGAATGTGTGAAATATGTAGTGTGTCTAAAAACCACTGGTTTACTGCAATGTTCATGTGACTTTTCTGTAAGGTAAGACAATTATGCATGCCATTCCTACTACAGGCACACATAACTTTGGGGACTGGAGCACAGACTGCCTTATGATGCAGAGTGCAAATGAATTTCATTCTCCAGGTGAGCACCTTCTCTGTTATTTTCTTCTTTTTTTTTTTTTTGGAACAATTTGTTCCTCCATCTCCCCAATGTCAAATATCTCTACATATAAATAATTGATATATGGAAACACTTACAATACCCTCACTATCTTTCCATTCTTTCAGAGTTCTTTCTGTAAGGCTCTCTCTCTCTCTCTCTCTCTCTCTCTCTCGCTCCCTCTCTCTATCTATCTCTCTTCATTGCTTTTAGGAATGAAAAAGCACTTAGCAGCCTTATCAGTACTGGAACTGTTGCACTTAAATGGATGCAAATCGGCAGTGATGGCTGACTGCCGCTGTTTCTGATGTTGTCATTCTCTGCATGCAGTGATGGTTTTTAATTCCACGTCGTTCTCAGGAGCAGATGACTGCTCTTTTTCTCTCCTTCTTCCTCTTTCCTTCATGTATCCTCTCTCTCTCTCTCTCTCTCTCTCTGTCCTTTGCTCTTCATCATCTTTCTTTTAATTTAACTTCCACCGCCTCCCTGTTCATCTGGATGATGCTGGATAATGACTTGTCATGTGTGCATTGCAGCAGGGAAATCTCTCTCTCTCTCTCTCATTTTGTTAGCACTTTGTTTTGTAGACTCTGTTTAGCCTGTCAGTTCCCCCTTTTACCATTTTTATATTTGCAAAAGAGAGTAGATCCTTCGCTTTGCTTGGATAATATTGTGTCTGATTTTAGCACCGGGGTGCAAAGTGCAGCACAACCTCATCTGAAAGTCTGAAGGTTAGTTCTCTAGACTCTTTTCTATGATTTCTATCATTAGGTTTTTTTTTTTAAAAGCATCAAGGTATTGTCGATCTCTTTTGTTAGAGGAAAGTTCACCATGGACATTTCAAAGAAGCCACCAATTTCCTGCTCCCTGGTATCCTCCTGCTCTGAGTCCACTCAGACCATGTGATCTGGGCTGCAGTTTATTGTAAAAGGATCATGACTAAGCTTGACTTCCTCTGAAGTCATAGTACAGTGGCTTTGAATGTTTAGATGCAACGATTTTCACCAATCTGAATAAATACATTCCACTATATACTGTCTATGTGTATAAATCTGATCCAAAGTTATGCATGTGCAGGGAATGAGGCTCTGTGCCAACATTAGCATAACAAAGATGAACAAAGATGGGCGGCTTTTTAATCACATTGCTTGTGTTGCTAACGCATTTTAAATTATTTCTGTCTCAGAAAAACATCATCCAATTGTGATCTTTAAACAAACAGTGAGAAAAAGAGTTTGTGACTGCAGTAAATTTGCTCAGCTTTTTTCTGGTTATTCATTTTTAATAGTACCACCATTAAATATTGTCTGCTAACGTAAAAAAAATGAAGGTTTGATCAATATTTTCACGTCTTCTTTGCGAAAGGTTCTGGCATCCTCGTCGAATGTCTGGCAAATATTAAACAATAAACTTTACTGATGTCAATTCACTTCCTGCATTTGCCTCATAACAAGTGACACCACCACCCATCCAACCTCACAATTATTTTAAATAGATTATAACATGTAATGTGAAATGGGGACTGTTTTCTTGCACAAGAAACACATCGTGACCCAAACATGCTTGCTCAGAATGGAAGCATTCTGATAGAGGGAGAGAGATTCTGATAGTAAGAGTAATCAGACACAAAGGTTTACATTACTATTATGCTTCTCCTTGGATTAGGAATAGAATTACCCAGCTTGTTTAGTTGGATAGGAATATCATTCAGATTGGCCTCTCCTATGATTGAGGTGTTTACGATTTTTATTGCAATTGAGCTTTGAGGTGAATTATTTACAGATTAGTCTGCATGTAAACGCAGCTGATGGGAACTCTGGAGGGTCCCTTTCTCTAGATCCAAAGCAGTGACCATTTGGAATTCTCTTCAAAGTAAACTGTCACACAACCACTGACAACCAACAACAAGTATCTCAATTTAATGCTGAACTAAGCAACAATAACCTCCCCATCATTTTCATTTAGCAGTTGACGTTTAGTTGTATCATATTGTAAATTAACAGTTGTGCTCTGTTAACTGACAGAGAAAAACATTAAACTTGGATCAAAGTTCTCACATGCTACAGCACTACTCTTAGCTGTTTAATGCCTTTTATTTCCAAATTGCTTTTCCTAATAATTTAATGGTAAACTGCCTCTTACTTAAACTTGACCTATATTTAAAGTGCCCTGCATAGGCTTCATGGACTGAATAGACTCTACTCACTCTCACCACCTGTTCCTCACAATTATCAGCTTGTGTCTTGTTAACATTTTAAATATTAGTGTCAAATATTTTTGCTTATTTTGTTACATTTTTAAATATAAAATATTTCCTTTGTTTGGTTCCCGCAAAGTTGTATACTGTAGTTCAGATTAATTTATTTGTTATTTTTTATTATTATTTATTGCATTATATGTATTTTTGTTTATTACTGCATTCTTGTGTGCTCATTCGATGCCAATATCAATCCTAATACACCAAGAATAGGTAAAAAAAAAAAAGTGCTCTTAATTGTACCCTCATACCTCTAGCAAAATAACAAGAAAGCATCAAGTGGTGTCTTGCCAAGGACACCAATTTTATCTAACTGAAAAACCAATTCCATTTTGTGAAACATAGTGATGAGGTGACGCTTTGCTAGGTGAGGCGATGAGGTGACTCATAAGTTATAAGTTCTTTTATTTTAACTAAATGGTTCATTATTGGCTGATGATTGTACATGAGATGAGAAATCATGTACTAGACGTTTGTAACATGTCTAGTACAAGCAATGAATAAGATGCTGCTATGATTTTTCACCAAATTTGTTGCCAGTTTAAGGCATCTCTGCATAACCTGTGCCTCGTGAAACTGAAAATTACTGACACTAAATGTAAGCATGCAGCACCTACTGTACCAGACTCTTACAGGGATGTTCTCCATTTTTGTACACTTGCAAGTTTACTCTTACAAGGAATCTTGGTGGAAACATGCCTCCCTGGAATGCATCCCAGCACGCAGGTCAGGTGTCTTCCAACACTGACTAGTTTAGATTATTATTCTGATGGCTGAAAGTATCAGATGATTGAAAAAAAAAAATTCCCAATTAGCAATGGGACTATGACATATATGTGCTATTCTGTAATGTACATTGAGAAACACGCATTTGGTTAATTTTGTTGCTAGTTTTGCTGCTAGTTTTGGTGGCAGCTCCAATCTTGAGCATGGATTATTGTCTGTGCGGAGTTTATGTGCATGTTCTCCCCATGTCTGTTTGGGTTTCATCTCGCTTCTCTGGTTTCCTCCCACATCTTAACATCCCGGTATGTGGATTGGCTTCTGTAAATTGGCACTAGGCGTAAAGGAGTCTGTGAATGCTTGTGTAAATGGTGCTCTGTGATGGAGTTACGTCACATCTGGGGTGTATTCTTGTCTTGTGGCAAATGGTGTTCCTGGGATAAAGCCACCACCTCCTTGACCAGGAAAAATCAACTAATGAATGTGAATAAATGAATGTTACTTGTTTGAAGAAACAAATCAGTGTTACGTGGGGAACACACACACAAAAAAAACACACACATACACACACACACACACTCACTATTCTATGCCCTTGTCTCATCATTTTCTCTTTTAGTTTGGTTTTCCATCAAAACGGATTGCCATTTGACATTTTTCCATCAAGTGTACCTGTCACCTGAATGATATGGCTGATTTAAATGTATGTGTGCTGTCCACACAGACATGTATCTACTGATAAGATGAATGACCATGTCCACACTCATATCAGAGCAACTTAACAAATGCTATGATTATTGATATACTGCATTTTCTTGTCTTTCTTTCTCCTTCTTGTCAGGAATATGAGAATTGCTTTCTCCATCTATTAGGGCTGTTTGATAAATGTTCAGTCCCAGTATGAGTGGTGTTAAGGATACATGATTGATTTTATGTTTGTATGACCCCTCTGGGCCCACCGAGATGAGGGATCATAATTCATAATTCTCTTTCAGACTCAGAAGTATTATAAAATCATTTGTAAAAAATAATTTTAAAATGGAATATCTCATCCACATGCAGAGGTTGGAAGTAAATACAATTATTTTGCTACTGTACTGAAGCCTGGTTAAGTATCTGAACTTGGGTTTTTCTTTCACCTAACACTGTTGTCCTTTATGTTATATGTTTCAAGAGAAAAATCTCTACTTTCTATTCATTGCTGATGTGACAGCAAGAATAAGCCCTAATACCCATCACTGTACTCCATAGACTTTGTATTGAGTCAGCTAGCTATTAGCATTCAGCGAGTTTGTGTCATCATGCTAGCTAACATTTGCGACACTGGTAATAACGCTGTTACATTATCAGTTAGCCTTAGCTATTTTTTCCCATGTTCCATGGTTCCTTGTGAAAAAAGTATTAATTTACCACTAAAATTAATGTGTGAGTTGAGGTAGACATTCTTCTACTTTTATGTTCATGCTTATGTTTACAGCCTACTTTTCTACTTTAAACTGAGTGAAGAATTTGAAAGTGTACTTCAACTTTGACCAGCGTATTTATTAAGATGAACAGTCACACTTTTCTTGAGTAAAGAATTTCTGTACTTTTACCACCTCTGTCTATTTTAGAAGAAAAAAAAAGAAAGAAGGCAAAGGTGAAAGAAGGAAATGATGATATGCTACTTAAAAAAAAAAAAACTTTAGGCAGGCAGGAATGTGTATAAATGGTTATTTGCTGTGGAAGCTCGCACAATCTCTTTTTCAGAAGTTCAAATGAGCAGCATGTGAGGGGGAAGCATTCCTCTGGTGCCTGAACTTCTCTTGTTAATAAAAGGGCAAGAAAAACAAAGTGTGCAAGTTGCAGCCGTGAGCAAAGAAATAATGTGTTTTAGAATAGATGAGACTGTGCAAATGGTTTTCTTATAATATTAGTGTAGCTGTATAAAGATACAGTCACAGCTTTTAATTTTCAGAATTTCCTTCCAGAACCAAAGTAGTTGGTTATGTAGATGTGACTTTCTCCACATCAATCCTAAACATGACTTGATTAAATGATAAGAATGGCTACCATCAAAGTGACTCCGCTGGTTATTCAGACAGATTCACATTAAACTAAACAATAAAAACTAACAAATATGCGTTTGCTGCTTCACAGTGCATGGCAGTTTGTGAGCAGCTGTGATTAATGTCCTTATCTAGGTGTCAATGATTTGCTGCATTAGTTATGCATAGTAGTATATATTAGTTAAATGGAAACATACGGGGGAAAAGGGGGACTACATCTGGAATGTGATGTTCAGAAAGCACATATGAGTGTGATGGTCATATACTGTATAATTCAATTCAATTTAATATTATTTGTATAGCGCTTTTAAAACGGGACATTGTCACAAAGCAGCTTTACAGAAATATATAAATTCAGGATATAAATTTTGCATTTATAAATTTTACCCCTAATGAGCAAGCCAGAGGCGATGGTGGCAAGGAAAAACTATGATAAAGAAACCCTGAGAGGAACCAGATTCAAAAGGGAACTCATCCTCATCTGGATGACAAAGGATAATGCAATTATAACAATAAATCATTGGGGTATGATATTATGTACAGTTGACAGCTGACAGTTTTACTTGTAATAGTTCTTTAACTTGGGCCTATAGTATTTCATGGCACTGTAAATCGCAAAGTCACAGACCTCTTGCAGGTTTCACAACTGTAACACACCTCTGTGCCTTTCTTTAGACTGAATTACAGTACAGATGTTCTGAAAGCGAAGCCAAATCACAAGCTGTGTGTCCAAACAGTAATTTGGATCCAGACACTGAAATAGTGGAAGCTAGATAGCCTTTGCTTTGCTCTAACCTAACAGGGTAGCTTTAAGTGAAAGCTTTAACAAGCTCAATCAAGACAAGAGCAAGAAAAGCCTCAGCATCTCAGCACAGCACATCTCCTTGTTTCCTCAATTTCACTGTGAAGGCCTTGCCGTATAGGAAACCAAACCTCTACTGCACTGAACATGGATAACAGCAGTGAGTGATATAGTACCAATGCTTTCACAGATACTACTGATGGAGGAAGTAAAAGGGAAAGCAATCAAGTGCTGGTCTGGCATCAAAGAGCTCTGCATGCTCCCAAGTGGTGGAACGGTGTTTGTCCAAGGCAAAGAAAGCATAATTGGCCCTACTGTCTAGGTAGGATGGATGGTACTACTCTTTCCCAATTAGTCCAATCACTGCTTTCTTCTAAGTGTGTTCCGCTGCCCTAGGACACTACATTCATTAATTTATTCATGGATCCAAAGCCTATCCTTGGAAAAGTGGGAGCGAGGCAGGAATACACCCTGGATGTGATGGCAACGTGTCACAGGGTACTATGCACGCACACATTCACACCTAGGGACAATTTAGCATAGCCAATATATCAAGACTGTTCTGGGAAACTGGAGAACCTGAAGGAAACCCACATAGATGATAACCTGAGTTCAGAATCAAACTAGGGACCCTTGAACTGTGAGGTAGCAGCACTACTCGCTGTACCATCATTCGAGCAACAGTTCAAAATGATGCTATGTCTTTGGGTGGAAGTATGTATGAGCATTCACCCTCAATGCTGATGGGTAGAACTAGCTATCAGGTGCAAAAGGGCAATGTCTAAATTGGGATAACGTGGTAAAAAATAAGAACTCTCCCATTTAGAGGAACAAGCATTTTCTCTAATAGCAAATCAGCGGCATGCAGAGTTCACAGGATGTGTCCGTCTGTGTTTATCACGTCGCACATGCATCGGCACTCTGTCACGGTTTCTGGGATGGAGACGATCTTCTGGAAATACCGCTCATTAAAAAGTGGGCCTAGTCTCAAAATGTCAAGATGCTGTCTTTTCTAAGGTATTTTTGGGGCCTGGTTTCACTCGACTGAGTGCTCTAGTGGTTTCATGGGGTGCATCCAGAGAGCTGATTTGATTTTTTTTTTCTCACCTTTCTCTCAGACTCACTCCCTTTATACTGAGTGCAGCTTGTCTGTGTGTGCATATATAGAAGACATATGCAAACACTGTAAAATCCAGTAAACACGCTGGCATGCCTGTCTTGTGCTTACAAACCCAATATTAAGGAAATCTCATTGTCCCTAAAGGGAATTATGACCTATTTTCCTATATGACCTTGTTTCTTCCTCTTAATTAATTTACTTAGACAAACGATACTGTCCTTCAGAAACGGATCCACTTTTTAGTGTTCATCCCTTTAATAAGAGAGGCTATTTATACCAGACTGTTGACATGAAACAAGCAATGAATGATCGTCTCTTGCAACAGGAGAGAAGAGGAAGGAGGAGGTAGAAGGGAGGGAAAAACAAATGTCCGCCCCTTTCTGCTCTCTGTAACCCCTCCACACTCCCCATGGTGTTAATTCCTCATAATTAAATGTGCTTCTTCTCCCAGAGGATCACGACTCAGGCCCATGCTGCCGGTCTTTAAATGGTTAGCGGTTTCGCAGGTTAAAACCCCTTCTCGCGAAAAAAGCGAGCCCCATTTTTCACCTCTCAGAGAAGGCCAGGCGCCCCAAGCTTTGGCGATTTATCTGGGAGCAGAGAAGCCGTAATCACCCTTAGGCTGGTTTGAGGTCCATAAAGCCATTCAGCAGGCTTCATCAGCATGCAGTGAACACCATGGCCCGCTTTCAGACACTGAATGCCACCTCGAAACGGTCTGTCTTTAATCTCACTCTCATTCAGCTGGCCGAGGCCATTCGGGCTTCAGCTGGGTGATAAAGACAGCTCACATCCTCTCTCTCCTTCCCTCACTCCTCTCTGTCTGACTGTGGCTTTCTAATAACCTCGTCGGTCTTACACCACCACCATTATTAGAATAGACCATGATCAAATAGCAACAAGCCTGCATGGACTGGATCAGTGTAGAGAAATCGAATAGAGCTGAATAAAGCACTGCTCACAGCTCCTGAACTCCAAACCATGAAGTAGCAATTCTTTAGAGATACATTACATAGAAAAGAAGGGCTCAACTTCAGCAATCTGCTCTGGAATTCAAATTCATGAAAGAATAAGAAAGAAAAAAAAAACATTGCATTTGCAATGAGTAGCCTATCGACAGTAATTACACCTCATGAAAGAACACATTATTCGATCAGCACTCAGGTTTATGACATTCGCTATTGGCAGGAAATGACACAATTTAACCAAAGTGTGTCTGTGTTGTGCTGTCATTCTTCTTCATGCAATGTATCCTTGAGCTGTTCATCAAACGCTCCTCTAATCTGTCTGTCTTTCTCACTCAGCTGCATTCAGCTCCACAAAGCAGCCCTCTCCATCCCACTGATGACTCTGACAATTGTAACGACAATGAACAACACACTGTCTCACGTTGCCATATTGTTTCCAGCCACTTCAATAATGTGACTGCAAAACCACTGATTTCAATCTCCACCCTTCCATTTCACTCTGGGATTTTGTGCAAACTTCATATTCTGAGCTCCAAAAAAAATCACCAGCTATCTAAGAGTTCTATTACTAATTTTAATTACTGTGGCTCATAAGCAGGAGTACACAATTTTCTAATTTTGTTACAGTGGTGGAAACTACAAATCATCATTATTAAAGTTAATATACTTACAAATAAATAACAAGTAGAACTTGACACCAGGGGTATACATGAGAATGCCTCCACCACCAAAAAGTCTAGTCTTTCTTGCCTGAAATACCATGAGATATACTTTAAACATTAAGGAGGCCATTGAAGAAAAACTATTCCGATATCTAATCAGTTCATCTACTGATTTGTTGAAATTATGGTTAAAATGATGGTTAAAATTATCATTTCATATAAATCCTACAGACAAATAGGCAAAATATTATTGTACACATTTAAATAATATCCCTATTTTTTAATGGTTTGTTTGTTTTAAAAAAAAAAAAGTTTGTACGGATGGGGTCCGTTCTTTTTTTTTCTTTTTTTTTTTTTTTCTTTTTTTTTTTTAAAGAGCTGCTTTAAATGTTCTCTGTGGTAGGGGGTGGTAAAAAAAAAGGAAAAAAAAAAAGGAGGAGCCAAGTCCTACAGTGGAATATTTTTTCTCATCTCTGCTTGGGCTAGTGAAAAAGTGAGATGAAGGCTTGCTTGAAGCCTGAAATCAGCTGGTGCTGCTACGTCTGTCAGTCAAACCTCCACCATACTGCCTGCTCACAGCAGCTCCTAGAAGGTGCCAGACTCTGAATCACTTCAACTCCCCACGCTGCTGCAGCAATAAAATTAAAAAAAAACATACCAGTTATATTTCACTAATATGGCTCAGCCAGCATTTGGTCAGGCGTTTGCTCATGAATACTTAGCAGCTGCATGAATATGCATGTGCGCTCTAGAGCGGAAGTGTTGATGCTGAGCTTTATGACTCTGCATGAGACTTAATTACAATACAAGACACAAGGTGTCCACTTGTGGCAAAACAAATACACACAAAATATCAGCCAAGGCATGCGATCTTCTACATCTCCTGTGATTACTATGTTTCATCATGTCAGGTATTATTCAGGAATGTGATTCTAAATAACTGATGTAGATAATCTTGCAGAATAGCAGAGATATTTTAAAATTGCAAATTGGATGAACAGGGTCAACTCCAGGGTAAATGTCATATTTTGGTTTGGTTTACATTTATTACTATTATGCTCATTTAGCTGTAACAAAATTACCTTCCTGCTTATCTTCCTGTGATTCAGGATATTCAGGATAGGAGCTCTGATAGGCCTACTCCACAAGGAAAGTAGGTATAAGTGAGACAGCTATTTCAACCCGCTATAATCCTGATTGCCACAGCAGTAAAAGAGACAATGCTAATGTAACGTCAAGGTCACGATGGAAGAGGCTGATATTCTCTATTGAAAAGGGTATGAAGTCCATTAACTTTACCACACCACTACATAAGAATGTTGTAGTCTAAATTTCATCGATCTCCTTTTTTTATGATATTAATTTTTGTTATAACAAAACACAGTGAAAATTGCAAAAATGAAACCAGCAAATCTACGTTTCATTTATTACCTGTTTTATTAACCTTGGCGTCTTAAGCCTAATTCAGACCAAATGTTTAGCAGTTTTAAGTCTTACAGAACAACAGAACAGACGTGCTACCATTTTACCCAACATTTCAATCCATAAAGGCTCAGTGAGACATACAACCACCCATTTTTTTGTATAACTGCAGAAATTGTATACATTTCTTGAATGAAGTGTACAGGAGTCCAAAAGTCTGAGATAACTAGTGAAGATGCTTCTATTTTGCATTCTTTTCTAATTTAATACAAATATTTTAATTACAAATTATATTATCAGTAATAACTATCTGTAAAGTTAGAATCTTAGAAACATTTATATTTATTTCCCAATTTCTATTTCAGTATTTGGTATGTCCCCTTAGGAGCTTAGCCTATTAGGGAATGTTAGGAAAAGCCTGCTGGTTGAAGATTCTTCATGAAGCTGGTTGAGAAAATGCCAAGAGTGAACAGGAATACTGCTAATTTAAAATGCATAATAGTTTTTATTAGTTTAACACTGTTTTTTAGTCACTGCATAATTCCATAATGTTAAAGCCTTTATAATATTATTCTTTAAAAAAGTAGAAAATAGTAAAAATGAAAGAAAACCATTCTCTGAGTGTCCAAAAACTTGAAATTCAGCCTAACTGTGTGTTTGAGGGAACTTGAATAATTAATGTGTAAAGAAATGCTAAAAATCTTTACATGGATCCCATTTAGTGTAAAAAATGTAAAATGTAGCTGAAAACCAGCAACAAAAAGAACAATGCTGTGAGTAAGTAAATAAAATCAGATGTGAAAGTACAACTTTTAGTTTATGTGATACAAATGCATAGTGTAGCACTACTGCTTATGTCAGTGACAGCATCAGATATGGTAAATATAGGTTGCTTAATATTGGAATGCATTTAAATATTTAATATTTTTCTAATTAAAATTTAAATTAAATTTACAAAGGAAATTACACAACCCAAGATCCCACACACACATCACTATGACACATCATAGTGTCTCAGATCAGTTCTAGCCCTCGCTGAGCTGAATTACAGTCATTATTAGTATTATTATTATAATAAGTGTATTAGAGCAGCGCAGCTCTGTTTTCTAAAAAAAAAATTAATGAGCCATTTCCTTGTCTGACACAGAATTCAGCTTATGCACACTTCTGTGTCACAGGTTCTTAAATCTACCATATAAGGACATTTTTAGGAAATTTATTCCTAAGAATCCCTGTGTTTGATTGATATCACTTCATTCTGCATGTGTATTTGTTTGGCCTGCATTGTTTAGCGCTTGCAAAGGGTTAGAGTATGACCACCTCTGGGCATATGCCCCAGTGCATGGCCTGTTT
Source organism: Pangasius sanitwongsei (assembly GCA_037576675.1). Classification (NCBI taxonomy): domain Eukaryota; kingdom Metazoa; phylum Chordata; class Actinopteri; order Siluriformes; family Pangasiidae; genus Pangasius; species Pangasius sanitwongsei. The sequence goes on along the minus strand of CM075020.1, from coordinate 13,678,055 downwards.
GTGTGTGCTGCTTGATAACGGATGGCTTCCAGCTTCCACTATTCAGTCCCCAGTAGCACATACGGTGTGGCCTGATAAAGCTGAAGGAATCCGCTACACACACCAGCACACAGAGCAGGTACACATGCACACACACACACACACACACACACACACACACACACACACACACACACACAGGAAAAGCAAGAAAAAGGGTTTTATTTTTGCCTTTTCCCTTTCACAGTAGAAAAATGATTATGACAGCAGTTATGTGGACTCGGTGTGTGTGAGCTAGGGGCACATGCTAGGGAATAAGCACCGGAGTAAATTTGGCCTCAAGCAGCCTAGCGCGTTGGTGTTACGTCTCCCTTGGCGAAGGTGCTTGGAAACACACTGTTTATCAGCTCTGGGTATTACGTGTGTACTTTCTGTTACAGGGTGCTTGCTTTTTAATAATGTATTGTAATAAACTACAAAATATAAAAGTATTTCTATAAAGTAGCTATATACAGTATCTACCTGTATAGTGCTTTTATATCAAAACAACCAGTTTGTTAGTCTACACTGAAAATCTGGGCCGCTTGTCATGAATCCAAAAGAAGCCCTGTAAATGTTAAGCTCTGAGTAACATGCCATGTTTGAATTTGCGTAATGAAGCCGAGACGAAGATGGCCTACAAAACCCACGGCGTGCATTAGCCTCAACCTGTCACTCAGTGCCACCGTCTTTGCCAGGTGCCTCCTTAAATAATCCTGCTGCTCTCTGATGAGCAAGCACAAAAAAAAGGCTTAAACTAATGTTTTAAACCTGTCAGGCTGAAGGTGAAAAGGACCATTATTTGTCATTTCAGTGCAATTTGATGTAATGTGTCTTCTTTTCCGTGTTAGTCAAGGCCTGTCATACTCCCAAGACAACACACAACCGTGAATGTCACTTTTTTCCCCTAGTATAATATTAAAGCTTTGACTTTCTCTCGCTGTGCTTGAGACTGTTTTATTTTCTCTCAAAGGATGCACAGACCTTACGAAAACTAAAAATACAACAACTACTCAGTGTATCCTCTCCCTAACAAATGTGTGCAGATGGATTTACACAGGCTGCACTGTTAAACACAGGCCAACAATGGTAAATTATTTATCTCCTTCACTACCATCAGCTAAAGTGATTAGGCCATGATGGTCAGCCCTCGTTGCTCTCACGCCCAAACTTCAATCTCCATATTAAATGTGAGCTGGCAGGGCAGCATTTGCTGTTACATGAGCCCTCGTTGGGTCCGCTAAATAGCATTAGGAAATTATCAGGGAGTACATGAATAGGTTTTAAACAAGCTTTAGAGTTCAGATTACACACTTCAAGCTTTGTGTAAAAACAGCATTTTAGGATCATTTGTATTCGCTACATGTCATTCCAAACAGCCGCTGCTATGAGGTCAAGAGAGTAAACATGCTACTCTGTATTCTCTGAAACTTTAAACTGAAATGACAGAAATCCAATTTTCTGCCTTAATGTTACACAGAAATACATGGACAAAAAAATCTGATCCTAAGTGCCCATTTGATGTCAATGAGTCAAATCGGAAATGAGTCAAATGAATGAGTCAAAACAGTCAAATCAGAATGTATGTGGCTTTTTCCCAATAGACTTTGATGTGCATGTGCATATTACTGTCACTGTTGTCATCATTCATTATCAGCAGTATGGCAAAACAACTGAGGACACCAACTGCAGTGATCACATTCAGTGGAAAAGGTGATTTACTTGATTTAAACAAAACTGGAATCTACCCAAACCGAGTAGTGTTTGAAACAATTGCCCAAGAAATCCATTTACACATGTGGGGTATTTCAGAGGGACTGATGTGTTCAAATTAAAACAGATACGGGTCACATGATGTTATGAATGTGAACTGTCAAGATAGACAGACCTGGAATTGTGCAAAGAACTTGTGTGAACATAGCCTTTAAATGTTAGCAATGACCTCTCTCCCTGTCTTTTTACTGTCTTCACCTTTCTTATCTCATCTGTCCCTGCCTCATCTCATTTTCCTTCTTTCACCACTGCAGTGCAGGTTATTAGGGGTGCCCAAACGCTCTTCTCAATTTTATTCTTTCAGTGCTACTCATGCACCTTGTCCCTGCACTCTCACTCCTTCTACTCTGCTTCAGCTCCATAATTAGAGGAGCAGTTCTGTTGTTGCACAGCCACAGAAAATTCGCTGGGTTTTATCTATTTTTTGGGGGGTACTTCATTATTTCAGAGCCACATCCACTTTGAAGTCTCAGTGTTGAGAGTGAGGTCAGTAATTAATGGTCATCTTGGCTACTCTGCATGGCCTTGAAAAACAATCAAAGATTGTCTTTATAACTGTATGACTTTTATTGTGTCCAAAACTGTTCCCTATTCCCTATGTACTGCATGTCTGAAAACTTACTAGATTAAGGATGAAATCCTTGAAAGAAGAGACATAAGTTCAAGTCAAATTATATACTCTCTGAGGTAGGGGTGTAGGACTCAAGTCCGGTCTTGGGATATTTTCTGTAGTGACTTGGACTTATCTCGGCCTTATTGGTATTTGTACGCGGACTTGTCTCAGTCTTGGGCACTGGTCTCATTAAAAAACAGTCCTGGTCTTGACCGAGAGTTTGTAAAAATAATATTTGTGTTGTCATTTCTTTTCACATGAAAGCTTGACAAGAAGTCATTCCTTCTTCAAGAAAACAGCCTAATCATTGGTACACTGTAAAAATGAAGCCAACTAGTTAAAGTAAAGGCTGGGCCCTGAAATGAATTTAATGATCTTTGGTCTTGATGATCTTGACTCACTTTCATTTGGACTCAATCTTGACTTGGCCTAGACCTCCTTAAGACTCAGTCTTGACTTGATCTTGGCTAGTCCTGGTCTTGAACTTGACAATGACATTTTTGACTACAGACTTACTTGGAGGTACAGAATACCCATAATACATGTGCTACACTCTCATAAAAAAAGAGTACTAAACTGTACCATGTCTTATTGCTGGGGCAGTACCCTTAAGAATAACCATTTTCTACCTTTTACCAAGAAAACTGTGTACCTTTAAATTACTTGAAAAGATAGTAACTATCAAAATATACACCTTAAATCTTTTTTTACAGGTACAATATTACCAAATTGCCAGGTGAAAGATACATATTTAATTTACAAAAGATAAGGGTACCACCCCAGTGAAAAGAAATGGTACAGTTTAGTATATAGTGTAAATAGAGCTTTATTGATATGAATGTATGCAGTGCAATACTGCCAAAGAGGAGTTTCAGGATTTCAGAAATTCAGGAGTGATAAAACATAGAAAAGATGACTACATTACAGTAAGCATCTATCATCACCTCTCTGTATTGTTACCCCCATTTACACACACATTCCATCTATTATCTTTTCCTAAGGCTTGATTTCCATGGCAACCGCCCAAAAAGAAATTTGGTTCGGCAAAGCAGCAGTAGTAACAGCGTCTGACAGTAATCACCCAGCGTGCCCTTCTGGCTTACTCGCTCTACCTGCAGTCTGTACAAGACACCATCAGGAAAAACGGATAGTTAATTTGCCCATACAGCTGGTGGATGAGTCCATCACTCCACTGAGCCTGTGCTTATTGGTGCTGATGGCCGAGTGGAGTGTCGCAATACCATCCAACTCTACAGCACCAGTGCTGCCAATTACTCAAGTCCAGCCCATACCCAGGACGTCACTATAAGTTAGTAGCATAACAGTCCAGAAAAATGTGCAAGACGAGATGTTGTTATTCTTCCAATCTGTATAGCAACAATTCTCACTTGCTATTCTGTGACTGGCCAATAGTTCTTTCTCCCAACCAGCCCACGTTCAAGAAGGTGTTCACATCACCATAGCAACCATAGGAACAGTGGAACTAGAAGAGTACTGCAGGTAACACTTTTTATGAAGGCCATATCGGTAACGATCTATCTTAATAAACACAAATAAGGTTAATTGTTTAAGGTTTACTGGAGATCTGTTAGATGACTAAGTGACTTGCATTTTTTATTTGCGATAGTGTGAAATAAATGCTATATACAAACTATTGAGCATCAAATAATAAACTAAATTCACATTTTATTTGTCTTAATTGTCCATGTTTGACCTTTAGGTTTTAGGTACTGTCAAGTACAGTGTTAAGAATTACAACTAATAATGTAATTAATATTCATTTTCACATAACAATATCCTCAGTTATGTAGCAATACAGGTCTATGTGAATAAACTGCATAGTGAAAAAAAAAAACCTTTCCAAGTGTCTACTTTGAGCTTTATTAAACAAACAGCAAGACCTTAATTGACCTTAAAATAAAGTGTTACAGCCATTCATAGGGCATTATTAAAATTATATAAGAAAATGCAATGTACTTTTGTCTACTAAACATTATGAGTTGTTAATACAATGCATTGCAATTATATGTTATATAATACATCAAAACTCAGCTGAGAGCTGTCGTGTTTTATTTGTACTTTTCTTGAACTCACTAGAAAAATCATAGTTCATTTTAATGTATACTGTATGTTTGTAAGCATAAAGTAAAAGAAAGTAACAGAATTTATAAATTTGTCATTAATCAGTGTAAATTATCAACAGATTTATTATAACATTTATAACAAGTTATTAGTTGTATTATAAATAAAGCAAGACTTATTTGTAAAAAAAATTAGCATTACACCTATAGCACTTACAATAACAAATTTCTCAGAATTGTGTCACAAATATATAAAATAAACATTCAATTATATTACAGTTATTAATAGACATATAAATAAACAATAAACAATAATAGACTATTCCAACTTTGGTTTCTTTGCTATTAGCATTATCATGTGTTAGAAACACTTCTTATAAAGCATTATGTTAACCATTGCCATAAATTGTGATGCATTTTCATAAATAATGTGTGTAATGCTTTATGAATGCATTACAACATGTTATGAATGTGTTCATAGTTAATTAAATACAGTATATGTCCTCCATATATCCCAATCACATAATTTTTGTTGAATACTCCTCTCAGCTTGTTGTTATTGGCCAGTCACTTTGTTGTATTCTCTCTTAATTTATTTCCTGCCTTAGTACTCACTAGTGTACATGTCTGTCATGCTAAAGCAGTGTATGTGCACTTCACCCATCACTGCTTATTAAAAAACACTCAGACATCTCACTATAGCTTTCTGCCTGCTTTCTGTCTGTCTCATAGTCAATCACCAGTTCACTGTGTGTGTGTGTGTGCGTGTGTGTGTGTGTGTGCATGTCAGGAGAGAGAAGATAGACATGGGAAACGAGCAGCAGCTGTTTGTTACATTTTCATTTTGTCCGTCTGTCTTTTAATAGGCCGTCTGTGGAAGCAGTGTAGTGTAGACTGAATCCCGGGTGAAGTAGAGTTGATTGTGTTTCATCAGCTCATTAGCAAAGGGTTGATGTGAAAAAGCTAACCAGGCCATCTATGGTTGTATTTCTAAACTCAGTCCTCTTTCAGAGACAGTCAGAAGGTCCATTTTTGTTCTGTCCCAGCTTCCAGGACACCTAAACCAAGTGATCAGGAATCCTGAAGACCTGGCTCAGGTGTGTGAGGAGACAGAACATGTGCACCCAGCCTCCCTGAGGATTGAATTGGGAAACACTGAACTAAAGAGGACTTACAAAACGAGGTCAAGCCTGGAAAGTGAAGACACACACGTGCGCATGTTTGAGCATGTTGTTTTGTTCAACCATATCTGTTTCTTTCAGCTCCTTTCTCCATAGTGCTAAGACATTCATTCATTCATTTAATCATCTTCAGTAACCACATTATGCTAATCAGGGTCATGGTGGATCCAAAGCCTCACACTGGGCATCAGGCAGGAAACGCCCTATGCACCCTGCACACACACATTAACACCTAGGAACACTCTGGCATAGCCAATCCACCTACTGGCATGTTTTTGGGAGATAGGAGGAAACCAGAGAACCTGGATGCAACCCATGCAACATGTGAAACTCCACACAGACTGTAATCTAAATGCAGGATTGGACTGGGGATGCTGGAGCTGAGAGGCTGACCAACCTTAAGACATTTTTTAAAAATTCCACTCAAAGAAGACATCCATGCCTTAGCTAACAGTGAGCAAGTCAGCGGAAACAGTGGCAAGGGACAAACTATCAAGGATAGAACTAATTGGGACAGAATATCCCTCGTGTTGACAGACTGCTTTGTCTTGTGTGTGCATGTGTATTTGCTATATTTTGGGAGATAAATAAGTAATGCCGACAAACGGGCACACTGGCTAAGGTACAGGTGTGTGTTTACTGCATGACCTCATTGCCCAGCCTGGGGCTTGTGTTCGCACTTTTGTATGCTTCTTCTGTGACAGGACCTCCATGCAGCTCTTTCCCCTCTCGCCTCTAATTTAAATAAGATCATTTTCGCTCCTTCATCCTACAAGTCCTATTTCTTTCATCTCATTGGCTGTGATATTATCCTTGGGGTTGTGGCGCTACACAATGTATAATTTATTGTCTGTTCAGCAACCCAAATTTGCAAGCCTGGCGTATTTCATTTGTTTCATAAATATCAGTATTATAATATGAAATGTTTTTGCTCTATTTTGTCCATAGTGTGTGGCACAGATACCACACTGTTGAGTTTATATTTATATATAATATATTTATATTTCAGCTGTGCGTGTGTATGTGTGTGTTTATTTTTGCTTGGACTATGACTATTTTGGTAGCATTAAATGTCTGGGGATCAGAATGTGTGTGTGTGTGTGTGTGTGTCAATAGGAATATCTGACAGGATACAAAAATCTGACAGTTCTGACATTGTTGGGACACTTGGTACAAGAAAAACTTTTTTTAATGCAGCTTTTATTTCAAAAGTAAAAGAGCCGAAAGGTTTCCTTTTGGAAAGTAAGACAAAAATGTGTCTGCTGTGTGTGTGTGTGTGTGTGTGTGTGTGTGTGTGTGTGTCCATCCCTTACAGAAAAATCACATACATTTCACACACGATCAAAGGTTTATATAATTATATATTTATGTATGTATAAAATAATGAATAATATTCACATAATCACGTGGAAAAACATGTCAAAGTGCATTTCAACATTTATGCACTCAACCCTAGTAAACAAATATGGCATCATGTGAATAATATGTAATCACATGTGAAAAAGAATTATTCAAGAGGGAAATCGCATCTGAAAAATGAAACCACACATGGTATGCGTGTGAAAAACTGACATGTAGAAAGAAACAATTGTATAGAAATAAAAGAACCACGTAACAAAAAATACATGTGAAAATAAATTCACATGCACTACATATGACGAGGCCAATACATATGAAAAATGTGTGAAACACAACACGTGAAATGTCCAGGAACCACAATTGTAAATTTCACATGTGAATCATGTGAATGTTCACATAAGAAGCTCATGTTACTTTTCTTTAAAGGTGGCGTGTGTGGGTGGTCTTTACAAGGAAAGGTAAAATTTCTTACATACTTAATAAAGCATATGTTATATACTGATGAAATATTTAATGTTAATGACATTTTATGCCCCTCACATGACCTAATGCATCCTGAATGAAAATAAATGTGTAAACCACGATTCATGCTCACTGTAACCTTAATGTAACCTTTCTGTAATTAAAATATGCATTGTGGCTCATGTTCTGCACGGTTGTGTGATAGAAGTGGAAGTTTAGTGCTCTCCTCTGTGGTACTTCAAAGTACTCCATGTCTAAAAAAAAAAAAAAACACCTATGCTGTCATGTATCCTGCCACAGCATGTGATATGGAGCTGAGAGCCAATACTACAAGGAACTAAATTAGAACTAAACAGAGATCATGTGGAAAAATCCATTTCAAAATAAACATGGGTGGCAAGTGGTGCAGGGGGTAGCGCTGCTGCTTCACAGCTCCAGGTTCCAGGATATTTGTGTGGCTTGGATTTGGTTTCCTCCATGTCCTCCAGTTTCTTCTTGCCTCCCAAAAAACATCTCAGTAGGTAGACTGGCTACTCTAAATTGCTCCTAGTTGTGACTGTGTGTGTGTGTGTGTGAAGCCCTGTGACAGAATGGCATCCCATCCTGAGTGTATTCCCTTGTACACCTCGTTTTCATGGAATATGTTCCAAGATAAAGCGCTAACTGAAAATGAATGAATGAATGAAAATAATCAATTTTCAACAAATGATTACTGTACACCATTGTGTTGCAGAGCATACGAATCAGCAACATATTATATTTTAAAATCAAGACATTCTCAGCTCAGTCACATTCCAGCCTGGAAGAATAAACCTGAGCACTTCACTGTTCGCTCCATCATTGACACGGTCATAAACACTAACATAAAAGGGCATGTAACGGTGATTGTAAAGGGAGCAGTAAAGTGTCAATCTCTAAACGAGACTGGCAGTGAAGAGGGATTAATTGGGCCTGATGCCAGACAAGTGGTGCGAAGTTGAACCAGTGTTTCCAAGATAACAAGATAAAGAGACAATATCACACCAGGTTAATGCACGCTAGTGGGCTTGGGTTTACTACAGCTTTTAGGAACTGGGACTGTTTAACATTTAATATCAACATATTTTCTAGTCAGAGTATACAATTATGTTAAGAACCTAGTACCTATTACCTTAAACAAGTGAGAATAGTGCAATGCCCTGCATACAATCAAGCAGAAACTATCTATTTACCTCACCTTACCTGTTACTATAGAAACAATAAAATAAGTCCATTAATATAAACCTTGCAGCTAGAGCTACTGTCCGAGCCATGATGTTATAGAAAATTAATCAACACCTACTGACCAATCAAATTCGAGAATTCAACAGCGCCATGGTATAGTGAGGCAGATCCAATCCAAGCATATACATGTGCAATCTTGGGATGGAACCCCTCAACCTTCCTAACAATAGCTCAGAAGATTTACACACTGCTTATTTCAGTATGAACCTATGAACTAGTGGTAAATCTGTCTAAACTCTTCATGTAAACTAATACACTCCATGTCTTGTTTTTACAAGCAGATACATTTCCCCTTTTGGTAACTGCATTTATAATGATTACTCTAAAAGTAATAGATTTTGTAGCACCACTCTTGTGGTTCTCCCTTAATGCTAGAGGTGGATATATAAACCTTCTTTCGGAGATGCGCTGAACGCTCGTTTGGTTATTCTAGAACCAGCACAGCTTTCAATTGAGCAAATTACATGAGACCTTATTATCTAATGCATTCAGTGAAACGGTGCTGGAATCTCATTTCATTTTGTTCTTATTTGGGAGAAAGAGGCTGATTATAGTTTATATGAGTCTTAGATCAAGTTTCTCTGCTCCCATTCATGGCAAACATCTGTGGCATGATGTTTTCTCTGACCATCATTATGTGCAACGAAATTAGAAGGCGAATGAATATGTACTTCAGACAAAGTCTTATTGCTTTTCTCTATTCTCCTTTTTTCCCCCCAATTCTGCACAGAAAACCTATTTTGCCACTGCATTGCTTCAGGATGAAATTGTTACATGCATGCAATTTATTCAAGGGTGTGAGACTAAGGGAATGTGACATTCAGTGTTATAAGATATTCATTAAATGCCATTTCCGTTAATTCTCTTTCAATTTAATATAAGAATAACAATCACACCAAGAAAGCAAACCATGGTAGGATGTTATTTAGCTGCATGCCAGCTGCAGGAAGCAATGATCCAGCTGAAATTGCTTTAGACACAAGTTGGTGACCATGACAAAGGCTAAGCCACTCCTAGTTATGATCAATAATGTCTCTATCATTCAGAGGGCTAAATGAGCCAGTGTGGCCAGTGTGGAGAAATAGTGTGGTTTTGCTAATAGTGCCACCGAATTTCAGACAAGGAGGTATCATGAATCTGTCAAGTATAAATTACCTTGTTTTCTGTTTCATAGTTGTAATTCAGTTATGTCTCTGCTGCTTTGTATTAACTGATAAGTTAGTAGTCTATTAACCTAGAGCAGGGATCGTCAACCGGTGGACCGCAGTCTGGATGCGGTATTTCAGCAGCACAAACCGATTACTTCAAAATATATTATAGCTGAGCTGTTCATATGGGCAAAAAACAGGGTGTAGTTCCGCAAAAACGAATCAGTATGGCTTCAGTAGCAGATTTTCTGTTGTGGTTTACTCAATCACATGCATTTATGTAAATTATTTATCATTCAACCAGAGCCTAGCTACAGGGATAGAGACAGCAGCTCATAAAGGGGACAGTTTTCACAGACTTTCATAGATTTTTCATTTTATTTACCCTCTCTGGTGTGATTAGCAAACTGACAACATGGCTTATTTCAAGAAAAGTCAACAACCAAAATGGAATGTTTGAAGACAAATAGACAAAGAAGCATCCATTAATTCTCCTTGTGTCAAGTTCAAAACAGATGTCTAATCTGTTCCATGGTGTGTACCAAAAGTGTCAACATGAAGCACTGCAATAAAGGTTAACAGAACCCTAAATGATTCTTCGACCTGTCCCTTTGGGGGAACTCTTAAATGTTCTGTGTGTAACCCTACAAAAAGACTGTATACTTATCAGACAGGGTTTCAAGGAAGCTAAGGACCTTTAGCTTCTAACAATGAGGCTGTGATTTTTTAGGAACAAGTGACTCCACACCAACCTATTTGTGTTGCACAAACAATATTGTTGAGTTTGTGTACTTTATTTTATTCATTCATTCAGTAAACGCTTTTGGTAAGTGAAGTATTGGATCCAGAGACTATCCCCGGAGCACTGGTCTTCGAGGCAGGAATACAATCCATTGTAGTCTTTTTGTCAAAGCTTATTACATAATGCTGTTCTTTACGTTTATGGAAATTTGAACATGAGTTTATGGAAGTTTGAACATGGCGCATGCCGTCCACCTGACTGAGCTATATTTTTGTTTAAACTACACAAATGTAATGACGATGAGGGTATTCTGATATGAAATTTTTAATTTTAATACCATGAGAGGGAAGGCATTACGACCCAGAGCACTTCCAGACAACTGTGCTAATCCTCTAAAGTTCTCCAGACCTTTGTATTAGCTCTGTTTCCCAATGCACATTTTGCAGCATCTGCGCAAACATCACCAGTTCCCTGGCCAAATTAAAAAAAAAAAAAACATGATATTTTTGCATCAATATCTTTCAGCTACACCTCTCTGTCATGTAATTGCATTCAAAAACAAATCCCTAGGTGCTGATGCCAAAATCACCCAGGTTGCTGAGCTAATTTGCTGAATCTCATCACTTTGTCTTACTTCTAAGGTACATTGTCACAATGTCAGGACGCAAAGCTCCAGCAGTCCTTGGAAAGAAATCTTTTGCCTCAGCTTGTTTGTAGTTTGACAAAAAAAGTGGATTTTCTAGCATGCTGGAAAAAAAGACAAGCAGATTTTCATGCACTTTCTTAACGGTAATAGCAGCGTACCAAACGGCAAGTGTTATCTTTATGTCACTTCAGACTGGCAAAGCACTCAAGGGAAAAAATTGGCACACAGCTCAATTCTGCCTGTTTTAAGCAGGTCCCAAGGAGTCGGGCTGATGAATAAGCCCACCATACGCAAATGGATACAGCCGCTGCTCAGTAATTACGCCACAGTTCACCAGCATGTTAACCACAATTAGGCAATCAGTGCCTCACCGATGTTAATGCCAGTCTTGAAAACAAGGGAAAATGAAGCTCTTGAGCTCTTAAAAACGGACTCCGAAATTAGAATTTACTGTAGGCTGTGTGCACTTGTGCAGATGGATTTGTGTTGTGGAAATAGCTTGATGCTAAACAGAATTTTAGATTTTTATTCCCTGAATGGAAACGTGAAGGAAATAAATTTGTCTATGTAATGAAGATGTTTTAGCAACCACTCGGCTAAGTGAACTTTGATATCCTTCTCATCACGATCCACACCCATAAACATCATTATACCTTGCAAACAAATAATTAAACAAACTGAATAACATTAGATTAGAATGTTTAGTTATTAAGAAAGATGTTACATTTGCTTCCATACGTCTACACTGTTATTGCTGGAAGAAAAGCAAAGTGAATTTCTTCCTTATGCATGTCGATGAAACCTTGGAGTCTTCAATCCTCCAGTACAAATAAAAAACGTTGTATTGCAAAACTATTGATTTGCATGTAACAATCAATCCTTTTTTTTAAATGTCACTCACAAAGTAATGAACTTTCTGAATTCCTGTGTACTCTAATAGAATAGTGGAGCAGATACAGAATAGCACAAAGTATTAGAGTCTAGTGCATTGTCTTCCTAAAGTCATATTTCATTTAGCTTTTTGAGTGTGTGCAATGTATCTCAGCACACTCCATATCATGGGCAATGACCTTGGCCAGCCAGACAAAGCGAGTGTGCTCTCACCTTCTTGCCTCATTTGCCTCGGTATAGATTTCCATGAACACATTACTTTTAAACTAGAAAAAAAAAAAATACTCCTACAGCCTACGGCCAATGGAAGCATAAGAAGAAAGGGACATTCAAATACCTACAGAATGTGAGACACGGTAATAAATCTGAATATCAAGCCTAAAGCAGTCACATTTTGCTAGCTTGAACAAGAATTGAAAAGTAGAACTAAAACTCAAAAAGCTGAACACATTTCCTCAATTAAACTGCTCTACAATCCAGACAACCTTTGATAGTTTGAGGCCTGAAGAGACAACTATATTACGATGAATGATTATCAGTCAGTTCAGAGCCATAAAAAAAGCTTTTTTTAACACACGCTGCACTATATATATATATATATATTATAATCTCTATGTAGACAGAAAATCCAGCATTGTTTCGCTAAGCATTATACCCTATAAAAAGTCTGTCTGAGCATTATACTCTATCTAAAATGTCTAAATAATTTCTAAATAATTTCTAAAAAAATTCAGTGATGTCTTTTTTTCATTAAGCAACACAATATTCTCTGCCAGTGAGAATACCTTGCTGTTGCCAGAGTGCACTCACTCCAAATCAGCGAGGCATGCAGCCGTGGTTTTCCAGCTTATCTGGGCCTGTATGCCTACCTTCCCATGCTAAAATGGTAAAAAAAAATATGACTGACTATCCTTCACCACTTCTTAACCTGCATTTTCATATCAAGAATGAAATAAAAACTAGAAGACAAAGCTCGATGACCAGCACTGAGCAGAATTAACAGGCAACATTATGTCTCATCAATAACCAAGTCTCTTTTTTGTCCGAGGCATACACACAAAAACCAATAGAAATGATTAAAGGACACTGTACATGTATCGTGTTGCTGGGAAAAGCTGAGGCAGTCGAATAGCTTACTGGCTAGTTTATACGAGCCTTGCTTCCAATTTTTTTTTTCTACCTCCTGCATATCCTGGGGTGTCTAAAATGAATGCATTGGAAGATATGCAGGCTTCAAATTGGGGAGAAAAACTACACATGTAGGTAACACACAGGATTTCTGCTCGTAACGATATTTATTAAAAAATAACTTCCATGTCTTTTCTGAATGTACTGCATGTTCATACTGCATCGTATTTGTGCATTATCAGTCAAAAATTATTACCCTAAAGTATTGCAAAAATTATACATTATACAACTCACATACATTGAGTTAAACATGAACTGAACCTAAACAGAAACCAAAATTATTACATCATTTAATAAAGGAGAATGATTCTGTTAATATTCTGTCTCTCCTCTTGCTTAAATAGTTCAGTTTAAACCTCATGTCATGATTATGTAAAGTTCAACGCTATGTATCAAGGGCAAATGAAACGGCCCATGAACTACTCTGGATTTATCTGTGATAAATTTGAGTTGCACGTCAAACGAAAACGAATTAAGACCTAATGAGAAGAAATAATGGCAGTTTGACCTCGACGTTACCCTTAAACTAGACTCTAGTGCCATCTATTGAAGAAAGCAACCTATAAATCACTTAATCTGCAAGCGCAAACTCTTCATCTCCTCCCGAACTGACGCATGCAGTTCTTGGAAATTATTTACCAATTCGCCGAGGTGCGTAAAACTCCGTCATGCATGTCTATCAAATACAGTGCGTTCGCAATTGCTCTAGTTATGGCATCATATATGTCAGTGGGCATAAAGGCATCATTGTTAGCGCCTGGAATATCTGAAAACACGACATGTTCCCACGGATAATGACATGAATGCACATTTCCTCCGAAATGGAGATCTGTACATTATGATAGCAGAATACAGCCCGAGGACAGAGGAGAAATTGACACGACAGTTGACAGGGTATTAACCAAAAAAAAAAAAAAAAAAAAGGAAGGAAGGAAGGGGGCATTATTGCATGCATATGAAGGAAAAATAAAGTCGGAGCAGGTTTACCTTCTTTGAGGAAGCGCGAGTGGAGAAGGAGCACGAGGGAACAGCAGAGCGCCGCTCCTGCCAAAGCCCACGCGACCCGCACGAGCTGCATGGCGGCGGCGCAGTTCTCACACACCCGGAGAGGCTTCACACAGCCAAGCGCGCTCCCATCCTTCTCCCATAGAAGCGAAAAAACAATATTAACAATAGTAACAATAACGGAAACCAACGTCAGATCCCTTCCGCGCGCTTCGGGCGAAGGAAGAGAATCCCGTTGCTCCTCAGTTGCAGAACAGCGGTGATGTGTTATTCAAACCCGGAGGGCGTAAAATTTCCCACGGTGGGCTATTTCCCCTCCAGCTGCAGTCTGAGCTCCCCTCTCTCTCTCTCTCTCTCTCTCTCTCTCTCTCTTTCTTCTCTGTGCCTTAAGCACTGTGATGCACCATCATTTCGCTTTGCTGCATCCTCTCTCTCTCTCTCTCTCTCTCTCTCTCTCCAAACTCTCCACGCGCTTTTTACGCACGACGCTGCTCTTTCCCCAAAGGCGCTATTTTTTTAAGTCATTAATCACGAGTTTGTCAACCGACTTTGGCAAGAAAAACCAGGCGTCACCCCTGTGTTCTTGCTCATACTTGCGCCGTTTGGAGCGTCGCCGCTCTCGCTCGAGCGGAATAAATAAAAATAAAAAAGTGAAGTGAACGGCGCGTGCGTTCGCGCCTCGTCCGTGTCCGGGTTTGCTCCTCGCGTCTCAACAAGCGCGCGCACAGACGCGACTTTTTCTCTCCTCTCCCCCTGCTGACGTCATCACGCCTCCCCATCACCATCACCATGAGTGTGGAGGCGGCGGATGCGAGCAGGAGGAACACAGCTCTGACATCTCCCAGCTAAACACGCCAGCGTTGGATTAACTCTCCCAGTGTTAACATGCACACTAGCTGAATTCACATCCACAGTGTGGAACAGAGCGCATTAACACATACAGTGCCGAATTAACACCTGAAGCTCTTCCAGGATTCAACTCCAATAGTGCTGAATTAACACATTAACACATAGCCAATGACAGCTGATCGTTTTAAATTTACAGCAACGACTTAAAATGAACTCACAACTTAGTGTTGAATAACTGTTGAATTAATTCCTAGAAGGACTGAATCAACTCATGCTTAATTTATGCCTCAGAGGCAAACAAGCTTATTTTTTATTTTCCTACACATTACAAATAACATCTTACATCTGCTTAAGTACTGGAAAAATCTGGTGATCTTTTTGGCTGTTTGTGAGCTGATGTTTATAATCCCATAAATGCATTCATTCAGAAATGTAAGGCACATGTTCCGATTCTGGATGATTATTAATCATCAACAAAGTTGATCACCAGTTGCATAGCATACAGTATATATATAGTGTATATATATATATAGTGTGCATCAGTTATGAGGGCATGAAAGGCATCAGGCAGTAAAATTGGCCATATCACATCCACAACAACATATTAACTAGCTGAAAACCTGATGTAACACAAAAGAAGTTATTCTAATGTATTATAACAGCATTATTTAAATTATATAATATATACTTTATTTACTTAAGTTGTTCAATTACTTCAAAGGAAAAATAAAAGGAAAGGGAAAAGGCTGCCTTAAATAGCTATGCTGCAATTTTTTTTATTATTACTACAATTATGATCACTTATGTGCCTCATTCATTCATTCATTCATTCATTTTCAGTAACTGCTGTATCCTGGTCAGGGTTGCGATCAGTCCAAAGCTTATACCAAGAGGCTTTGGTAATGAGGTGGAAAGTACCCCCTGTATGGGACAGCAATATGGACAGTGCATCACAAGGCACCACATGCACACACACACATTCACACACTCATTCACACCTATTGTCAATTTACTGTAGCCAATCCACCTACTGCTTCACATAGACATCGGTGAGGCAGCAGCGCTACCTGCTAAACCATCGTACCACCTTCCCTGTACATATAATCACTGTTCTTGATTGTTCCTGATATGACTGTGTTTAGCTATAGCCATTGCCAAAGGTTCTATGTCACTATACTCATGTAGTTCTGCCTTACATTGCATAATTACAAATCGGTTTGTCCAAGGAGTTTACGCTTATGTCAGTTACTAGAGTTGGCTGAACATTCCCTCTGAGGAACACCTTTATACTCAATGATAGTCTCTTATTCCCTAAACAGTATTGGCAATTTTAATGTTCAAAATAAAATAAAACTGGAGTCACTGTATTGCATAACCAACCACAAGGAAAGTTATCCACAACTTTAATTCAGGAGAAAATAAAATAACTCCTTGACGTGCCTTTTGAGAGGTCACCTTACATCAAGGGTAATTTGTATCAATCACAGTCCCAGCGGTACACTAAGTCCCACCGGCATACAGAACAGAATGAACAGAATGGCAAACTGAGCCAATCAGGAACAAAAAATGCTTAACTAGGGGGCAATAATATGCAAGGCTAGTGCAATAGATTCAGCACTGTCAGTGTTGTGGTTTAGGCATCTCATTTGGTAGCAATTACCAATGTTTACAATGAGGCAATCCATGCTTAATTCCTCTACAATGGCTGGAAACACCGCACTCAATCCACCTCCCTAACTCTGCGATCCATCACTCTGCCAGACAGCAATTAACGGAGACCTGTCCAGGAAGTGATGACATGGTCGGGCAAAGCGTGTTCGTCACATTAAATGTGGTGAATATATTCAGGTTGCCAGTGAGCACTCTTCCTTCTTCCTTCATATGACTCACTGTGACACCTACACAAACCTGCAGCTTCAGCAATGAAGAACCTTTGCAGTGTCCTGAGGAGAAGGAGCTACAGCTACTCATTTATTAATCTGTATTTAAAAAGTATATTTCTTCTGCATAGTTTCAGTTTGGAGGACAGAGTAATCCAAGACACCACGAAAGATGTCAGATGGAGTTTGTTTGATGAGAAAGACAGAAAGAAAAATAGAAATAGACATGGACAGTCAATGTTACCTTGAGAAATTCAGTGTAATCTTAGATCTCTTGCCCAGTGATAGCACATGTCTGGGTCAGTTCTTCCTTGCCAAGTGTATTAGATGGCAAAAATGCAATGGGCAGTACCCATAATGTTCCACTTTACGTTTCTTTTTTCCACTGACCACTGTTCAAGTTAAATGGCAAGCTTGGCAGCTGCTCTAGATGTAATTCTCCGATGAAAGCCTCTGGGAAGGTGAATGTCATGCATGGAAGCACTGCACCACAGTAACACAATAGTGTCTCAACTCTTCAGTTCCCAAACACAATACCTTAATCATGGAGATGATGAAAGAAACAACACTGCCTGAAATGAAAACAGCATGTTGCCTTCTAAGTTGTTCTGTACTGAAATGCTGCTTTACCAGTCCTATTCATAGGTTTGCTCAAGATTTTTTGAGCTTCAGTAAAACCTTTAAAGGCTTTTCTTCTCTACACGTTTAGCTATTGTGAAAAACATGTTATGTATACAGAAATAAAAATAAAATTGTAATGATAACAGCAATAATAAACACAATTCTAGAAGTTTGAATTGTGCAGAAGATAAATGTGTGACTGCAATATTTAGCAAGCTTACAAACAGTTGATATTAATCTTAACGACAAAGTTGGTGGCTGTCCCACTTCAGTCACGGAAAAGCACTCTTAGAGTCTCAGTCTAAACCAAAGACATTTCCAGGTAGAGGAAACGGCCCAGAGCATAAATTTAATTTTTTATCAAGATTTAAAATGGCCAGAAGGGCTATCAGCTAAAAAACAAAGGTGGATTTCTACAATAATGTAATGTTTTCTAATGTAGTAGTAATAAATTCTAAGGAGCAATGCCAGTCAATCAATCAGTGTTAGTGTGTAGTTTGTTCGCAGGTGATCCTGATAAAAATGGAGAATGTCATCATTTTTTAAAATTTATTCAGTAAATCCTGCCTGCCATTTTGAACAGTCAACGGTCTAATTAAAGTAGACAAGCCTCTCACTGTAATTCCACTAATCTTTATAAGTAAACATGTACTGTATTTCCGGGGGAAAAAAAAGGTTTATGTTTTTTTTCCCAAACCTTATGACAAAAGTAAGGCTGAAGGAAGAAGTGTCCCTTGAAGTATTTAATTCAATTCAATTTGTTTGCCACAAATCAGCTTCACAGAAATCCAGATGTTAATTTGATCCCTAATGAGCAAGCCGAAGGCAACAGTAGCAAGGAAAACCTTCCTGAGACAATATGAAGTAGAAAACTCAAAAAGAACCAGACACAAAAGTGAACCCATCCTCTTCTGGGTGATACTGAATAGTGGGATTATGTTCATGACAGTGTACAGCTGTTAAGACTAAAGGCAAACAATACTAGGTGTGTTGAAAGGATGTTCAAAATGAGCATATCACGAACAAAAAATCCTAGATTCTGATTACAGCAGCAGTTCTTAGGTACAAATGTACAGTATCTAGGTGAGTTTATCCACTGTAGCAATGGGGAAACTTTAACTGTTTCAGGGACCATTCAAACTATCACAAGTGCAGCTGCTTAGGTCAACCCTGGCAAAATTATTGCATAGATCTGCTACAACTGGCCATGAGTCTGTCTATGTACTGGCTTTTGAAGCTTTTCAGCCCTTAGCTTTCCACAGAGCCCTTTCCTTTTAACATAGCTCTTTCCTTTTCACAGAGCCCGAGTATATTAGATGGATGTGGCCAAGGAGAAATCTTACCATCCTAGCCATCACCTAAATTGGGCCCAAAATCTTTATTGCAGGAGAGTGATGGGGTTTTATGCCTACTGTAAGGCCTGAGCAGACCAGTGATAATAATGAGGAGTGGCATGACCAGGCTTTAAGTTAGAAACAAAATAGCTGAAGGAGATTTAATTGAGATTAGCAGAGAGTAGTTATTTAAAAACCTACTGTTTAAGAGTGATTTGCAAACCATAACAAAAGTCTGGTATTTTGTCAAATATAAATATTGAGAACCACAGTAATGATTAAAGGCACATATTAGAATGTAGACAGATCTTTACAGAATGAACATATTTATACACCTCTGACATTCTTTCACATAGAGACTGCATATTGTGTGCAATATGAATGTCCAAATAATTAAAGCCTCTAAGGAACAGATGAAAGACAAATTAGCAGATTGGACAAAACAAAAAGATGACTAACTGTGAAATATTATTCTTTTGTTAGTTGTAGCCAGAAAAAGAAATATTAAAAACAGCAAGATATGAGCGTACATTATAAATGATGAAACTCAATCAGAACATCAGGAGCTCATAAAACAACAGAAAAGACATCATTTAATTCCAACAAACTGAGATGTGCATTCAGCACTGTTTATAGAGGTTTATTGGCCAGTACAAAAAGGCTAAGATAGAGTAGCTCTTCTGAGCACTGTAGTATGAGGGGGAAATATTTTTTGAGTTCATTTGTGCACAGTTTATGAAGTTCATAGATGGATAAAAAGAAAGCATATATTCAACAATCCAGAAATTTCTGAATAGCATACAGGGGTATATGAATAAAAAGGGACTGTTAATGATGGGTGGTTGTGATATAAGATGAGATGGCTAAAAATCTAATCTCTATCAGTAGCTGGAAAAAGAATATTACAGTTGAGCAATTCATTATATTGCATGGTCTAATCGATGGCATAAAGAATGATATGGGGCAAATTGTTACACACACACTTAAAGGCAGACAGGTAGCTGCATTTACTTTTCTAATTTGTTCAAGTGTTTGAAGTCTGTAATATCCTACTGGGTTCAAGCCATGTTAACTCCAAACACCAAACATGGTAAACAGAAAAGCTGTAAGCCCTTTGTTCAAACCAAAAATCACTGAACTTACAGTGCTGTTGTCTGTCCTTTTGTGTAATTTGTACTTTGACAGTGTTGCTTAGAATATCTACTTTTAGCTTCTCCTTCAAAGGATTTTGGGAAAAATGATGATCGAGTAAATAATGGAGTAAATAATCAACCTCATTCTTGTAAATTACACCCATATTTCACGTGTGGTTCTCAATCACTGCTGGCGATAGTTTACGGATGTGTCACTGACATGATCTTAAAAGTATCACTCCAATTGGAGATCAAATCTAACATGTGTTTGACTCTGTTTAATCACTGGACATGACTGTCACTGATAGGCGACCAAAATCTACAATCTGGGCTAGAAAGAAATCAACCCCAGCCTCACTTCTTCATACCATTCTGTGTGTTTCTCTTACAAGCATTGGTGGTGCTGTTGCACTTCTCCCAAATGATCCACCTTAAGACATTTTCTTAACAGCAAATAATATGATGTCAACGTCGAAAATGATACCTTATATTGATGTCTCTTTAACCTTGAAAGACGGTTGCGTTTAGCCCTGCTAGTACATTTATACCAGTCGACCCTGGACCATTCTGATAATATAGTATTAAAGAATGAAATAGGGCAAGAAGATCTAAATTTAGGTTGATGCTTCTCTGGCTTTTAAATCAGGCAGGTGGTGAATTGAATCAAAGTAGAAGTCCCGACTGTACTGAGCCATCAAACACATCAAAAGTCGAGTTGCAAGTCGGTAAGAGAAACTTCTTAAAGAACTCAGCTGGGAGGCTACCCAGCCCTGGAGCCTTGCCGGTTAGCATTGATTTAATTACTTCTAAGACTTCATCAACCAGAAAACTTCCAGATCTGTCGCTCAATAGCTGATATTGTAGGTTCTTATATTTTTGTCATCTTTGGGTTATCTGAGTTCTAAGCAGAAAGTGGAAAAGTGCTGTTTATTCCTAACCCGGAACAACACTGTAGTAATTACACACAGGGCTGGCCAACTCATGGAGGTAAATGGCCAGAAATATTTAAATATTTTATAGGAAATATAACAGAGGGGCACAACATGATTCGGATGTCTCTTAAAAGAATATCATGTTCACAAATTGTCCTGGTATTTAACAATACAGTACTTTTATAATCACACAATGCTAACTGAAGCTAGCTTTGTTAACCTGTGCACAATCCACACTAGCTGACCTGGCTGTCAGATGTCAAAAGAAAGCAATATTCTTCACATGTTAGATTTTATCAGCCTCATCAGCAACCTCGTGTTAAGTAAGAAAAAAAAGAAAAGCCTACTAAAGGTAATACATTTTTTTTTTACTTATGCATTGTTGTTTGGCTTGTATCTTGTAGCTTTGTGTATCTTTAATGGAGCTACATGACCAGTTGTTATGTATATTGTAGCCCATCTGCCTCAAGGTTCAACATGTTGTGGATTCTGAGATGCTTTTCTGCTCACCACAGCGGTAAAGAGTGGTTATTTGAGTTACGGTAGCCTACTTCCTGTCAGCTTGAAACAATCCAGCCATTCTCCTCTGACCTCTCTCATCAACAAGGCGTTTCCACTCACAGAAATGCTGCTCACTGGATGTTTTTTGTCTTTCGCCCCATTTTGTGTAAACTCTACAGACTGTTGTGTGTGAAAAACCCAGGAGCTCAAGTTTCTGAAATAATCAAACCAACCTGTCTGGCACTAATGCTATGTTCAAAGTCACTGAGATCACTTTTTTTTTTTCCATTCTGATGTTTGATGTGAACATTGATGTGAAGTAAAGCTCTTGACATGTATCTGCATGATTTTATGTATTACACTGTCGCCACATAATTGGCTGACTGGAAGACTGCATTAATGAGCATTAATTAAAGGGTACATATGTTCCTAATGAAGTGGCCAGTGAGTGAGTGTGTTTATGTGTTCCATGTATAGCATTATGTTTGCGTCACTCAGCACACACATCATTATATTTTTCCATTTCACCTGGCAGTATCATGCTCTGACTTTGACTTATTATTTTCCCTCTCTTCTCTGGTCTGTCTGGTAATATGGTAGATAGCATATGTGTGTGTTTTGTGGCATATGAGCCCCTGATTGCCTTAATCCAAACTGAGTCTGTAAATTTATCTGACTTTAGGCAAAGGCACACAGGAATAATTTTGGTCTATTTCAAGTAATTTATAATATATACTTTTGCAACTGACTGCCAATTTGCATTTAAAACACAGTAGATGATTCAGCTACTGATTACACATTTCAGAGTTCCCCATAAATTTATGAGACTCTATTGCCTGTGATACATCGGCACAGGATCCCAGAGGCACAGAGAGTTTAGCTTTCACAAAGAGTGAAGCATGAGCCTGGAAATCTGACAGAAATCTAGTTTTAAACCTACTCAGACATGGCTAGAATTCACAACAGGAGACAGTTGCTTTCAGAGAGGGGTGCAATAATTTGCCTACAAAAAGAACAAAAATAACTAAAAAGTACAAATCTCTGGAGCATAAAAAGAGCATTAAAAGAGAAAATGTCCAAGTGTCAAGATATTCACATTTATTGATGAAAGACAAAGTGTGAAATATTTTGCTAAGCAAGCCTTGCTGTAATTACACCTTTCAAGTCTCTACCAACGAAACTGGAAAAAAAAGCCTCTCTAAATTTGAGGCATAAACACTAACCAGCATTACTGACTTCCTACGTTTTTTTTTAATGACCATTTATCAGAAATGATTTTAAAACATAATGCCAGGCTTTGTAATAAAACAGCTGCTCTTCCCATTTTAAAAGAACAATCTAAATGGAAATCGTGGTTATGTTTTGCTTAAGTGTTGCTTATCACCTACTGATGGATGACAAATTAAAGGAAAAATAAATGAATAAATGAGCAGAAGAACACAGAGTGCAGATGCTTCACGACAGGCATATGGCATGACAGAATTAAACAATTAACATCCTACCATGCTCTGTGGTATGTATAAAAACGTCGAACTGAGCCAGCTGACCTCTATTTTAGCTCAAAATGGCAAGAGAAAAAGATCTAAGTGACTTTGAATTAGGGTTGATTATTGGGGTGTGGATAACAGGAGCTTGGCTTTGTATAAATAGGAACAGCGACTAATGTGACATCTGCATTTAGATCTATGGGAAAAGCATTAGGAAATAAGGATGGAAATGGTGGTTGAAAGCATATATATTAGAAGCAGATATTCAACGATTGTGATGCTTGTGCATTAGTATGATATGTAAGGAAAAACATAAGCACAACAGAAGAATGTTGATGCAACATGTGATCAGTCTGTCAGCTTTTGGCAAATGTCCTTATCCAGAGCAACTTATACTTAGCACATTTATACAACTGAGCAGTTGAGGGTTAAGGGCCTTGCTCCAAGGCCCAGCAGTGGCACCAAGGCAGTGCAGGGATTTGAACTCACAACCTTCCAATCAGTAGCACAATGTCTGAGCCACTGAGCTACCACTACCCCAGCAAGAGCACTCCAGGATACGAGGGCTCACTGAACGCTTTGATAAGTATGAAAATGCTCATGACAAATACAAGCTATGGCCGTCACACTCATCTGGGGGATCATTTATCAACCCTGTGTACGAATAGTTGTTTGCATACATTTCTACACATAGAATGTGATTTATCAAGTTATTCTTGTGCATGATGTGTGACGTGTTCTAATTAACTCAGAAAAAAAAGTTTGTCTTTTGTTAGCCAAAATCTCATCAGCTAACTGTGTTGAGTGATATACTGTATATTTACCTTCTCCAAACAGCAAGTAGTAGTTAATGTTGTAGATTTAACAAGCTAATATGTCTGTATGCTAACTGAACTGACTAGTAAATACAGCATAACTCATTTAAAAGTAAGTAAATGCTGCTTTGTTTATTGTTGATGCTGGGAGCAGCCATGTTGATTTGACGTCACAAGTAGGAATTCCGCATTGTGGGGTGTTTTCCTGTTTTTTCCTAGTAAGAGGTCGGAGTTTTAGCCAAATGCAGCATTAGACCTACTGACCACGAGTATGCAGAAACCCCTAGTGGTAGATAAGTAATGCTGACATGATTGACAATAAGTGGGATGGGAGCTCGTAAAAATCAGTTTAGCCACCATTACACAGTTTCATCTGTGTCACCTGTCTGTTCTGTTCACATCAAGGTGCAGACAGGTGACACAAATGAAATGTAAAGTAAAATCGTATAAAAGGCACATCTAAAGAATGATTGGGATGATGCAGATGGTGGCTTATCTTGCTTTTCTTGAATATTTGGCATGTGCAGCTTTGCGCAGAGAGAAACGTTTTTAAGGACTTCTTTACTGAGAATGATCAGTCAATTTAATTTGTCTAGTGCAATTTTATTTGGACTCTGAGGGCAACTTGCCCCACTTTTGGCGAGGCAACAAAACGTATGCATTCATTACAATTCCAAATACAGCAGCAGAAACAACAACAATAATAGCGGGTTTTCATGCCATCTTAGGTTTTCCAAATGTAACTAGGGCAATAGACTACACATTCATAGCCATAAAATCACCCATATTTAAGGAATTCACAAATGTGAACAGAAAAGGCTCAATTACTGTACACGTAACTTGTGACACAGTTGAGCTTCACCAAGTGGCCAGGCAGAACACATGATTCTTTCATTGTGCAGATCAGTACAGTGGGACTTCAGCATGGTGATATTAGAGATTACTGATTTATTTTATTTATTATTTATTACATAGACAAACTATTCATAAAGTGTGCCAAGCTGGCTCAGTTAGTAGAGCATGACACTCTTATTCTCAGGATTGTGGGTTTGAGACCTAGGTTGCGTGCCTTCCCCAGCTACCGGGGCGCACAGGCTAGTGCACTCTCAGTGATGGTCCTAAGCCCAGATAAATGGGGAGAGTTGTATCAGGAAGGGCATCCAGCATAAAACCTGTGCCAAATCAATATGCAGACAATGGAGGGTGATCTGCTTCAGCAACCCCTAACAAGAGCAGCTGAAAGAACAACAACAAACTATTCGTAAAATGTGCCACAAGAAAACACTTTTGTTTTGCTCTACATTGTTCAACAGTATCTTTACTTCTGTAGTTAATGTTCTTAGACATTTTAATATGCTTCATTTTGTCTGCAACAAGCAATACCACAAGCAGGTTAGTGGACCTTTTAAAGAGAAGCTGTTTACCATATATGGAGATTTGGGGTGTTTCTTTATGTAAATAAGTGTGACTGTGCACGAGCAGAGCAATTTAGAATGTGTGGGATATATCATCCAGTGCGTACAGCTGTGTGTGATCAGTGTCAATATTTTAGCCCATATTGCTGGCTCTAATTCACAGACTTTTTTGATCACTGGGAACCCTGATCTCAATCCAGTTAATCACCTGTAGGAGATTTTGGAGTGATATATTAGACAGTGTCTCCACCACCATCATTAAAACATAAAGGGAGGGACTATCATTTGGAAGATTGGTGTTCATCCCTCCAGTGCAGTTCCACAGACGTGTAGAGTCTATGACAAGGCACACTGAAGCTGACTCATTTTGGCCAAACACCTTAGTAACATACTTTATGTTGTTTTTCTTTTTCCTTTAATTTGTCTTCCGTCTTGTATGCATAGATGTTTCCTATAGGGAGATTGCTTTCCTTCATTTTCTTTCGATGCTTGATCTTTAATGAGAAAAGACTCTAGCTCACTTGATCAATATGTTCATGCCACCAGCATTCTACATTATCATCATAACAGAAATCCCTCTGTGTCTAATCTAATGGGTAAGCTAGTCATTTCTGTTATGCTCGGAGTAAAAGCATTGAAACAAAATGCATGGTGCCAAAAGCAAGAATTAAATTCAACATCCAAACAGAAAGCATAAACATAAGCAAGTATTCCAACCTATTTCTACCAGCAGCACAAATATATAATCATATCGAAACCATTCTGAAGTTTCTCAAATCCAACCATATTTCAGTCTAAGATATAACAGCATGGGAAACAATGACACCAGTTTTTCATTCAGCATTTTATAAATACATATATTTTGCTTTACATTTGCCACTACACATCTGTCCCCGAATTCTGAAAGCCATTTTATCAAACCCCATGTGCGTGACAAACCTCTTCATGTTGTTAGGCTTAACAAGTAGATGACAGGTCTGGAAAAGAGGTTTGATAAAGTAAACTGTACAGTGAAATACACACAGAGGCTGTTTCACATCCATCATTTCTTTTTCAATGGTAAGACAAAGATGTGGCCTGTTCTGATCCCATTTGTCAGAAATTTTCAAGTGTCATACTACACTGAATCACTGCCTATGTAGCTACAGCTCCTGCACCACTGCTCAAATAAGATTTTAAACATTGGTCAACTTGCCTGGATTACAAAAAAAAAAAAAAAAGAAAACTGTTGTTGACTATTTTCCTATAAAAGCAAGTGTTTTATTGTTTTTATGCCACAGCAATTTGCCAACAATTGCAATATTTTATTAACTGAAAATAACATTGCATACTTTTTTTTATCAATTTATAGTTACATTTAATGTTAGTTCCTGTTACCATTTACATTACTCTGTAACCTGAGGTTCCCTAGCATTGTTTTATTAAGTTAATAAGACAAAAAAAAAAAAACAGTTTGGCATGTTACTGAGAAACCGCAGTGCCCTCCATCCTGAAAATGTTAAACTTAAAGTTACAATTGTACCTTTGACTGTTACAGTGAAAGCACAAAAAACCTCACAATATCAATGATTAGACCCATTTTTAACCCATTTACATGGACTGTCCACCATACAGGTCCCTGTATAAGACACTACTATAGTAAGGAACATATTCGAATGAGCATATTAATATAAACCTTGAAACTGACACTAATGTCAGAGCTGCTGTTAGAGAAACTTATTCAACACTTTCCAATGGTAATCCGATGGTTAAATGTGCTTTATACGAGATTAAGCATACCCACTCAAGACAGCCCTTTTGTGTTTTGAACGCTTGTGTGTTTTGATCTCTCCTAAGAGTAGTTTGAATAAAATCAAAATGGCTTATTATACAAAGATTCAGATTTCCTCCTTTTGCACAAGTTGTATCAACTCACATTAAGTAGCTCTAAATTGTGCTGAGCCTTGAGTAGTAAACAGTGGAACTATTTGTGACTTTAAATTAGTCTAAAGAACCCAGATACAAAATAGGGACAACAGAAGGCTGTTGTATTATGTCAGCAAAAGCTAAATGTGCTCTAAATGTCTGTGGCAGAATTGGTTAAGCATGCTTATTAACTGTTGCTGCCATCATTAGTGAAAGGAATAATAGCACCTCCATGGTGTTTTAATGACAGACTAAAATTCTGACAATATGGTTACACTAACAATTCACCTGAAAGGTTAAACACAGACAAGATGAGAAATCATAGCTTTATAATAGGCATAGAGATGGGAAACCAGCCCCAAAGAGGATGTCAGTACTTGATCCTCCACCAGACCTTTACAAATACGACTCATTTGCATTTCATTCATCTGCACATATATCAGGCCAAAGGAAAAAGTGTCTTAAAAAGCTTTAATGCATAGTCTCATTAATCAACCTCAACTCTATACAATATGCTGGCCGATATCCCATAGGAAATTAATTCTACTTCTCTCAAATGCACCTATGTATAAGCATACGCTTTAAACTTTTGTGCTCCTTTCATCTCACTGTTTATTCAGCTCTTTAACTGTAGTGTTTAATCATCCTCAGACTTGTAGGCCATGATTTATTATTCAATGTGCAACCTAATATTTAGCCTCAAAGCTTATTAGGGCAAAGCTTCTTGGACTAATATCTCTGCAGAGTTTGAAAATATGTGCATGGTGTTATGATTAATACAGGATGTCTTGGCATGTATAATAGCAACAGTGCACATGCTAAGCTCATTAGCTGCAATCAACATTACAATCTGTGATTATGATTGCATGCTTGCAAAAAAATAAATAAATAAAAATAAAATAAAAACAAAATAAAATTTGCACTAGTGGTTTAAGCTTTAGTCAGGGTGTGTGTGTGTTCACTACTATGTGTGCGCACTCGGATGGGTTAAATGCGGGGCAGAAATTCCGAGTATGGGTAAAAGTTTGCCTAAAACAGAAGCAAGTCTCAGGTAAGCAGGATTCTGGGCCATTTTCGGTTCGAGAGAGGAGCAGTATTAAGTCCAGCACCACAGTCTAAAGCTGAAATGTATGCTTTGGGCTGTAAGCACTCGAAAACAATGGAATGCAATCTGAGTCCAGTATTAAACACATACATATGACAGTATTAATTAATTAATAATATAATCCACAAAAAAGTCCACTTTTTTTAAAACTCAGAGGACATCAGAGGAGATATTAATCACAGATACTGCTTATATCAAGGACCGATTTCTTTCATGAATAAAGTGATGAAATAACTTAAAGTGAGCTGTAACTATAGCAGATGAGTGCTCGGTAAGCTTATCTTTTAGATCATCAGCATGTTTTATTTACAGGGGAGTGTTCTGAATGAACAAAAACATCTGCATTTTATTATTCATTTAACAATTCGAAATAGTGAGTTAAAAAGCATTAAAAGCATGATAAAATAGCCTCAACATCCCACTCACACATTATGATTTCATGACCTCAATTTAGTATCTCATGGTTACATTAAGTGTGTACAATTGCCAGAGCACATATATAAGTAATAAAATGCAAAATATTTGGATTGGATCAAGTGCTATTTTATTATAAGCTTCCTAGTAATGAGGGTGTAAGCCATTTTTCAATGTGGCGATTCATGCATATTGACAATAAAATAGTCTCCTATTAGATGTTTAATTAAAACCTTGCCATCTTCTTATTTATAATCATCATACTAGTCTTTTTTTTAGTTTTTAAAATGGTCTCTTGCTTTTATGCTACATTGGATTACATTTGACACGAAAGAAAAAACAAACAAACAAAAAACACTATTTCCTTCTTCAGTCCAAAAACCTGCCTCAGACACTTCTATTCAAGAAATATCTGGCAACCTTGGAGGCTTGAGTCACATGCAGATAATTTGCACGATATGAGTGGCACACCCAGAAAATCACCTTAATCAGCTGCGTAACCCATCTCGGAATAAGAATAAATTCCATGTAAATATCAAAATAATATCTGAACTTAATTCTCCAATTCCACTGTCTACCTGTATGGTCAAAATATATTTAAACATTTATGCAGGGATGGATGGTATAAATGCCCTCTCTGTCTTTTAATGAGTGTGTTCCTAGGTGTATGTGCAACATGCCAATGATTAGACCTTCTGCTACTCATCTATAATGTTTTCATTTAGTTGAGTAGCATTTATTGAGTTACTGATAGGTAATAATTTTTTTTTTTCGCTCTCCCGTTCAGAATTGTGACCAGTCATCATTGCGTATAACCCAATCAATAATCCCAGTCATTCTTATGGTGTCAGGTCAACCCAGTCTAGTGACTCCAGTTCCAAACATGCACCGCAGCCTCCAAACATGGCTGCCCTGGGCTCCATTTTCCACAACACACACACACACGCACACACACACACACACACACACACACACACACACTACCTCGCTCTCAGTTCCGAACTTTTGATTGTGCACAACTGCGTGCAATTACACACACACACGCATATACACCCTTTAAAAGAGCCTCTCAGTCACAAGAACTTTAAGAAGTATATGGTCAATTCCTTTGTGTCTTTGATGTCACCAAGCCTGTTTATTCTCTGCCTGCTCTTGGCTGGTTTTGACCTTGACATTGTTCTTTGTTTTGTGCATTTTGCCTACTCTCTTACATCCTGTTTGTTTATTGCCTGACCTCTGCTTGTCCCTGTTTTTTTGATTACTGCGCTTTGTTTTTTGGATTGTTTGCACAAGCTTTATTAAACACTGTCTTACCTGCAATTGCATCTGTCTCCGGTATCTTTACATGACATACGGTCATAACACTTAACCTTCAAATTAATGTCAAGTTATCATATACTATTATATCTACCAATTCCACAGATATAAGTAATTCAGAAAACTGTCAGCTCATTTTGTACAATCTCTATAAATGTTAGTAAAGCCTAATGTAATTTGCATGTCTAATGATGTCTGCATATAGTCATTGTCCACAAGACAGGCCAATATATAGACCTTCCATAGAAAAGCACTGAGGCAAGGGATTAAAAAGGCAAAAATCCATATTCTCTCCCTCCTGATAACCTTGCTTCTCCTGCCTGCATGCAAAGCAGTTCACAGAGGGGCAGAGGAAGGGAGGGGAAAGTTTAACAGGCAAAAAAAGAAGACAAAAAGGGAAACATGGGGATTCAACTGATATTCACGATAAGATGGCTCCCTGCCTCCTGCATGCTGAGGACACAGTATGCATAAATGTAAACCTTTAAACAGCTTACCTTGGGAGTGGTGGGCATACAGCACCACATGGCATTACAATCTAAGGTAAGATAAGGATTGGTCCCAAAAACCTAATCTCTGTCGCTATACACTACGCACAGTGCTGCAGGCTAAGTCATTGGCTAAAAAAAAGTTTTTAAAAAATGCCCATGTCTCCTTGTCTATCAACAAAGTGTACTGCGATGGAGGGAAAATAAGATCATGCAAATGTAGCAGTGGCAGGCTAACAAGGGATAGGAAATGGGAAGCACTCATGCCTCTTCCATTAGCATACCCTGCAGTCATATCATGTCTCTGGGTACAATAAAAAAAATGTTGGTATTGAAACAGTCTGGTTATTAGATTCAGCGGCCTTATATTCTCATGCGTAGCTGAGCAAATGCCAACTGTTTGTGAGGAGACAGTTGTGGCCCAGGCTGGTTATACACTTTGGATAACATGCTGTTGATTTGTAATTTCACAGTGACATTGGACAGGCCACGGCGCTGTCACTGACTCCATCACCGGCCCCGGCTGATTGACAGCCACGTTGAATTCATACCCACACTGCTCAATTTCAATTACTCAATAAACACATTGCTTTCGGTTTAAGTTGTCAGGCCTTTGCTGGAGTGCCACTGATAAGCCATCTTCTCCCTGATGCTAAACTCTGATGGGACTCACTGAATAGACCTGTGGAAAAAAAAAACATTCAAAACAGCTCTGGTTCCCTGAAGGTATAACTCAGAATGGAAAAAAGTCCAGGTGTTTAGCTGTATCCTGTGGATCTGTATTACAGGGGGGAAAAAATAATAAGAGAACCAAATTGCTGTAAGTCATGGTAAAAGTCATGCAATATATGCAAGTAGATTCATGAGAGGGGTCTGGCTGCAGGCAGGCACTCTCGATGGATGTTTATTCAACTATTACATATCCTTGGATTGACATTCCACTGTTGTTCCTGGAACATCTCATGCCAGCCTCGTGTATGCGCTGCCATGGACATCAAATCTTTTATGCTGAGAGAAGAGGAACATATGAAAAGTTTGGATGCACAGGTTTTAATATTCGTCTATTGTATGTAAGATGAGATAAGGTAAAACTTTACTGATCCTGAAGGAAATGGTTTATTTTATTTTATTTTTTATTTTTATTTATTTTTTTGCCAACCTGCTCAAGACAATTCAATTTAATTCAATTAAATTTTATTTGTATAGCACTTTTAATGGACATTGTCACAAAGCAGCTTTACAGGAATCTGGATATAAGGTATTAATTTCAAATTTATCCCTAATGAGCAAGCCAGAGGTGATGGTGGCAATACAAATAACAATGCGTACATTTGGTAAAATTATAGATACATAGTAAACCTATAATACACTAAATGGCCAAAAGTATGTCGACACCTGACCAATGACACCCATACATGATTGTTGAACATCCCATTCTAAAACCATAGGCATTAATATGGTGTCGTTTCCCCCTTTGCTTTGCTTAACAGCTTCCACTATTCTGGGAAGGCTTTCTGTTAGATTTCGGAGCCTGGATTTGTGTTCATTCAGCCACAAGAGCATTAGTGAGGTCAGGCACTAATGTTGGGTGAGGAGGTCTGAGGTGCAGTCAGTGTTTCAGTGTTCAGTGGGGTTGAGGTCAGGGCTCTGTGCAGGTCACTCGAGTTCTTCCACTCCAAGCTTGGCAAACCACGTCTTCATGGATCAAGGTTTGTGCACACGGGCATTGTCATGCTAGAACAGGTTTGGGCCTCTTTGTTCCAGATAAGGGAAATTGTAATTCTACAGCATACAGTAAAAAGATATCTTATACAATTGTGTGCTTCCACCTTTGTGGCAACAGTTTGGGGATATGGTTATGATGGTCAGGTGTCCACATATATTTAAAGCGTGTATGTGCATTTATAATACATTCATACATCTAGATCAATAGATAAATAAATATACATGAAACAACTTTTTTTAACCATAGTGTTATTATATGTTTTTGGCTAACACTGAATGGAAGCTACCTGAAAATAAGATTAAGCTTAGCATTTTCACCTGAACTGTTGTGCATCCAGAGTGCGTTTTATTTTTCTGGAGGAAAATTTAGCTTTGTTTTATAGAAATTGGGAGTGTGTTGTTATAGGAAAATAATCAACATTATTTTATGTTATAAATAGCATGTCCCAAAGTCTTTTATTCCTCCTACACCACAACAAATTGCTAATGATTACAATTTTTCAATTATTAATAAACATATTGTGCTTTTTATAGTTACACATCTGCAACAAGTTAGTTCCTGTTATCACTTCTGATATAGCAGCTATAAACAGCTGTTCTGTCACCAGCCTTTGTTTTCTGTCTGTCTCGAAGTTAATAAGACAAAAAATGCAGCATTACAGAGAATCTAGTAAGCACAAACATCCTTTGTCCTGAAGATTTTCCCAAGATGGAAAATCTGTTACAAAAGCGCGAACACTGGACACTGGACTCCGTCCATAAGTCTTAAATAAATATCTTCAACAAAAACCAAATTTTCTTTGTTAAATAATAACACAGTTTTACATCCATTTTATTAGCCTTAGATTAGAATATCTGCCATACAAGTCCCAAATAATAAGATGTAACTATAGAAAAGATAATGTATTAGCATTACTAAAAACCTTTCATTTATATTACAGCTGTAACTACTGTCATGCTGTTATAAAAATTTAATCCACACCTTCAGATTCGAGATTTAAGCAGTGCTGTGGTATATATAAATGCTAATTTATATTCATTGATTAATGTTATGTAAACAGTTCCTGATTTCTGAGCCAGTGTGGTAGAGAGTACATGTCTGCAGCCAGGCTCTAATAAGATTCACAGTATAATTGTTTAAGGAATGGAACAGGGTAATGTCATAGACATTCATTGTAGTATGAAGGCAGATTTTTTTTGAGACCACAACGCAACTTATGTTTCGTATCTGTTTGTCACTTTTAGAAATCAAATCTCAAGACATATAAGAGTCTCTAGCAAGCTAGGAATCTTTCAGAGCTGCCTGAATCCTGCTTTGCAATAAAGTGTCAGGGAGCTTTTTGCTCAATTTATAGCTCATTTTTCCTCCCTTGTGCTTATAGTACTTCCTCTGATATCCATGGGTTAAACTGAAATAGAATGATCCAGAATAGCGGTCCGGGACCCTCAGTATCTCGGAAAGAGTAAAAATGTGAGTTTTCTGCTTGTACTTGATAAATCAATAATGTTTTATCTTTAACAGACATCGTCTAAGTTTATTGTCCACAGTGCAATCTGATGCAACACTGGCTATGTTTGCATGCAAAGATATTCGCCAGTCTGTATGAATTCATTTCAATTGCAGATTCTGAATAAATTGTTTATATGTAGCCTAAAATGGACAGTCTGTAGACAATCTCCATTTTATATGCATGTTACCTGTAATCCACTCCAAAGTTATGTGCACCCAGAGGATGAGGTTTAGTGTCAATATCACCACGCTAACTGTGAATCCAGTCAGCATGTTCACCTTTTTAATCATGCTGCTAGTGTTTTTAATGAGTCTTAAAATATTTCCATCTCAGCATAATGTCATCAAAGTGTGATTACTGAATGGACAGGGAGAAGTAGAGTTTATGACTGAGAGGTCAGTTAATAAACTGAGAGGTCAGTTTATAAAGTTACTCAACATTTCATATTTGGAGCAAGGATTCTCTGGTTGTTGAAAATAATTTATATATATATATATATATATATATATATATATATATATATATATATATATATATATATATATATAGTCAGAAGTTATAAATAGGAGACACCAAGAGAGAGAGTGTTTTTTTTTTTTGAAAAATTGTT
>CM075020.1:13588155-13643543 GCA_037576675.1 Pangasius sanitwongsei | reverse complement strand
ATGGACTTTAACAGGAAACATGGCAAGCACATCACACACGACACTGTTGCCAAACTGGGAGCCAAAGTTGGGAGAGATGTCTCTGTGTGTGTTTACAAAGAAATGGCAATTTTTTTTATTTCCCCTAGTTATGGAGACTTTTGGGACACCCTGTAATAATATCTCAAAGTATAAAGATTAGATGGCCTAAAAAAGGTATTTATAATAATGCACAGTAAAGAGCCAATGTTAATCAGTGCATGTAATTCCATGGTTCCTGGTTTGATCCTGAGCTCAGCTTGGATGGAGTGTCACATATTCTTTCTGTGTTCATGTGAGCTTTGTCTTGGTTCTCTGGTTTCCTCCCACTGTCTAAAAACATGCTGACAGGTGGACTGGCTACTCTAAATTGCCTGTATGTGTGTGCAAGGTGCCCTGCAATGGACTGGTGTCCCATCCAGGGTGTATTCCCACCTCACGCCTTCAGGAAAACAATTATGTATCATCACCGCAGAAGTGAAATCCAACATCATGTCTGTAAATGACATGCCCAGGTGGCTAGATATGAAATATAATATAATAAAATTTAAAATAGACAAAATATAAAATATAATAAGAGACCCAAAACAGAACCTTGTGGGACACCATATTAATATTTCACTCATTCATCTTCAGTAACCTCGTTATCCTGATCAGGGTCACAGTAGATCCTTAGCCTTTCCTGGGAACGCTGGCTACATAGAATAGAATGCACGCTGAATGGGACGCCTGTTCATTGCAGGGCGCACTCACATTGACACACTTATTCACACCTAAGGGAAATCTAGCTGTTTTTGGGAGGTGGGAGGAAACCAGAGAACCCAGAGGTCCACCCACATGGACACAGAAACTCCACACAGACAGTAACCTGAGCTCACTAATCAAACCAGTTACCCTGGAGCACTGAGGCAGCAATGCTACACACTACACCACCATGCTGACCTTTACTTTTTTAGGCTTTTTTAGGTCTTCAGTTATTAAAAAAACAAACAAACAGGCAACAGGCTGTTAAATAAGACCTAAATCAGGCAGTAAATTGTCTGTCTAACACGACTGCATTTCTAATCCTGTCCATAAAGTGTCATGGCCAATAGTAGCACATGCTGCACTCATGTCCAACAGAACCAGAACAAAAACACATCCACAATGTGAGGCATGCAGTAGGTCACTGATCACTTTAGCCAGCTCTGATTCAATTGTCCTTACATGAGGATATCACCAGAAACCAGTGCTAGTGTTGAAGAAAGATCTAACCAGTGACAATGTGCAAGTTGTCAGGCATCTGTTGTGTTTGTTTTACCATTTTAATGGAAAAGTTGGAAGAATGTCACTCTAAGAATCTGTATAATGAAGGCCAAATAAGTGTTAGTGGATAGAGGATAATTTTAATGTACTGTTTTTAATCTTTACTTATTGAGAGTATACAACAGCTATGAGCTGTGTGGGCAGAACGAAGGATTAGACCTGTCAGACATTCTCTAAATTGACAATAGAATTTTCATGCCATAAAATTGGATCTGAATTTGAATATGATCCTATATTTAGAAATAACTTTGTCTTTCATTTTTCATTTTTCTACTTTGTGTTTCTGTTCAATATATCATCATTCTACAATGCATTGTGTAGACTGTAAGGAGAATGACACCATTTTGGAGACAGCAAATGTTAAAGAGGTTAAAGAAGTTAAAGTACTTAAAGTACACTATGGGTTAATCTGCCCCTGGTTGTGAATGAGTGTGTGAATGTGTGTGTGCATGGCACCCTGTGATGTACTGGCATCCCATCCAGGGTATTCCAACATTGTGTGTAGTGTTCCTGGGCCCCTGACCCTGAATAACGTGCCCTTTGATTTAGATGTTTTCCTGTATTCAGCATTGACAGTTAAAATATTTAACATTTCAGGAAATATCACTTCATGCCACATGAAATGCTTTTCAGAAACCAGGCAGAGAACAAGAGAAAGGGACTGTCAATCCTTAAAGGAAGAAGAGTCTACTGTTGAGGGTAGGCTATAGAAGAGAGAGAGAGAGAGAGAGAGGGAAAGGGACAGAGAGAGGGATGACTTATGCATGCTGGCGTGAGCAGTAGGATTCCTGACAACAGATGCCTACACGACAATACGGGTGAACTGAGGGGGTACATGCGTGCAAGGGGAAGTGAGGACGCAGCATGTCATACCTACCACTCACTTATAGACAATCATTCTGAGTGGGGACTTTACCAAGGACAACACAAATGGTTCTCCTCATAAACAATGAGTGTGTATTTACAAGATGCATAAGACAATTG
The DNA here is from genome assembly GCA_037576675.1 of Pangasius sanitwongsei. Lineage (NCBI taxonomy): Eukaryota > Metazoa > Chordata > Actinopteri > Siluriformes > Pangasiidae > Pangasius > Pangasius sanitwongsei. Next base: position 13,641,236 of record CM075020.1, on the reverse strand, counting down.
CGTGGCTGTCTTACATATTTCAATTGTCCAGGCATTCAACAATGCTTGAAATATAATCCAATACTATTCATAATACTATAATACTATATGATCCATACTATTCATCATAGATGTGAGTAGTATGTATGTAAGTAGTATGCAAGAATGATCATTTAGTACACTACACAGTCACTTAATCACTTAAATACCTCAGAGTGCTGCACGTTTGTGCCAAGTATTTATGATTAGTATGGCCCAAAATGTGTTAATATGGTTAAAGAGATTAATGCAGCCAATTGCTTTAGTCTTAGTTAGGGGACAGGAGTACAAATACAGTAACGTAAATACAATAATGGCACAACTAACATACAGTAAGTAGCCAATGTTCTGTTCTATATCAATTAAGCTGTCATAGGCAGTTAAGCTTCTGAAAAATATTAATAGATAATGTATACATTTTTGAATAACTGACATAGAGCAATGAAAAATAAACAAAATAAAATAAAAAATAAACTGACTACAGACAGTTATGTACATTCAACCTTTTCTTTCAGTGTCATGGACTTTTATTAAATTATTCTGTATAGATGAACTCTGTATTTAGTACTGCTTGTGTTCTTATTTTATCCCCTGCATGATGTCTTTCCTCTTTTGAACCCTCTTGTCTCTTTCCCTTGTTTTCTATCACTTGCTATGTCAGTCAGCTAGGTCGAGTTTCATCAACTCCTGGGATGGGACTGTGGTATTGTAAACCATCAATGGTATCAGCTATTTTTAAGAAGCACTGTCATGAGCTGTGCTGGATGGAGTACATAATATGTGCAACAGGAAGCAGACAGCAGCTGTGTTAAATCCTAGTACACAACATACACTGCAGCAGACCAGAGGTTAATGATATCAGTTCTAGGAACCACAAACAGGCAAATGAGCCATCAGTCAGAGATACACATATGCATGGCAGCCTGGAAAAACCTGGCAGATGTCGCTATGACTGAATTCTGGAAAACAGCCAAAAATCAGGTTTTGACCCAAATTGCGTTTTCTGCCAGTAATAAGCTTTGACATCTCTTCTTTAAGAAAGCAAATATTTTTTGCCAAAATTATGTAGAAATGGTTTCTTTAGGCTGCTTTCTAACCTTGTCTTGGCTGTCTGCCTACAAAGATTGTTAGGTAAGGAGCCAGTTTAACAAACACAGCAGTAGTAAATGCAGTCAATCTGCTAAAAACCTTGCTAGCTAAGCATGCTTTCCTAATGCAGTGAATGTCATGCTTTGTTGATGTTGTTGGATAGCTATGTGCCATAATGAAAAAAACAAAAGGCTAATCAATTCAGTTTGTAATCGGATACCAACTCCCAAAATACTTGTGATGTTTCACCATGTTTCACCATGATGTTTCTGCGCCATCACATCCTCAAAACAGGGAAGAATGCTTACACACTGTAAAGAACCAGACTCTGTAGTAGAGTGAACTTCAATGTGCAGAGTTTATTAAAACACAATCCAAAATTCAGTTTCCTAAGTAAGCAATACTCAAACACAGTAATGGCATTAATCATCAAAATAATGGGGCAATCCAACGGATTCAAACAAGACAGTGAAATGGTCAAGATACACACATTGCATTATGGTTAAACACAAACCTACACAACAGGAAATACTGGCAAAATTATAAGCCCATATGCAACAGAACCAGGAAGTTTACAGAAAATGAACAATTTATTAGACCTTGGGAGACAGTGCCTTCTGATGGTGGGGAGGGGTACTGTTCTGAACTGTTGTGATATATGCTCTGTATAGATGACAGCGGACAAAATTTTTAAATGTTTAACTAACCCAATAAAACGACAACAAAAAATAGGCAACAGATTTCACTAATTTAATCAGTGATTATTTACCCACCAATGGTAGAGCAAACCAAAATGAGGCTCATGTTTAAATGCCACAAGTGACTTTTACCTCAGAGATTGATGTGGTTGATGCTGATAATCAGTGAGAACTCATTTTCCATTGTAAACTTATAATTCTTTAAAACTTGAGTCATGTTGTTTTCCATAGGTAGCTGTAAATGTAGAGGTAGGCAGGGCATTTTGGATTGCAACTGGAATGCAATCTTTAAATGCAATTCTCTCCTTTTTCCTTTTCGTGGTGACAAGATTTTAAAATTCTATAACTTTACTTGTGATTGAGATATGTGTAAATAAGGCACCAGTTTCAGTTCAAGAAAGCCGGTAATTTTCAGAACAATATTACTGTATAGTGGAAGTATTCTGTCTTTCTGCTGGAATGGTTTGCGTCCTTCTTCCTTCACCATCACGTAGGTCCTTCATAGATTTCTGCTTATGTAACTATTAGGGTGGGTCTTAGCTGACCCATCTATAATAAACCGGTTTCACACATAACCTGGTGGATTTTGGTTTCAGTGGATTTTATATGACTGTAGTTGTAAGAAAGTCTACAGCCACTGACAACCAAAACATTCCCTGTTCTCATTAACTAAACGCTACACTTTGTTTGTATGAATTCTTATGAATTTGCACTCACGAGCCTGCACAGATATAGCATCAGGATTCCAATGCTCTAATTTTTCTTCCCTTCTATTTAGGACGTAGACCATCACACATCTGTTTTCTGAAGATAACACTGGCAATTTGAATCTGCCTGCTGTGCTCCAATCCACTGGGACTTGCAGTGACACCCTCGATGTGATACAGCAAAAGAGAGATAATGTGTCATATGATTGATTATATGTGCATTATGGGTATGTAGTGCAAAAGAACAGATGTATTATTTAATGGATAGTGTACAAGATTCTGCTGATGGGATGGACTGTTAGAAATAGCCTGTTTTCTAAATATAGAGTTTTAATCTGTGCATAACATAAAATGTGTACATAATAGTTGATATAGTTCAGTTAACTGCACTATTAATTCATTTATCTTCACCTACTACATACATAGAGGTTACGGTGAGGATGTTCGCAGATGCTCTGTCTCTCCAAAAGAGAGTGATATTGTGTGAGGCCCCTTGGGATGGGCCATGGGGAATTTGGGACAGAACTCAAAAGGAAACCCAGTCTTGGATTCAGACTGTTCATTTCATTTCACACCTGTACTAAAAAAAAAAAAAAAGAACAAGAAAATGACAGAGCATGACAGAGCTGGATGTGCCTTTACACCCAATGGCATACATGCACACAACTACACATATACACACACATGTATATTTGAACTACAGATTCACACATACATGAAAAAGTTGGGTAACACCTTATTTGAAGGGTATCTACATAGGACCTCTACAAAACATTACTGTATTTTAGTATCCTTAAAAGTTATTCATTTTTACTTAGTTATTCATTTTTAGTGGTACTTTCATGACACTGAGAAAATTGTAGGTGTACATAATGCTTCAGTATTATAACTGCAGATGTACTTTTACGGCATTGGATCATATGGGCTTTGTAAATAATTAAAGTTGTATTGGATTGATGCTTCATTATACATTCACTGTCCACTTTAATAGGAACACCTGTACACCTGCTCATTTACACAGTTATCCAATCAGACAATCATGTGTCAGCAGCACAATGCATAAAATCACGCAGATACAGGTCAAGGGCTTCAGTTAATGTTCACCTCAAACATCACAATGGGGAAAAAGTCTGATCTCTGTGACTTTAACCATGACTTTAACCATGGCATGGTACCATGGTGAGTGTGAATGGTGAGTGTAGTTTTCAATACAAACTGACCACCAGCACTTCAGTTGAAGAGCATTTAGTTTCATGCTCCTGTATGAATTATGTTCGGAAAATACACATCCCGAAAGGTAAGACGACAGGTAGACGCTATAGAAGATTTGTCAGTGCTTATTGAATGTGCTGTTAGTAAAGACAAAATATTAACTTACAAGATACAACAGTCTCAAACAGTTTCTCTTTTGACATAAGCCCGACATAAATTCTCCAGTATTATTATAAAAGTATTTATTTATTTCTTATGAATGTATTATGAAAAGTGAATTTAGTTACCCTTCAAATAGTGTTACTAAAAATGGGTTTTCTCTTGCTTACAAGACAAGTTTAGAAGGTTAAGAAGACAAATGTACACAATATGTATATCAGCTTGATCAGTGGTTTTACTCCAAACTCATCTGCAGTATCACAGGATATCTGAGTTGGCCTTAGCTTCTTTACAGTATTGGGTAAAATAGTAAGGCACAGAGAAGACTTTCTGGACTATGAAATACAATTGCGTCTCATTGTTCTGGATCAAACTTGAGCAATGCCATGTGCCAAGACTTCAGTAGTATTTTTTTTTTTATTCAATAGCAGGAAAGTGATCGACTTGCACACACTGAACCAAGTGGCTAATGCTCTATCAAAAAATTTGGCAATGCTGTATGACTCAAATCTCAAAAATTTAAGGTGATGCCACAGAGAATGATTTATGACTCTAATATCATCTTGATTTACTCTAATATTTTCAACAATATGTAGAAGGAGAAATTACCAAAAAATATGGGTGAGACGTTTGAAACAATCAATTCTGGCTCAGTGGTGCCTCTGGTGGCCATTAGAATTACTACAGGTGTTTATGATAGTCATGCCCCTAAGAGGGTTTCGCCTATTTTCCATCACTACGGTTTCATCTGAATAGCACTGAAAATGTGGCCTAGTTTAAAATGATTAAGCAGCTTTCAGGGTCCTAATGGATTTAAATAAAGTAGGGATGGGTCAGAAAGATTGCCTAGTCAGTTAGTGATCCAACAGCCCAAGTGAGGTTGGAGATTTAGACCTTTGGTTTTTAACATTTCAGTCAGGGTTAACATTATTTTGATAATAATAATAATAATAATAATAATAATAATAATAATAATAATAATAATAAATGTATTAATGAAATTGTGTCTCCCAGTAATATTCTCTACATGTACAGCACTAGCATTCCTAGTAAGACCAACTTTTTGAGGCAATTCCTTTATGTGCTGTGAGCAATGTTCCAGTTATTCGGTGTAATCCATCATGGTGTGTGTTTGTAATTATCAGAATTCTACTTTATTAGACAAGTACTCTAGTATAAAAGGAGTTTGACTGAGCTTTTGATTGAGCTCGTTCTGTGCATATAGACATTAAACATTACAATAACAAAGATAACAAAGACAATGACAGAGACAACACTGGTAATATAACATTTTTGCTATAAACAGTGGACACTATATACAACTGTTGCACTCTAATAAGAATATTGAACAAGAAAATGCTGCAAAAATAAATATTGCACAGAAAAGGTAACGCATCATCATGTTTGTGAGGTAAGTTTACAAGTTTATAATGTGGAAATCAGATTTTCGGGTGTTTGGTGGTTTTGATGCGCATTGATCTGAAGTGCCTGCTGGAGGGAAGGAGTTCAAATATGATGGTGTTTTTGGTAAAGTAAAATTGCCCCAAAGTCATTTATATATAGTTGATGTATAGATAATCTACAGGACAATATCTAGAGTAGCTTAGCCTGTAGATTAGTCCATCTTACAAATATGTAAGGTACATCCTTAAGACAAAACACAACAGTGCCAAGTATATGTAATGTCAAACTGATAGCCCGTGTGTACATTCTCATTATGTTTATAATGAGTCTATATTCAAAATGACCCTGGCTTATCATTATGATTCAGGCCTCACTGTCACGCAATCTTGATGTGGAGCTTGTGTTGCCTTATGAACCTCCTGTTCATGCCATCCTGATGTCCTGTTACCATGGAGATGGATATGCAAATTCTCACGATGCGTTTTCTTATTTTCAATCCAGAAGCTCATCACGCTGTTTCGTGGCAGCACTCTTCTCTTTCGCAGTAGTGAAGTGAATGACATACATCTCTCTCGTAACAGAGCTGGCGGTGGTTGTTTTTTTAACGGTTGCCACAAGCTGGCACTATTGCATTTAGATGGCAAAAACTGCAGTCTCCACATACGTGTAAATGTTTTTGTATAAATGTAAGCAGCCGATTATCAGACACATTTAGACGTAAACCAAGCTTATCTGTAATTATTCTCATTTTCTTGCAGATGTTCGCCATACATTCACTTAAACATTCGCTGATAAGATTAGGGATTCTTCACAGGTATGGTGCTATAGAACAGCAGACTGCATTCAGCTATCTGCATGTGAAGTGCCCATATGTTTAAAGGATAAATATTTTTGCACTGAAGTTCTGGCGAATGGCATGAGATGTAAGCCGTAGCAGGATGTGGATGAAGATGTGGGTGCACTCTGTGCTCGGAGATGCACTTACAGTACCTGCAGGCTGCCTCTTTGCCGCAGAGCCTGGTCAATAGTTCTCTCTCTACTGCCCAGTATTGGTGAACATAGGTACTGCAAGAAAGGAGTGGTGCAGAGGAATTGTTTTTTCTAGATATATTAAAAAAAAAAATACATTTATTCCATCAATAAAGAGACTTTAAATGTTCAGTATGCACATACAAATTATATGTTATATGGCCTGCTGTTATTAAATTAATGGATACTTGGATCATATGCATGATCAGTTTTTTAGCTTTTTAGCATATGCACACATCAATATCACACACACACACCATGCATCATATTATGTTTTTATTTGACTTTATCCAGAAAGAGCACTATTTCAGCCAAGACACCAGCACAAGATGGCGTTGCATATTTATATTACATGACATTTCCCATTGGCTGAGGACTTGTGTTTCTATATATAGTCATTATGAACTTATGAGCTGTTATGTAAGTGTAGGAGTGATCTGTGATGGTCTATATCAGGCTTGGTTTCACACAGAAACATAGATGTGGGTGATGTCAGGGTCACTTTTCCAGTTTTCCTGCTAAGTTTTTTTTTTTTTTTTTACATATACAGCATTGCAGGTCTCTTCCAGGAAGAGATGTCTGCCCCTGCCCTAGTGAAGTATAAACACATGCGCTGGATTTTCTCCATGACTGGAGGCATGATGCTATTTGCGACAGCCATTTTGCTGTTGCATCCAGGTCATGTTTCCTCAGGCCATAAAGAGGTGATGATGAGTTCTGTTACACATTGTACTGTACACTTTGTGTAATCCCAGCTCCAGCTCAAATTGCCAGTTTTTATCCCCCACTAACCACAGATCCAGGATGAGATGGTGGTGAAAGTTATGTTGTGATATGGACATATTTATCTGTGGGTGTATGCTCAATCTTAATAAACAGCTATTGGGTTTTGCACTTTTATCTGGAACACTGTAGGGGTGTGTGTGTGTGTGTGTGTGTGTGCACTTATGTAACCCTCATCACTGTCTGAATTTAAAGAGCAGTACTATTTTGCATACTCAAATCTAAGAATGGGCACTATTTCTGATAAATGTATTGAAAATACATATTTGATATGTCAAATACTGTTTGCATTTGGTGGTCATAGAAAATATCACCATGTGTGCAATGCACTAAATTACAGTTTCTATCCACCCAAATGGGTTACAAAAACCAAAACTGCTCTTAACTGGATGTTTAATAGAGATGTAACTGAGTCTGAATAAATTATTCTTTGGGAAAGACACTGTTATTTTGAAGCATAGTTACCTAGCTTCCTTAGTCACTTTAGATAAACAGAAAGACCTCGGGTATAAAGCATGCCTTCTTCCTGTTTTATTATGAATACAAATACAGATAAGGATATTTGGAGCACTAAACACTCACATAGATACAGATATAGACAGTTGTATTGTGTTACACCCCTAGTGTTTAAAGGATTCACAGTACAGGCATGTTTTTATTAAATGCCATCTCGCAGGTGAAGCTGCGACAACTGACTTCTGATTTCTGAAGGATGCCTAGCATTAGTATTAGTTAGCAACCACCAGGATGCTAACATTACCATTATCATTTCTGTCACTACAGATCCCATATCTCCATTACAAAATGTATATTTTTAAATTATATTTTATATACAATTTTGGTTGCAGTATATTGTAATTTATCCTTTTTAATCGAATTAATCTATTTGTATCTAATCCTACAGTGCATAGGAACTTTTGTTGCTGTTGTAACAATTGTTTTCGTAAAAAAAAACCCCAAAAAAACATGCTTTTTGAGTCAGAAGAGAAAAATGCTCTATAATATGATGTTGCTGAGCTTCTGTTAAACGTCCTGACAATCCTGTGATAGTAATTCACAGTCAGCTCTGTGTCAGAGGTGTCAGCTCAGAATTGGCAGGAAATTTGTACACATACATCATACACCAACTTAGATACACCAAACATCATCACACCCCAAACAGGTAAGGCATATGTTTGTTCTCTAATCTGGGAGTAAATGATGTCATGGCAAAAACTCTTCAAATATAAAATAAGAAAAAGACTTCCAAAGACAAGGGGTTCTGGATGCCAAAAATCAATAGACTTTACTGAATCAAACAACAAAGCCGAGATGGTCTGCAGAGCATCTGATTTACATAGTCGTGGCTCATGCTTTCATACAATTCTAAAACAATGATCTCATTGGATGGAGTTTTCTCTTTTTTTCTTTTAATCACACCTGCCTCTCGCCACAATTATTTCACTGTCCCTTTATCTTAGTTTTAACTGTGGCAAGAGGTCAGTTTATTTATTTTTTTTTTAAATATTAGCCTTCAGACGTTAGCCTCCAGACGTTAGCCTTCAGACATTCGCCTTCATCACACCAGCTTGTTTTTGCAGAAATATCCTTGTAAAATCATATGCTTAAAGTCACTCTCTAAATGTACTAAATCAGAAATGATACAGAAATGATACAGTGTATCATTTATATGTATAAGTGTATAAGTAAAACTCTGAAAGTTAAGTACTTGCTTGAATACATGAGGTGATTTAAGATCATGGTTTAACACAAGATCACATTACAATACTGTTGCATAGATACTGATTGACATAATACTGATTTTAAATACTGATTGACCAATAACATTGATAAAGATGACAGAAAAATTCCATAATGATAAGTATAGAACTCATTGATATCAAGAACTTAGTAAATTAAGATCTCATAAAAGCCGGTAGTGACTAATGGTAGGTGTTGGTGAGTTTCTTCATATTTTTTTGTATTTCAAACTTGGTAATATTGTAGAGTGAGTGATTCAAGCCTGCTTGCCTGATCACTATCTTTTTTTTTTTTTTTTTTGGAGAGCATGTCATACAGCTGAAGTTTTTTTTTTTTTTTGACAGGCTAGAAAACAATACACACAGATTAGATAATATGATTCCTGGAGAACACAAATCTGAAAATATACAGAGTAAACCATGAGAAATGACCAGGTGTTATGTTTTTGTTCTCTATGCTACTGTATATTGTAGCTAGCTAGCTAGCTAGAGTTAGCAGCCTAGCTGGATTTATTAGCCATGGAGATGTACATAGCGAGACTTTATTCACCCTGATGGGAAAATTTTTAAATTATGATGAACCTAGTTACATTATGGAACACTGAGGCATGGGCACTGCTGCTTGCTCAGGCGCAGTAAGAGCTAACTGGGTGGTGGTAGCTAAAAGACAAACTCTTGTTGAGACGTTTTGCTCTCAGAATATTTTAGAATCTTTTCTTTCCCCTCGTGTGGTTGTTCTCTGTTAATTGAAGCGCATAACTGGGACAAGGTCAAAGAGAGTGTCGAGGCGTCACATTTTGCTAATTCATGCAAGCGCAAAATTTTATGAGTAATGCTAATGCTTGTGACAGATAAGTATGTGGGGAGGTGTAACAGAAAGAGTGAAAGTGTATGTGTAAGAGAGAGAGAGAGAGACAGAAGGGGAGGAATAGAAGGATTCAGAGTGAAACAATAAAGGAGAGAGAGAAATGGGACAGAAAGAGAATGAGAGGAAAGAGAGAGCAGGCAGTGAGGGAGAGAAACAGGAGAGATGGTGAAGTGACTCATTCAGAGGACGAGTGTGTGTGTGTGTGACTGCCCTCTGCCTCTAGACTCGAGCACTTTGACCATCCCAATTAAATGCAACCAGGCTTCAATGGGGAATGGAAGGAGCATAACGTGCAGACGCTTGTAACCTTATGCCACCCTTTTTATGCATTATGCAGAAAAATGTATATTGACATAAGAAGGTCAAATGTAAATGGGTTGTCAGGATGCAGTTGAGGACATAAGTGCAGGGACACAATGATTTATTGTTGTAGCAAACAGGACAAAGACGTAATCCAAAAAACATGGTCAAAAAAAGGCAAGGGTCAGGCAATGAGCAAACAACATAGACAAGGGCAGGGAGAAGCAAAATGTGAACAACAAAACTAGGCCAAACCAGAACGACTATAATAGTAACAAAAGGCTTGGTAATGACTGGCACAAAAGCACACACAGCGTGTACTTGGGAATGCGTGTGTGAACAGAAAGTCTTTAAATACTGTGTGTGTGGGAGGGGCTGTGAGTCCAGGTGTGTGTGATTAATAATCAGGTGAGTGTGAACGTGAGAATGTTTGGCTGTTGTAGTCCTCAGCGGCCATATTTGTAGGCCGTGCTGAATTCTGGGATGTGTAGTTAGATGCCGATTCCAGCATCGACATGACATGGGTGAACTGCATTTTGATATTAATTGAAATCATACTAAAAATATGCATCAGGGTGGAAGAAGACAAATGACAAAAATGAGTAACAAATGATTTTATTTTTCCTGTTTAATGTGGTAGGTAATTGATAAAGATAATGTTCTGGGTGGATATTTGGGCTCTGACATTCCAGTTGAAATAATGTGGAGATCACCAGGTAATATTATAATAGGAAATATGGGGATGCCCTCTCCAAACCTCAGCTCCATATCTCAGCTCTCTAAAGGCTTCCTGCCTTCTGGCCCATCATTCTGTAAAGAGATGAGCAAGCCAAATTTACCAGAAGCACCCATGCTGATTTCTCTCTTTGCTAATTATAGCTTATTTACAAAGTGAATATGTTAATATAGCTTCATGGATTGAATGTGTATGTGTATGTATTTGTGTGCATAAATGCTAAGAACTGCTTGTGCCATTTGTTCACTGTGGTTTTGAAATAAAACACCTGGAAGGCTCACTGTTGGATTGAAGAACATCCGGTTTGCATCTTCCCACACCATGTGTTCGTGTTATTTCTGTGCCATGATGGCACCACCGTATGCTGAAATTCCACAGCCAAGGGATCCTGTTCCTCACCATGCTAAGCTTACTGACACACACACACACACACACTCACCCATCTTGCTGTCCTTGTGAAGACCTTCCAATTAATCCAGCTAATTACTGCTATTTCTACACATAAACCCACTTTAGTTTTGCATTTTTTATTTAAAATAAAAGCAGTTTTTGTTAAAAAAAAAAAAAAAAAGGTCAAAACTGCCAAATAATCAGATATTTACATTTGCTTGTAGATTCTGACTGTGTGTTGGACTTGCTGATCTTACTTGTTAATTTCCACCTTCTTTCTGTCACATTACTGCTTTAGCTTTTAGCTTTAAATAGCATTGTGCAAGATTTTGTCTTCACAGACACATGTATGGGTAATAGTTTTATCGGTGCATTTTTAAAACTAGGAGGGAGTCATCCAGATGTAGGGGCTGTTTCTGAAAGTGCAAATAACTTTGGCTTCTTTGTTTTTCCTGTGTAATTAATGTGGTGGACCAGTTAATACAATAATGCATAATAATCACATAAAACTGTCTTCATAATTATATTATTATTATTATAAAAATGGTGAAACCTCCCCTGAAAAGAGTAACAGTACGGAGCCTCTTCTCTTTCTATAATGTCCAGCAAGTTTGGAAACACTTGTAGATGATCTTGGTCCAGTCTTCCAAGCAGAGCATTTAAACTCCTTTATATACTTATGTTTGCACAATTCAGATCACAGACATCAGCACTTAATCCAGAGACTATTATAACAATTGTAAAACATCGTTTTTTTGTTTCAGCATCCTCTTTGTGTTGATTTGGATAGGGTCCATATCTTATTCAAAGATATTCCAGGTTTTGGGCTAAACTATTCTATTACTTATCAGAATACCATGACTTTATGCCATTCTAAAAACCTGATGAACTCAGTTTCCCAGAATACATCTCAGCCTCACAAAATTGTCATACTACACTAGAGATTGATGCGTCCCAATTTGCCTACTTATACTATGCACTAAAAGTATGTACTCTTTTTGTGAAGAAAAAAGTACATACTTTTGAGTGTGTAACTAAAGAGTATGCAAGTAGTGGGACATACTACCACGTCATGTAACGGAAGAGAACGTTGTTGCCTAGTTACGCACACTGCCACCGTAAACACCGTTGCATTTCAGCCTTTAAAACTTTGCTTTAAAAGTTCTTACATTTAATTACTGAAGAAGCATCACCGATGTTACACTTGTCCGCCATGTTTGCAGGTTGAATACGGCAAAGCCAACCATCACAAAACTCCTCCCTTGCACAAGGAGTTGTGGGTAATATTAGCTGAAACAGTGTCCATGGATCCACACTTCGAAAATCTACCGGAAATAGTAGACCATCCAGGTATCTTTGGGATACTCATTTCAACATACTACGATTTGGGACACAGTAATTCTGATCTCGGATACTATGTAGGACGGATAGTAGGTGAATTGGGACGCAGCATGAGTCTCGCTATTGTACCATTGCTTCATTACTCCTGTTTTCAGCTTCACATTGATTAGTTTTGTTATTTAGGTCCTGGTGTGTTTGTATTTCATTGCTAAGACTCTGTTCTCTGTTTTTATGTCATACCTTGTAATCTATGTCCTTTGTTGGGGTTTACATTGTTTTTGACTAAAGTCTTTTATTTTTCAATAGAAACCTGCACTTGCATTCCTCTCTGCCACAATTTGACCTAGATTAAATGTGGCTCCAAAGCATTAATAACCCACAATCATATTTTACACCAGGTTTGGGGTCTTTTTTGTATGCAGTCCCTGTTTTTCATTGCACATGACCAAAAGTTTGGTTATGGTCTCATCTGACCAAAACACAAGATTCCACCTGTAGGTCCAATGACACTTGGTGAAGTTCAGATGCTGTGTTTTGTGGGCGGCTCTCAGGAAGGGGATTTTTGTGTGATATCCTTCAGGTTGTTATGGAAGTGATGTTTAGTAGTTGATTTTGAAACACTCCCAAGAATCAAATAAACTGTAATTGCCATGCCTGTGCCTGCAATTGCCTGCAACTCCAACCCAACTCCCATGATCCTCAGCCCACAGACAGTAATTCTGGAGCTGGGTTTTTGTTCTACGCTCTCAGCACATGGGAGCTGTATATGTGATACTTGGTATTTTTTTTAAGTCTGTTTCTCTCCTCTTTAATGTATTTAATATATAAATTTCATACCTTCTGTTATTCAGCACAGAATCTATTTCACTCCATCCATAGCAACATCATAGAAGACAAAGTTATCATCATTATGGTTAGAGCTATAATGAGGAGATAATTCTCTCTCATTCTCTTTCTCACCATTTAATGGCATTTTACCTCATAGTCTTTTTCCATCTCTCAATCAGTCCCAATTAAGGCAAAGCCTCCAGCGTGCTCTTGCCATCTGGACACTCACTCATGTGTAAGAGAAGGCTCTGACTCACGCTCAGATATAAACAGGCTAGAGAAAAACAATAAACAAGCTCTATGTACCTCATATACTGGAAGGTCCATATTCAAATGGGTATCTGTGAAAAAAAATCACACGTGGATTGTTCTCCAGTCTCACATAATAACTCACAATTTTTTTTTTCTTTTTTTTTTTTTTGCCAGACAGAGTCTCAGAGAAGGATATGGATACTGTATGCTGTTCCTTTTCATAACTGTACATTCATTCACTTATATGCAGGCATCCATGCAAGCATAACTCACTGGTATCATACTGATGTGTCACTGATTTGGTCAGATGTAAGCCAGTTTTTCCCATTTCAATCCACTTGGTATTTTTGTTTTCAGAATTGAATGAACCTGCACCGACATGGTTGGAGCCAGGGCTAATGCATGGCCTGGGGCTGATGTATATATGAGGTCCCATCACCATCCGGCTCCTACGTGAAAGTGACTGCATAGAGTATTTAAACATCCTACACAGTGTTCGTGGTTATGGCAGGACAGAGAATCAACAAAAACTATTACAAACAGCATAGTAGCAAAAGAGCATTGTATTAATATATACAGACCAAGCACAGCTTACATCTACTTACATTCACCGCAACATTATACACAATGCAACAATAAGCCGTATTATACCAATAAAGCCACAGACAGACTAAAATCTAGGAAAAACATTTTACTTACTGTTACAAGCCTTTTTCCTCCTCTCTTAAAAAAATAAAAAAAAACAAATTCACATCAGGCATTCTGTGTCAGTTCAAAGTAAGGGTCAGAAATCAAAGAGACCAGACACCAGATTTGTCATTTTGATGCAAACATATTGACAAATATAGAAAAGAAGCCGGAGAATTAGTGTCCGGATTAGTAGAGACACAATAATAAATAAATGATCGCTAAAGATTTTAAAGTACCTTGCCTACACCAAAGAAAAACAAACAAAAATATGTAATCTTGCCTTTTTCCCTAGTTAAACAAAAACAGGTGAAAATGGCATGATTTCCAAAAGAAAAGACACCACTATACACCAATTTCCGGGCACGCATTTACAGGTGATGTCTGATATCTATAGCTGTATGTGCAAAGAAGCTGATAAAGTGTTTACATACTGTATATCAAGTACAGATGTGCATGTAGCTTATATACATAAATTACACAACTAGAATAAAGCTGGAGTATACACAGCTCAAGGGCTTCCATATAGCTGAAACTCCAAAAAGTAAAAAGTTAGTGTCACACTGTATTATACAAGTTCAAAGCATGGGGTAAAGAATAAAAAAACAGTTAACATAAAGCTTGATATACAAAGCTTGATATATTGGCTGTCAACTGGGATTGCTGCCATTGTCGCCAGTAGTCTCCCTTTTATACTTTGTCTAATACAATGGGGTCATTTCCGATTTGCCAATCCCTGCTTCACTTCTGGGATACCGTAAAACATGTAGTAGAGAGAGGGAGGGACACACAGGAAGCCAAAATACATACAAGGATGTAACACTTGCTATCAGGAAGTATCCTTCCTTCATTTTATACTCTCTAAAAATGCTACTACTAAATCAGGGGAAGTGCATTATGAATACATATGGAGGGAATCTCACACTGGGATCTGTTCAGCTTGAGCACACTCTGTCCGAAGGAGTGAAACATTTTGTCCCTGGTTTTCTAACCCGCAATGGGGCAGGTGCATGATGGAAATAGAACTTGAGGAGGTTGTGGAAAAATCTGACCCTGTGATGGTGCTGCAGGTGATGATTAACATTAAAGCAAGAGAGAGAAATAGAGAGAGGGCAGCTAGTCAGTATATCCAGTATATAGGACACCAGAGTGTTCCTATTAATGTTCTGGACCAGAACATTTGAATAAAGCTCACCAGCTCTGAGCTTTGCCTCTGCAGTTATGAAATACATGGCCCTGTGTATTTGTTGGTTTGTTGTTAAGGAAAACTTAGAGAGTTTTTTTTTTTTTTTGACTGCTAGAATTTTTTTCAGAGTGGCTGGACCACAGGTAGACACAAACACAGAGGTACATCATGACTCATTCACTAGCGAGACTGTAATCTTTTAAAACACTGGTACAGTCTGTTCAAAACTCCACTTTTCTTATTCTGACCATGAAGCTTTTAGGAACAGCAAAATTTCACTGCACTTTTCTTTCACTTGGCGAATTTCGAATAGAACATCCTGAATTCCACAAGTAGAAACCCGCCAACTCTGCAGTGCACCAAGCAGAATAGGTTGTTCCAGTTCTTCTTTTTCAGGGCCATGGTGTGGTTATGCTTAACCCAGTGAGAATTGGTTCCAGCATTATAATTTCCCATTGACTGAGCTCATTATAAATGAGGAGAAGAGCCAGTTTGCCTTCAAGCAAAAATAAATTGCCACAAGAGCATTCCTAGTGTCCAATCGAAAGACTTATCTTAATAATTTTTAAGAATAACTAAGGAATAAAACACTGGGGGGCATGCTGTTATAGGAAAATAGGTTGAAAGTTGGTTATTTTCATGTAACAGCATGTTATTCCGAGTTGCCAGTTTGCCTATGATTACAATTAGTTATTTATTAAAAATGACAGATAATTTTTAACCATTTATAGTTACATTTAATGTTGTGGAATTACTGCAAGACAAGTTAGTTCTTGATAAGGGACTTATTACATTTCTGTTTTCCCTTACTGTTGAAATCAGCATGTAGCAGGGTGTTCTAGTGTGCTGACAGTCAGCAGATTTGTCATTCAATTCAATTCAATTAAACCTTATTGTCATTATACTAATACACACACACACACACACATTATATTTTAAATTAGAATTTCAGTTTTCCAAACATTAGTTTTCCAGCACAAAATTAAATGTTACAGAAAAATATTTATATGTCCGTAAAGAAAGCAGCATATTATGTAAGAAACCACAGAAAAAAGGCAAAAAAACATAATGACGTCTGCTGGGTTTTGCGGCAAAAATAAGAAGCAAGTGTGACAGTCAAAGTCTCCAGAAGAACTGTGGCTGGTTCTGCAAGATGCTCAATAAAGGTTACAGCTCATTTCCTTATAAAACTGCACAATTTATACCTTTTTTAAAACAAAGGGCCATCACACAAAATGTTACAAGCTACTATCTGAGACACTGATTAATGATGGTAAACTCTTTGTGTTATTAAAATCAATGTTGTAGCCCAATACAGTAGTTGTTATAGATCCACAGTTCTGATGTGCCTAGTCATAACACAATGCAGGCACTGGTGTGATGGAGAGCCACTGATGTGAACATGGTGCTGTCTAATATCCATTGTATGAAGCTGAATTCTCAACACTGATCTGAGACAAACAAATAAATATGGAATGGCATCAGCAATTGACTTGCAAGGTATCTACTGTGAGTGTTATTCGTAATGAAGCATTCTGTTCAGATGTAAGAAATAAAGTGTGTGTAGTGTACTGTGTACTGCATGTGATGAAAATGTTGCATGTTAAAAATGTTGCTTGATAATGGAAATTAAGCCTTGTGAACATCCTCACCTCATTGTTTGTGTGACATGCAGGATAGAGTGGTAGCACAAGACTGTGATGAACAAGATGTCAGGAAATAACTTGGATTGGGAAGTGGAAAATGAAACCAGAGCTCTCTCTCTCTCTCTTTCTCTGTGTGTGTGTGCTGAAAGAGGTTATTAGATAATGTTTTTTGAAATCCATTACAACTTGCTTATCCACCACTACTACTATTTTTTGGATGATAAACAACCATGTAGACTTTCCAGAAGCTACAGTGATGCTAAGAAGATGATTTGAAGCTACCTTAAATACACATCATTGTTTTAATTTGCAGGGTTGTGACCTGACAAACATCTCATGTAGTCTCACACACAAGGTAATGATATACTACCATCTGCTCTCTGCCAAGAGAGAGGTAGGGTTGCACTGCTGGAATCACAGTCTGCCAAGTGATATATAGCTTCAACAAATACTGCATGCTGACATTCAGTTATAAGTATTGCTGACGTGAATGGTTGCATCTTCTCTGGCTGAAAATTGGCAGCATGAAATACACTTATATTGCATTGACATTTCTTTCCACTTCTTTTCTTTTGTTGGATCCTGTTGTTAGATTTTGTTGGTCTTCAGGTTAGATCTGGAGCATTGTTAATGTGAACGAGTTGAATGTAGCATGTAACTGAACGATCAAGTAAAAGAAACTCTTCAGAACACTAACTCTCCTGGAAGATGTCCACTTAGTTACTTTTCTTTTGTGCTGTTTTACGTGTATCAGATGACTTGTGAGACTTTAGTTCGCAGAGATTAGATCTGTTTGGACTGGAGATAAATGACATACTTAAGCATGTCTAGCCTCTTAGACAAATAGCCTAGCCTAGAAACCTTCTGGGTTCTTTGGTTATCCCTCTGAAAGATTATATGTAGTGTGCCAGCCTACGAAAACCTCTGAAGTTGTGAAATTTTGACAGTGTCTACTATATATAGTTCTGAAAAAAAAGGTTTTCCTGAATTGAAATAGTTTCTATTTTGCATGGATCTCAAATAGAAGTACAGTTACCGCATTTTTCTGTTTACTCCCAAAAAAGCGAAAAGGGAGAAAATCCCATTTAAAGATTTGATTCCAATTTCACTAAAAGACACCATGCCTACCTCTACATTTAAATCCAATCTACATATGTAAAAACAACATTATACTGTAAGTTTACAATAGGACATGAGTTGTTACTCCCTGATTAATTCAGTAGTTCTGTTCTGTTGACTAAATTTTTGGTCAAAACCAAATTGTTTGGCTGTTTTACAGAATTAAATTTAATGAAATTAAATTTCAGTTTAAATTTGTGTTACTCTGTGGCAGTGGAATGCAACGATGAAGAGCGGTCTTTTGTAAGGTTAATGTTTCTAGCTTTCTTGCATGCTTGCAAACCTTCTCTGCTAGGGATAGGACCCAGAGAGACACACTTTAGGGAGCTAGATGGACCTTTTTTTTCTATACAGCGATGTCATATTAAAGGCTATGATATTTTTCCACAATGAGCATAGAGCACTGCATTACTAAACCCTAGACCTCTTAATATTCATATACTGGCTCTATGTGGAGTGGCACTCTGAAAAAAAAAAAATTCAGCATCTTAAAAGGTGTTTTGGTTTATCAGTTTGGGGGAAAGGAACCCTAAAACAAATGGCTTCCCTTTCAGAAATTGCTTCAAGTAAAACACTTCAACACAATTATCACAAGTTTCTTAAATGAATAAATATAAGGGGCTCTTGAGTGGTGCAAAAGAAAAGCGTTCGCCCTATTGTCTGGAGATCATGAATTTGAATCCCAGTGATGCCAGAGCCACCCTGGATGGGATGCCAGGGAGAGCTGCCTGATGGGTGGAAATTGGCCATGACTAAATCAGGGAAAAATCCAAGCAAGAAAGAATAAATGTAAGTATTTTGCCATGATGAACTGGCATCCCATCCAGGGCGTATTCCTGCCTAGTGACCAGTGCTTCCAGGATAGACTCCAGATACACCGCCACCCTGACCAGAATAAAGCAGGTGCTGAAAATGAATATGCAATCATAAGCGTATACTGTATATTTCTGTATATCTATGACTCACACCCCCTTTGCCCTGGCGCTTGGTAAGTGAGAATGGTGGAAACCATCCTCTATGGCATGGATCGTTTCTCTGATATCAATGGTTTTTTTCAGTGAACGTTTCTTTCAGAATACAGAGCCTGACTATATTTAGACAAAGAAAGGAGAGGAAGAGCAAAAAGTCCACTTCACAAAGGCTTAAGTTTCATCCAGATCAACTCACTGATTTTCACTCAGACAACACAGCCATGGAGCATTTCTCAGTAATTGAACAGGCCATGGGCATTATGCAACCAGCCCACGAGTGGGCCGTCAGAGCCAGAAGAGGAGAGGAAAGGAGAGGAGAAGTGGACTGAGGGGGGTGCTGCTAGTAGGCAGGATGGTGGGGGTTAGCAGTGCTTGGGAATGTGTAGGAGGATGGATGTAGAGTGTGAGTGAGTGAGAGGAAAAAAAAAAAACAAGAACAAGTGATACAGTAGGTTTGGGGTTAGCAGTCAGTACATATTCCAGTGCTATGATGAAATCTGCTGAAATGTTGTTTCAGTTGTTGAAATTGTTATTGTGAGCAAATTTGTGAGGAGAAGGAGGAGGAGTGGGATGAACCATGGAGTGCAGGTACACCCAAATTCAGATAGATGTGCTTTTGTTTAAGCAATCTTGCTTAAAGGTGTTAAGGATCATTAAATTTCTTACTTCATCTGAAAAGAATGATCTAAACAGGAGAACAGTTTGTAAACTGTTGAGCTGCTGCCAAAAGACCGCCCAGTGTGTGAACATATGTTGGCATAAAAGATACCTCTATATTTTTAGTCATGCCTCTGTAGAGCAGCCAAAAGCTCCCCACATCCTGCCGTGCTCAGTGTGCAACATTGACGTCCCACAATGCAACAGGTGAGGATCATGGCAGCTCTCAGCTGTGCCTCTGCATGCCGCTATGCACATCTATATGTGCATGTGTATGTATTTTCTTCCTTGTTCTTTCCTGGCAGGCTTACAAGCTCTATTTTCAATGTGTTACAGCTGAATCACTGACTTTTGCTCTGTATTTTTCACTTTCCTCTTATTTCATCTGCCTCTCTATGCTTTTTTTAATTTGCATTTTCATTTTCTTTTGCTCACTCTACTCCTACGCTAACCCCACATGCACCATGCCTGAGGCTCCACTAAACCCTCCTTTTCTGGCTCTTCTTAAAACATCTGGATGCACACATAGAAATTTACTCTCATTTAGACACTAGCAAAAATTCTCAAGTCATTTAACTAAACAATCTCACATGTGCTCTGACATTACATAGTTTTCTGATTTTATCTAACAATCTGGAATTTATAGTACATTCACAATTCTCAAGGTACTTAATTGTTATATGAGGGTATGGTTAGTAATTGTGGTTAAAATATGTGACTGTAGAGTTTCAACCAATCAAACATTCTTCCTTTTTTATAACTGAGTTGGTAGAATAGCAAAACATTGTTGAATTGCTATTGAATAGAAAGTGGGCCAATACTAATACTACACTCCATTAAATTGATGAGATGTGTGAAACTTACTTGATTTGTCCTCATTCCTGGCTACTTGTAGAGGCATAACTGAATCTGTGTAGTTATAAACCATAATAGACATACACTTGATGAAGAGTTGGGTTAGGCTTAAATTCCTAAAGATCATTAATGAATTCTCCAATCAGAAGGTGTAGACTAATTCCATATAACAGCACGGCGCTGACAGAAGTGCTGTCTGAAACATAAATGACAGGTTTATATCACTTGTTCTAATGTTTATTGTTACTACAGTAACAGATAATGCACAGGGACTTGTATGGCAGATGTTCCATGTAATCTAAGCCTAATAATAAACAAATTTTTTAAAAAAAATGGGTTGGATTTAAAAAAAAAAAAAAAAGATTGAAAAATAGAGAGACTGGTGAGGGAATGACTGTTGTAGATGCTATAACTTAAGTGTCAACTGGTTTTATATTTAATGTTACACAACATTAAAATTAACTAATAATTGTTTAAAAAAGAGTGGCATCTCATGTAACAAATAAAAATTTGTAATCAATGGCAAACTGCTGTGGTATAAGACGAATAACATATTTCAGGACAGAAGAATAAGCTACTTCAGTGTGGTAGCAGTGTGGATTATTTTCCAATAAGAGCATGGCCTGTAGTGTGTTATACCTTACTTACTGCATATTGTGGATGAGGCCAACCTCACATTAAGTCCATAAAGTCCCAGGTCCCAGGTTATTATTTAGTAGTTAATTTTAAAGCATATTACAGTGACACTAATAGGAAAGGTGTGTAATTAAAAGAGTGGGAAGTTCAAGTCTGGACTGCTAACAGGTCTTGGGATTTTAAGGGGTAAATCATGGGTCACACTACTGTTCTCAAGGGACTTATCTGAGATTTCATCAACACCCCAAATCCATCCATGAATAAAACATTGTGACTCATTTCCCACATGCTCTCTCCTCGTGTTTTTTGGATGCCACCCTATGAAATGGGCCTGTGGGGCAGGAGCTGGAAACGAAAGCTCTTGATGCGTAATTTATGAACAGCATCTGAATTCCAACTGATTTGGTTTGATTTGGTTGTAGTCGGTGTCCAGACACAGAGCCTTGGGATCTCATCTTGAGATCTAAAAGAAATGTGAGATGTGCACAGTGTGGAATGTCAGTCTTTTCTGTGGTCTGTCTATGGGTTATGGTGTTATGGGTTAGGTTTGTGATACCACTTTAATCGGATCATCCACTTTAATAGGAGCATCTTTATACTTGCTCATTTATGCAGGTATCTAATCAGCCAATCATTTGGCAGCAGGACAATGCATAAAATTATGCAGATACAGGTCAAGAGCTTCAGTTAATATTCATATCAAACATTAGAATGGGGGAAAAAATGGGATCTCAGTGAATTTAACTGAGTGTATACTGTAACAAAGAGATATTTTGTCTCTGTGATTAATACTATGACTTACGTAGAGTAAAATAGTTATTTTGTTGTAATAGTTATAATTAATATATGCTATTATTTAATTTATGTAATTATGTAATTATTGTTATATTGTAATTATTGTTATATAATGCTGTATAATATTATGCTGTAGGATTATAAATGTTATAATTATCATATTATAGTGGTTAAAAGTATGACAGTGATGATGATGATGATGATGATTATTATTATTATTATTAGTAGCAGTAGTAGTAGCAGTAGTAGTAGTAGTTGCATCAGTTATGATTATAGTTTTACAGTATTTACAATGTTTGATTTGTTAAAATTTGTTACAATCACAACCCACAATTATCAAAGCTGCTATATTTAGCATTAAGTACCTATAGTTATTAGACAATTAACTAGTCAATTGAGTTTAATCCAAACTTAACGCCTATAAATAATGTCAGCTTGGACCAACTGTGTTTCTATCATTGAGAAGTCAACAAATAAAAACTCAATGGCTCCATTAAATAGCCACAATATTATTGTATCTTAATTAATTAGCCTAATATTTGAATATTTTATAGTTAAAGGGACCCCTGGCTACATAAAGTTTGAAAAGCCCTGGTTTAAGGCAAGTCTTCATAGTATGCTGATGACAACATCATTACTTAATTTTCTGAGCAAGCTCTACAGCACACAACAAACTCCTGGGCCTATCCATGAACCTGAAGAAAACCCAGATCCTCTATCAGCCATCACCGAAACAATACTTCAGTCTGGCAGCTATAAGGATTTATAATCACACCTAAATGTGAACGTTTTCCAGACCTTGGCGGCCACATATCCTCCAGGCTAACACTGACTATGAAATCCACAATGGCCTAAGTTTTGCACATGCAGCCCTGTCTAAACTGAATCTTTGAAAATTATGACCTCCAAGTTCAAGCCCAACTCCTACCTTACGTTTCATAAAGCTGTCTTTCTTCCCACCCTCGTGTACGGAGCAGAAACGTGGACCACCTACAGGAGACATTTGAAAGTACTTGGTTGTTGTGACCATGTTATTCTTATTTCAGATCAGTGATGGCTGATTGTAATATTAGATGGGAAGGCTGAAATTTAATATTTATCACTAGCTTGACAGGGAAGCGATTAGGGGTGAGCAATGCATTATATGTTTCGATTTTGCAATGCCATGTTTCCTCTGATTACCACACATGGTAAACTGCTTTAACCCTTTCATTCAAAAAAAAAACAAAACAAAATAAAAAAATACTCCTCTATTCTTCTATCCTTCTGTGTTATATGTACTTTGATTAGATCATGTGTGCTTAGTCTATCTACTTTTAGTTTCTCCTCCAAAGGCATTTTGGGTAAAAGGATGATAGAGGAAATAATCTACCTTGTTTGTGTTCATTGCAACCACATTTCATCAATGTACATCCCAATCACTGCTGACAATGTGTTATACATATATCACCTGGTCGGATATATTGGCTGTATATCAGCCAATATCAGTCCAAATGCACATGAAATTAAATTAATGAAATGAAATGCCTATTAAACATCATTCACTATCATATAAATGTACAATAGTAGTGTGTGTGTGTGTGTGTGTGTGTGAGTGTGTGTGCATATATAGTGTACTATCCTATAAATATATTATATTTACTAGTTCACCTAATGAAGAACTATCGACATTGAGAGACTGATGATAGTTATTATACTGAAGTGATACTAATTAACATGTAGTGCTTGTGATTATTAAGCCATAGTGGTTGTAACTATTGATTGTGAAGTTGTCTGAAATTGGTGCATTCAAATTTTTGTTTTCAAAATGGGAAACTGAAAACATCATATGCTTTCATTTCTAGTGGTTAAAGTCATGTTGCTAGGCAACTAGGTAGTATGGACCTCAGAGGTGGACTCTTTCATACAAACAATGTAAAGGCATAGTTACACTCAAAAAAGTCAGTGTCTTCCTCAGATAATGTATATTGGCAAATTACAAAAAATGGACTTAAATACGGCTAAAATATTGATTAATTTCATTATTAATTAATTTAAGTTCAGCTTAAGTTCAGAAGATATGTTGTAGTGGAATTCATGTGGAATTCAGAGTCAGCTTAGACATCCCATTCAGATTATTATTAATATTACCTGTGTGTGGTTCATGCTTCTAAGGTTGCTAAATTTTTCTTGAGTAGAGGTGTCAGAGATGGGGTTTTTCAGTATAGTCTAGACCAATGCCTTTAAACACACACACACTTCCCTTTAAGCATAAAAAATGCAGGATAAAAAAAAAGAATTTTTTTCTTTGCTGTCAACTGAAATATGATGTAACATAAACACAAGAGACAATTTAAAAGCAGTAGTGTATTGCCATTATATTGGTGCATGAAAAGTCTTGCAAATATGTCTTAATTTAACAATATGGCTTTCAACCTGATTACTCAGCATTTATAAAATAGCACTTGATCCAACACATCCTATTTTTTGCCTAATGACTTATAAGTACAGTGGCAGAAAGCATGAACCTTAAGCAGGGTGATAAATGATATATACAATATTGTTGTGAGAGAAAAAGTTAAAGCGTGTGTAACTGGCTTTAATTTGGACATTAACAGGTGGTTAGGTAAGTACAATAACCATCACAGTGGACCGTTGAATTATCCGTAAGTCCTTGTGGCCTAATTTACAATCATTTAATAGAAATCCCTCAAATGAATGTATAGTCCAGCCAGATTGACTCATTAGACATTACAGTAACAACATTTTTATCTGTTTTCACTTCTCTCCCATATTTCTCTCCCGTATTCCTCCAATACACTATGGAATGTCCATCGGCTGCATGTCAACATATGTTCCTATGACTGAGATACAAGGCAAGAACTGTTTAGTGTGTCTCTACATATCCTGCTAAGTACAATACTGCCTGAGTTTTCTTTGCCTTTACTTGCTCTCTTAATAGGCAAAAGAAATCAATTCAAAGCTATCAGCTCTTGAAAAAAAACTCACCAATCAAGATCAATACAAGAAGGATGGAACAGGAGGTAATCACTGCCAAAGCAACAGGCCTTTGTAATATAGGCTTCATTTCTTGGTACCATGCTGAAAACCATGTGCGTGCATTAAATGTGTAGTAGATGAGCATTGAAAGGTTAGTGACTACAAGCTGTTAAAAATACCAATCTTCAGTGAAGAGTAACATTCTGATTACAAAAACCCTGCCTATATTTGGATCTGCCAGAAAAAAAGACCATTTACAAATAGTTTGGTTTCATAAAAATGTATTCATTTCCATGTAAAAAGGGCTCTAGTTTTGGGTCTTTGCTATTTGGGTATTGGAAAGCAATACAGAATGAAGAGCAGTGCTTATTAGACATACTGATTATACATAAAGATGATGAAAATCTGGATGTAATTATTCATATTTCATATTCATTTTAAATTTAGTCACTTAGCAGGCACTCTTATCCAGGGCTACTTATAAAATCAACAATCTCAAACATAAGTTCAAAAACAGACAATCAAAAGACATAATAAAAATAATAATCCATAATAAAAAGGACAGTCTCTAACCTAAAGTACAAACATTTCTGAAAAATAACTGTTAAAAACCACTTAGTAATACAAAGCGCAGTTGTTATATGCTGGTGAGTAAAATGTACTTCTATAAATGAACAGACTGATGAACAGCATGCTGGCGAGGATCACTTCTTTAGTGAACAAACAGAGGTGTACTGAGCAAGAGAGATACTGAGGGCCTTAGCCAACAATCCCTAGCTGTACCTCAGCAACTGAGTTTGAGTTTGTGTGGCTGAAGACTGCATTGGGAAATCTTTTCCCGGATGATGTGACAGAGCTCTTCAAATACCGGGTTCTACTTAATCACCCAGGCTTGGAGGAGGTAAAGTTGGCTGCAGATGCGCAAAGATACCATGGCAGTCCTACCTGATAAGTTTGTCCTCCAGGCACTAGTTTCAGGAAGCTAAAGACCCTTGGTTAAGTGGGACATGTAGAGATAAGATGTGTCTCCTAGCTTGTCTGTTTAGTAAGCCATCTGAGCTGAGGACATAGTTCTGCCACTGCATGTTTCATCACTTTAGGTATAACTACGCCTTGCTTCACCGTATCAACTGGTTCAAATAAGACAGATATATGCTAGCAGGATAAAGGAGAAGCAGGCTTCTAAGTATGGAGGACACCAGGCAAGGTAATCAATCACTATTCTTTGTGGAAGCAAAAACATCTTCATCAAGGAAGGGGCTCCAGCTCAGAGTAATACCCCCAAGAAGTCCAAGTGATAGTGTCTATTCTGCAACAATAGAGAGCACAAACACTGGCAGTGTATGACCATCTCCAAGCTACCTAAAGATGAGTTGGTAGAATATATAAAATCCTATGCTGGCTTTGTGATTGGTCACAACAAACAACTCAGTGCAGTAATCCTGCTAAAAGTCATTTACTATCTATAAAGGTAATGGCTATCTGATGTAGTGCCTAAGTTTGGCCTACAAAGGAGTTCAGAGTATTTGCAACTGCATACATTCTGGCAAGATGTCATAGTCAACCTGCTGCAGCTGCACCCTTATCCATTTAAAGGTAAGGTCAAAAAGTGTGGGAAAGAGACCTTCTAAAGTTCCAGAGAGAGTCAAAGCCTACAATACAGAGGTATAAAAGTTGGTCTTGGTAGGATCAGTGATCTAGATTGATCTTGGTATGTTAGTCAACCAGGACAAGGCATAATACTTGCCTCTGTATGGTCAGCCACAATGGCAAGAACCAGCTGGTGTTTTTATTGCTCCAATCAGTATCAGGAAACTTGAATGAATACTTATTGCAAGGGCCCACACTAGGGTCATCATTTTTCACTATTTCACCTTTCTGTAACATGCAGTGGCAATCAATGGAGACATTGAGATCATGTTTCCCCAAGTCTATCTCATGACAGACAATTGGATCCTCTAGCTGTGCATGACTTCCTGGTGCTCTCCTTCACCACAACTTGGAGTTCCTGCTGTGCTACATTTGTTCTGCAGCACTATGTCACTGATAACAGTCAGCCAGAGGATAAGGTTGTACATATAGTGGACAGACATTTCTACACTGACAGTTGTCTGCAGGTCCTACCTACCATAGCAGAAGCCAAACACCTGGTCAACAAGTTAAGCCCTGCTGTCATGAACTGGATATGAGCTTTGCCAGTAGGGTAGCAGTGAAGCTGGGGCCATCATCCACCTGTGAGGAGATTAGGTTAGATAATATTGGCTTGCACAAGGTGTAGCAGACACTCTTGAATCAATCAATGTTGTCACTTTGAAGCAGATACAGTCAATGTTTCATCCATATGGACTATTTACAAGGTCTTACAGAGCCAGTATGACCCACTGACGTTTATCCTACAGACCCTACACCTCCACCAAGTGCAGAGATTGGGATGGCTCACTGGTTCTTTACAACATTTTACAG
Organism: Pangasius sanitwongsei; assembly: GCA_037576675.1. Classification (NCBI taxonomy): domain Eukaryota; kingdom Metazoa; phylum Chordata; class Actinopteri; order Siluriformes; family Pangasiidae; genus Pangasius; species Pangasius sanitwongsei. The sequence goes on along the minus strand of CM075020.1, from coordinate 13,613,689 downwards.
AAGCATCCTTTACAGAAAGGTTTGAGATTCTACCTCAAATCTCTCTTCACCTTCATACCTATCCAAGGGAATATACCCCTTTAGTATATATACCCCTTTAGGGAGATACGTGTTCTGTGCTGCATAAGACTTAGCTTATGGCTTGGTGTCCTACCTGTGAATTTCTGATAGCAAAGGTGGAGTATACATATCTTTCATAGCACCCACTATGAGTTGCTTACTAGAGTTGCTCCCAAGCACTTACACACCTTTGTCAACACAAGAGACAGTACAAACCTTCACTTATGGCACTATTTTGATTCTGTGTAAATCACCCAGCTAATGACATCACACCGTCTCTGTGCAGTAGGATGTGCCTGGAATAGAACTACTGGGAGCCAACTAGGGAGCATCCTTGTAACTGGCTCCTCTCAATTTGGAGGAGCAGTGGCTGTACTCTGAAACTCCGGACTCTCAAGCTCTTCACAGATGTATCCATATAATTTAAGCCACATTATGTACCCTCAGTAATGACTAACAGATTTGTTCATAACTGGCTCCAAATGTAATCCTTGATCAAATTCAACATTTTTCCTAGAATACTTTTCAGGAAAGAAAAACAAAAGAGATCATATTTATAGGCATTTATATTTATTGATATAGATGTGCAATAGGATGGACATGGGAGGAACATCCTTGCATAGACCATAGACTATGCTTTCACCAGCATCATATGATCAACAGAATGTGTGTGTGTGTGTGTGTGTGTGTGTGTGTGTGTGATTGAACACATAGCTATGTATGGGAAAGAAATTTGTGTATGCACTTACAAAGATGTGATGATAATGATGATGATGATGATGATGATGATGATAATAATAATAATAATAATAATAATAATAATTTGGCATTAAATAAAAAAACATGTGGGTGTTGAGTCGGCTTGATTTTCATCATTTCAATTATTTGGATCATGCAGTTCTTATTTTTTTCCATGCAGACTATAATTAAGCAGTTAAATGAACACAAAAGCTCACCACATTAACCATTTTTAAATATAACAGAGACATGGGTTGGATATTAAAGAATATGTTAAATGATGAATTTCAGCCCAGCAATTCAATACATTTTAATACTTTTAGACCAAATACCACTTTGTGGTACTCTGTTTCACATGGCTCTTAGCAATTCAGAGTAAGGGTCACATGATTTTGTGCTATATTTCTGAAAATGGATGGGCATTTATATATTCTAAGTAAAGGCAACAGAATGTATGAACATCTCTTGTCATTAGCTATCACGTTGAGTAAAGATACCAAATAATACCTCTACATTAAAGCTTACATAATAGTTATTAAAGCTGATATAAAAAAAAAAAAGTACTACTAACATACAACCCACTCGGGTATAATGCAGAAAAACAAAAAAAAGGTGAGCACAGTTTTCTTCTTGCAATGAATAAATAATCAATACATGTTTTTAAAATATTCAAATAATTTCCTATATAAAGAAATGATTTTAAATTGTACCACATTATGATAAATTAATAGGTATTTTATGGAAGTCTTCTTGATTTAGATCTTCTAATTAAATTTTGACCCATGCATTTTCTTACTTTGCTGTTTAATTACAGAAATGAGAAATAGCTCTTGAAACGATAAATGCTTTTGTCATGCTTTCCACCTTTCCTGTGTGATACATAGTATAATTCTCAGTGTTTGTATGCAATTAGTTATATATAGTAATATTTTGAACAATGCAGTATGTTGAATCATTATCAAATGCTTTAACATATAAGGGCAGTTAAATTGCAATCATGCTCTTCATCCAAACTGAAGAGTTAAAATAGAACTATGCTTGGTCCTTTTGTTTATCTGTAATGGCTTATAAACAGTTAATTCCTTCCTCTAGCTTTGGCCTCATTATGAAAGTTCTTTCAATGTATTATTATATAGAAATATATAGGAACAGTACTTTGCTTATTAAACATTTGTGTTATCCTGGGATGAAAGCATACTGCTGCTACATTGTTTCCCTTCATTTATAAGATCTATTTATATACTTAGAGGCGACAAAGTGCTGCAGCTTTTTCTAGCAGTAACAACCTAACTCCTTTCTAACTTGGCTCCTTCCTCTGGGTAGATTCGCGAACTGCTTTTCCAAAGACGGTTTCATTAATAGACATGCAGCCCAACATATCATACAGTATAATCTCCAGCGTAGCATTATTTGTCTGGTTTACAAAGTATCTGTTACTGTTCCCTGTAATTAACAGTTGTATCTATATGGATAAAATGGATAAATATACTATTTACTCTGAGCAGTAGGTTGCTTTATTTCATGGCAGTGTTAAAAACCTTTTAAAAATAACACCATTGCTTGCAAAATGGAATAAGTATGGTGCCTCAGATAATATTTAGATTACTGATAACTGTTATTTTAACAGTGTCACAAATCTTTACACTGTTTTGGAATAAACTAGCAGATAAAGGTTTTTTAATAGTTGTTTGAAAAGGCAGTAGTAGAACGCTTAGCCAGATGTTAAGCTTCTGGGATGTCAGTCCATACATGACCACATTGAGGTAGACAAACACAAAATAAATTAAAAATAAATAAAAAGATGGATAGACAGACAGCAAAACAGAAGGAAAATATATATTTCATCTCATCTCTACACAACATTGTTTCTCAGATTAACTGGGGTAATCAACTGGGATTTATGTACAAGGTTTGATAGGGCAAAAAAAGATATCCCACTTGTTTTCTGAGGTCTAACTGTTCTTATTTTCCCTTGCATGACTTCTCAAGCAGTCTGTTTTAGCAATCATCAATTCATTACTTTCTGCACACTGAGGCCATGTGATGACCCTTGTTCATTCTGAAATATGTCATGCACACAGAAACACTAAACTTTGTTTTGCTGTGCATATTCTGACTATTATAGTACAAATCCTACTCAGATTGGTCCTTGACATTGCATCATACAGTTAAAAGGAGTTGCACAGTAAAACTGATGTTATTGTACATGGAGGCACTTTTTAAAAGTTCTGTCAGTAAGGGGGGTTAAAGGCACTATATGCAACATATACAGAGTAATATATTGTATGTATATCTTCAAACAGCGTAGATGTCAAAGCAGATACACTAAATATTTTACTTGTAAAGTTGACTAAATGGTTAATATGTTGTGAAATCATAAATTTGTTGCAAGCAGTAAAGGGTAGTTAATGAGAGCTGTGCAGCGGCTTTTCAGAAGTTCACTGTTGGCGTGATTCTTGTTACGTTGGTAAGACAAGCATGAATGCATTTGTTTGACTTTTAAAGCACTGCACTGGCAGGTGTAGGTATAGCCTAATGAATCAGCCCATATGCAAAACATTTAGCTCACTGACCATCAGATACCCAGAAAACCTACAAAGACCTAATTAGTGTACCTTAAAATGAGTTCCATTAATTGCCAGTTCTATAATCTGTAGAGTTTCACCTCCATGCCCCATTAACTGCAGATGTAATACTGTTTGGAATGTAATGACATTGCTAATAAATGCCATTACAATATACTTCTATATTGTTTCAAAATCTATTGTTGAAATTAGTATGGATCCCTGTATTAATTTTCAAGTACATACAAAAAGATCCATTGTGATCTGTTAATAATGGTGCCATGCATTAATCATACCAAGATACATAGTACCTGAGTTGAGTAGGCCTCAAAGCTTCACTGCTCCAACCTTATGATTAAACATTCATTTCTCAATCTACACCAGGAACAAAACATAATAAGCACTGCATTTTGCAAAACCAAAGTCTGAAATTTGAGGGCAATATGTAAATGAATAGAAAAAATATTGAGGTAATGATTTGTGCATGCCATGATTGATAACCAAAGAATATTTCAACATGCTTATACACTTCCAAAAGCCATGTTCTTTTTCACATGGAACTGGATCTTATAGGAGTAAGAGTTTTAGCATCTGATGGAGAAATACCAGCACTGGCAAGAAGCCATTAATAATGAGGTGCATTGCTGTTCAGTGAACCTCAAGATCAACAGCACCTATCCCAAAAAATGAGACAACACATCAGAATCTGCATAATGCTCTAGGAACTCAATTCTAGATGCTGTGGACAAACTGTTATTGTAATAATCCATGTCTAGTTGTTTTCCTGATGATCATACTGTTGACAGGTGGTGACAGAGTTCCCGTTTGGACCTGCATTTTCATCTCCTTTTTATCTGCAATATCTTTACTTTCAGCAAACATTTTGAAATCCAGTGGCATATGAATGTATTCCTTGTCTTGGTAAAGCAAAAGCAATGCAATAATGCATTGACCTAGGCCTATATAAAGCATTTCCGTATTATTAATACGTCATGTTTGTTGTTTCTTCAAAATAAAAGTGGAGCAACTATTACACATCTGTCAGAAGCTTGCCCTTATTCACACAGTTCTGGTTTGAGATAGTGCAGTTCCCAGTTCTCAGGTTTGCCTCCCTAAAATTGTCAATGCTGTTATTCATGTCATCGTCTGTCTCCACGTATTCCGACTTACTTATGATAGATGAGCTGCGTCGACTGGAGTTGGAGTCAGATGCGATGTTGGGATTACTCACATTGAGGAGCTGTGCCTGCTCCTCTCCTTCTGTTTCTCTGTGGTAAAAATAGTTAAAGTTGGACACAATCACCGGGACGGGAAGTGCAATGGTGAGCACACCAGCAATGGCGCAAAGGGAACCCACAATCTTGCCTCCGATGGTCACAGGGTACATATCGCCATAGCCCACGGTGGTCATCGAGACCACGGCCCACCAGAATGCATCCGGAATACTGGTGAAGAAGGACTCCTTCTCCTCAGCCTCCGCAAAATACACTGCACTAGAGAACAAGATGACACCGATGAAAAGGAAAAAGATCAAGAGGCCCAGCTCTCTCATGCTGGCTTTCAGCGTCTGCCCCAAAATCTGCAGTCCTTTAGAGTGCCTTGAAAGTTTGAAGATCCTGAACACCCGGACAAGACGAATAACCCTGAGGATGGCCAGAGATGTGGCCTGTTCACCCCCTCCCTTTGCTTCCTTCCCCTCTTCATCTTCAGCAAGCTCTGTGCCAAGCGTGATGAAATAGGGGATGATTGCCACTACATCAATCGTGTTCATCATGTTTTTAAAGTAGGCGGCTTTGCTTGGGCAAGCGAAAAAACGGACAATCAGTTCAAAGGAGAACCAAATGATGCAGAGGGTTTCCACAATAAAGAAGGGGTCTGTGAAAATGTTTGGCTTGTAGTAGAAAGTACTGTTCCCAATAGTTTGCAAATGCCCCTGTGGATCCTCTTTGAGTTCTGGCAAGGTCTCCAGACAAAATATGACTATAGAAATCAGAATGACCATGACTGACACAATTGCAATGCCACGCGCAGGGCCTGAGCTCTCTGGATGTTCGAACAGGAGCCATACCTGTCTCTGAAATTCATTTTCTGGCAGTGGACGCTCTTCTTCACGAATGAAGCCCTCATCTTCCCGAAATTTTTCCATGGCCTCTACTCCAAGCTCGTAAAATTTGATCTCCTCAGAGAACATGTCTAAAGGGACATTGACGGGTCTTCTCAACCGCCCACCTGACTGGTAGTAGTAGAGGATGGCATCAAAGCTTGGCCGGTTCCTGTCAAAGAAGTATTCATTCCTTAAAGGGTCAAAGTAGCGCATCCGCTTCTTGGGATTACCCAGCAGCGTGTCTGGGAACTGGGCAAGTGTTTTGAGTTGAGTCTCGAAGCGCAGGCCTGAGATGTTGATAACGACACGCTCGCAGCACTCGTGGTCCTCGTGGTCATGGGGGTACGGATCATGTGGATGCCCTGGCAGGGTTGAGGTCTCATCCATGTTATCTCCTGCCACCACAGTCATTTCTGCAGCTTAGACTCGCAGTACCAGAAAAAATATCGAAGCTAGATGAGCAGACATCCAGCTCCTGTATTGTTTCCGCTCTTCACTGTTTACACTGTCTACGACATGAGCCCCATTAGAAGAGAAAGCTCATATGGTTCCTTTTTACTACCAATTCGACTGCTCCCAGTTCCAGTAGACCACTGCATCATCTTCTTTCACTCACCACTCAACCGGAGAAAAACGAGACAGACAGATGGGGAGAAAGGATGGTAATTAGATATCAGAAGATATCACAGCAGAAAAAGCCTGCAGTGTGTTTGCCTGGTCAGCAAATTGTTCCTCCCTTTCTAAGACAGTTCATGCTTGATAAAGTAATCTCTTGGATCATATGCAATTTATGCATCAGTATCTATGTCAGCATTCAAGTTTAAGGTTGCTGCTCACCTTCTGGATGCAAAATTGGTAGTGTATTGCACCTTGCACTACAATATCACATGCTTATTACTTTACAGAGTAAAATCTCCGGTGTTAAGTTTATAGACTATACAGCGTGGCAGATACAGTGTTGCAGTGCTTATATAAACGCTGTAGGTGTTAATGCAACACTGGAAATTTTGCAAGCAGGTTAGATGACGTTCTGGTCGCTGCAGTGTGGTCTTAACAAACAGTAAATAGTGTAAACAGTGTTTTTGTGCTTACCTTTGGTGAGGTTTTAAGGGCTTGTTCGGTACCGGGTCACTCCATCTGTGTGTGTGTGTGTGTGTGTGTGTTAGCGCGCGCTGCCGGTGCTCCAACTTTACACTGGCCCCCCTTGGTTTTTTCAATATGAATATCGCCTTACAGCGGTACAAGCAGCATTATGCGCTTTCTTGAAATATTAATCGGCTGCTTTATTTTCGTTAACATCCAGCGGTGCTTCCCATGTTCCGTTTCAAATGCAATCCGAGTTTGCAGTTACAGGCAGGTGAAATCTTTTAGACGGGGTGTTGAACTCATGCCGAAGGAACCGGATGGGCGCCAGATGAAGACGCATGGAAAAAAGAATGATACCGATGGCAATGTGAGGAGTGCATCTTCTCCAGGCGCAGCTTCAACGGCTTTTCTCCTCTTTGGTGCAAATCAACAAGACACGGACGTCCCGAGATGCACAGACACACACACACACAATCTCTCTCTGGCACACATGCGCCGCCAGGCTGAAGAGAGAAGGAGAAAGGGAGGGTGGGAGGAATGAAGATTTGCAAGCGAAAAGAAGTCCATGATGATGTTAAAGCACATTGCAGGTTTTCATACGCACACAGCGTGGTGAGGAAAGGAGAGAGAGAGAGAGAGAGAGAGAGAGAGGAGGGGGTTCCGACGCAATGCAGACACACTGTACTAACACAAGTGCTTTCCACGCCACAAACCCACAAATCCTTGAGCAAGCGATGGCTTCCCTCCTCCGCTTTAAAGGCCAGTTGCTGTTTTTACAGTAAACGTGCATCACTCTCCAGCGCATGTGCATGCAACACCAGCGCAGAGTAATGGGATCATGCATTAATTGCATTAACGCATTAACACATGTTCAAAATGAATTCTGCATTAGACGCATGTGCAAAAAAGAAAGTTTTCCCGCAGGCTGTTTGTATTACACGTTTTGCTTTGGCATGCGTACTTCTTCCAGTCAGATGATGAATAATCATGTATATTAATGCATATATGCTGTATTTGACTGTTCTCTACTGTACTGATTTGATGGCTTGAGTCCACTTTATTTAAAGACATCAAGAGCTTCCATATCAAATTTCATGTTTTGTTACTGAATGATGTTTTAGATGTTTTAGGGGCCTTCAGTCTTATTCACAAAGCACCAGTGTGGCTGCAGGATTTCATTCCACCTAAGCAGAAGCCACACCTCATTCCACTTGTTTAATCTGATTTTGGTCTTCAATCATCTGTTAGGTGTGGCTTCTGTTTGCCTGGAATGAAAGCCTGCAGGCACACTGGCCCTTTGTGAACAACATTAAGCACCCCTGTTCTAGACTGATCAACATAATGTACTGCCATACACTCTCCTGAGAGCTAGGAGATCATTGGCACTGCTTTGAGTAAGTCAATAACATTATGAATAAGAAATTACTAAACTGTTAGGTGCACTAAACTGCACCTTTCCATGTCACTGGGGTGGTGCCCTCAAGGGTACATCATTTGTAACTTTAGTGGGTATCTATTTCATGATAATTTGAATGTAATGCACCTTTAAGATGATTTAAGGTACATAATTGGAACTTAAGGATCACTCTTGTACATTTAACTAGCTTTTAGAGCAATGCATTATACACATTATGCACCTTTCCTTATTCCTGACTGTGTGATAATTTGATCTACAGAACAGATATTATTCACTTTTATTTTCATGGGACATGACATCTTGAAATTGTTAAACTGTTAAACATTGTTGTGTCCTAAAATCTACATCTTTTTGAGTTGTCAAATGCTACAACAACAATAACAGTAAAACGGTGAGTGATTAACATCATTTTGGATTCTTGACCATCTCAGATAATCTCAGCTGAAGGACATGTGCCTTTTTATTAGAGGTGCCACTAGTCCACACCATTGGCCTGACCCCTCCTGGACCCTTCTGATTCACCAAAAAGCTAATTTCTTGCAAAACAAGGTCAATTCACAAGAAAAATAACAGATTTCAGCACCTTGGACAGTGGCATGCATTTGGTCTTGAATAGGGATTTCCAACATTGGTCTTAGAAATGTACTAACCTACAAAGCTTAGATTCACCTCATAACTAACACTGCTGATTCAGCTCAGTCAAGATCTCTTAAGACACTATTTATTTGTGAAGATTGTGTCTGATAGACTGAGTCTCAACTCTTCAGGAGGGTAGCACTACACTTGTTAAAACAGGGTTAAATCTCAAACCCCTCTGTCCCTCTGGGGGAACCTATACTACCTACAATAGAGTGTTGACATATCAGAGTGTGTTCTAATCAGCAGTGGCTTGTGACCATAGATTTTGGTGGAGTAGGCTGACATGAATGATGACATAGCCTCAAACAAATTAAGTTGAGAGGCTATCACAATCAACTTATGCTATAAGCTACTATCTAGTGAATTTTTAAAATAACCCTGTAAGAGCAGACAACATACCAGAATACAGTCTAGCAGCTCATTTTAAGTGTTTTTATTTATTTATTTATTTATTTTTAGATGTAGCAGTTACAGGGTAAACCATGTAAACCCTCTAGTAAGAAAACACACAAAAGACCTGAAACAAACCCCAAAAATTTGGCCATCAAAAAAACGAACATGTTTTTTTTTTCTTTTTTTTTTTCCTGCCCTTTGCAGGGGGAAATAAGCATTTCACACGTGTTTTTAGCATATTTCTGTACTGACATTATCTACTCTGTAACCACCTTTCTCTCTCTCAATCTTTGCATTATTTCTTGCAATACAAATGGTTCTGTACATCATAGACACACTGTCTGTACTTACTCTTTGCCTTTTTGCAGAAAAGTATTAGATTTCATTCTGAGTATTTGTTATAAAACAAGATCCTGGCAGCTACAAAGTATTTAGTATTTAAATTTAGTATTTATCAATCTGGCAACCCTGTCGTTAACAGTCTGTCTGCTGCTCCTCCTCTGAGCATGGGGCAGCGTGAATGATTCCCCAATGGACCTCTATTAGCACTTGTTGTCTTTCCCATTTCTGATGCAGTAATAATGGAGCTAAATGGGGCAGTGAGCTTGCTGCACCACGGCTGTGCGACATCTAGTGAGGCAAGCAAATCAATGGAACATCGACTTATATCTTTCAAATGGCTACATTTTTAAAATCATTGATCACTCAAAATAGGTAATTAGTGTTTCAGTGGAATTTAAAGCATATGGAGTTGTGAATGGGAACTGTATGAAGATTAATATTTGTTGAACAGTTGATATAAACCTGCCCCTTATGGATAAGTCACCATTGGTTCACTTAGAACATTAAAAAAAAAAAAAAGCAAAAACAATTCTTCAGGAACCTTTTTTGAGTATAGGAAGATGGTTGGTGACGCCTGGTCCAGAGATTAAGCCCATCATCTAGGTCTGTCCAAGCATATGCATGGTATAGCCACATGGCTTAGATTACTATGCAAAGTATCAGCTTTGTCTGATTTCCTTACTTGGTTTATAACCAGTATATTTGCATCACTCATTGGTATTTTCATGCACCAGGCACTACATGCTTCACTGCTGTGTGGAGGCTGGATTAAACACCAGGCTGTAGGGAAAAAATGATGGGCAATGCCTTTCTACAGAAAACAAAATGATATTACTTAATTCTAGTTTTATATAAATAATCAACAATTCAGAGGAGTATTAGTGAGCCATGTAATTTCAAGGAACACCAGTAGGATGGGTTACACTGATTTACAGTATGATGACCTTCTAACAAAATTTATGCCTATTTGCAGAACACACCTATTTATTAACGTAGCACATGTCAAATGAGAGGTAGAGTGAACCCCAACACAACTGAAGTGTGTTTTTACTAGGTGTGTGACATGGTCGGTTTACGGCAATATATTAATTAAACATTCATCCAGAAAGCTGAATTATGCAGCTAATCTTCAATGCTCCATTTTTGGTGACATATTTTAAAGAAATGCTCAAGCTGTCTTACAGTTGTGCTGCCAATCTAACATGGCATGAAAAAAACAAACAAAAAAAAACTCAATGTTACATAGAGATCACCTGAATAAGTTTTATTTTTTTCAACTACTGGTCATAATACACACTGTTCCTGCAGAGCTCTAAGCTCTCACCACACTCATTCTCTCAGTATGTATTCATTAGCACTGACGCCCACCATGTAGCTTCCTTAAAGTGAGCCAGGCCATGAGCTCACACACTGGTCTTACATAGGGCTGACTGTAGCTTCTTGCCCCAGTTTGCCAGCACTGCAGCATGGGGACATCCTGCAGTTAGCAAGAGAGTGAGAGAGGGTTCAAAATATACAGCATGTTCCACACATTTCTCCATGGTAACCAGGAGCTAGCAGGCACTAAAAGAATGAGGGAAGAGGAGGAGGGAAATGGAAAGAGATAGAGTGGGAGGGAAAGAGAAAAAGCACCGACTGGTGCTGTGCATGCAGAATCGAGAGCATACCTATGAGTAACAGCTTTAACACACTGCAAGCCATTATTTCTGCTACTCATAGGACAAGGCCATGCAGGTGATTATGTCACATGATCTAAACCAGATTTTATTTGTTTTCATATCTGAAAATGGGGTGATGAACCTTGACAGGTTGACAGCTGCACAAAGTAGAGGTGGTGTATTTCAGATTGATCAGAAATAATAACTAGGATTGGCAGTCGATTTTCCTTTAAACCGGAAACCTACATTTTAAACCTGAGATAACGTTAATGGGTTAATATAATAAATATGCAAAGCTTGAATGCAGTTACATAATAATCTGCTGGTTTACATACAATAGGCAGCTCTATTATGCATTGCTCCAGACAAAATTCACACAGTGTAGAGTAGCTGTGTCCAGTGTTTTGAAGTTAATAGTGTGAGGAGAATGTCAACTCATCTGTGGTTTTTGGCAGCCTGCAGTGTCTCAGCAACCTTTAGCTCAGTGGAGCACAATGTGGTGAAACGTTTCTGAATCATTTTATTCCCACTTCTGATCTTTTATAGGTCACTGACCATTCCACTCAAGTGCCTACAAATTTCTGTAGCGTGATATGTTCAAGAATACTGTTACATTGCTGCTCCAATTAACTTAATCTGGATAACAGTGTTTTTTTTTTTATCAACAATTTTTAACGGAATTAGGTATCTCAGAATATTATTGCCAGAGAAAGAGAAATAAAGAGCATGGAATGTGTGAAGACGGATTTAGCAATTATTTAAGTGGTTTGTGTGATATATTGTATATTTATGATGATTTTCCTCCCAATTCAACAATTCAGGTTTTGCATCTTTCTGAGCTACGGACCATGAAATTACTTATTATGTGAGCGAGTCTGTGACAGAGAGTTATCCTGCCATTCTGCTGTTTAAAGGAGAACCCTGATGGATGCTTTCAAGAGGAACCTCAATCACATATGGCTCACTGAAAATGACTCACAGAGGAAGAGTGCATGGAAATGCTCAGCATTCAGGGTTTGTTTGTGCACCTGCCAAAAATACATGATACAACAACCAGCACTTAACAACTTTTCTTTACTCCTAATTCTATGCCAGTGCCATTGTTCTGATCTGACCATTATATATAGATAGAGCCTTTTAATCTTGCTTGACTTTGTGAAACTTATAGAGGTATGTGTCCTTCTTCAGAATTGCTGCAACAGACCAATGCTTAATCGTGGTGCCTTTTGTGAGCCATTTTGCAGCTTCTTATGAATATTTGCATGTCACTGAACTCAAATCATGTTCTTCTAATCTGACCTGTTATGGTCATACTCACTGATGTTTTCATGCAATATATTACACACCTTCTTTTCTGTGCAACTATGTGTTTCTTCAAGGAGTTACTCATATCATTACACAATTTTCAGTTAGACACTGAAGTTTGTGTAATGTGATCAGGGTGGAGTAATTGTACTTTAGATAGATACAGTACATTTCCAAGCAAAGAAAACATATTTTATGTCTTAGTTTTCATTTTAGACCTTCAAAATACTAGCTACAAAACTTGAAGGTCTCTTCTTCACTCCAGAAACATGACCATTCATCTGCAGTGACCTTCTCAAGCTACACGAAGCTATAGTTATCTGTGTGTGTGTTTGAAAATGGGTAAACCACTAGACTTATGTTGAACTTGAGGATGGGTGCCCCTGGCCTCACCTCATTGAAACCTTTCAATATACTGCAGCAAGCAAAGACTCATATAAAATGAGGCGTCTTCTTTGTCTCCCTAGAAGGTACGAACTCCATCTAAATTGAAAAAGCATGTTGAGGAAAGTTTTGCTAATTTGATAGCATCGACTAACTTTCCAATAGCTAGCATAATTTGTTAGGCAAGAAGTCAAATTCTAGCTAATGCAAAATATTGATTATTTACAGAATATTTTACTTCTGATTAATTTATTTGCAAACATTGTAGAGTCATGCTTATTGTGTATGTCCACCTCATGAGGAACAGCAAATTGTGTTAGTCACCAACAAACTTACAGAGATTGAATGATGTTTTTGGTAAAATGACATAGTTGATTTAAATAAAAAAATATTCTAGCAATTTTAGATGAGCAATATAAGTCCTTTTTCTCATGAAATTTCTTAATTTCATCAGTAGTAAAAAAAAAAAAAAGTTTTACTTTTTAATACTTGACGACACTTAAAATGAGCAACTTTTTGACTTTCGCATTTTTGGCTGAACACTTCCATTTTTAATTGAGTAAACATTTTAATATAAACATTTTAACATATTATCTATATTTTGCTTTGGTCAAGAACAGGAATACAGCTTAAAAAAGATTCAAGTCTCAGTAAAAGGATTGCTTGGCAGTCAGAGGTACATTTAAGCCCAGTATTCAGGAGTCAGAATGGCTGTCCATGGTTGAAGATGGGTTAATAAGCATTTGGCTGATTTCTCATCCACTTTGGTGGATTTGTAATAAGACCTACTTCTTCACTTGGAACTGGCTACAAATAATTTTAGGAGAAAAGGTGTTTAAGGGGTAGTGGGAGTTATGCAGAGGTTTTCAGAATTCAGAAAATAATAGAAGGCACCTTATAATGTGGATGTCATGGTCTATTTCATATGAGTTAATATTGTGTATTGGTAAATTGATGGATATGTCCATACTGGTAAAGGTGAGTATCAGCATTGACATATATAGTAGACGGTAGTGCGTAGATAAAAATTGGTGGAGATGTGTATTGGTACACATTGGTGTAGGTGTATGCAGTATGGTGGCATAGCAGGTAGTGTTCGTTCTTCACAGTTCCAGGGTCAGGGATCTGATCTTCAGCTCTGCTTGCTGTCTGTGTGGAGTTTCGCACATTTTCCCTGTGAACAGAACGGTCTCCCAACAACACAGCAGTAGGTAGACTGGCTACTTAAATTGGCCCTAGGTGTGAATGAGTGTAAATGTTGACTGGCTCCATACACACACACACACACACACACACACACACACACACGTCTAGGGTGTATTCAGTGCCCAGTATACCTAAGATAGACTCCAGATCCACTGTGCCCCTGATCAGGATGAAGCAGTTACTGATGAATGAATAAATTGTAGTACTGGCCTATACCAATACATTGGTGTATTTGATGTGGTGCATATACATACATAGGTGCTTGTTAGTAGGGTTGTGTGTCAATACAAATTGAGGACTGGTGGAATGGTACACACAAGTATCAAGTCATGTTGCATATAATGTGGGAATATGTAATGGTACACATTGATGGTGGTGTAATGGTACACACTGTTGTGCTATAATATTACACATTGTGTGAAATGAGTACTATCCTGCTGCACATTGGTTTAGTAGGGTGGTACACAATGGTGGACATGTGTACTGGGTAGAATTATTATACTCACACAATGTTAGCTATTGAGATTTTAGGAGAAAATGGGAAGCAATGGAGACACAGGTTTTGATATACATTTTCCCAGGGTTGTTACACTGTATTCTTATTGTATTATAGTATTCTTGGTGTTAGACCTGCGTTCCAGCCTAATTTTCTGTTTCATTTACATGGCTGCATTTAGATTTCATACAAAGAACCAAATGCCTGCTATTACTCATCAAATTAGAATTTATTAGGTCACAGGGACATATTTCAGTAATTAAAAAAAAACCTCTGTAGATATTAATTATGTCTTTTAGCTTATGTCATACTTCAGCATCTGAAAGAAGCAACTGAAAAAGGAAAAAAAATCACTGAAAGCACAAACAAACCAGCAGAGGGTAACAGGTCTCGCCTACAACAACAGTGACAAATCAGTTGGTATTTACTGTATAGCTGCTTACTGTTTCACAGATCTGCCTTCATAAATTGCTGTGACATCTCCCTAATTTCATATTCTTTTAGGGCTTTGTAAGTTGGGTCTTGTCTAAGATGATGAAGATTCTCTTACAGGTCAGGACAAGTTGCTGTACAACTTGGTATCAAGAACATACACAGGCGAGTAGCAGAGTCAGCATTTTGGTAATGTCTGGCGATTGACATTAAAACTGCCTCAGATGATCAAGTCAAATCACCATCTAACAAACCAACAGGAAGCCGTGTTATAATGCTCAGTCGAAGAGCAGACCCTTTACTCTCTATTAAATTGTGAGAAATGATGAGAATATGACTATTACACCAGTGATCCTTTATCTTGTGAATAGATAAAGGAATTCTCCACATGTCACTTTGTGGTGGTTGCACACACACCCTGTGTTTCATACAGTACATATCACATCTCCCTGTATTACATGCAGTAAACCTGCTGGTGTGGAACTCCTGATCGCTGATTTTGCCTAGCAACAGCAGTGTAGTAGAGGATTTCTGCGACAGCCTTCACATGCATTTAAAGGGGAACAGTGTTTCACGTATGAGATACAGTCCTTTTTTATTTCATTTATGCCCCTGTATAAGATACTAAACATTGTTTTTATTCTCAGCAGGAAAAGACTGCAATGGTTGGGGCTCTTTTTTGCATTGAGGGTATATTCTCGTACACACATGGAAATATGTACAGAGACACCATCATGCCATTTGAAGGGGATCCAATGTGTGAAATGAAATGCAGTTATTGTATGAATGCAGACGCCTCCGCCTCCATCCCCCAAAGTCTCATTCACAAAGTGCTTATATAATACCTGTGTTCCATTTATAAAGCCAATAGTATGGGCATGGGGGAAGAGATATACTCACACAACGCCCTTCAAGATGAGCACTTGTGCCCAAGGGCTGTTGAGGCCGGACTCTGGGGAGCTATTCTTAGCTTCATGCTCTAGCACAGCCAATGAAAGAGAGAGAAGAACTGACAGATGTAGGGGGAGGGAATTCGACAAATGGGGAGTGTGGTGGTGTCGTATGAGAAAGAGGGAGAGTGGGGGTGTGCATGTAAGAGAAAGTGATTGTGCATGCGTGTACGTTGGCAAAGTCATGGCTGGTGGTATACGAATGCCTTGGAAATGGCTTGGAACCAAATGGCAGTATTTGCAAATTTGTTAGTAATTGGCTGGATGACTTTGAACGTGAATGGTTGCTACATTACATTCTGCCTGTACTGTTCATTTGGACAGCTATCTATATAGCAGACATTCAAAAGCCATAACTTCTAATATCAATTGTAGTGAAATTAACACTATTTTTGCTATTATTATGGAGTACGGAATCACACATGAGACATACAGTATCTGCAGTAGGGGTGTACTATTTGTATCTATTCAGCAATCCAAATATTCATATAGGTATCTAGGTTTCGATTTAAACTTGAAATGGGTGTGTCCTAAATCAGAAGGATTATTATTATTATTATTATTATTATTATTATTATTATTATTATTATTATTGTTGTTGTTGTTGTTGTTTATTTTGAAATAGAGATGTCAATGACACTGTTTTTTTAAAATCCTGCTTGTGAAATTGTTATTTTTGGTTATACCTTCATTTTCTAACAAGTTTAGTTCTTATATTTCCCAAAATATGAACAAACTAGTAGCCTAATTTAAACCACAACCCTAACCAGGCAGTTACTAATGATGACTGAATGCTGTAAATGGATTGTTCACATCGATGAATGTGGTCTTTCTTTCTCCACAAGATTTATGTCTGACTGTTCGCCTGCATGACAGTGAAAAACTCACACTCGCATGACTTTTTAGTTGCGTCCCGTGGGATCCTAGTCCCAATGTACACCTCTAGTCTCACTAATCAATCGGATGTAATGAACCAGATGCCAGGTGAACTTGTCTGGCAAGCTTTCTAAAAAAAAGCCTGAATAGTACGCCTCCTTTTCGTATCTGCTGTATATGTTTAGAACATTATCTGTTCACTGCATATAATGTATTCATATTCTGTTACATCCCTATGATGCAGTCTCTAGGTGAGCTTCTGACTCAATAATAATGATGTGGTTAAACATTATCAACATTTGTCCTAAACAATAAATGGCAACATGCACTAGCAGTAATGCATTGTGTAATAAGTATAGTGAATAATATACTGTAATATTCATATGTAAATGAATGACTGGGTCTAGAACCATGTCCAGATTTAGTTATTTTCTGCCTCTATGTAAACTCTCAAGACCCTTGTTTTAACAACTTAAAGAAAGGCAGACAAGTGTAAATGAGAAAGCAAGGTTGTAGCTGGGGCACATGTGCACACAAGCTTATGTGAGTCATTAGTTTAAGTCAGTTTAATTCTATGTCTTATCTCCATAAATGCTGTAACTGCCAGTTGCCAGTTTATTTGTTACTCGATTGTTTTAAACAGTATAAACATTTTCACTATATATACTCAGTATAAACATTGAGAAGCTATTTTATTGAGTGTACCATGTGGAAATTAATAAACTGGGAACTGTATATTGCAGAGTATAGTGTTATTGTTATTTGTACTAAAGTGCAAATATACAGTACAGTAGCATTGTATACATGTGTTTCAATGATAGTAGCATAGCTTGCACATTTGATGTGGAAAATTGTATCCCATGGCATGACACCCATGTGACTTTCACATCAGCTAAAGTGGTATTTGTTTCAGTAATGTAATTTAGGCAGGTGAAAGCACAGCAGCACTAGTTAGACCCTCTAGCAGGTCCTGCTGTGCTTGCTGTAATAGAATTGATACTAGGATGCCTAGTGGAGGGGTAAGTGCTGTGATCACAGCTTGAGATGTTGACAGCCAAAGCCCTGTCCACATGTATGCCAACATTTTAGAAAACATTTTTTCTTTGCATTTTGGCCTCCAATCCACAAGAAAAAAGCATTTTTGGTTCACCGAAAATTAAGGCTATTGAAAACGTCCTCCCAGATGGAGTAATTTTAAAACTCACTTTTCACTGTTTTTGAAAACATTGATGTTACAGCGTGAACCTGCTCATAACCACTGTGATTTTGCATGTGCTATGAATGTGCTATGAATGTGCTAGGACTCCGTCTGTCATAGCTGCTGATTGTTACATTGTGGTCTGTAATTTCTTACTTGCCTCACTTTGTTTTATTATTACACTTTCATGCAGAGGCACTAGAATATGATATGTGCTATACTGAAAGGAGATGGATAAGACCCTGGGAAAACACATTGTATTCAGTTCACAAGTATGAATTCTGTTTGTCATGTTTGTTTTAGAACTTGGCCATGTTAGTGTTTTTCCTCATTTAGCCTTCTCTACCACTCAAAACACATTTGACATAAGAGTATGACATACATCACTGGATTGGTGAGCATTTTCAAATTATTTGTGCATTTCTGTGTGCTGAGTTACATATATATAAACACACATATATGTACAGTATATATATATATATATATATATATATATATATGTATGTATGTATATAAATCTCACTGTCCTCCAACAAGTTAATATCTGAAATCAAATCAGAAGTCACATAGGTTTCATTATAGTGACTGCTCCTAATAGGATGGCTGTGTTCATTGTTCATTGTTATATGCTTTTTAATGCCAAGGGGACGTTGTAAACATGTTAACCTGTAGATAAGTTAAATAGGAGAAGTCTTAAAATTTAACCTTTAAACTAAGGTACTCCTTTGGTCAAAGCTAGAATGAGAGACTGCACTGTAATATCAGTGTCTACAAAATTAGCTTCCTCAATAGACATGTTAATCTATGTTAAACACTCGTAATCAGCATTTCTTAGAATTTTTTTAACACTACTTTTTTTTCTAACTTTAGCAGGGATATTGACTATCATTTACTGTCAGTATATGCATCATGCACTTAGTGGAGTTTTCTCATATATATATATATATATATATATATATATGTTTATTATTATATAATTGTAAAATATATAAATATATGTTCAAACATGGTGGAGGCAGTGTTATGGCAAGAGCATGCATGGCTGCCAATGGAATTGGGTCACTGGTGTTTATTGATGATGTGATTGCTAATAGAAGTAGCAGGATGACTTCTGAAGTGTATGGAGCTATACTTTCTGCTCAGGTTCAGTGAAATGCTGCTAAACTGATAGGACGGCACTTCACATTACAGATAGATAATGACCCACAACGTACCCTGAAAGCAACCCAAGAGCTTCTTAAGGAAAAGAAATTAAATGTTTTTAAATGTCCGATGACCTCAGCCCAATAGAGCATGCTTTTCACTTACTGAAGACAAAACTGTAGGCAGAAACACCCACAAACAACTGCACTGTGGTGATGTCACTGTACAAATATTTATGACTGACTATATATATACTGTATATACACACACACACACACACCATCTCATTGCAATCCACTGTCTGGGGAGACGGGCCCTTGATTTGTCCCTTACAGCACAGACGTACAGCATTTCGAAATTTTTCTTCCTCATCAGCACATCTCAAAATGAGCAATGTGTTGCGCCAATGCCACAGGCATGTGTGTGTGCTTGTCAACTGGGCTTATGTCTTCTGTCATTCCCCTGAAGCTCTTGCAGAGTGATGAGCTAATGTCACGTGCCATAATGGAGGCTAGAGATGTGATGGCGCCTAGCTGAATGGCAAGGGAGGGGATGCATTTTTGATTGCATTAACATTTCAGTAGGGTTGTGTTTCACTGTGCCTCGATCAGACCCATCTATAATGTGGAACGCATTGTCTCAAACCTCTTTAATAATTGATCAAAATGGTTTCATTTCACTTGAGTGAAATGAGTTTGAATAAGAGAGACTGCTGACAGGAGGAATTCAGGTGAACAACAGCCTGTGTTCGTTGCTGTGCGAGAGTGTATGTGGGTATTTGTGAGCAGAAATTAATCATTATATATGTGAATTTGACAACAGGCTTTTAACCCTTAAAGAATGGGTATTTTTTTAAAGCTATATTTACCATTTAGTAAATCAGCATTTACACTACAAGACAAAAGTTTGGACACACTAGATTTAATATGTATATATTTTATTGTCTTAAATACATTTAGATAGAGTTATGTTTTTTTTTTTACAAACAAATGTAAATTGTGAAATTAATGCCTGTGTATAAATTCATTTCAAAGTGTTTTAAATAAGCCTCGGGTAAGGCTCCCTACTGAATGTGGTTGAGAAAATACCAAGTGTCTAAAGCTTTATCAGGAGTACTGTTATGAATTTAAAATATACAATAGTTTCAGTTTGTACAGCAATTTTTCATGGTTACTCCATATGTGTTCCTTCATAGTGTTAATGTCTGCTAGTGTAAGTATATTTTACACACGTTTCTTCCATAAACTTATATATTAATGTAGAATTGTCATTACATTTTATTGACATACCATATTATTATATACCATATTTTGTTACAATTTAATATTTTGTTTATTATTATGTGCAGATTATACTATAAATTACAGAATCTGGTTCATAACTACTAACAGACAGAATACTGTTCAGACATCTAACAGAAACTGTAATATTTTCTGTTAATTTTCTTTTGATACTGAAAAGAGCAGAAAGGTAAAAGAATACTAGAAAGGTGGTGGCCTTGGTGAAAAAAAAGTGGATGAGGTAGATGGGGAAGGGGGGACCTTATCTTCACTGGATAAGTTCCAAGTACCATCAGAATGCTTCAGGATTCTCACTTTTAAAGCCAAACAACGTAATTATACTCATTCTCAAAGTCTCTCAGTGCAGTCAACTTGATCCCTAGCCACTCTTTCGTTCAGAAGAGTAACATGAGGATGATGTGACAGTTGCCCTAGCTATTCAGTCTGAGACTGGATTTCCCTGTTAATTAAAAAAAGAAAAAAGTGGAAAAAAGCTTGAATTGATCATTCTGATCATTCTTACACTGTATATATCCCCATGTGTGCATTCTGTAAAATCAGAAGGTGACTCTAAGAAATAGACTTTTTATTCACCAGTTTCAGCTAAGCTTCATCTCACACCATCCAGACAAATAAAAAAAATTATAAAATTAAAAGAATGTCCATTTTCTTTCATTAGCCTTTATTTTTTTCTTCCACCAGTTTGTCCCTTGTACGCATTTTATACACACTTGAACTCAGTGACTCCATGGCTTGGGTTACAGAGAGTCTGTTACAAAAAAAAAAAAAAAAAAAAAAAAGATTTGCTAATCCTCTTGTGTGAAAAAGTCTCTTCTAAAAATAGCAGTTGAGGCCTGGAAGGGGATTCCCTAAAGCATTGTGCTTTTAATGAAATCTTAATATCTGTCTCACTTACTTATTAATCAGTTTTATACATTTAGATTGTGCAATTTGTATATATTTTAAACTTTTTTGTAGTGTTAGGAAGACATTAATAACAAGAAATTTATTCAACATAACAGAACTGTCTAAATAAATCAGTGATGATGAGAAAGGGACTGATGTGGATGATGCTGATAATCAGTGATAACTCATTTCTCAGTGTAAACTTCTTTGCAAAAAAAATCTTTAAAATGACAGTAATGTTTTTAAGTAGATTAGGTTATAAATTTAGAGGTAGGTGGGCTCACAAGTGGCACAAGAGAAAAGCATTTCTCCCCCAAATTAGGGAGAAAATGGGGGAATGTAGGTGTAGGCATCTATATTTTGAAATCTTTAACTGTATTAAATTAATTTTTTTTTTTCCTTTTTCACTTTTGAAGGTAACCAGACTTTAAACTGTTATAACCCTACAACCCTTCTGGATGAAATACACACAAAAGAGAAACATTTAAGGAAATCCTGTAGTATTCAGAACTACTGTATATATAGTAGAAAATGTCTAAAGATTACCATGTGAAACTTCAACATGTGTTTTCCCAGAATGCTACATTATGTAATGCCAAGACCAGAGTATCACACATGCCAAACAGCATTTTTTTTTTTATTCAGAGGTTATATGGTCTGAGGTCATGTTGTCTTACTTTGCACTTTTTTTACACAGTCAGCATCATCCACATCTTACATGGTTATTTAAGTAAACAGCTTGTTTCTTTGAGTAAAATCATTACGTTAATGAAGGAATGAAGACAGGAGACTTTAAGAAACTAGGGCCTTATCTCTCTCTCTCTCTCTCTCTGTCTCATCCTCGTCTTTCTCCCCATTTCCCCTAAACATGACTCTACTGTCGGGAAAGTGCAAGGCAGCTGGCCAGCACTTACCTCATTGATTCCCTTGCTCCTGTTCCTTTCTGACGCTCAGCAATCTCCACCATGTGGAGCCTGTATGTATTCAAGTGCAGTGGGCATTTTAAACATGAAGACTTGCCCTACAACCATTTCATAATCATTGCTTACAGTCATTACATTATGTTACACATTACAGTTGGCACCAATGTTTTATTTCTTTTTTCACTTCTGTTTATTATTGGAATTTATAAATCAGTTTTGCAACGGCTAACAGCATAATCAACTGAGATGTAACTTAAACACATTTTTGACATACAAAATGCTAATTCATATTTGTAATTATAATTGAGGAATAATAACATTGTAATTCATATTTGATAGAACCAAATTTGCATTGGAATGATTTTGTGTTATATATAATACATTATTGTAGTCTCAAAACACAGTAAATGCTTTGCATGGTGATTTTGGAGCAGACACATTCACACTGGAGCTGCTAGACATTTCCTGAACTATAGGAATAATAAAGATGCTATGAGCTTTAATTAAGACTAACTTGCACAAGTATGCCAACACAGCTCATGGCCTCTTAAAGGCATTTGTCAGAGCCATAACACTCATCCATTTCCTGTTCAAATATGGAGAGTTATATTTACAGTATAGTAAAAATGCAAAATGGCATAGTAGTCCTTATTAATGTTGTAAAATATTCATACTTCATGAATTTGAACCTTCATGAATATGTATTTGTGTAAGATGTTATGAATGTTGTATGTTATCAATACTTCCTACATTCATTTTTTTAACCCCTTTTTTTTTGTCCTGTATGCACGCACACACACACACACACACACGCACACGCAGACACACACATTCACACAGAGGAGCAATTTATTCGTAGCAGACAACATAAATCAATTACAAGACAAAAGACACCACTTTTATTCAAATTGATTTTATTGCGTACATCTGCCATGTACGTTACAGATCCTACATATATACATTATTTTAGCCATAGAATATACTCTCTATCAATATTTGCTAATTTACTGTATTTCACACATTGTACATATTTAACCACACATTTAATTCATCACGCACTCATCTTACCTACACAAGACAGAAGACACTACAAAACAGCAATTTAATTTTAAGGTCACTGTTGTATTTTACACTTCACGAATGATGGCTAATGGTACAGTACAGAAGCAGGACGAGACACAGTGACCGCTCACTGAGCTTCTTGAAGCTCATGCTTCATGTATGATAAAAGACTGCGCAGTGTTAACATGTTATAAATGGACAATGCTCCACTGTATGCCAGTACCTGCATTAGCACATGCATGCATGTGCATAAAGTACACACAAACACAGACACATAGGACTGAAACCTGGTCAATATAGTTTCTGCAATGATTTAGAGAAATGCACCAGTGTTTTAGTAATGCTGTACTTCCTGGCAGCACATTCTTAAAGAGAAAAGTAATGCAGTTGTGGGGCGAGATGGATGACACTATTGCTTACATCATACTGTTTTGTAGCTAATTGAGTCTTTTTTCCTGAAAAAAAAAACCAAAAAAACAAAAAAAAACAAAAAAAACAAAAAAACACTGTTTTAGGGCAGGAAGTACTTTAATGAGCTTTAAAAGGGACAGACGTTATTATACACTGACTGCATGTGGTCTGTGGTCTTGCCAGATTTACTATGCTGCTTGATTTGTGCCTGAAGCAAACTGGAAAGCATCCTCTAGAAAACTGGCTCTTTGTACTGGATTGACATCAATTTGCTCATTTTGGTCCTTCAGACTTTTCATGATAAGGCATTGTGAAGTCTCGATGGAATATGATGGCCTGTAATTAATGTTCAGTGGAAACATGATGTATATCGCCTTGCACAAATTTTAACATGGTGTCCTCCAAGAATACCATCCTGGAAGACTTTTACATTCGGTACATTCATATCCTATTTACTTTGTGATGATACTGTGATGTCGATATATCAGGTATCAGAGCATCTAGAATCCACCTTTCAATCCACAGGATCTGCATCATCTAAAGAACAATACGCCTAATCTACTTCTATGTATACTATGTTTAATGCATTCTGTAATGAGATCGCAATAACAATATGACACAATATACTCTGTGTAAGGCACCATTTAAGGGTATGTATGCAAATACAACCAGACAGCTTGTGTGCAGTAATGTGTGCAGCTCAACCATTTTTGTTGAATAATGTTATTATGATTTGCTTATGGTTATAACATGCATTATTGCTCACCATACATAACTAGGAACCTGCACATCGCTAACTATAAATATAGTCTAAAGATTTAACTGCATAACTCTTTGTCCTCTACATCGGTTCTCATAACAGCTTCAGAAAATATGGACGTATAAAAGAATATGGGAATGAATCAGACATTAATGTTACATTATATGCCCTGAATCTACCACTTGCATTTCAATATGGCATATACAGACTCTAGAATACCACTGCATACTGTATATATGACTAAATCTCTGACTATACGATGTACAATCATTATTAGCATGACATATCTATGGAAGAATAGTATTGCACATCCCTATTAAGCCATGTGATTAATGTTCTGCAATTGTACACCCATTAAAGACAGATGGAAAAACATTTACTATGCAAAAGCATGTGTTATATGAACTGAGTGTCCTCATTTAAAGACATGTTGAACTGATAAGACAGTTCAAGCTGTGCTACCCAGGCTCAAATCAAAGCACCTTGAATTTCTCTCCAACACTCTTGTGTCTCTCAAGTGCACTGATACTAAAGTCACATAAGCATCTTTAAGTGATGAGCTGTGCAAAACTGAAAGAGACCAAATGCACCCCGGGATAAAATCATCACCCTAAATTCAGCAGTGATATTAAAATTCGGTGTTGAAGTAATAACAATAACACCTGTCTACTTTTTCGTAAGTGGGTCAGTCAGTAGCTGATGAAAGCTGTGCTCCATCACAGTTAGCTAATCCAATTTTGCGGTGGTTAAATATATGCAGCCCTCAAGATCTGGACTCGTTTGAAAACAGAGGGTAGCACAGTAGGGAGTACCATGATTTGATATTTGATGTTTGTGGGGTCCAGTAAGAAATCATGTTTTGTTTTTAAAACTGTGGAACATCTTCACATACAGCACTGTGCTCATATAGGTTCAAAGGTGCATGTAATGAATACGGAAGAACACATATTTGCCAATGCAGATAAATCACTGTTTTTCACAGAACATGTTACAAACAAATGTTCTTTATAAAATCAGGAGGGGAAAGTATCAAGGTATTTACTCTCTAGTTCTGCTTATTGTGAGCGTTCATATTCAGAGTGCCATGTTATGTGTAATATGCAAAATAGGATGAGGTGCAGTGGCAGCTTGCCCATAAGAACAGGTAGGGCAAAGCCTAATCATATATATATATATATATATATATATATATATATATATA
>CM075020.1:13558872-13588055 GCA_037576675.1 Pangasius sanitwongsei | reverse complement strand
AAAGAAGATTGTTGATGCTTATGAGTCTGGTAAGGGATATAAAAAGATCTCAAAAGAATTTGTAATCAGCCATTCCAATATATATACTCATCATCTATGCTCCTTCTATGATGAGTATACTCCTTTACTCATCTTCTAATGTTACCAATATTAACTGGGAATAACTGCAATAAAGAAATAATGGTTTTAAAGGATTTTTATCCTTTTTTTCTATGTGCAAGTTCTGCATCCTCGCTGAATGTCAATATCAAAAGCTGAGCCAACTTTACTGAGGTCAAAATGTTAGTTTGATACCAATCCAACTTTTTACCAAACATATTAAATAGAATCAAATCTCTAACATGAACTGTGTTTTCTTAAAAGGTCACTTTAAAAGAGCGCATCGTGACCCAAACAAACACATGCACAGAATGCAAGCACAGATTCTTATGAGCAAAGTAATAACACACAAAAGGTTTACATGGCTATTGTTCTTCTATTTAACAGATTATTTTTATCCACATCTCATTTGTGTGGATATAAATTTCATTCAGACTGCCCTCAATAAATTTTACTCTATACAGAATGAGGTGTAGCTATGAATGCTGTTTATTCCGAGTAAGCTATCAGTTGGATTATTGATGGATCATTAGGCTGCAGGTAAATGTAGCTAGTGAGAGGCAGGAATGTGAACTTTCAAAATCAATTTGATTTTTACAGTGTTGGTGAGTAACCATGACTATCTAACCAAACTTGTCATAACATATGCAACAATCTTACCTTTAAATGAAAAAAAAAGTTTACTTGTTGGCTTGGTGATTAGTTTAGCTAGCTAGCTAGGTAGTCCATAGTGTCATCTGATCTTGCAAACCCAGATTCGATGCTAGATGTGAGAAAACTGCTAGCTAAGTGAACACATTGAAATCCACCAACCAAACACAAACCGTACACTATTGCGATGTTTATTGTGCATACCATGTTATCTCAATCGATATGTCCCTGCTGATTTGTGGCAGTACCCCTCACCCTACTCCCCTGAAGCTGGAGTGACATTTTTCTTTTCATAACAATTCTGTAATGTGTTTTTTTCTATACATGGTTTGAGATCTAATTGAAACTGCAACCTCCTCCCCAATCACTAGCCACAATTTTCACTTCTTATCCCTTCTTATGCCCATTGCTCCAGTGGGCCAAAGACACAAATGGGAGTTCCTATCATCTGAGAGGTGCAGAGGAGTTAACATGTGCATCATGTTCCCTTTATGCACTCTAAACCCACTCCCCTTATTTCTGGCAATGAGTATTCAAAGGGATGTTGGCTTGGCATGCAATAATGTTGCTTTCAAGCTGCATAATCAAGCATCAAGAGCCCAGATATGTAATGTTTTCATCTAAAGTTGACAGAAGGCCATTCTAGTGCATAATCACTTCTGTTTTGACAAAGCTATGCATCAATTTACATATTCATCTCAGTGTTTTTTTTTTTCTATGATGTGTATATACAAATAGTCCATCTCAGACTTGTGTCTATTTATTGATTGATTTATTTATTTATGAACAGGAACTGTAAAAACCATTCAGGAACGTAAGGAATATGCTGATGTGTGAAGTTCCATTTGAAAAGACATTTGCATGCAGATTTGTCCTGGGTTTTCTTGTGAGGGCCAGCAGGGACAGAGCAGTGGAGAGGAGAGTCATCTCCATCTGTGCTGGGGATGCAGAATGCCTGGTGGGCGTCACACCAGCACCACCTCTGTCTTCGAGAGTGTGGAGAAAGAGCAAACACTGATCCACTTCTGATCCACGATTCATACACAAAGCTGTTCTAAAAAATGGGTGAAAAATAAAGTAACAGACACAGTGTGCGTAAGCTGTGAGGTGATTTTAGCATGTCAGGCCACATTACCCAGCTATATAGATCTCTGAAAGAAGTATAATTGTGCTGAATTCTGCTTTGACATTCATTGGGATTCTTAAGATTTTATCTGAAAGCAATCTTATCCGTAAATATCACTGATTGAAATGTATCCTGATGCTACAGCCAACTGTGTTGCTGGAGGAATCAAGCCTGGGCTGCTTATGAATAAATACTATTATATACACTGCAAGAACAGAAACACATATTACCTTCCCTCCAGCTCCCTTTCTTTCCTGATCAACAGTTTGTTCTTCCCTTACTCATAGGTGATGCAGGGCTGTGAATGCATAAACCTATCAGCATCAGTCAGCAGGTTTAAAAAGGGTGGTAATCTTTTTTACATTTCTGGGTAAGCTTCAGGTTCAGCCAGCACCTGGGCATAATTATGCTTGTAAATTAGTCTGCAAACACATTTGAGATAAAATGGAGATCATGAAGGCACTCGTAAAAGAGCCTTGAACGATGTCTCATCTGTCAGCAGCCACTCCCTCCCTGTACTCAGCCCTCCTCTGTCATCTTCATCCTCATCGGTCTGCATGAGAGCACCTCAAGTGTGTGCAGTTCTGACAGGTGAGTTAAATGATGAGAGGTAATTCCTGCAATATCCCTCCTACAAGAGAGAGTCAAGATCATGAAGCAGCTTGCATTCAAGTTGGTCCAGCGAATAACTTTGATGAAGCTCCCCCAACATGTCAGGATGGACTTGAAGGATTCGATAAAAGCCCAGCCTGTTCTCAGCTCTCAGCTGGATTCAAAAAGGAGTGTAATCAATCCTCCTGGTCTAATTTTGGAGGAGCTGGGAGGGGGTCAGCTCAAGCCCATCCTTTGAGGATTGACAGAACACATCAAGGATGCGTCCTGGTATGCCAGACTGCTCGCATTTACTCACTGTCATCCACCTCTTCACTAGCCCTTCTCCTGCTCCATGCTGGGACTTCCCAACTGCTCCTTTATCAACACAAGGACAGGTGCATCCTGGGAGATTCACGGGGAGTGTTTATCAAAGGCCAGGGCAGTGGCATAGAGAGCTGAAGGATCAGAGGAACCCCAGAGAAGGGAATCAGTTTGACCATCTGTGGGGCCACTCCACCCTGCCACATCAAAGACCAAGGTACCAGGCAGCAAGCATGAAATCTTGTCAAGAGGAAAACTCTAATAGCCTAGCACAGCATGGCTTTGGGTGGTTGTTGGGTGCTTTTAGTAAATTCTGTTATAATGACACTGTGGATATCAGCAAGAGAGGATATTCATTAGTGCGCAACAGGGAAATAACTTGAAATGTGATGTTGGAGAACAAAGATGTTTTTGCTTCAGGGTAAGACAATGATTAACTAAGAGCTAGTACATCTTATTGTATGCTGTCTGACCTAATCTGAGAGAGTTCCGCAGCTTCATTAGGATTCAACAAGATGAATTCTGTTCTGCTAGCTATTTAATGCAAAAATAAAAGTCATTGCAATAAGGGCATTAAAACAAAACATGCCGTTTCTTGATGGTCTCTTAGAATAACAATTCTATTACACAAGGCCTGAAATGAGATTATTATCCTGCTTTAAATCAGGTTGAACTTTTCCACCTGACTATCTAGCATCAATATGCAAAACACATCTGGTTATTCTCGAGTCAAGGCATAAATTCTAGATATCAGTTAGCAGTATCAGTGCAGGAATGAGACAGACATGCAAACATACACAGAAATTGGAAAAAAAAAAAGAGCCTTATGGCCTATATTTGTCTTTTTTGCCAATTAAATTTCCCTCAATTTTCCCTTTTGACAATTTCTGTGATAATTATCACTGCCGTTTAAGGTGCTCTATTGGGCACTCTTAGGACCAGTTTTTGACTGAGGTTTTCAAAATGCAGTACTTTTAAGTATAGTGTCTTTTACTGATGCCTGTTAAAACAAAAAGAGACTCAGAAGGCAAAGAGGATTAGTGTGGCTGTGCATTTCACCAGAGGGAACTTGCTGCCTGAGGGGAATTATTCTCCTCATAGAATCCCAGAGTTAATACTTCTGACTACAGCGGTCTGTGCTAAAATTATACAGTGCTGACTGACGCACTTTTTAGAGAAGCTCACATCATTTCAGTTAAGGCTTCACCTGTAAACAGCACCACAGCACAGCAGTCTAGCTCCTTCATTTTTTTTTATGGCTAGAAAACAGCATTGTGGTCAACAGTCAGGTTCTCATTACCATTGCTGTAGCCAGGAACTAATTTCAGGGGGGATAAAGAAGTGTGCTATATAAAATCCTGCCAGGTATTTTGGGTGGATGTCTAAAAGTAGTAGAATAACAGTAGTAGTACTGAAGATGACATTAAAAAAACATTAAAAACAGATCCACCCTTCTTTTTCTCATCCTGCTGTTGATCTCCAGTAATTCATCTTTCATCTGTCATCTCAGTCTCTGTGCTCAGAGTGTAGCTAGCTGACGAGTAGCTTTCAAACAGAGACAGGAAAATTTCACAGTCCTGATTGGTTTCATAAAATTGCAGCTGGTAAAATGTGATTTAAAAAACACCACTGCTGTACTGTTTACATACATGTTAAAACAGACTTGCCTCAACACCATTTAGAGCATGCAACATATATGCATAAATGTCTGCATATTAAACCCCACTGATGAAGTGTTTAGGCAGCCTTCCGCCTCTCAGTGCTATAAAAACCATTAGTTTTCAATAAAGTAAACTGCATAGAAAAATCAAAGATTAGATCTATTCTAAGCATAAATAAATGACTACAAGTTTTGTGAAATTTGAATGGCCTTATTTTTGTCATGAGCATTACATAAGATGAATATCAGAGAAGCGTTCAAATGTATAATCTTAGCTAGGGCTGCATTGATACTGACACTACTGGTATCAGCTATCGTTCTTATACCATGTTCATTTACTTGTACTCATAAAAATGCTCTGATACCAACATCCGATACCATGTGATACTATGTGACCTAAGCCTAGTGAATGTTGTTGCACTAAACACTAAAGACAACATTAAATGAAATCGATCTGGACCTATTTCATGATTACTGATGGCAATCAAAACAAAGCAGATTGCAAACTGTGCTCTGTGGAAAAATATCAAGAAAAGGTACTACAGCATCTTCCTACAATACAAGTAACCTGATAAAACATCTTATGATGTTTAATAAACGGTATCTTTAAAAGCAAGAATGCAAGGGCAGCCGACCTGAGCACACAGAGCATTATCAGCGTGCGTGGTCATTATAAATGAACGGGCGGTCCTGTGAATTGCACAAAAAGGTATTCGCAAGTGTGGAGCAGTGAAGCAAGAGTGTAGAGAAACTGTCACACATGAGAGCACTTTAGTTTCAGCGAACACTGAGTGCTGAGAAGGGTCTGCATTAATACTGATCTGCGCGCTCAAGTCAAGCTCTATGTTAAAGATTAGTAAAGATGCTGTAAATGCTGTAACATCTTAAACATAAAACCCAGCATGAGGAGTTAATTTCTAGCAGCCAACATGAACAGAGTTTAGTAATGTTCCAACTAAGTAGGTTACTCATTTTGGTATCAGTGTTGGTAACGAGTACCAAAAAAAATTTACTCATACTCCTAGTGAAAAAATGGTATATGAAAAAATGGAAATCAATGCTTTATGTAATGTGGTATTTAGGGTGCAATCCAGCCTATAGCAGTTTTCTTCAGTATAACAAAAAAGAGCAACTGCAAGAAAGATCCCCTTTCGAATGGCTGAAAATGTACAATCTAACTTGATTATGGCAGGCAAAGTGAGTGGGATAGAACAGGATGGCAACGCAATGGGCTTGCTGCTTCACAAGGATCCCATGGCTCCAGAAAGAAATAAAATCAGTGGCAGAAATGTCTCCTGCTACAAATCCCCAGCAAATTGAAACCACAGGGCTGTTCCTTCAGCTGCAGGGTTTACAGGTTTACAGGGTTCTAGTTGTGTTTATTTTAAAAGGTATAAAGCACACACTATCACACCAACATAAGCAAACATGCATGGCATAGGACACTCATTTCAGTGGTTTATTTTTTTTTGTGAGCTGCTTTGGCCTTGAGCTGATGTAAGGTATTTTCAGTATTTTTAATATCCTCTGCATTTCTCCCCAGCTTCCACTTTACAAGAACCAATGCCATTATATAAAAAGCTCTGGTGGCCCACAGGACTAGAATGTTAAAAGAGTGTGAGGATTTGATTCGGGTGGAATTATCCCAGTGAGGGTGGTTATACTGGAAAACGGATGAGGAGCAATTCAGTGAGCAACAAGTTAGCATTGTTCTGTCTCAGAATGTCCTCAAAATCCAGTGTGCTCCAGTCAGGCCCAGAGGTGACTTGCCTCCCAGTCAGTCAATTAACAGCCCAACAGTCTAAGCCTTCCTGTACACCAGCCAGTCCATGGGAAAAAAAACAAAAAAAAAAAACAATCCAAGTCTAAACTGATCATTTCAGGGCAGCAGCACACAGAGCCCATTTTTCCAAGGTGATGCACCTTGGGCTCACATCCTGTGTAGGATGCATGAGGCAGAAAAGTTGTAGCATAAATCTGGCCCAGCCTTCCCCACCTCCAATATGTGTTATGAAGAAGAGTTGTGATGAATTAAGAGAGAAGAAGAGGGGTAGCGCTCTTGCTCAGCTCTTTGCATGCCGTTTGGTTAAGTGGACTGTGCAAGAGCACCAGTGATGTATAACCAGGACCTTGCATTTAATTAAGCAGGCCTCCTCCACTTTTTTTCCTGCAAGCGTGCATAATCATTTCATACACTGCCATATCATCTACTTAATGCGCTATTTTACCATACTGTTAAACCTGGGTAATAAATCTCATCTAGATTTCTTTTAATAGATGCAGACTGAATAATGTGTGCATTATATCAGTGGCTGAACCCTGTATTTTTTTAACCACATAGAGAGAGAAAGCTTTACTGTGATCAGATCATTCACTCCCACGGGATAACATCTTTATGCCCCTCAGTGCTCCTGAGTGAATTTTTGTTTCAGTTCATTTTGCATCAGACGATGCATGTGATTCACTTCATACATCTCTACATGTGCTGCCTTAACTCACCCCAGCATATAAATATGAACTGAAAGCCTTTGGCAAAAATATCTGGAATCAGGAATAAGGCTTTGGAGTGGTGATTGTCCTGAGATCACAAGTTCGACTCCTGATGATGGCCAGGAGCCAAGGCAGCAAAATTGTCCATGCTCTCTAGATGGAAGGGATGGTGTTACTCTCTCTCCTGTCAATCACGGTGAGACTAGCCAATTGTGGGCAACTGTGAGCTCATATATGTGGAAGAGGACAGGTAGCACTTTCCATGCGTGCTACGCTGCCCTGTAATGTAGCATGAGCAGCAGTTTGGAACGATGCAGAGGTCGGCTTCAAGTGTTTCGTGTGTTACCACCTAAAAGTTGATTATTTTTCAATAATAAAGTGTTTTATTCTTCTTATACCACAGCAATTTGTCAATTATTATCATTTTTATATATTAATGAATGCCATTTTTTAAAATATATATTTTACATTTTAATGTTAGAGAACATCAGTGAACCAAGTTAGTTCCTGTTATCACTTACGCTACAGCAGTTATATATAATTGTTCCCTCACCATCTTTTTTTCTGTCACAGCTATATGATAACATAGCTTCTGAGACAAATTAAAAGCTTTGGCAAAAGTCAGTAAATGTTCTTATTTCTGTTTACTCTTAAACACATATGCCTTAATGCTGCCATTGAGTGCTCTCTATTCCTCTCTGTTTCGCTCTGCAAATATGCAGGAAACATCCTTCACCTTGTTATGGAAATCACAGATTAGATACAAAAGCCTGTCAGTGGCAGCAATCAAGCCCAGAAATTCTATTTTCGTTCTCTCTCCCAAGGTCTCTGTTCATTATTTGGCTGTTCTGCTTCTTTTTTTTTTCTTGCCTGGCATGACTTTACATATTAAGCAGGGCCATAGATGCAATGGCCTACAATCCTTCAATGGGAATCTTTAAAATATTCTGCAAAAGTGCCAGAGGATTTGTTAATTACCGTTCTGACATCTGTCCTCTGTGCAGGAAGGAATTATCAGAGAACAACAGCCATATTCTCCTCTCCACCTGACTAACACTGATGACAGCAGATGTCAAAACAGACTGCATTAATATTAATGATCTTGGGGTTAAAATGGAAGCCTTGCATGTTCTTTTGCACTGCATCTCTGTCCGGATTTATTTAAAATATGTTTGGCTGCTTGCCATTTGAAATATGCTGATTATGTAGAATATTCTGCAAAATGCTTTGCAAAATTGCTAATGAAATGTTTTGGACTAATTGAGTGAATTATTGTATGAGACATAAGCATACATAGTAAGGACTGTAATTAATGTAAAGAAAATAAGGGGGAAAAGTACTTTTCATTGCATATAAAGAGCAGCATTATGAAAAACATGGTGGATGATTCCTGCCTGAAAGACTATCCTGGCATTGACAAATGAACTAATTATAGTTCCACTTATCTTTAGGTTTTGTGCTACACAATGCTAGCTGAAGGAACAGCTGAACTTTGTGTTTATAATATCAATAACAGTTGAGATATTTGCCAGCAAACATAATGGATTGATTATTGGAATTCTATCCAAACACTGTATATGTGTCCTCCAGGCAGTATCAAAAAACACATGAACATGGTAATAATAACCAGCGTATAAACCTCTAGTCACATGGCATGTATGAAAGACATTTAAAACTTTTTGAAAGGTTTCTTTCAGTCCTTCAGAAGTTGAAGAATAAACCTGCAGGACAAAGACACTGTAGCCAATGCAGTGAGATTCTATTAAATTGTGCTTGGTGTATTAATTTTCCTGGCAGTGTCATAAAATACGCTTTAACAAGATCCCTGTTGTTGTAGTATAATGAATATTTCAACCCCAATGTGCCCCTCTTATAATTCACATGTAACTGTCACTGGAGTGCTTTATCACTTATAGAGAAAGAAGGCAAGATAGACAGAGAAGTGAGAAAAAAGGGAAATAAAGAGAAAGGAAATAGGAGGGAGAAGATGTGGCAGAGAAAGGGAAGAAGGAAAGAAGGAAGGGAACAGAGATAAAGAAATGGGAAACGGAAGCTAAGAGAGAAAGGAAGGAGACAGGGATGAGGAAGAACGAGCAAAGAAAATTTGAGGAAAAAAGAAAGGAAAGAGTATGAGAGAAGAAGTGAAGTGAGAAAGAAAATTGTGAGTGGGAAGGGAGAGAGAAATAGTGGACATCAGTAAAGGCAGTTATATTAGCTGGAAATGCTGAAATATGTGTCCCTAGAGGGAGGAGTGGAAAAGAAAGAAATAGCAGAAGGCACAGAAAGCAGGGGAGAAACATAAGGAATTGGGAAGTGAAGGTAAAAGTAAAAAGGATAGAAAGGGTTAAGGGGGGAGAGAGAGAGAGAGAAAGAGAGAGAGATGGGATTAAAAGAAAGAGATGGTAGGAAGTGGAATCACACAGGAGAATGATCAAGGGACAGATGCAAATAGGGAGAGTGGCGGAAGAGAGGAAATAAGAAGGGGCATGAGGGGAAAGAGAAGGAAGAGGAAAGTAAAATTAAAGTCTAAGGAAGAAGATACAAGGGAGCAGAAAGAATGAAGAAAGGTGAGGGGGAAGAAAGAGAAGGGGAAAGAGGAGATAGAGTGAAGAAAGAGGGGAGAGCTAGAACACAAGGTAGGAGATGATGAAAAGATGGAAAAGCAGGAGAATGGACCCAAACAGGCAAGAAATCGAGAAATACAAAATAAGTTTAAAAAAAAAAAAAGAAAGAAAGACAGGAGAGAGGGGAAAGATAATGAAGATATGAGAAAGGGCAAAAGAAAATAAGGGAACTAAAGGGAAGAAAGAGGGGGGAAAAGAAGAGAGGAGCAAAAGGAATGAGAATGATGAGGGGAGCAATGGCAAAAGAAAGGAAGAAAGGGTAAAGTAAGGGAAGAGAAGGGCAAGAGAGGGCAAAAGACTGGGATAAAGAAATTAAAGAAAAAGGAAGAGAGAGGAAGGAGCAGAAGGAAATGGGGGAGGAGAAGGAAAAAGTTGAATGGAAGAAAAAGGAAAAATAAGGATGAAGGAGTGGTTTTAAATAGACAGGAGTAAGAAAAAAGAGGAAAGAAGAGAAAGAAAAGGAGGGTGGAATAAAGAGGAGAAAGAGGAAGTTAGATACAAAAATGAGGAAGGGAGAAAAGAGAGAAAAAAGGAATGGGAGGATGGAAACAGAAGGGAGAAGGAATCGATGAGAAAAAGGGGATAGGGAAAAAAGAATAGGGAGCATAAATAGAGGAAAAGAAGGAAGATGAAGTGCTGAGGAGAAAATACAAAGAGAAGGAAGAAGGAAGAGAGGAGGAAAAGAGAAATAGAAGGAAGAAGAAATAGAGCAGAAAAAGAGGGGAAAGAGAAGAAATAACAAATAGAGGAAAGAGAAGGAAGGAGGAACAGAGAGAGGAAAAAGCAAAAAGCAAAGAAGGAGGAATAGTGAGTGGAGGAAGGAAGAAGAACTAGAGAGAAGAATGATACAAAAAAGAGAAGAAGAGTTCAGTTGTACACACAGCTTCCTGTCAGGCTTAACAAAGCCATGTTTCACGTGTAGAAATGTATCAGGTGGAATTACACTGCTGCAGCTGAATAAATACCTTCAGGCTTCATTTCCAGCACCTTCTCTCACAACCAGCTCCTATGATTTATGCTTTATAGTCTTTATCTCTCAGCCGCTCTTCTCTGTCTGTGCTCACACTGACGCTCTCTCCTCTGTCCACACTTCTCTGATCCATTCAGCTGTGTGTGTGTGTGTGTGTTTGTGAGAAACAGAGTCACCCATGAACTTGAATGCACTGCGTTGCACATTCATCACATCATGTGTCCAAAGCTGAGCTCAGCTTCCATGCATCACTGTGACACACACCTCAATCACTCGCATACTGACGGAGAGTGGACAAAGCCACTTAAACACCCAATCTATTGTCTGTTTGTTTGTGTGTGTGTATGTATGTATGTGTGTGTGTGTGTGTGTGTGTGTGTGTGTGTGTGTGAATGTACAGTAGCCCACAAACTGTTTTCATTATAGTTACTAGAAGATTCCACCATTCTTCACTAATGCAAAAAAATTATTTTTGACTAAAAGCAGTATCACACAGGATCATATTAGAAGATTGAGTAAATATCAGGTACACATTAAGAGACAACAATTAACTGTGTGTCAGAAGCATAAATACATAGCAGCACAACCATTCAAGCAATTGAAGCAAATGATTAGGATGTTTAGATACAGTGATATAAAAAGTATACACACCCCTGTTAAAATTGCAGATATAAAAAATGAAATCTCAGATCTTTCTCCTCCTTTACTGTGATACAGCAACCCATAAAATTCAAGTAAAAAAAAGTAGCTTACAACAATGTGGTTGTATAAGTGTGCACACCCTTTTAT
Organism: Pangasius sanitwongsei; assembly: GCA_037576675.1. NCBI lineage: Eukaryota > Metazoa > Chordata > Actinopteri > Siluriformes > Pangasiidae > Pangasius > Pangasius sanitwongsei. The sequence continues at coordinate 13,576,731 of CM075020.1, read as the reverse complement.
AATGGGGCATGTGACTGTGTTCAGAATTATCCAATCACATTCAAACTCATGTTCAAAACTAATTATCATACACCTGTCATCAGTTAAGTGATTCTAATTAACCCCAAATGAAGATCAGCTGTTTCTGTAGGATTTTCTTGACATCCTCTTGGTTTCAACTGACTGCTGAAGCCATGGGCCACAAAGAGCTTTCAAAGCATGTATGGGATCGCGCTGTAGAAAGGTATCACTATCCTGCTGAAAGCACATTATCCTGCTGAAAGAGGCCACTACCATTAGGGAATACCGTTGCCATGAAGGGGTGTCAAAGTAACATCCACATGAATGGCAGGACCCAAGGTTTCCCAGCAGAACATTGTCCAGAGCATCACACTGCCTCCACCAGCTTGCCTTCTTCCCAGAGTGCATCCCTCTCTTCCCCAGGTAAGCCACGCACCCGGCCCGCCCACATGATGTAAAAGAAAATAACTCACCTTGTCATGGTAACATAGTAATTGTTGTGCTGTGTATAGCATGCATTGGTTAGAAGCAGGATGCTAGTGCGTAAACCCTGCATGATCCACAAATCATCTTCAGAGTCTGTAGCATGGGTCAAAACACAGGCAGGCAGCATCAAAAAGGGCAAAACCATAATCATAAATCACATAAACAGACAGAGATAAAAAAAAAAGGTAAGTCTAACTACAAACAAAGGAAACACAGATCTAGGAAACAAGGAGCTAGGAAATCAATGCTCGGACTTAAGAACATGGAAGCATGATAAGATTTAGCCTCAAAACAATGAAACACCAGGGCTTAAATACACAAACTAATGAGGAATGAACTGAAAATGATTGAGAACAATCATGACACAATAGGAAGATGAACCAGTTACAAGCCTGGCGTGAAGACAAGACATGAATCAAAGCAAAACACTTCGTGATATAAACAAAAGCATAAACACAGAAGCAGCCTGTTGGTGCTGGGTGTCACAGCGCATGCTGATAGTCTCACACCTGTTGCTAAAACAATATTCTGAACAAGTGAGTTGTCTTCAGGATTAAGCATATAGCAAAACCACTAACCGCACCTGAAAATACAAATTATTACTCTAATATTGTTGAGTGGTCAATTCCACTGACAGTTACAGGGTTTCAGGGTTGCAAATAGCCAAAGCTAGCATAGCAGCAGGTGCTGCTGTGAAGGGATGAGTGTCAGGTTTGGTCTGCTCAGGCGTAAGAGGAAACTTAGTTTATTTATAATGGTCATAATTTATCAGTTTCAGCAGTATGTCATTAAAACAGACAATTAGGTGCGTAGCCTCAGACCAGTCAGAGTGCCCATGCTGACCCCTGTCCACCGCCTGTCCACAATGGGCACATGATCAGAACTGGACCACTGGACTATGAGAAGAAGGCAAGCCAGCGGAAGCAGTGTGATGCTCTGGGCAATGTTCTGCTGGGAAACCTTGGGTCCTGGCATTCATATGAATGTTACTTTTATACGTACCACCTACCTAAACATTGTTGCAGACCAAGTACACCCCTTAATGGCAACGGTATTCCCTAATGGCAGCGGCACAAATGATCCAAGACGCCAGCGTGGCAATAGCACACAGCGGCTGCTCTGGTTCCAATATGGTGCTATTTTTGTTCTTAGCCTGACTCTGATTTGCTGGAGAAGCTACGCGATCCTTGCTTGCTGCGGAGACCAGGCACCCAGCCCCTGGCATTGCCTGATGCCGGTGGCCAGGGGAGGGGACGTCGTATGCAGTGTGTGAGGAGGCGGAAGCGTGGCAAGATGGCGGGGATCCGTGCTAGGCTAAAAACAAACCCTAGCCGACTGGTTCTCCTGTCCATCCTGCTCTCCAATGTCTGATCCCTGGACAATAAATTAGACTACATCTGACTCCAGCAAACTATGCAGCGTGAGTTTAGAGACTGCTGCATCTTTGTTTACACAGAGACGTGGCTCAGCAACAGAGTTCCAGACACCGCCATTCAGCTAGACGGGCTAGCCTCGTTTCATGCCGACACAAGTCACGGTGGTGGCTTGTGTGTTTACATCAACATGGAATCATGCAAGAACTCAGTGAAGAAGTCAGTGCTGCCTAAATACCATCAGCATGTGGACATTGCAATGAGAGGGAAGAACACAGTGGATCTTGTTTACACAAACATCCCCGGTGTGTACCGGGTGGAGCCCTGTGCCCACCTCGGCTACTAAGAACACATCTCTGTAATGCTAATCCCAGCATACAGACCACTCATCAGACGCTCCAAACCGGTTATGAAGCAAGTGAAAACCTGGCCAGCATCAATGACCAGCTACATCAGCAAGTGCATAGATGATGTCACTGTCTCCAAGATCATCACCACACGCTCCAACCAGAAGCCGTGGATGACTGCAGAGGTGCATACTCTGCTGAGGACCTGAGACTCTGCCTTCAGAGCAGGTGACAAGGTGGCCCCAAGAACAGCAAGGGCCAAACTGTCCCAGGCCATCAGAGAGGCAAAGTGCACACACAGAGAGAATCCACAGCCACTTCAAGTACAGGAGCGACACACAGTGCATGTGGCAGGGCATCCAGGCCATCACCAACTACAGGACAACATCACCCGCCTGTCATCCAAGACCTTGCTGCCCCCCTCACTGGACCCCCTGCAATTCGTGTATCGTTCCAAATGCTCAACAGATGGACCTGCTGGGCCCAAACACCTCCTCTGCAACTGAATCCTGGACTTCTTGACTGGGAGACCTCAGTCAGTCTGGATCAGGAACAGCACCTCCAACACCACCACACTGAGCACTGGGGTCCCCCAGGGCTGTGTGCTCAGTCCACTGCTGTTCACTCTGCTGACTCACTACTGTGTAGCAATGCACAGCTAGAACCACATCATCAAGTTCACCGATGCCACGACCCTGGTGGGTCTCATCAGCAAGAACGACAAGTCAGCATACAGAGAGGAGGTGCAGCGGCTAACGGACTGGTGCAGAGCCAACAACCTGTCTCTGAATGTGGACAAAACTAAACAGATGGATGTTGACTTCAGGAGAGCACAGAGAAACCACTCTGTGCTGAACATCGACAGCTCCTCTGTGGAGATCGTCAAGAGTACCAAATTCCTTAGAGTTCACCTGGCGGAGAACATCACCTGGTCCCTCAACACCAGCTCCATAACCAAGAAAGCCCAGCAGCTTTTTGTGAAGGCTGAGGAAATCCCATCTCCCATCCTCACCATATTCTACAGAGGGACTATCAAGAGCATCCTGAGCAGCTGCATCACTGCCTGGTTTGGAAATTGCACCGTCTCGGAAGGCAAAACCCTGCAGCGGATAGTGAGGCCAACTGAGAGGATCATCAGGGTCTCTCTTCCCTCCATCATAGACATTTACGCCACATGCTGCATCCGCAAAGCCACCAGCATTGTGGATGACCCCACGCACCCCTCACACAAACTCTTCACCCTTCTGCCGCCTGACAAATGGTACCAAAGCATTCGGACCCTCATGGCCAGACTGTGTAATAGTTTCTTCCCCCAAGCCACCGGAATCCTCAATACTCAGAGCCTGGACTGACACACACACACAAATACACACACACATACTCAAATGAATACCATCCCACTCCCTTTGCAAAAAGCTACAAACCCTCCTTTTCTGTCTGATCAGAAGTGTGAGAGTGTGTCAAAACACTAGTGCTAGAAAGGTGTGTGGGAATGACAGAGATTTGTTTTCACACAAATCACAGTAAAAAAAAAAACACATAATTTGGTGTATTGTTGAAATAGATGAAAATAAGGTAAGATTGCAGTTTGTGTGAATTGAATGCTACTTCCCCTCTTCAGTGTTAGTTTATTGGTTATCTTGTCTGGTTTAAAATAGTTAAAAATTAGTTTTACTATCCTCACATTTAATTACTATCACACACACTGGTGACCATCTTATTAACTCTTTATGGTTGTGTGCTGAGCTTTTTAGATTAAGGTTTTTTAACTATTTTTACATTTACAGTATGATGTGAGATTTTGTCATACAAGCTAGAAAATGTTTTGGCTTTTCAGTGTGCCCAGGCATGAATATTAAAGTCAGGTTATTTAAATTAGAATACAGATTGCCTATCATTTAAAGTACCATGGCCATTGTTATCTGAATTGTAGTCCATTCACTCAGCCATTCTCTTTCCTTTTATGCTAAAAATCTGTGAGAAAGTCCCCATTACCATGCATTAATGACTACACTACAAGATGCTACAAGAACTGCTAGATGCGGTTTTGCTCATGAGTGGGAAAGAAGTTACTTTAGTGTGGTTGGGGTGAAGGACAGGGTGATATAAGCAGATGCCTAATTTTGGTTAGTACTTTGGTAAGTCAAGTTAAATTCACATAACAAATTTCACTGACTAAAGTGCTGTACATACTGTATGTAGCTACTTCCATTTTGTTTATTAGCTTTTAAGATAAAGCTAATAAAGGCTAATAAAATAAAATAAAATAATCTGGCATCACCTCTACCAAATATAATCCCACCCAACTCAAAATGGCCAGAACAAAACATCAGAAGACATGAAATTCAAAAATGTTTCAACTGAAAAAAAAAGTAGTCGAACAGAAGCTTGAGCTAAAATGTAACCAGTTTTTTGTAGTGGACTCGTGGATGCAGCTGTATGAGTGTGGAGAACATAAACATGTGGAGAACCTAAAAATGGTCCTCTGAGAGGAATACTATAAAATATAGAAATTATTAGCATTAGTTCATTGTTAAATTGCATATTAAATTAAATTTTTAGAAACTGCTATATATTAGTAATTAATTCCTGAAAATTTAGGTAAAAAAAAAAAAACACATCTACTATCTAAGATCTAGGATGCACTAAAACCATAATTTATTTGCAGTCCAGACTGATTGGGTCAGACAAAATCAAAGGAAGCTAAACATTTACATTCAATATGTTGATAGTATTCACCTCCTGCATTTTTCCTTCTCTGAAACTCCATCTAATCATTAAAATTTTGTCCAGATTTGCACAATATTGTGGATGGCATCTTTAATTCATGCTTGCTATGGTGCACAATTGAGTCTAATTAAAATTATACACAGCTTCACTTTAAAACAGCACAAATACGAGTTTGAGATACACATCAGTATAGTAACAACCCATAAAATGCATGCAGGTGATAAATATGAATAAAATACATTATAATTATTAAAAATGCATTCTCAGAGAAAAAGTGGGATAGCTTATTAAATTATTAAATTAAATTGCAAAAGCAGACCTGATATACTATTTAGTTAAACCTTTTCTTGTTTTATTTAAAATTATTCTTATCAGTTATTCTTGATATTACTATTCTTTTAATCCTTATTAAATCTTCTAATTCTCATTCCTATCTTATTATTAATGTCTTTTCCGCATTGCAAATGAACAAGAAATGAACAAGAGCAACAAATAAGAAAAGTATCTAATTCGTTACCAACTTCAACACAAAAGAACCTTTAGTTAACTATGAATCTAAGCTCTATGCCAGAAAAGAGTGATAGAGCACAGAGATTATTAGCAATAACAATTCCTTTTCAATGTTTCCTCTAGCACTGACATTTTTCATCCAGTGTTAAATTGTTGGCCTCTCACCTTGGCAGTGCAAGGTGTGTAAAGCCCACAGCGTGATTAATCTGTTATTGTCAACATTCTCTGCTCATGCTGGATGGCACTCTAATCTAAAAAACAGGTGCCTTTGTATTTCACTATTTAAAGAGCCATCACATTTCTATCCTATAATCTGAACGTTGAGAGGATGACTCTAATGAGAATATTTAACTATACACCCTACAAGCTTAATAATGCTTTCAAAAATACGAAAGAGTATTCACTGTAAAGTATTCACTGTATATTCGGACAGTGAGAGAGAGAGAGAGAAAACTAATTCAGTAGGTATTAGTCATTAAAAGACAGCAAGTACTTTAATGATTCCTAAGCATCTCAACAATTTAAAAAAAAGTACACAATTAAAACAACAACTACACAACAATTTTAAACAACTGGAATATTAACTATTAAATGCACACCTTGCTTTTTCACCAAGCTATAAATGAGTTCCTCCCTTCTAACATATTCATTGTTTCATTTCTCTGTTTTTAGGCTTTCAGCTCCATTTGTGGCTCCATATCATAACATATTAAGATATTTTATGATGTATGTTATGCCTCACAATATTTGATTTAAAGCAAAACCAGTAAAAAAAAAAAAAACAGCTTGGTTTAATTAAAGCCTATTGTGATGTAAATTATCACAATATCAGTACCATACTGACGGTCATACTGACCAACTCTGTTTATCAAGCAGAAGAAACAAAAAAATCAATAATCTGTGTTAGCTGAGGGATTGGCAGAATAATAGCACATAATTAATTATGCTTAGTGTTCTGTAATGTGTAGCTCAGTGTGATTGCATGAAAGAAAAAAAGAAACAAAACATAAAAAGAAGAATGGCTGGTAGGTAAAATACATGCATTTAGCAGTTAGAAAATTAATTCCTACATGATAAGAATTAACTGAATAAATATAGGATAGGTTTTAAACTCATGAAACCATTACACTTAAGCCATTATTCTGTCCATAGAATACCCTCATCTTTGCCTGTTATGTTGCTTAGCAACCAAAGCTTACCTGTGATTACCTGGGATTACCTGCTAACAGAATCACAGATGTTAGCTGATTGTTCATGTGATATTGCTTAAGTATTGCATGGTGGAAGAACTGTTTATTGCAAATGTTAATAATAATTACTGTATTTCTTGAGCACTAGATTTTAACATATTGTTTTTGTTGCCGTTTTGTAAAAGCACTGACCCACGAGAGGTTGTATGTTACAGTGATTTAATCATTTGCAGCTTATTGCTATATTCTACATAACATCCTGTTAAGACTCACTGTTTTCAGATTCCATTCCAGTCATGGACCAATATTAACTCCATCCCAACATCCACTTGCCAGGTAGCTCCATCCTTATTTGGTCGATTTTACCCTCTGACTTGAAGATGAATGTTTCTGTCTCTTTTAATGCAATATTTATTTCTTCCTCTGAAGCTCTACTCTGAAGGTTTCTTTTCCCCAGTTCCACTGTGATTTGGCTCCTACATTGCATTAGCTCACTTTATTCTCCTGACAGCCAATCAATGGACTGCACATTTCTGTCCATCTGCTTTTCTCTTTGTCTTTTTTTTTTTTTTGCATATTTTCTTTTCATTTACGCTCCACACGTTTTCTGTTGAGCCCCGTGAGCAGGCTTGTGTTCAAGAGCCTGCAGAAATTTTCAACACTGCATGCCTTTTTTTTCAGGCAATCACATTTTTCATTAATAAAGAAGTCTTTCAAATCATCTTTGCCAGAGTGATCAAAGTCTATGCACTAATAAGCCCTACCTATCTAGCAGGCTTGACCAACCCTTTGACACACACACACACACACACATTCACCCTTATATACACACATATGATTGGAGGGAAATGCACTGATTACAATTCACAGCCTTACCTTGACGTCAACCAAGAATGAACCCAGATTGATGGTCAATTCCAGGTCAATGAAAGGGAAGCGCGTGTGTGTGTGTGTGTGATGCATATCAATTGCATGTGACCTTAAATTACTGCATTGTGTCCAGAATGTAAGCAGCAATTACAGACCACATTAATGAAGCTTTTGCTAATAGTATAAATCCCAGACATAAAGTTTAGTTGAGCACTAAACTATTTAGTCTTTCAGTGAAAAGCCATCAGTGGAAGCCTATTTCTCCTGCAATGGCCCAAGCTCACCATCAATATAAAAAAATCACAGTAATGTACCGTTCCAAATGACCTGAGTCTCCACAATTTAGTGAAAGACGAATAAGCTGTTGCCGTCTCCTCCTAATCCAGTGAAACCACACTTAATCGACCCCAATGAAGCTTTAAAAACTTTAACAGAGTGCAAATGAGCAGCACCCACGGGAACTCTGGCAGCGGCGGCTTAGAATGCCCAAGTAGCACTCTCACTAAATGAACAAGTGCCTCGGGAGCTGCTTTTGCCTACTGTTGCATTTCCTAAAAGATGTGAGTATCCCAATATTTCAGCACTATTTACAGTCAATTTAAGCCTGATATAACATGAAATGCAACTGTAATTAGCAGGGCTTTGATGACTTTCTTATTCTCTAGGCTAGTGTGCTGATTAGATATTCAGCATGGCCTCTTAAGCCCTAAATGTGTGACACTAAGTACAGCTTTACTGAAGACTAGAGACCACATTTGCTAAATAATAATCTGCTCTTCTTAATAGCTGTTTATGACTGAGCCCCGATAAGACAATTTCTGCTTTGTAGAACATAGGGTTCTTAAATTGAAGTACGACATTTGCACCAACATATGAAATAACAGATCAAACTTCAAGCTATTTATAGACATCAAACATCCTTCATCTTTCTCCATCATGCTGGAGACGGACCATTGGCTGCTTGCTTTCATTAGATGTCTCCTACGGGTGAGTGATTCCAGCTGACAGATGGAGAAACAAGCATAAGACAGCAAAAAGAAGAGGCTTGGTCCATGACAATCGAATTTTACCTGTGCTTATTGAATTCTACCTCAGGAAAGACTTGTGGCTGTTAGTGTGTTTGCTGCACTCAAAGGCAGTGGATTTTGTGACACATAATCTGGAGTTTTGCAGTCATTTCATCTCTGGCTGCATCAGCCCTATTCGCATTCATCATCTCCGCAAGATCAGCAGTAATTGATTGTGTGTTTTGGTGTTGCTGTGAATTCGGATAACCTCAAAGAGACTAAGCTCCACTCATATTCCACATTATGCTGACGCACGCACCCATGTATACTAAAAAGTATCTCTCTATTATTTAATAATTTATAAGTCTCAACATCCATAATCATGCAACCATTGCCTTTGGCCCATCTGTGATGCGCAGAAATAGGCTTGGCATGGAACATTTCCGACCCTTATAAAGTGTTATGTTGTACATTCCTCCAAAGCCGTTGAAATATTCATTTGCAGTACTACTTCTGTCTAAGTAAACGCCTCATCACAAGCTCACTGACCAAATCCACATTCGGGCACCCTCTGATGAAGACAGTTGTGCCGTGGCTTCTCCTGAGTTAAGCACCCTCAGGCCAGTCTGAACATACTACAGTATGTACTACAGGGGGCTCATGTTCCGGAGGTTTAGGTGAGAACTCCAGAAAAAGAGAAGCAGAGAAGCAGGGAAGTGTGTATCAGACTTTGAATACCAAATAACGCTGGCCCAGATGCTCCTCCATGCTGCCCCTGAGCTAGACTTTTTTCTCTGTTTCAATCCTTTGTTGATTCTGGGAGTGCACCGACCTGTGCGAGAAGAGTTGTGTTTGTCTGTGTATGTTTGTAGAGCACATCACATCGGGCACAGCGTTCTTTTTGCAGGGAGAAGGTTATGGATTCTGTTTGTGCGTGAATAATTTCACACATAGCATTGTGATTTAATCAAAAGAACAGAAAGTGGTATGGCTATGTGTGTGTGAGCACGTATGTGTCTTTTCCTCTTACACTGCGTTATGCTTTTTGTCATAGAGGAAGCTATAGTGTGTGTGTGTGTGTGTGTGTGTGTATCTTTTCCAGAAAGAGAGTGAGCACATTAGGAGACGTACATAACGTCTGTCTTCCTTCAATGTTCATCTCATTTCTTGTGTTTTTCCACATTTCATCCCTCTATATCACTCTACAACCTGCTGGGCTATTTACATAACACACAGTTGCTAGGCTGAAGTGGCTGGATCATTTTGCTGGGTATTTCATATTATGTTAACCCAACTTTTTGGTTAACACAACATGGCTGGGTTGCCATTAGGACTGCAGCATTTGGTTTATTTCTTCTGCTGGAATATGATAAAAACAACAACAAATTTGAAACTGTTTTATTGCTTCACTATCACAGGATACAACACAAAATCACTGAGCACTCACAACTGATAGCAAGAAGCAAAGCAAACAACTGAGAGAAAATCTGTAAGTACCATAAGTACCATAAGTGGTGCAAAAACAAAAAAACATCCAGTGAGCAGTAATTCCACAGTTGAAAATGCCTTGATGATGAGAGAGGTCAGAGGAGAATGACCAGACTGGTTTGAGCTGACAGGAAGTCTACAGTAACCACGCTTTACAAAAGTGATGAGCAGAAAAGCATCTCAGGACACACAGCACGCCGAGCCTTGAAGCAGATGGGCTACAACAACAGATGACCAAACTGGGTTCTACTCATTTCAGCCAAGAACAGGAATCTGAGGCTCCAGTGGGCACGGTAAAAGCTGGACAATTGAAGAATAGAAATCATCACCAATATATGGATAGCTAACATGTGAAAGTGTAGCTAACACTTATCAGCTTGATACTGTAGCATGAATCTGTTGGGTTTTTTTTCTAATATGATTAGTTAGCTAGTCAAGTTACAGGTTTCCTGTCCACTTATAACAATGAGTATTGATTGCTATTTACTGCTGGCTACCGACATTACTTACATTAACCCGAGTTTCGTATGTAACGTTATCTAGCTCGCATCAGATTTTAGATAACCTCTATCACCACCAAAGTTAGCTATAGTCAGCTAAATACCAAGGCAAAACTAGTTTTAGCAGTTAAAATAGCATAATTAAAAATGCAAGCACGCTAAATAGACACCCACAAGCTCACAGCTTAGTCTACCAAGGGATTTGAGAAGACAAATGTAGCTACAAACGTTAGCTATCAAATGCTTCCTCAGTTTAGGACTCAACTGTCTACCTACAACTAAAAGACAAGGGACACTCCTTTGAGAACAGTGTACACAATGAGTCAAACTGTAACCATCTCTGAGCAGAGTGGAAGATCTGGAGCAGCATCTGGTTTCAATTCAGTTCACTTCAACTCTGGACCTTGGTGTCATGTCAGTGTCATGATGCCCCAGGTGTGTGTTCTTTGCTCAATAGTTCATGTATTTTCACTGGTTTATCAAGTTAAAGTGCTGTTATCTATTTCAAATTGACTAGAAGACCTGTTATAAGCCAACTGTATTTATCAAATATATTTTTTGAACAAAGAACTAATTAAAAGGAACATTTTAAATAGCCCAATATTATCCTTGTAGAAATGAATTAGCACTACAGTTTTCCAAATCACTTGGACTGGATTTAATGACTATAGATTAGTCTGTTGTCTTAAATTAATCTGTTAAAAATGTTTTGTGATCAAATCCCAGCCACAGATAAAACTTCTTAGACAAACGTATCTTTCCGATGCATAAAGCAAATCTTCTCTTGCTTTTTTTAAATGACATTTTTTCTGTAGTCAGCATAAACTGTCAAGCAATCCCTTATGCCATTGTGTAAAAAAAGTTTTTGCTTAGTGACTTTTATTTCCTCAGCTATGGAGTTAAGGCAGATTTATTTCCAGTCGGCGGATTTATACATACATGTGTTGATACCTGAAGTTCATTATCTGTTCTTGTGAGACGTCACTTTAAACCTGAAGACACTATGTCTGCATAATATGCATCTAAATTAAGAATGGATGATGTAATAGCTGTATTGTTACTCCTCTGCCAAACTACCTTTGGCCTACATTGCTGCCTACTTGCAACTTGTCATATTTATGAAATTTAATCACTAAGGTTTTTGTTCTTCACTCGTCATGAAGGTCACAGTGTTCGGCAGATGGGTTCAGAACAACTGCACATCAGTTAGGATCCAGAGGAGGGAGCCAGTGCACACAATACACCAACATTTATTAACACCTCCCATCCAAATGACCAAATAATGCTGAAAATCACCGCTGTAGTCATACCTGAGATAAACACGATGCGTGATGTAACTTTGGCTACATTCCTCTAGCACACAATGGAGCTCGAGTCTGAGTCATCAGTCATCTCACGCTCTCTTCCTTTCTCCCTGTCTCCTGCACACAATGTTTGCTGATGCTAGGCTGATGGCATATTTATGCAGCAAAATGTTAATGTCAAGAGGCAGCTACCATACTAGTCACAGCTGGAAATGCTGACCTCATTTATATATGTATTCCTCTGTAGGCTGCTAATGTGTGCATGTTCATATGTGTGTGCCTTATTCATATCATGAATGATATGAATACTGTATAACGAAAGCTTCTTCTTTTTTGTTGAATACGAATGTATCCATGGCCAACACACAGCTCTGGTGGTGAGATCTCTCATGCCAGTGACTTGGTGAGAACTGATGGTGATGGTCAGAGTGCCCAGATCACAACGATTACTATCGGAGAAGCAGAGTGGCTCACAGTGGTGCTCTGAAAGCTGATTTTCCCAGTGCAACACACAGCAGGCTCCAAATAAAAAGCCGAGAGGAATGAAAGAGAATGGCAGACCAACACAGAGCGGATGTGTATTCTTCAGACTGCTGACCAGAGAAAACAGCCAGGGCATTGATTGGACACAAGTGGAGGATCAATCACCCACTGAGAGGCAAAAAGTGCAGAAATACAAAGCACTAAACAATCAGAGAGAGAAAAAGAGAGAACAAGAGCACAGATTATACACAATCTGAGACACAATGCCACACAATCAGGCCTGAATTAGCAAAAATTAGCCAGAAATTCTCATTTTTATCCTCTGTCGTAGTTGCACAAGGTGTGTGTGTGTGTATGTGTGTGTGTCTGGTAATAAGAATGTAATTGGCTTAATTAATGCAAAAAATTACTTTTCATTGCTGGACCTGCCAATAACATAATTTTGGAAAAATTGCTTTCAATCTTAATTTTTTGTAATGGACATCCTGGAGACCTTCTGTGGCATAAATCTTCACAAAAAAATCCCTGTGTTCTGCATTTATTAATTTCCAATATCTGTCTACTATGAGTTACAGAGTACCCAACTGAGTAGGAGCCATTTTTCTTTGTCAGACTTTGATAGCAAACCTAATATACCCATTGCTATTAAAATGACCTCAAATATGTTCAAAAATATCTCAAGCTCAAATATCACCCACCCCAGCTATGACTCATATTAGAATTTATTCCTTTATTTAAAAAATGAATGACTATAAATTTGTTATCTTTAGAGCCCCATGGGTTTTTTTTTCTTCAGATCTGCTGTTTACCACTGAACATGTGTTCAGTTTCTCTGTGTGCCCATGTGTGCATGTGTTAAACTATACATTTACTTCATTACTGATCCGATATGATTCAATTCAGGTCCAATCCTATATGAATCAGTTCGGTTAAATTTAGCATGCACTGATGTATCCTAGTTTTGACTCTATAAGGAACTACAATATCAAATATTTTGTCACTGTCTTTATTTTGTCTGAGATTTTGTACAACATTAATTCTCTGTACTACGTTAATTCTGTGTATTATTCTCTCCCCACATCTTTTAATTTTTTTCATACAGTGCTGGGATTTTTCACTAAAATCTTTCCAGCAGTTACAGTATAGCCATCATGTGTCAAAATACAACATTTTCTACAACGCTATCGGCGTCAATGTCCTTGCAAATAAAGTAGCCAACCCGGTAAACTGCTCTGAAAGAAACTGCTAAAGCTAGCATTACCTGTTGCATCTTTAGCTGCAGGTAAGCTTTACCCTATGTGACCTTCATAGGTATATAGCAAAGCTTGTGGTGCTGATGTATTTATGGCAGTGTTGCATACACCTTTTGCACATAGAAGTGGGGATTTCCCAGTGAGCTTTTGTTGAATCTGAAGTATTTTCATACTTTTGATTTAAGCACTCCAGGGAGTGTCCATCAATTGTAATGTGCATCAATTTTCAATGCCAATATCTGTTTTTTTCCTTTGCAGATTTAGGCTTGGAAACTGATGTGGCCATGTGGGAGACTGTTGGACTTTTTTTTTCAATTCAAATCATTTTGATATTTTGATAATCATATTGACTCCTATAATACATGCATGTCTGTGTGGGTGTGAGAAAAATAGAATTAGCAGGGTTCACACTCATTTTGTACATTATGTTCCAGGACATTTTCCACGACTTACATTAGGGCTGCTGTTCATGGATGTGAATCTCAGTAAGGCTCACGTTTACCACTGTCCTTATCATTTAAGTCATTAAGACAATCCCTTAAGGGCTTTAACAGCTCCTTACTTATTGACTGAAGCATGCTCACACACAAAACATTTCTCCTCAGGTTTTCCTGGACTATTATAAATGAAGTAAATATGTTACATTTACAGACCAGTAATTGTTAAGTTAAATCCCCCCAATCAATGAACCAATCCACCAAGAATGTGATTCACCTGATAAATTAAATATATAATAAATAAATCAATTTGGGTATGTTCTTCTGTGTAAAATTTATTATAGAGTATATATGTACACGTGATGCCCACTTGCAAGAAAATATGATCTAATATACCTTATATATCTAAATATGATCTAATATACTTTATAATATACCTTACAGTAGCTTAATAGCACAACCTTACTCTTTCGCTGACCTCACTAGCAGTCTCGGGTCCTTTTATCCTTTTTCCTCAAATTTCTAAACGTTTCCAAAACTATACAGATTTCAGGGTTTTCCAAGACAAGTGGAAGCCTTGATTAGTATCAATAGTATTAACAGACTCAGAGAAAGGGTACTAAGCGTACTGTTCTGTTCCTTGTGTCTGGAGTGGTACACTGTTTGAACACTTTAGTAGGAATCCTTTACCTAGAGAGGTGCAAAGATGTAACCCAAAAACTAACTGCAGTCCACTGATGTATGTTAAATTGTTCTGAAAGGTCTATCATATGCACATTTCCAGGTGAAAGATACATATTAAAGGTACAAAGACGACCAGGAAAGGTAGAGTTTAGTAGCCTAATAAACTGAGAGAGATAGAGAGATAGAGAGAGAGAGAGAGAGAGAGAGAGAGAGAGAGAACTGTTAACAGAAAGCGCAACATTGATCAGCACCCGCGCGCACGCACCCGTGACCTTACCGCAGTAGGCGATCAGCAGGCTCGCGAGCAGCAGCGCAGCCCAGAAGCTCGCGCTCATTCTCGGCCACGCGACCGCGTCCTCGCGCTCAGTCCGTCTGCGCGCCGCTGCCATGATCAACCAGAAGCCGACTTTTCTTCAGCAAAACACGAGAAGGTAGAATGAATGAATGAATGAATGAGTGTTTCACCAGCTTTTCCCCCTCTCTGCGGGGACACGTCTCTCTCCGCAGGTAATTCCTGAGAAACACATGTCGGAAATGGACTTGTCACCTCAGTTCATGAGGCAGATCAAGAGAATACGAGACTTCTGTTCGCTTTCCTCAGGTGAAGGAAAAAAAAAAGTCACTGAAGTGTGTAAATGTTCAAATGTAAGAGTGTAATCCAAAAAAAACAGGTCAATTTAAAGCGTTTTAAAGAACAGTTTAGACCACAAACGTGCTCGCGAGGTGAAGATGAAATCAGATGCCGCAGCGTCGTTACCTAAAGCCGGCGGAAATACACCTGAGGGAGCGGGAGGGCTGGGAGGAAATGGCGGATTTTTCACCGCGTCTCTTCCTCAAGGATGCTGAAAAATTCAAAAATCCCGAAAGCGAATCATTAACCGAGTCCAGACAGAGCTGATAAGACAGGAATAAAACACGCCGGGACGCGCCAAAGCGATGCTCAAGCTGCTGAAGGAGAGGGAAAGTACTAGAGTGTGTGTGTGTGTGTGTGTGTGCGTGTTCAAAACGCAGGAATGTAGCGCGCGCAGCGGTTCGTGCGCACACTGACAGAAAAGCGCGCGAACAGAAGGAGAGTTTATTAAAACTACACTTCCGCCGGCACGTTTCTACGTTTCCGGCTCCCACTGGAGTAAAGAAAGTGAAAAACCTAGGCGTTTGACGCAGTTTCCTCCTACGTTTTCCAACGACTTATTTCGACAAATTGTGTGTGTGTATGTGTGT
Source organism: Pangasius sanitwongsei (assembly GCA_037576675.1). Lineage (NCBI taxonomy): Eukaryota > Metazoa > Chordata > Actinopteri > Siluriformes > Pangasiidae > Pangasius > Pangasius sanitwongsei. Next base: position 13,560,848 of record CM075020.1, on the reverse strand, counting down.
TTTCAGCAAATAAAGGCGCCTGGACCCCACCCCTTTCAAAAATGAACTCTAAAAAGATCCACATGTGCTAGTTAGGGATTTTCCAAAAAGATTTAGGGTTTCCAAAAGTAAATTTGGTTTCTATGAGAAGTGGGCGTGCGAATGTCATGAGGCTGTAGCCTTCATGCAGCAGCGGTCATCAACTGGTGGCCCGTGGTCCAGATGTGGACTCACAAAATATTCATTGGACCAAATGGACACTTGAAAATATACTGCAGCAGAGCTGATCAATATATGGAGAAAAAAATAAAATAAACACTGGCCATAGTTCAGCATCTCTAGTTTTCTGAGCACCAGAAAACCAGTTTGGTTTTCTATTAGGTTTATCCAATCACATGTGTCTATGTAAATCATTTAGCTTAAGGCAGCTCATTGGACCAGAGACTAGCTACAGAGCAGTGGACATTAGATCAGAAAGGGGTGAGTTTTCAAAGACGGTTTTCACAGATTTATAATTTTTTCATTGGCAAACTGATGACATGGCCTATATATATATATATATATATATATATATATATATATATATATATATATATATATATAGATAGATAGATACAGACAATAGAAACAGAATATATATATATGAATCAAAAAATATGTATCAGTTTATCCTCCACATATCAAATTCTTATCTGTTCAGAGTCCATGGCGTTAGTCAAAAGTGGTGATGTCAAAACAAGCGCCGCGACAAAACAAAACCACTTGAAACTGTCTTATAGTCATGATGTAAACATTAAAAAGTAACTGTTGTCACCATTCAGTCATGTCATCTTCTTATGCAGACCTTTGTAGGCACAGACTTTTATGTGATATGTATTTTATTTCAGTAAACAAGGTATGCATACAATTAGAGTAACCTTAGTGTCATATGATATAATGGTGTGTAGTAAGATGAAAACAGACAGACAATATAATCAGACAATAATCAGAGATAACGTCATGTGTTTTCTGATACATATTCCATAGACAAAATCCTTATCCTGTCCATTATGATGACTTTTTTCATTATTTGTTACTGAATTATTCTCTATTCTGCATAAAGCAAAGCAGCATTGCGGTATCAGGAGAATGCTGCAAGACTTCGAGGCCTCAAGAAAGTGGCTGAACATGATGCTGCTTTTCAGCACCACAGCAAGTGGACAGCGCCAAAGTCCATTCATACACTCACGTTTGTTCATTTTTACTCAGCTGCTGTTGAACACATTTACAGTTTTTGCTGACTTTTCAAATGTACATTATTTCCCACACAGTATAATCACCCTTATGTTCTCAGTCATTTTGTTACATAATAGAAAGTCTAGAGTCTGAACAATGCCAGAAAGATTTTATAAGGATTAACGATACAAGCCTGTTTTAAAATAGAAAATAGTGCACAGTGAGTTAGAGAGCTCGGCTATGTGCCAGGCACATTACTGGCACCTTGAACTAACAGCACATACTCACTGCATTAATCCTGTCCAGGAGCCATTCATATGTTTGCATTGCATCAATAACAAATCCCCAACACTGGGCATGAGAGAGTCTCATATCCAATGCTGTGTGTGTGTGTGTGTTTGCGGTTATTGAAATTTGCCATTGACAGACCTCTAACTTGGCAGACTTGGCAACCATTACTGCGTTGCTGTAGAATTGACTTAAATATAATTTATTCCAAAACAAGTGCCTGATCATTTTATGTGAAATAATATAATGTGCTTCCCCAAACATAACTAGACTTTTATTCATGGTGATTGATTGTTGCTGGAATTCTTTTTGCATGCAAGCCTTGTTGAGGCATTGGTATTAATAGATTTTGGTATTTTCAGATGAGCTTTTTTTTTTTTTTTTTTTTTTTTTTTTTTTTTTTTTTTTTTTTTTTTTGTTTTTTTGGTTGAAGCAAAAATTTTTTTTGTGGTGGGGTTTTTATAATTCACATGGTAGATTTACGGGTTGGTTTA
>CM075020.1:13535432-13545520 GCA_037576675.1 Pangasius sanitwongsei | reverse complement strand
TCTCATTTCACTGTGTACTGCGTCAGCTATATATAGTTGAAATGACAATAAAAGCCTCTTGACTTGACTTGACTTGAACTTTTAAGTAAAAGTGTTGAAAGATGTGGGTATTATGCAGTGCTTCAACAACAAATAATTTCAAACCATAACAAAGCAACTGTAGATATAGGTGTATACTCACCGTCAACTTTATTACGAACACCTGCACATTCAAGCAGTTGTCTAATCAGCCAATCAGCACAATGCAATCAGCAGCAGCACAATGTATAAAATCATGCAGATACAGGTTCAGTTAAGGTTCTCATCAAACATCAGAATGAAGAAAATGTGTGATCTCTGTAACTTTGATCGTGGCATTGTTGTTGGTGCCAGATAGGCTGGTTTGAATATTTCAGAAACTGTTGATCTGGGAATTTTACACACAACAGTATCTAGGGTTTACACAGAAATGGTGCAAAAAAAAAAAGTGAGTTAGTGACAGTTCTGTGAGTGGAAACACCTTGTTGATAAGAGAGGTCAGAGGAAAATGGCCAGATTGGTTTCAGCTGCCAGGCAGGATATAATAACTCATATAATTACTCTTTACCACCATGGTGAGCAAAAAAGCATCTCACCATGCATAAATGATCAAACCTTTGGTAGAAGGGCCACAAAAGCAGAAGACCACATCAGGTTCCACTCCAGTCAGCCAAGAACAAGAATCTGAGGGCATCATGGGCACATGCTCATTAAAACTAGACAGTTGAAGTTTAGAAAAAAAATCACCTTCTTTTTCCAGATTTCAACTGTCCAGTTTCAGTGAGTCTGTGCCCATGATAGCCTCAAATTCTTGTTCTTGGCTGACAGGAGTGGAACCGGATGTGCTCTGCTCCTGTTGTAGCCCATCCAACTCAAGGTTTGTTGTGTTGTGTATTCTGAGATGCTTTTCTGCTCACCATGGTTGTAAAAAGTGATTATTTGAGTTACTTTACACTTCCTCTCAGCTCAAACCAGTCTAGTCATTCTCCTCTGCTCTCTCTCATCAACAAGGTGTTTCAGCCTGCAGACCCTCTGCTCACAGCATGTTTATTGTTTTTTGCACCATTCTTGTAAACTCTAGAGACAGTTGTGTATGAAAATCCAAGGAGATCAGCAATTTCTGAAATACTCAAACCAGACTATCTGGTTCCAACAACCATGCCACTATTAAAGTCACAAAGAACACGTTTTTTCCCCATTCTGATGTTTGATGTGAACATTAACATTAACATTAATAACTAACTTAATTAGTTAAATTAATTAACTTCTCCTGTATCTGCATGATATTTTGCATTGCACTGCTGCCATATGACTGGCTGATTAGATAACTGTATGAATGTATGAATATAAAAACTATATAAAACTCCAAGCTATTCCTGAGTAGGACTTTTATTGAGTGGTAAGACAGTTAGGAAACACTTAAAGCTACTTATAAGTGAAGCAGAATCCAATCTAAGGTCAGTAGGTGAGAGACACTGTAATGAGAAGACACTGAGATGGATGCAAATGCAGTACAGTTTTTTCTTTAATGAGGTCAGGGCAGACAAATCCAAATCAGCAGGCAGGATCAGAATCAATAAGCAAGCAAAGGTCGGGTGTACGCACAGAACAAATTGGGCAAAGACTAGTTACAGGAATCAAGAAATCAGTCAAGGTCAAACCAGATAAACAGACTCAAGAATTAGGCTTGGTAATGTTGGGTGCAATGACAAAACTGAGCTTATACTTCGCTCCAACCCACCCCCACAGAAAATGGTTCACTCCAGGACCACAGCTTTTATGAGGTCTCCCCTTGGTCGTGGGCCAGGGCAGTCTGGGTGATGCGCATGGAATTGCTGGCACAGGTTTGGGTCAAGAATGCTGTTTGCTGGGACCCAGCTTTGTCCCACTCAATGAGATATTTGAGCCGCCCATTTCTGTGATGGGAGTTCAGGATCAATTTCACGAGGTAAGCAGGCTAACCCTCGATATCAAGAGGAGCAGGTGGGGTGGCCGGTGGGATGTTGATGACTACAGGACCAGGCATGTCAGGTTTTAGATGGGAGACGTGAAAGGATGGGCATATGCGGCAGTGTTTGGGTGTGACTTCATTTATTTGCTTGAGGATCTTAAAGTGGCTGATGTACCAGGGGCTTAGCTTTTTGCAGGTGTGGGATTGATGAAGGTCTGTAGTGGAGAGCCAGACCCAATCTCCTGGCTAATACTATGGATTCTCAACCCCTGTGCCTGTCCTCATTCAGCTTGTTGGTTTGGGCCACCTGCTCGAGGCGTTGGTGTGTACTCTCTCAGACCTGCTCGCTCCATTGAAACCAGCCTTCTACAGCCAGTGAGTCAGTGGGACTAGCATTCCAGGGGAACAGTGGAGGTTTATACCCAAGCACACATTGGAACAGGGTGAGGTTAATAGCTGAGTGGCGGAGTGAATTTTGGGTGTACTCTGCCCAAGGCAGGAACTGAGCCCAATCCTCTGGGTTGTCAGCATAGAACAGGCACAAGAATCTGCTGATCTCTTAGTTTGCTCATTCCACCTGGCCATTAGCTTGTGAATGGTACCCTGAAGTTAGACTAACAGGTACCCCCAGCTTCTCCATAAAACTGGCCCACACGCGAGAGGTGAACTGGAGGCCCTGGTCGCTTACTATGTCCTCCGGGATTCAGAAGTACCTGAACACATAGCTGAAGAGGATCTCTGCTGTGACAAAGGCTGTCGCCGCTACTCTCCCATGAATTGTCCATGAGCCATGATGGCTTGATACCAGTCCGGCTCTCCTGCTGCATCCATGTTGTTTGTGAAGTATTGTTTCATGAGAAGAGGCTGATGTGGATGCAAATGCAGTACAGTTTTTTTCTTTCATGAGGTCAGGGCACACAAATCCAAATCGGCAGGCAGAATCAAAATCAATAAGCAAGCAAAGGTCAGGCAATCTACAAACAGGACAAACTGGAGAAAGACTAGTTACAGGAATCAAGGGATCAGTCAAGGTCAAACCAGATAAACAGACTCAGGAAACAGGCTTCATAACTGCGCATGTACTTTGCAACTTTGTGGTGAGTGAAAGTCTCTTTTAAAGAGTCCTGTGTGTGTGATTGAGTATAGGTGTGCTCAAGTCCAGTGACTGTGAAGAGGGCAGAGTATGTGTATTCTGGAGAGTGTAGTTCAGGGCGGCCGCAGTGTGTGCTGGGAACTGGAGTTCACTGACTGAGTCGACCTGACAGAAGGGCCCACACCCCATGCATGGAATTGCTGGCACAGGTTTGGGTCGAGAATGTCACGTGCCGGGACCCAGCATATTGTTTTTTGGTGCAAGGGTTCTGGCATGTCTGGGATTTAGTTGTCCAGCCACTAGCACAGAAGAATCTCAAGGCAAGACACTACAAATAGAGGCACCAACTGATCAGTCAGTTCTCAATGTTGTGTTGGAAGCAGGAAAAGTGGGCAAGCGTAAGGATCTGAGTGCCCAAGGCTCATTGATGTGCATTATGAGCGAAGACCTGCCTGTCTGTTCCAATCCCACAGAAGAGCTACTGTAGCACAAATCGCTGAAAGATTTAATGCTGGCTAAGGTAGAAAGAACATACTTGCTTGCTACAGCTTGCTACATATGGGGCTGCGTAGCTGCAGACCGGTCAGAGTGCCCATGATGACCTCTGTCCACCGCCAAAAGTGCCTACAATGGGCACATAAGTTTCAAAACTGGACCATGGAGCAATGCAAGAAGGTGGCCTGGTTTGATGAATCACATTTTCTTTTACATCATGTGGATGGCCAGGGGTGTGTGAGTCACTTACTTGGGGAAAAGATGGCACCAGGATGCACTATGGAACATTGTTGCAGACCAAATACACCCCTTCAACGGTATTCCCTAATGGCAGTGGCCTCTTTCAGCTGGGTAATGTGCTCTGCCACACTGCAAAAATTGTTCAGGAATGGTATGAGGAACATGACAAAGATTTCAAGGTGATGACTTGGCCTCCAAATTCCCCAGATCTCAATGTTGTGTTGGAAGCAGGAAAAATGGGCAAGTGTAAGGATCTGAGTGCCCAAGGCTCATTGATGTGCGTGGTGAGTGAAGGCCTGCCTGTCTGTTCCAATCCCGCAGAAGAGCTACTGTAGCACAAATTGCTGAAAAATTTCCCCAGATCTCAATCCAATTGAGCATCTGTAGGATGTGCTAGACAAACAAGTCCGATCCATGGAGGCACCACCTCGTAACTTACAGGACTTAAAGGATCTGCTGCTAATGTCTTGTTGCCAGATATCACAGCACACCTTCAGAGGTCTTGCAGAGTACATGCCTTGATATACCAAAAATCTGTTCTGTAGAAGGCTTTTTCTTGAAAGCCTCTTTACAAGGAAATAAACAATTAAATTCTAACAAGATTTTTAATTCTACCCAAAGACTAGATTTTTTATTTTATTAAGTATTCAAATATATGCACATTTAAGCCATCGGGCTTGTGTATGACTCTCATCCACTACCACTCCCCCCAACACTGAAGACACAGTTTGCACAGTAAGAATTTCATTGTACTGTGTAACAGACTGTTTCCTGTGAATATGACAATAAACTCTTGAATCTTGAATATGTGGTTCTTCCCCAAACTGTTGGAACCAGACAATGGTATAGGATGTCTTTGTGTGCTGCAGCATTAAGGTTTCCTTTCACTGGAACCAAGTGGCCTAGACCATACACATTGAACAGGTCATATGCTGCGGCATACAATTTTACTGATCATGTCTAGATTGAATGTCAAATGTTGCCTCAAGGATCCTCAAGCATATGGTCCTGGATCTTTTTTAACAATGCAAGAGGAAGACATGTCTGTCCATCAAACTAACAAATAAGCCCACATTTAGGTTCTCCATAGACAAGTATAAAAAGTCTTTGCAAAGCCAGACACTTTTAGATAGACTTTGGGAGCATGGGCCAAAAAAACAAATGCAAGTAAATGACGTGATGGTGTCTTTTCTTGTACAAGCTAATATGGATTTACTTCAGCTGCCAGATAGCTGTTCCTGCAGGTCTGTCAGATATGCTGTGATATAATATAATAGTGTTATTTCCAGCTCTAATGGAGAAACATTATTGACATGAAAGCATGGTCCCTGATATGGGCTGAAATGTTCTGTTATTATTTTAAAAAAAAAAACATTTTGAGTGCATGTGATAAAGAGAGAGAGAGAGGGAGAGAGAGAGAGAGAGAGAGAGAGATAGTACTCTGGTCTGTTATATGTGTTAGTGTCGCTCTTCTGCTCATGTTGCTGGGTGATGTCAAAAAAAACATCATAACTATGATATCTAAATATCACTGTATATCACCTAGAATATTTAATCCATCAATTGTGCTTCTTTTCAATATTCAATGACTCAAGCTAACATCAAGAAAATGGCCATCAAGAAAATTCAGAAGATAAGTAACATACTGTAACACTCAATAAATGCATCAGGGCATTGCAATGCTGGTTTCACAAAATGCATTGCTGTTTGGAATGAGTATGTAAGTGCTGTTTGTAGTTTTTGTTTGTTTTAATAATAAGAAATAGATTAAAAATTAGCTAGCTCATTTTGCTTTTACTGAAGCTAAGAATGTAGTAACTGTCAGCCTACATCTTTCATGCTACATACCAGAAGTACTTGCAAAGAGCTCTACCATTCAGGAGTAGTTGCAACTGGAAAAATGTTTTAAATTCTGCATGAATGAGAATGTATACTAGATGTTTGGTATACAAAGTTTTAACAGTTCAGGTTTAACAGTGGATCCCGGGTTCAATCCTCAAGTACTGTAACTGTCTGTGGAGTTTGCAATGGTGCGATGATTCTTTTATAGTACAGCTAACATTAAGTATAGGTTACATTTGTAATACTTCACCTTCTGGCTTCAGTCTGTGAAACATGTATGCAGACACTAAACACACTGTATATTGTTCCCTCAAACACTATTTGTTGGTACTTCTGAATTTTTGCAAGTGTAGGAGCATTCTGAATTGGGTGCACCAGAGATACCTGATGAAATATAATGAGCTGTTTCATCTTTAGCATATTGTTCATTTGTTTGCTGTATTTGCTTGCTGTTGTTTTTGTGAAAGCAGGTGATTCATAAAAAAGGTGAAACATAGGGGAAGCCTTTGCAGAGTCCTGCAGAGGAGAAACAGTGCAGTAGTGTCAGACTATGTCATAATACTAGTTTATGCACTTACATTTTGAATAAATGTTATGGGGGCACTTGAACGCAAATTCACAGGCAGATTTTTCTTCTAAGTCTGCCCCTGAAAAAATGCTACCTAGGAAAATGAGGTTAAATGAGGTAAATTTAGCTCAACTAGAATAACCTTTAGTCATAAGACAGCAGTGCACTAGTGCTAAGCTTTACAAATATGGAAAGAGATTCTCCAAGCTTAAAGAATGATTACTGTATTTCGGTTTGAATCTGGCCATAGGCCCGATTCGATTTAGCCTAGCAATGACATAGTTTTCTTTACTTTGCACATTGAGCATTTTCCTTGATTACTGCTCAGTAGTGCTGATAGTAGTTGTGAAAACAGCTTTACTCTGAAAGCAAATTAAGACACTGTACATCCTGCCAAAAAACAATGAAGAAGGATGTAGGAGCACTCCAGTGTAATCAAACATGCAATTCAAAATGGTTTTCTAACATTATTCAATGAACATCATAATTTTTTTTTCATCATTTTCCCCATACCACCTTCAATTTCATGTTTCTGTGTTCACTTTCAGTCACTGCTCATGTGTCCATGGGTGTATGTGTGTTTGGTTTTGTATGTGTTTTATGAGGTTTTATTTATTGCTCAGGGGATGCTACATGATCAGGTCTAACAGAATTCCTAGTGAAAATCATTTCTTTGCTTTGTGTTTTGGATATCATTCTATTCACACCGGACGGAAGGTGGTTTATTATCCCACAGCATGATGGAAAGGCTCTGCTCATAAGCCTGTTTTTTTATTACAAAAACTTTTAATGGGATCCAGACAATGACAATTATCTGCAGGCAATTCACTTTTTTGAATGAGGTCCCATTAATTGCATTTACACACATTCAAATGAAGTATGTCAAATGCTTTTAGTCACCGATTCCCAAACTAATTTGCATGGTAATGAATAAATTTCTTTGGGATCTGAAATGGTCCCCAAATGCATTTGGGCTCTGGATGGAATATTATGATCATGGCATTCTTAGACATTCAATAGTTTCATTTTTTTTTCATATTAATGTGTTACACCATGTTGTAAAGTTGTGGTTTAAACAGAATGTACAATGACCTGCATCATGGGAACTCAATGAAATCATAACAGAAAGCATGGTACTGAAAGAAGCACTCAGAAATGAGCTGGGGAGAGCTGTATTCAAAGCTCAGTTAATAATTTTTAATCTCTTTACAATTAATAAAATAGATTGAAGCAAACAAACAGGAAATGTATTACATGCTACATTCAACAGTAACAGAATCTCAATGAGTGCCCAGTTTGCATTCATAAAGTAGTCTGTCTGTAAGCTTTGTTAGTTGGCTTTGGTTTAATATTACCTTTTCAATATCTCAAGTCTGAAAGAAGCTTAGAAATACAGGCCCACACCTCGAGGTGGCTTTAAAAATTTCATACCAATCATGTCATGTGTGATGAACCATAAGAGGAGACTAAATAGAAATCGCTCTAAGAGATTCAAGAATGTATTTGTAGTATTAACTAAATAATGCAAAGAGGGAGGAGAGAGAAAAAAAACCCTCAAACAATTCCAGCCTCCAGGCACAAACAGTATAAGCTCAGCTGGGGCAACTGGGAAATAAATACCTCAGGACTTCCTAAGGAAATGGCATGTCATAGCAACATGTGGGTTATCTGTGATGGACCAGAGAGAGAGAGAGAGAGAGAGAGACTGAGAGAGAGACCGAGAGAGGCATATGGAGGGAGGCATCAATTCCTAATCTCTCCTCATCACTGTTACTGTGTCAGCAGCACTGGTCTCCAGCAAACATCCTTTTCTCATTTTTCACTTCGCTCTTCCATACCAGTCATGATTGTTGCCTAAGCAGAAGTTCCACTGGGAATAAAAGATATAACCCCTCCCTGCGGTGGAACTCCTCTCTGAGGGACTAAATGCATAACCATGGATAAACATCCTGCATCAAGCAGCTCTAATTACAGCATGCTGGCATTCCTCTCACCTCTAAAAGGATATCTCAGAATGCAATGCTTTAACTTATGACCTGCTGTCACTTTGTCTTCATAAATTAGCCTGTCAGGAGTTTCTTTCAGCTGCCCTGCCACCCGTGGGAGGCCTCAAAGAGCAAATTGAGCAGTCGACCTTCAAATCTAGAAGCCAATCTTAATTCTCCCCTCTGATCAATGGTTGCGATGAAGTGGGAGGATGGGAGTGAAAGCCAAAGAAAAAGAAATCTTTATAGGTTTGCCTCTGATTAAAAGATCCATGGTCAGTGAAGACAGATGGTAAAATGTCTGGATGATATCAATATTTAGTGTTATGTTAAACATCCAGTAAAGTTTGAATTAAAAAAAAAAAAAAATTCCAATGAATACACGAGATTGTCTGAAACTGCCAGTCTTCCTTGCCAATCAAGCAGATCGAAACATAATGGTGTCAGTAAGGAATCATCAATCAATCTCATCCTTTGTTCAATGGATGATCTCACCTGGCTACTCTAGACTCATACATAAGGACTTCTGCTCTAATTATAAAGCCTGTGATGCTCATATTGAACATCCTTCAACACACTTAGTACTGTTTCACTTTATAGTGTACAGAGTAAAGGTTTAGACTCCCACTATCTGACATCACCCAGTAGAGAATGAGCTACCTTTCTTCCTCATTTCGTCTCAGGGAGTTTTTCCTTAACACTGTTGCCTCTGGCTTGCTCATCAGACATCTAAATCTAAATCTATGTCTGGGTTTCTGTAAAATTGTTTTGTGATATTTTCTATTGTTAGAAGCATTATACAGATAAAATTGAATTGAATTAAATTCAGAATCAGGACTGTTTTGTGAAACAGACATGTTGGATTTATCAGAAGTTACTAGGTTAGCATTCACTTGCTAGTTTTCTTTCACCCAGTAGGTTAAGTGTTAGGCAGACCAGTTCCAGTAAGAATGTAAACTTTTGAATAAAGCTATGTCATCAGGACAAGCACTATCAGCCTTAGATTATGATTGATTACTCAAGCTTTACTCAAGATTAGAACCTCTCAATTTACATTGAAATGGAAGAAAGTCTATGTATACAGTCCAATGTAAGTCATCATTTATTCATACTTTGTACTGCATATTATGTGCCCATGAGACCAACATTAATCTAATTAGAAAGCAATCAAGGATTTAGGTTCCATGGGATTATTCAAGCACTCAAATGCAGGAATGAAGACGGTTTCTATTATGTGTGAAATTGCTAGCATTTATTTGCCAAAAAAAGTTACCAGTTCAAATCCTAGCACTGTCACGCTGCCAGTATGAGAACCTGAGTAAGGCTCTTATTGTGTTGTCACTAAAATCATTTTTCAAATGAATGAATAAAAATGGCTTTTTTCTGGAGTTGTGCTGTTGTATTGCTAAGGTGAACAGGCTGCTGCAGAAGCTTGCTGTATGTTGTAAACTAAAGCCTAAGCTTTATATGTAACCACCAAGAGTTGGATCTGTTTCTGTCTTTCCCACATACTATAGATAAGCAGTGTATGTCATCTTTAATACTCTTTGCCAGATCTCGGGAGAGGTTGTGTTCAGCGCAGCCATTGCACCATAGACTACACAAAGCCCTAAAGTTATTTCAGTCCCCTTAACAGTGTCTTTACAGCCTGCATGGGCTGAAGTCTGCTTTTAAACATTTTTAGTGCTCTGCATGCCTTGCTGGAAGCTACTCAGCCATTGGACTGTGCATAGGATCACTTGCACTACCAAGTAAAACCTATTATTTCTGTGCAGTTCCAGAAGAGTCTCCTCATTCTCTTCTCTTCTATTTATCTTCTTGTGGGGGGGGGGGGGGCGCGCCGGCCGGGCGGGCGGGCGGGGGGCGGGGCGGGGGGGGGGGGGGAGAGGAAAGAAA
>CM075020.1:13512865-13535422 GCA_037576675.1 Pangasius sanitwongsei | reverse complement strand
ACCAATTAAAACCTTTTTTTTCTGTGCATTTCCATTATTTTTTCCTCATTGTTTTTTTTTTTTTTTTCCTTCTTGTCCCCCCCCCCCCCCCCCCATTGCCCCTCTATGTGTCAATCATTCAAGCTAAGGAGTACAATACAACAATAGAGCTTGTCATTAACTCATCAGCAGTGTGTGTGAGAGAGAGAGAGACGGAGAGAGAAGCTTCCATTTCCCAATCACACTGTTTACATCTTCAGGTTAATTGTTGTTCCTGGCCACAGTAGATGTGTGTGAGAGAACAGGATGATGGTAATGCGTCTCAGCATCTTGTGCTGATTCCTTTGTTCTACGCTGTCAATAAGCAGGAGAAAGATGCGCACACTCTCATCAGGAGTGCCAACATTCATTTGCAAACGTAACATTTACCATCTCTCCCCATGATTTGTCTCTTAAGAATGGATTATGCTTAATTAAATAGTTGATTATGAACGAGAGGAACGTGATGACACTTCCACATGTTTTCCTTGGATGAAAATAATTTCTTATTGATCTACATGACAGTAATGAATTTGTTCCTTTTTATTTAGCATTTTATATCTGATCTCCTGCTATGAGCGGTGATACATGGGATTAAAATTTTAATCCTACAATATCAATGCTGCAGATTAGGAAATGCTTAGTAAGAATTAAAAAAAAAAAAAAAAAAAACCCTTCATCAAGACATTAAAACAGGAATACAGTAAAACTATTAAGGACAATTTAATTAATACTATTCAAAGGTTCATCAGCCGAAGTTGATTTATTTACGTGTAACAGCATGTCCCGAAGTATTGTTTTTTGTCTGATACCACACCACTTTGGAATCTATTACAATTTTTAATTCAAAGAGATACTTTAACTCAAAGAGATAATTTTGTGCCAGTCTATTCAAAGCTTTAAAGACAAAAAGTAGGATTTTAAAATCAATTCTGTATTGGACTGGCAACCAGTATAAAGAGAATAAGACAAGGGTAATGTGTTCATATTTCCGGGTACAAGTCAGACATCTAGCAGCTGCATTTTGAACAGTTTGTAAATGATTAATGTAAGATTGGCTTATCCATATATATAATGAGTTGCAGTAGTCATGTCGAGATGAAACAAAAGCATGTATCACTGTCTCAAACTCTACAAGTGATAAAAAAAACTCTTAATCTTGGTTAGGAGTCTTAATTGAAAAAAGCTAGATTTAACTACTGCATTTATCTGTATGTAAAATTTCAGTGCAGAATCAAATGTGACACCCAAATTTTTCACATAGGGTTTAACATACTAAGATGCCAAATTTCCCAAATATGCCTGAGTTGCCTGAAGGCCCAAACACAATAACCTCTGTTTTACTCTCATTTAGATTTAAGAAATTTAAGGACATCCATGACTTCATATCCAGCAGGCAAGCAGATAAGGACTTCAAGCCATTTTTGTCATTATACTTCAAGGGCAGATAAATTTGACTGTCATCTGCATAGCAGTGAAGCATAGATCCCAAGGGAAGCATGTATAGTGAGAGCAGAACAGGGGCCAGAATGGAGACTTGACGAACCCCACAGGTCAGAGTGGATTTGGACGATGAAAAACCATCAATACAAACTGAAAAGGTTCTATCATCCCAATAAGATTTAAACCAATTGAGAGCACGACCTTTAATGCCCAGACATTGTTCAAGGTGTAAAATAAGAAAACTGTATTCTATAGTATTGAACGCAGCACTTAAGTCTAAAAGCAGCAATATCACAGAATCCTCTGAATCGACAGAAAACTTTGCAATTGAACAAGAATAACCTTCTCTAAAACTTAATAAATAAAGAACTAAAAGGTAAATGTATAAGTATGTATAATATAAGGTGTGGGTATTGGTCTAATAGACCACACGTATTGGTCTAAAATTAGACTAATCTAGTCAAGTCTAGTCAAGATTTGACTTTTTAAGCAGGGGTTTAACAGTTGCATGTTAGCTAGTTAACTTTATTTAGCTTACAAATTTACAAATGATTTTATGGACAGCTGGCTGGGCTTTCTATCCTCAGTGTTGTAATTGTAAAACTTTGTCTTGAAAGTGCCCACAAATAATAACATTGTAAGCAGGAAAGTATATATATATATAGGTACATATGTCCTGTTAGTGCAGGCTAGGCCACCACTTAGGATCATCTAGGCACTGACAGGACAGCAAGCCATAATGTACTTATAGAGTTACACCATTTGAAAGTGTTAGCTTAGCCAAATAGAATTCAATGTCTGTTAGTGCTAATCCATAATAATACATGGATAACATATTAGCTAATGTCTGTCTGATTCCTCAAATAAAATTCTTGATAATAGATACTGCAGTCAGATTATAACCAAGTAGTGACAGATTGCTAGGCTACTAAGGTCTTTTTGCAACCAGGTTTTTTGTTTGTTTGTTTGTTTGTTTATAGTTTAAAGGGTTCTATTAATACTAATCATTATTTCTAAGAGGCAATATTATTATGAAAGGATTTGCAGAGAATTGTAAGGTAATTGGCATTAATTATCTACGCTGACACAAACCGGTGTCTGTACTACATGCATACTGTATCTTAGCTAAGGTTTATAAGTGACAAGTCCTTGTTCAGACTTCTGTGCACTCTATCTAGACAGAGTGCAAATGCCTGTCCAAGTCTGTGTTTATTTGGATGTGAATATGTGAATGTAAATTCTGCATGATTTGAAGGGTAAGTGGCTGTCACTCACTTGGTCTGTAGGGAGAGTGTATTCAAAAGTGCTAAGAAGTAGTTTAACAGCACTTACAGTCAGGAAGGCAGCCTCTGTCAGCTCATCCTGCCAATAAGGCAATCTCAGTAGATTTCAAAAAGCTCGAAATTGTGCGTGTGTGTTTAAAGTTTAAACTCCAAGGAGACCAGGTTGTATGTACTCAGTATCTCATGTGTCTGATAGCACTGTATCTCTCTCCTTGTGGCTTTGCCTCTCTCTCTTTGTGGATGGTGACTGTGATAGATTGAGCTATTACTGTGCACTCTAAGTTCTAAGTTGTTTTTCCATGTCTTAAGTGCACAATCAGTCCGTTTGGGATGGAAGCTGTCTGATTTCCCTAGTCGCCTGTACATCTCAGTATGTAAGTATCTGTATGTGTATGCATATGTACTGTAGGTAACTCACATTTCCATTGAAGCATTAGAGAAGATAACAGAGCAAATAAAATAGCTGCAACTTTTAAATAAAGACTAGATACTGTATCTACACCTGATACTTATATCAGTGATCACAACCAATTTCTTCTCAATTTACACTTCTAAAGAATTCTTTTCCTTAGGCATGGCACATATATTCGGTTCCAGAACTATTAATTAGCGCCCTTGGTAAAGATGGGTTAAAAAAAACCAAAAAAGTTACAAAGGAAGATTACTGAAGGAACATTGAAGTACATTTATTCTAAGAAGATAAAAAAAAAAACTTTTCTCAAAAAAATTTCAACAATACCATATGTCACGCCATCATTTAGTATGTTGTGCTAACAGTACTGAGTCTTTAAAAGCACTGAGTGTTCTGCTATAGTGCTTAAAGATCCAACCATGACCAAGCTGTAGTCTCTTGAAAGATGCAGCCAAATTTTCTTTTAAGATCTCTTGGTATGTCATGGAGTCCATGATGCCAGAAGGTTTCCAGTTCCTTTGCAGGAAAACAGCCATACAAAATCACAAATCCTCCTCTATACTTAACAGTGGGGGTTGGGTTTGTTTTTTTGTACAACCATCCTTCTTTTTAAGCCAATCCCACCTTGAGTTGCGAGAAAGCTCTATTTTTGCAGCATGCTGACCACTCTAGTGTCTAGTAAACTCCAAGTGCTTATGTTTGTGTTTGTGAAAATGCTTTCTTCTGGCCAACCTTCCAGATTGTTTATGACAAAAAAGTGGTGTTTGGAGACTTGGTGACCCCACAATCATCTTCTGTACATCTGTAACTGTGCTTTGTATAGACATCTTACTTTTCTAACTGTGAAGAAGGATGAATCTCTAATAATTCAGGAGCTGACTATATCTATTCGAATTAACTGTTTTTGCTCTTGATGATAACTAGTAACTTAGATCCAGTCTGTCATATTAACTCTGCATAACTCTATAAGTGCAACCCAGTGTCAGTAACATTCACATTTGACATTAGTAAAAATGACTGAGGAGGAACAGTGAGGAGAGCTGAAAGAAGGGAAAGTACTTTTAAAACAGGCTGAAAAGCTACATGCAGGTATGAAATGCCCTCTGTTCTGAAGTTCTGCAGTGCAGAGGAAAGAAAAAGAGTGTGGTAGAGAGCTGAAGGAAGGCTCTGATCAAAGCCTTGCTAATAAATGAAATTAGAGCAGCTCTAATAAACAGGGATGAGGAATCCCACCGAGAAATTAGTCTTGCGCCTGTTGGACGGAATGAAGGCTCACTGCTGAGCTTAGCCCACAGACATGATTAAAATAGTAGAATGATTCCAAATACAGTGCTGCTGCATAGCATGGCTTCAGTGTCAATAATTGTCTATAATCACTGTAAGTACATCCACACAAGTTCGTGTTTCACTTTATAAGTATTCATATTATAAGCAATCTTATATTATCATACACAGATCAGACATTAAAGCTACATTAATGAAGCTGTAATTGTTTCTTCTTTCTCACTAAATAGAAAGACCAAGATCATAAGGGAACAGACTGATATGGCACTTCACAGCTCAGTTAAGTTCACTGTGCTTATCCTCTTGCAAAGTGCTCTCCCTGACTGTCTGATTGAATGATTGTCTGATCAAAGCGTGAGGCACGCAATTTGCGTCCAGAGTGGGCTTAGATAACAACGTTGTACTAGGCTTGAGAAATGTCACTGCTGCTGCATGCCCCTTTTCTCTCCCAGCTCTGATATCCTGCCATCTGGCTAGTTGATGTTTCCAGCTCCAGACAGAGCTTCCCATCCCAGACCGGAGGATTCTACTAGTGACTTGGCAGCTAAAGCAGTGATGGCTTATGAGAATTTCTGGAGTTTCCTTTGTTCCATTCACAGGTGTGCTTTTATTAAGACCACTTTAGACAACATTTTGCCCATTGATGTTATATTGTATCTGTATTCCAATATGTTTTTTATTGCCATTTCCTCCTTTTGGAACCCCTATCGCCAACTTAAGGGCCTTTATATACTTTATCAGCTCATGTGAAGTCCATTAGGGGAGCCTTTGGAGGCCTGAGGGATTGAGTCAGCATAACTATAGACTTCAGCCTCAGCACTTACCCTGAAGGCATTGTGTTTTGTTGTAATTGGCTTCACAATACAGTGCAAAAAATGCCAGATGAAGCTGTTTATATGTTTAAGCAGGAATAATAAATAATATATCAACATTTGTATGGCCAGCAACTCTATCTGAATGTATAACATTTGTTGTACTTTCATTTACTCTGCTAGCTATTTGGTGATGTGACACGTTACTTAGCTTGAAGAAAACTGACGACACAAATCACCAAAGAAATCACTTTAGCTATATTGTTCTTGATGTATCACCCCACACTATGTCAATATCTTTTTACAAACAAGCCCATGTTCTGCATATTGGCTTGGCAATAATATAGTCCTGAAAATAAAGCCAGCAGTGCCCGTATGTCAACTGTTGTGTCTGGTTCAGGTACATTCACTCAGCAACTCAGTACAATTTTCTCTGTCATGTCAAAACAGATGTTTCTTTTTCCCCTCCTCTGAAAGGCAACTGAATGTGCCTTGGATTTCTGTTGCTTAGAGAGCAGCAGGACTTTGCCTCAGAGGCAGTACAGGGAAGCTGGGGGGCAAGGTATTATTATTTTATTAAAGATGGCTGCCCTTCTTTGCCACTTTCCTGTTGTGCTACAAATAACTGTATCATCAAGGTGGCTTCTAGTTTCCCCTTTATCTCCCAGGTCCATTGTGCTCAGTGGCAGACCTTGCCTGGTGGCTTCAGTTATCCTAATCTTTAAACCAGAGAGAGAAGACTGGCCACTGGCTGTCACAAATGATTGGTGGAAAAGGAAACGACAGTTAATCTCTGTGCTTTCCTGAACTGCCATTCTCATTATTGTTACCCTTCACAAATAGTGTTGGGTTGTGGTCAAGTTGCCAGTGAGAAAGCCTAGATACTTGGAAAAAAAGGGACCAGGGTAGAATTTCTACACCAGGGTACTAATCTGTAATCCACCACCACCACCTCTCAGATAGTGAATGAAAGCTGCCTTGGTTATTACACCTGCAGATGAATATAAAATATCTATGATGAGTGTGAGTATAATATGAGTCTGAACGCTTATATGAAATAAATTTTCATGCAGTTGATTGAGAAAAGGCATTTTTGGTTATGTACTTACATATGAACCACTGAACCAATTTCACAGAAAATTGTGTCACAGAAAAAAGAAGTCTCTCTATAGAGATTATAGGAAAAGTCCCAGAAATTCACAAACTACACTATGTGTCCAAAAGTATATGGACATCTGAACATCACACCCACCTGTGCTTGTTGAACATCCCATTCCAAAGCCATGCTCATTAATATGGAAAATGAAGGGTCTGCCCTTTACTTCTGTAACATCCTCCGCTCCTCTGGGAAGGCTTTCCACTAGTTTTTGGGATGTGGCAGTGGGGATTTGTAGTCATTTATCCACAACAGCTTAGATCTTATCAGTCATCTGGCCTCCAATCTCTATAAGACTACACTTGCTCATTCCTAACCACAAGTCTCCTGGGTCTCTCCAATTCTGGTTCCCTAAGTGAGGCATCATTTATTCCTTACTGTCATACTTCCATTTATTGTTTTTAGTATTGTCTTCCAATTTGGTCACTTTTACAATTCCTAGTCACTTGCCAAGTTCCAGCCACCAGCTGGCAACTGTCATACCCCTATAACATGACACATTAGCTGGAGAAGGTGAAGGGTGAAGGCTAGCACATGCTTTCTCTGAGACACGTGAAACCAGCTGTGGCATCTTTTTGAACTGCTACTCATGAAAGTTCTCTCTATCTCCCAGATCCACCATCATAGTGCAGCCAAACACACTCAGAGGAAATCGTTCATTGCAATCTTCTGCATACATGAGCTCACATGCACTCCATGAATGGCCAATCTCCTGACATTATAGCAAATGCTTTTTCGTTATGCCACTCAAGAGCTCTTTATTTAATCCACACAATCATACATGCACAGGCATTTGAGCTGCTCAAGTTAAACAATAATAATCACATTTGGACCTTTCAGTGTAATTAAATTGCGTGCTCCCCACAGGTAGTCCTATGAAAAATTAATCATCACGAGTTTTCCATGGTCTTGCAATTATTTATGTATGAGTGGAAATTAAATAAAGCTCAACAATAAACTGTTTACGATCCCACTTCCTTTCCCACTGCATTGCATGATGACCAAAGGCATTGGCATTAATTGGAATGCGTGTATTTTAATTGTGTGCTTGTAACAGTTGAATAATATAAGATGGTTTTGAGAGAATGTAAAGAATTCATCAAGAAAGTTGACATACAGACAGTGAGAGACAGTGTCAAGGCAATCTCCACTTTGTTTATTCTATTTCATTGTTTTGGTGGTTTGGACTTAATAGGCTTTAATACAGTCCTCATCCAAAAAGGTAATAACTAGCAAAAAAAATTCATGCATGTAAATACTCATACATGCACATGCTCAGACACTACACACAACAACAACAACAACAGCAACAACATAATATCCAAACCACACACAGTCTAGGAAACATGTGGCTGTGTCCCTGAGGATTCTTATCACGAATGGTTTACAGCATTGGTTCCACCCCACTGCCGTCTGTATGCATTAAGATAATAAAATGCCCTGCCGTTTGCACTTAGGGAGGACGTGAACTGTCAAGTAGGGCAGGGCACTGCAGTATTTGTGCAACTGGAGCTGGAGACAGTGAGGCAAGATAGAAAGGGAAGTCCACTGAACTTCACTCATTTGTTCCCTCTCTTTCTCACCCTGTGGCTGCAGATAGCAAAGCTGCTTTTCAACACGGCATCACTGAACTTAAGAGAAATGGTTTTAATGGCACCAAAAAAAGAAGCCTTTGGGAGAAAAGAAAGGTGAAGGCACAGCAAAGATATATATATATATATATATATATGTAATATTTTGGAAATTATGCAGTATAAAATATTACTGCAGCGATGAAGTCACCTGTACATAGAAATAGTTGAGGAACTCTTTGAAGAAACTGTTTTATAGTAAAGTGTTTGTATTTGCAATAGGCCCACACAAATGCTTTTCCACAATCTTATTGCAGGTTCGGCTGTGTGGTTTGAAAAACAAGTCATTACTGTGAATAATGAAGTGCTCTCCATTCCAGAAGAAGAAGAGGATGAGAACAAGTAAGAGACAGAGAGAGAGTGAAGA
The DNA here is from genome assembly GCA_037576675.1 of Pangasius sanitwongsei. Taxonomy (NCBI): domain Eukaryota; kingdom Metazoa; phylum Chordata; class Actinopteri; order Siluriformes; family Pangasiidae; genus Pangasius; species Pangasius sanitwongsei. The sequence goes on along the minus strand of CM075020.1, from coordinate 13,527,016 downwards.
GTGGACATACTCAACAAAGAAAAGATCCAATTACAACCCATGCCAAAAGGCCTGGCACGTCAGACCTGCACAGAGACTTTGAAACACCACACTGCCAGGCTTATGAGGTCAAAGGGTAGTGGTGGTCAAAGGCACTTCAGAAACACCATCTCTTTAAAAGATGAAAAGTGTCACAGCAACCAGAGATACATTTTTAATCTTGTTAGCAGCTGTGTGCTGTGACCTTTAGGGTGGCTAGACATTTTGCAGCTCAGGTCTTTTATCCTTTTTCTTTCTATGCGAAGAATAAGGCAGCTTCTGAAACACATAAACCATGAGACAACTATATTAAATCCCTGCAGGCTGGATACTGAGCTTTACAGGGAAAGAGGTTTCAAGGGACACTTTCTCTGCATTCCAATACGCTTTCTAATGTGCTCTTATCAAGCTGTCCTTGCCATTTCCCCTTGGGGGGATCCCCACACAGTTTTAAGGGCTGTTCCAATACTTTATTAACTTTAGTGAAGTTCATTAGATGAGCCTTAAGAGGCCTGAGGGATCAAGTCAATATAACTGTAGATCTCAGAAGCAGAACTTGCTTGGAATGCATTGCTCTCAGATCCAATTTCCCTTTTAAGCACTGCAAAAGTCAGATACAGCTGTTGTAAGTGTAAACAAGACTAATAATCTATTTAAAGGTGCAATTTCTACACATTAAAGGCTTTTTAAACATTTTCATTGCAATTGCGATTCATCTCAAAGGCAGCTGAGGGCTCTACACGTGACAAACTGCTGATTTAACATTTAGAAAACTAGATCTAATTTTTGATTTGTTGCATTCAAATACATAACCATCTACATCACAGATAACATAACTTTTTATTTGAATAGTACAGAGTAGATGGTTTATCATTGTTTAGCAAATGAGGAATCATCACCTTTTTACAGCAGTGTCCAACTATGCACCCGGAAATCTATCCTTCTTACATATAATACTTGTTACTTGTAAGTAAGGAATAAAACATTATGTGTGGCATGCTGTTATAAGAAAATAATCAATGGTGGGGATGTATGATGCCATTACCACCCCAAACTTGATTATTTTCCAATAAAAGCATGCCCTGAAATGTTTTGTTCCTCTTAAACCACAGCAATTTGCCAATGTTAACCATTTTTATTAGTAAAGAATATGAAAATATAGCTTGTAACGTTCCAATGAAATCACTATGTGCAAAACGTTATCTGTCCTGAAGACTTTTTTGGGCCAGAAAAACTTTAAGTTACAGTTACATGTTTTTTTAATCTGTTTATATGGAGCTTCCACCATGCAAGTCCCTATGTAACATATTATGAATGAATGCATTAACCTGTGATTTGCCTGCAGCCAGAGCTACTGACTCATTATAGAGAACATCTAGCACCTTATCCCAAAATTTTTGTATATCTGGACATTCCCAAAGCATATGCATCAATGTGCCCAGGTTCCCTGGCCCACAAAAATTACAGTAAATAAGGGTGGGGTGATAAGCCAATGATGTGTCGTATTTGTGTGGTTAAATATGCTCTGTGGATAATTTAAAATGGATGAACTGATGGTTAGGATTCGTAGATTTATGGAATGTATTGTCCCACACTTGTATTGTTTCCCAGTCAATATTTCTATTTGGAGGAGCCAGATCTGATAACCATACATTTGCCTTAGGGAAAACATCATCACACAGATGTTTTCCCTAAGGCAAACGTACGGTTGCCTTAGGGAAAGCATCTGTGTTATGATCTGTGAGACAAACGTAGAGATAAGAAACAGTTCCTTTCCTTGGCGCATTGAGAATCCATTTCAGTACCGGATGGGTTTGAAGGTCTGTGCCACAAAGTACCTTATGGGCTTTTAAAGCTGCACATAGTTTTAAATAAAGAAATAAAGTATTGCGGGAAATATTAAATCTTTTAATTAATTCTTGAAAATCCCAGAATGATTCCTCTCCTTTTAAAAAAGGTTGTCCACCAGAAAGTAAATTCAAATTGGGCCAGATAGGGGTGTGAGTATGCCATGTAGTTTTAGTTGCGAAAGAAGCTTCTATCTTTTTAAACGTTTGGAGTATGTAGGATAGTATATGCCCATAGTATAATGAGCACTTCCATTAGGAGAGGCCAGAAAATAAAAAATCTTGTAAACGAATTGGAGATATGAGCTCTTTTTCTATTTGTTTCGGGGCAAGATATTCATTTTTAATGTTGACATTCAGACAGGTGGTGATGAAGGTAGAAATAACCATCTCTGAATATCAGACTCAACTTTTTCAAAAATTGACATATAATTAATTTTCGAAATGAGGGGTACAGTGAGTCTCAACTCATTCCCCAAGTATTTTACTTGTGTTGATATCAGAATATTATTAGAAAGAGAGAAATTAGAGCCATCTGGATTGAGAGGCATCAAAATAGATTAGCATGATTAATTTTAAATCCAGATAGCATGCCAAATTAGTCTATGATTTTGAGGGCATTAGGTAGGGAAAGTTGCAAGTCAGATAAAAATAACAGAGTATCATCTGCATATAAAGATATGGAGTGAACCGATGAGCCTAACTGGATTGGGGTGATAAGCTTACACTGTCTAATGAACTGCGCCAGTGGTTCTATTGATAAATTAAACATGAGAGGGGAAAGCGGGCATCCCTGTCTAGTACCTCTATAGATATTGAAAGTAAACTCTTTCAAAGTGTACCATAAGTAGCTCCATTTAAAAACCGGTCAAAAGCTTTTTCGGCGTCAACAAATAAAAGGCCACTGGGCGTTTTCAGTTTTCCAGATTCTGCAATGACATGCGACACTCGACGAACATTGCCAAACGACCTGTAACAAATCTTGTTTGATCTGGGTTGATTAAACTATGTATCACCAATTGTAGATGCCTTGCAATGACTTTAGCGTAGAGTTTTATATCCTCATTGATCCAGGAAATAGGCCTATATTTAGATCAATCTGAATGATTTTTGCCAGGTTTAGGGAGGACCATAATTAGATCAATATTAAGATCTTTGTAAAAATGGCCTTTAGCTATGGCCGCATTTATAGTGCATAGCCAAATAGGGCCTAGTAGATCCCATAGCACTAAACGTAGATCGACCAGGAGGTCATCAATTCCCAGGGACTTTCCTTTATTTGAACATATTATTGCATTGCGCAGTTCTTTCAGAGTCGAGCTGATCAGCTTCTTCCCTTGAAAGTTTGAGTAAGTTCAATTGGTTAAAAAAACCTTTTTAACTGGTTTGTGCAAGGTTGCGTTTCTGAAGTATTTATTTTTTCAAAAAATACCATGAATGTTTCATTGATGTCTGTGGGGTGTGTGATGAAACCGTTTTTTAGGATTTTTAATTGCCTGAATGTTAAATCGTCTCTCATGTTGTTTCAGTATAAGTGCAAGACGTCGACTTGGCCTGCTTCCATCTATGTAGTATCTATGTTTAGTAATATGCATTAAGTACTCTGCTCTTTGTCGTAATAAATCATTAAGTGCAGCCCTTTTGACATTTAATTTCTGTTCTGTTTCTTTGGAGAATTTATAACCAAGTTCCCTTTCTAGTTCCCCACACCTTCTCTCTAATACTGATACTTGTTCAAGATAAGTCTTTTTAAATCTAGCAGAAAAGGAGATGGCGTTGTTCCTTAAAAACCCCTTGATAGAAGCCGAAGACATGTCTTGATTGGAAACAGAATCTTGATTTAATTTGATAAATTCGGTCAATTCTACTCTCAGTTGAGATAGGAAATCCTCATTTTGTAACAAAAGAGCATTAAATCGCCATCTGGATGGTTTACGAAATGTATTAATCTGAAGGTGTGTCAGTATGGTATTATGATCGGAAACACTTTGTGGTAGAAACTCAACATTGATTAAACCTGAAAGTAGCGTTGATGAATGTAAGATATAATCAATTCTCGAGAATGATTTGTGGCACGGGGAAAAATAGGTATATTCCTTAGCTGTTGGATTCTGTATCCACCCAGCATCCCACACATCTAAATCCTTAGTAAACAGTCTCAGTGCTTTAGATGACTGAGCTTATTCCACTGCCACTGATGAGTTAGAACGATCCAAAACTATGTCAAGCACTGCACTCATATCGGATCCAATAATAGTTGAGCAGCCATGGAGAGATAAAAGAGTTTTTGTGAAGTTCGGAAAAAAGGAGGCGTCATATGAATTTGGAGCATAAATGTTGACAAATGCAATCCTTTTTCCTTCTATAGAAGTACAGCAATATACAACTCTACCATCATAGTCAAATCCTGCATCCTCAATAATGACGTTAGAGTTACGCTTAAATAAATTTACCACCCCTTTCTTATATCATATAACATGATGATACTATGGGAAAGTAATACCTGTTTTGCAATCTTTGGATGTCCCTGGCGGTCAGATGTGTTTCCTGAGGAAACGCTACATCAATCTTTTCGCTATGCAGAAGGTCTAGAACCCATGTACATTTGATAGGAGAGTTTAATCCCCTTACATTAAGAGTAAGTGTTTTTAGTCTAACCAAAATCTTTGGCTGTAGAGCACACGCAGGTTAACATACGCTGTTTTCATGCATGTTAATTAGCTTGCTGTTGAATTTTTCACAGTTGTAAACAAAATCAGAGAATATAATGGTCCTGAGTGCTTTATACACCTAAGCGGTCCAAGATATTTTTCAGCATCCTCCCGTGATTCAAAAAATATTTCTGACCCTTGTAAGTGACTCTTAATGATGCTGGGTAGATCAGGAAAGTTTCAGTGCCTTTCTGGTGAAGCTTTGACCTAATGGCCGAAAACACCTTCCTTCTGTGCACTGTCTCATGACTGTAATCCGCATAGAATTCTAGACACACTGCTTCGGGCAGAGTGGGCTTTGATTTTCGTGCTCCTTAAAGGATGGCTTGCCTGTCTGGATAGTGGAGAAGCTGAAATAACAACATTCATGGTTTGGATGAGTTGGAATTTGAATGCATTCGATGGCCTCTGTCTATCTCAATCGGGTGTGAGTACACCGAAAGGTTGGGGATCTATTTAGGTAGCATTTTCTGTAGAAAACCAACAGGGTCATCTCCTTCCATTCTTGATGGTAGAGTAACCAAACGAACATTATTGCAACGTGGCCTGTCTTCCAAGCTGAGACAGGCAGAGATTCTTTTTTTTGTTTTCTGTTAACTGCCTTGGAGGTTATCCATTTTCATTCTAATTGTAGCCATACTTTCCTTCAACGAATCCAGCTCCTCTTTCAATGTTCGGAGAATGACAATGTTTTCTTTAATATATTCATTGAAGGGGTTGAGAGCAGGCTTAATTGCCTCCGTCAGCATGCAGGAAACCATTTCGTGCATAGCCTCTTGTTGCGCCTCTATTGCACGGCTAACAATTGTGGCCATGTCTTTGTCGAGCATTTTGAGACGTTTGCAGCCAGCTGTAGATTTTTGAGGAGACATTGATTTTTTGCCAGTTGCCATTCTTACTAGGAGAAATGTTCAGCTGCCGAAAACAGTTTATCTTTCCTTAATATGAAAATATACCTTCAAAAAAAGGGGGGTTTTAATCAGGAGCTTAGTGCCGAGCTACCATCTTGCTGCGTGCGCCACTGGAAGTCCTTTACCACATAATTTATGTATAAGCTACATAAAATAGATTTATCAACAGTTTATCGAAATGAATATCTTACTTTTAAATTAACCTTATAGGAAAACTGATTACCAAAAGGCTCATCAGAAAAATCTGTAAAGTTATATCACCAATGTTCTGTGAGTTGAAAGTAAGAAGACTCTATAGATTCTCTAAACACCTTAGAAGCCCAGGTGGATAACCAACAAGTTTCATAAAGCTTCAGATCACATCTTCTACTCCTGAGCTTTTTCTTGACCCCTCTGCTCTACTTGATGCGAGGTTGTACAATCAGAAAACCCCATTTATCTATCTCTCATTCACAAATGCACACACAAGTCTCAAGAGTGCTATTTGTGAGCTCTCTGGGGTGTTGTTCTCAGAACCAATGCCATCTCTGGTGTGAAAGTTGAGACTCTGCCTCAAATTGTTCTGTGAAGAAACATATCATTCATTCCTCTTCAGTATCTGTTTTATCCTGGTCAGGTTCGTGGTGGTTTAGGAGCATATCCTGGGAACACTGGGTGTGAAATGGGAATACAACCTTGATGGGATTCCAGACCATGCAGGGCACCATGCACAAACATTCACACCTAGGGGTTAATTTAGCATAGCCAGTCCACCTAACAGCATGTTTTTAGGAGGTGGGAGGAAACTGGAGAACCCAGAGGAAACCCACAAGGACACAGGGAGAATATGTGCAACTCCACACAGGCAAAGGTACCTGGAGATATGCGGTGGCAACACTACAGAGACTAGATTTGCTCATAATGCTTGGACACAATTTTGCTTTGATGCAAAAAAGTAGACATGGAAGCACAACTGGACCTGTGTTTTCTAGATGGCTGACATATTGCACTGTTACACAACCTGTACATCCCATGGATGCTCAATTGGATTGAGATCTGGGGAATTTGGAGGCCAAGTCAACACCTTGAACTCTTTGTCATGTTCCTTGGGTGCCCATGATCCTGTTGCCGGTTCACCTGTTGTCCTTCCTTGGACCACTTTTGGTAGGTACTAACCTCTGCATATCAGGAACACCCCAAAAAAACCTGCGGTCAATTTGGCCCTTGTCAAAGTCGTGCAGATCCTTAAGCTTGCCCATTTTTCCTGCATTTAACACATCAACTTCAAGAACTGACTGTTCAATTGCTGCCTAATATATCCCACCCCATGACAGGTGCCATTGTAACAAGATAATCAATTATTGACTTTACCTGCCAGTGGTTTTAATGTTATGGATGAGTCTATTGAAAGCCAAGGTCAACTGATTAAAAATGTGGAATCCGGTGTGGGTCCTGCTTGAATGGAATGAAAACCTGCACCCACACTGGCTCTTTGTGGATAAGACTGGAAACCCCTAGCAATACCATCTGAAAAAGAAAAACCAGCTGTTTTCATATCAAAATAAAGAAAATAATAAAGTATATTAAGTCTCCAAATAATTATCCCAGCATTGATATTTTATTCATCATATCAATTGCCTCTGATGTTTAGAGAAGTGAGAGAGAAGAGTGAGAGGCAGATGGCTGGAGAATATCTTAAAATGAGAATTAAACATTTCCAAATGCCATTTTTTTTTCTCTCTATCTGTCTCCCCGGTGATGAATGAGGGAATAGAATGATCTTGACGACCATACAAATATTATGAAAGTCGATGCTTCTTCTTTCTCTACGTTGGCTGGGTTAACAGGCTGTGACTGAAATGTTTGATGGGATGAGTGCAGAGTAAACAGAGAGAAACGTCTGTGGCAGAGTGGAGAAGGATGTAGGGAATGTTTGCTGATGTTATGATTGTTTTGAACTTTCTTTTCCTTAAAGTCTTGACTTAAGCAGACGAATGCTTTACTTAATTGCATAATTTCCTATAGTTTCCACTGTCTTTTGCTACCTTCAACTTTGCAAGATTGTGTGTGTGTTTGTGTGCACTTGTTAGTGTCAGCTTTATATTCTCAATTAGAAAGCCTCATCCTCCCATCACTCTTTCTCTAGCTAATTAAAAGCTAGAAGCCCGTTCATTTCCTGTGCTCACGAACAACCAGGCAGCTTAAAAGCTGTGCTGCGGACTCATTGCAGACGGATGAAAATGGAGCTCAGCATGCTCACAGTTCTGGTGTATTTAAGGTTTCTGACACCAAACAAGATTTGTGCCCATTACTGCTGCTGCTGGAAATTGCTTCCCTGGTGGCACCGAGCCGCGCTCCAAATAAATGATGGTCAGGCTCGGCTGAACTTGAAATAAAGGCTTGTTTGGTTCTGCTGGGTCTGTGTAGCTTTTGCTCTGGCCATTCATATGGGTCCTCAATCATCACTCGAATTCACATCCATTCTCTTTTTTGTCCCCTCTGTGAGGTACTTATTCTCACACCAGATTACATGATCGCTTTTCTCTATGCACAGAATGGATACCTTGTATTAGCCACATTTTTTGATTTGTCAAAAAATGGGGTTGCCAACTGATAGTATAGTAGAGATGTAACCAAATACGAATACATAATTTGGAATGAACAGATAGTTTACAAATATATATATATATGACTATGTGGTATTGGGGATTTTTGTTGTTGTTGTTGTTGATGTTGTTGTTGTTGTTAGAAAGCTTACCAGAAAGGCTCACAGGGCACCTGTTTGAGACTAGATGTTTTGCATTGGGAGTGGGATCCCACCAGAGGCAACAAAATGTGCAGGAGTGGGAGTTAATTACTTTCATGCAGGCCTTAAGCTACTAATTGGTTTATATGTTGGTAAATAAAACCAACTAAATTTGTTAGTTGAAAATATATGAACAATAATAATAACTGTGCAAAGGAACCTATATTCACAGACCATGTGGACAATGCTGGTATTTCTAGCTCTGGTGGTTTTTTCTAGAATTTTCACGTGTTTCGGCAGGCATAGTGCTAGAGTTCGTATTTAATTCAGTCACTCAGTCAGTGAGTAAATGAGTAAGAAAGGAAAGAAGGAAGGAAGGAAGGCTTTCAGTTTAGGTCATGCCCACTTCCGGTTTAAATCTGAATACAGATACAGATATTTGGAGCCCTACCCAGATACACACAGTGCTTTATTTCTCTCTCTAAAACTCACAGAAGACTACTAATCTGAGAAGTGAAAAAGGCAATACCCCAAGTATTTACTCAGCATAACAAGACAATGAAAGACAATAAGGAATTTGGTTTGTTTCTGATGACTAGGCCATTAAGACAGCACTTTTCCTTCTGGCTTCATCAGATTGATGATCGTTGCTTACATGGGATGTGTTTGATTAATAGGCTGATTAGAGCGACGAGATGCCAAACGCCTCCGCTCTGGCAGTAATAAATCTGCTGCAAGGCTTCCGCATCTCTGCAGAAGAGAAAATGAGCTCGCTAAAGCTCCTCTAATACACTCATCTGCTTCCACACCCCGGCCCTGCTGCCTGTTACTGAAATGTCTTTGAGAAACAATGAGAAATTACTGATGGTCATTATTGTAACGTTCGTGGTCCATAGAGGGGGAGGTCATAGCCATAAAGCATGATTTGAAACTGTTGATTATATTTCTGGCCAAACGACTTGGTACAGGAGAAATGTCTTAGCCATTTTCTAAGTTGGACCTGTGGGAGCGATAGGAATCAGAGCTACTGCAGTCTGTGTAGTACATGGAGTGTCTAGACATGAAGGTGTGGCATCTTAGCATTGCCAGACCACACACACACACACACACACACACACACACTACAGGCAATCTCCGGTTATTAGATGCTGCTGCTGGTTAATGCATTGTTAATGTTGCCTCAGGGTGCTCCATATAAGAGTGCACTTTGAGAACAGTGTACACTAACATTCAGCAAAGTCTCATATATCAGATAAAGTGTTTTAGGTCATGATCAGACCAGAAATCTGAGCGTTTCTACTGCATATATATTCCCTTTATGATTCTCCTATTTGTCATAACTGATTCTACAAGTCCTTGAATTCAAGGCAAATAACCATCTAACCACGTTCAATTCTTGGTGTCCTTCTAACATATCTGTTTCATCAGGCAGCATTTTTTATCAAAAGGGAATCTTGGTATGCTGTGCATTTGCGACATCCTTCAATTTCATCCCACTTCATAACTTTATGTTAGTGGCCTACCTTAGGATGGACCCCATTATTTTTCTAGTGTTGAACACAATAGGACTACAGTTTGGTCAATAACATATCTATCTATCTAGTTAATTAACATACGCTATTTACATATGTAGCTAATTAGCGTCAGCTATTTGCATCCATAGCTAGGTAACAAAAATATTTACATACATCACTAGCTATTGTAACTAACACAAGCTCCAGTATTTAATTACACAGTAAGCTAACTAGACATAACTATTTACATAGTTTACATATATTTACAATATTACATATTAAGCCAATATGCATAGTTAGCTAATTACTAGCTATGTGCATACAATGCTAGCTAACATAAGTTATTTACACACATAGCTAGCTAATTAACATAGGTAATTTACATGCATAGCAACTAAATAGATTAACAACTATTTACCTACTAAAATAAGCCATTTATACTCATAGCTAGCTAATTCACAGCAGCTATATACCTACAATACTATCTAACTAATTTAAGCTATTTACATACAGGTACGTAGCTAGCGAACTAACAGTGTATTTAGATAAAAAGCTATAAAACTAACAGAAACTATTTACATGAATAGCTAGCTACATACATATCTAGCTAACATAAGCTATTTACACACATAGCTAGCTAAATAACATAAAGTTATTTATACACATAGCTAACTAACATAAGCTATTTACATATATAGCTAACTAACCGGGGCAGTGGAAGTGCAACTATGGTCGCAGGTTCAATCCTGAGCTCAGGTTACAGCCCCTGAGGACATTTTGTACATGTTTTCCCGGGTCCACTTCAGTTTTTTTCTGGGTTCTCCATTTTCCTTCCACCTCCCAAGATAAATTTCCCTTAGGTGTAAATGAGTTTATGAATGTGTGTATGCATGGTGATCTGTGATGGACTGGCTTCACATCCAGGGTGTACTCACACCCAGCATTGCTGGGATAGGCTCCTGATCCATAAGTTAGCTAACTAACAGAAAAAAGATATTTACTTAAATAGCTAGCTAGCTAACTAACAGAAGCTAGCTACAGAAGCAGTGAGGAGGTTTGCCAGCTCTCACCAAAATTTCCAGCCCAACTACATCTCAAAAACCATGCAAAAATGATCTGAAAATTTACATGAAAAACAAATTGACTGTGGAGCACATGCATTTTTAAATTGCATTATCACCTGGTACAGACATTATCCTCTCCATAATCAATATCCTCTTTTTCCTCTGCCATTCTTTTAAATATACTATATATTATAACAGAAATCGTTCTGTACCTCACAGATACACTGTCTGCACTTACATTTTCCCTTTGTTTGCCATAGCCTATGTTTGTCAAAATTGATTAGATTTAATTCTGACTATTGGCTTTAAAACTAGATCTTGGAGGCCACAGACTATTTTTTTTTTTAACTAGCCCCAAAAACATTATGAATTCAGAATTCTCCCCTAGCGAACAGATTTATGGGATTGCCTACTATAGAGTCCATCTGTCTTTCAAATAGAACAGCCTTTATTTTTGGATCATATAAATGCTGCCTAAAATACCATCTCCTTCTGTTTAGTTCAAAATACAGTACATTCTGTTGCCATGACTGTATCATATACAATACAGACAAAGCTGTGAGCAGCATGGTTTAAAGAATTTCACTGAACACATTCATAATTGGAGGTAAAATATAATAGATAAATAACAATGAAAAACCAAAGAATAAAACATTTACTAAGAAAATTTACTAATTATACCTGTTTTAGCGGCCATTTTCAGTGATGTTGACATACTTAGGTACGTCCCAGATCTGGATCTGTTTTGCCCTCCTGAATGTTTGTGTGTGCTTTCTATTAAGTTGGCAGGATTAGCTAATGGCAGGTTGCATCTGTACAATGCTGCAAAATCAATTAGCATTTTGGACTTCTTCTGACAGATGAATAATTGCTCACAAAATTGAATCTTCTGTTATATAACAAAAATATATATAGTTTTTTGTTTGGTTGTTTGTTTGTTTTTGACATACAATTTTTAGCCATGCTGAAAATATCACCACCGTTTCATGGGCATTGAATATTACATGCAGTAATAATATTCATTCTATTATTATTATTATTATTATTATTATTATTATTATTATTATTAGTATGAGTATTATTATTATGAGACCCAAAATTCCAAACGCTATTCTTCCTAGAGCTTTCACGCTACAATCACCAAACTCTCCAAAGACCTTCAGCCTGTTCTGACTTAGTGTGTTCTGACTTTTCTAACTGATCCGATTTACAGTTTTCCCATTACAGAAGCTCAAATTGGCCAAAATTCTCATTGACTTTCACTGAAAATTTCTGACTGTTATAACTTCTTGAGCTTCCAAGCTACTTCCACCAAACTCAGCAAAGTCCTTCAAACTGTTCAGATTGATCATACGGTATTTTTTTCTGATTGGACTTATGGTTTTCCCATATTGAATTATCAAATATCCGAAAAACTCCTATAGACTTACATCCCAAAAACTCCTATAGACTTACAGACTGAGAATGTTCAGAGCCTGGCTTGGATTGTTCAGGATTTCAAACTCCAACTGTCAAAACTCACACACACCTGTGTGCACATGGCCTGAAGCCCCTCTTCACTCCCTCTCTCTCTCTGTCACTGTACCTGTAACAGAGACTCTCACTTCATCTTTCTCTCTATCAATGCCACACACTCTATCCATCCATCTCTCTATCAATCTACCAGTAGCACACACACACGCTTTCTCTCCATATTTCTTTCTATAAATCTATCTGTTTCAGTCTTTCACTCCGTCTGACTTTCTACTTGTATCATTCTATTTGTCATGTATCTTTCTACCAGTAACTGCTTGTCTGTCTTTCTGTCTGTCACCCTTTCTTTCTTTTTGTCTTTCACTGTCAAACTATCTTCAAGCTTATGAAACTGTTTCAAATTTTCAGACTGACTTTTTCAAGCCAACATCAAAGTTTGTCATGACAAACTTTACCTATCTAGTTACTACTAGTTTTGATAAATGAGAATTTGTTATACTGAGCTCTATTCAGTCAGTTGTGCTGAGAAATGGAAATTGATGCATTGAGGTGATCGAAATAGTCATATTTTTACTACCAAAAAATGTTAATAAATAAGCCAGCCCAGAGTCAGTAATAGATTTAGTAGAACCAAAAACAATGACAACAATATTAACATCCAATATTGTTCTTTCCATCCAATACTGTTTTATTGTCCTGTTTAGTTAGTATGCACTGCCCTGTGTACTGCATTTTTTTTCTCCTGTGTACTTTGTAAAAATCCCTAATACAACATGCAATGTGGTTCCAAGAGTGATGAGCACTGCATTTATGTTGTGTTTTGAGTTTATGACATGTGTTTTTGTTTTGGTTTCTCATCCTGTCTCCGCCCCTGTCCTGTCATTGGTCTGTTCTCTAATGTGTGCACCTGTTCTCATTTCAGCCCTTGATTAGTTTGTCTATTTATACCTTCTGTTCTTATATTTTGCGAAGACTCATCCATTGTTCATGTGCGTTTTGAAACTTTAGTTTCCCATATTACCTGTTCCATGTTTCCAGTTGTACTTCTGTGTTTAGACCCATGTCTGTGTTTTCATTTATGATCATGGATTATCCCTACTTGAAGCTATCTGCTTGTGTTTTGAACTCTTATGGCGTTGGACCATAAGGTTTTGCACAAACTTGTGGAGTCAATGCCAGCTTGAGTGCACACTGTCACTCAAAAAGGGGGCATAGCAAATACTAAGAAACTCTGAATTTCATGTAAATATTTCAAAGATTCTACTTTTCACTCCAGTTATTGTCAGTAATATAATGTATAATGAAAACTGTTGTATTAAATAGTAGCATTTTCACTAGCGCTGTCAGACTTTTGGACCCCACTGTATATGCTACACTTGCAGTATATGATATATAGAGGAATGACAAATGATAAAAGCCACTTGTCTTGACTGATGATACTAATGATATGAACAAAGAAACGATGTATACAAGATATTATATCTGATTATGATCTAAACATATTTTGCATCAGACATTTTCATATTTTTAAGATTTGGAATAAGGTATATATATATATATATATACTGTATATATACTGTATTCTCTATTGTGTTTCATACTATATTACTTCCCCAACAGAGTTTTTTAGACTGATAGTACTCTTATAGTACTCTGAAAGTCTGTGATCTAGTGAACCAGTATCAAGATGTATTTATACAGAGTTCAAAGCACTTCTGTAAGTCGCTGTGGATAAGGGCATCTGCCAAATGCTGTAAATGTAAATGCAATACGAATGAGCTAATAACAAAACATTATATATAACATTATATCATATATATATATATACAGTCAGGTCCATAAATATTGGGACATCGACACAATTCTAACATTTTTGGCTCTATACACC
>CM075020.1:13483966-13508953 GCA_037576675.1 Pangasius sanitwongsei | reverse complement strand
AGCCAAAAATGTTAGAATTGTGTCGATGTCCCAATATTTATGGACCTGACTGTGTGTGTATATATATATATATATATATATATATATATATGCTATAAAACGTTTTTGTTGGTAACTGGCCTGTGAGTCTTTTCAAAAGTCTCTCTCACTCCGTCTCTCTCAAGCGAGAGAGGAAGTGAACTTCTACTTTTTTTTTTGTTTTGTTTACCAAAAGGTGTACAGAGGTTTCATCTGTTATTAGGCCAAGGCAGTAAGGAGCTTTTTGCTGATTGTATTGATCCCATAAGAGTGTGAAATGAGCTGCTAACAGGGCAATTAAAGTTGAATGTGCGTGCTGTTGCAGCACATGTTGTGATTTTATGAGTTTCTAAAGAGTAAATGAAGTGTTAAGAAATTAGCACATACTTTTATTAGCTCCATGTTGGACTATTGCAAATTCATTGCTGTCTGGAAGCTCTCATGGCATTGAGTAAGTTCAAAATAACAGCAGGAGCTCTTTTCAGAACTAAGAAGATTGGCCCCATATGACCTGTTTTCTTACTGGCTCTTGGTTACATTTCATATTGTCAATAAAATCCTTTTGGTAACATATAAACCAATTCGTGGATTAATGTCTTATTATATAAAAGACCTAAAGAAATTCTCCTTAATCCTGCTCATTTCTTAATGTTTCAGGATGCAGGTCTGCTTGTGAGGACAAGATTTAGAAAGCAGGAGATAATCATTTATATTTTGAACCCTAAAACTATGAAATGATCTACCAATGTATGAATTTCAGATATTGTAACAACCTTCAAATACTGGCTGAAAGCATATAGTCTAGCTTTTAGTGTAGCTTTTAAATAATACAGCTTTAAGAATTTGTTTTATCTGTTTCCTCATTATCATATTATTTTCTCAGTTTATTAATGTTTTTATTAATTTTTATTCAGACTATATTTCTAAAATTTCTTATTTCTTTCTTTTTATGATTTATTGTTTTATATTGTCAAACATGTTTTGTGATACTTTAAAATACAGAAGGTGCTATAATAAGTGAGAGCTGCTTTAAACTAAAATTAGAATACATCTCTCTATCTCTCTCTCTCTCTCTCTCAAACATACCATGCATCATTCCTTGTGTTATGCTGTTCATTTTCCTCTCAATTAAGGCAACAATTTTCTTTTCAGAGAAACATACTCATTCTGAGTAATTGCTCCAGTGTAAAATGGTATTTGTGAATATGTGTAAAAATCTCTTCGGAAACATGCTGCTTTGATATCAGCTTCCATTTTTCAGACGAGAGACATGTACGCAGCACATCACAAACCCTTTTGAAATCTACAGTGCTTCAGCTAATTTGAAGTGCACCCTGCATTTATTAGTTTCCCGCTGTCAATAGAACACCACTCCACCTTCTATTACTGCATAATTAACCACAATTCAGCAAAAATGCAAAGTATGCAGAAGTAGCCGATTCCTACTGGGTCTGCCTACAACATTCTACTGACACTTAACCCAATTAGTATGAAGAGTTTGTAAAGACAAGTTCTTAGAAACAGGAATTATACATTATGCATAATTATAAATAATTCTAAACTCTAAGGCTTGTTATCCAGTAAATATGTGATAAACAAAGCAAAAAAAGTAATTTACTATATGTTTTAACTAATAATTCATTATGGTAAAAATTGGGAGACATGGTGGAGCAGTGGATATTGTTACCACTTCAAAGCTCAAGGATCCCCAGTTTGATCCAAATATCGAGTCTGTGAGGAATTTCTGTGCATGTTCTCCCCATGTCCATGTGGGTTTATTTCCTCTAGGTTTCCTCCCACTGTCCAAAAGCATGCCAGTAGGTAGATTGGCTACTTTAACTTGCCCATAGATTTTAAAATGTGTCTGCACGGTGCCCTTTGAGGGACTGGTGTCCCATCAAGGGTACATTCCTGCCTCAAAGCTCCAGATCCACTGCAATCCTGACCAGGATAAAGCAGTTACTGAAGATATATGAATGAATGAATGAATGAATGAATGAATGAATGGATAGATGGATGAATGAATAAATGAATGAATGAATGAACATAATACATACATGTAATACATTTTATCTTTCCACTAAAGTTAGTAAGTAGAAATCTTTTCCCCTCTTATTCCTGAATGAAATCAAGTAATATAAAGCTTCTGGTAAAATTCAAACTGTCTGAAAGCTCTATCTGGTACAGTACAGACATTTGTAATATTTACTTCCCCTGAGCACGAATGCACGTAAATAAATGCTCTAAAGTTGTGCAACATCTTTAGCTTGCTAAACATATGTGTGTGAGTGAGTCAGTGAATGAGTATGCATGTGAATATGGGAGGGAGTTACAGACCAGGTCTATGAGTTCCATATATAATAACAATACGTTGCCATATCAGGCTTAGCGGAACTGTCACCAACCTATTAAGATTTCCCAGCTTAGTGTGTAGTCTTACACGTTATACTGATTCATTTGTATGTATTGAAGAGAAAAGTAAATAGCTCAGCCTCATGATTATATTCTTGGTCATTTTCTTAGGCTTTTTCTTAGGCTTTTGCTTTAACAGATACTTTAATAGACTAGGCTGTTGAATATTAACCTGAAGTGGGCGTGGCCTAAACTAGAAGACTTTTTTTTTTGTAGAAAGATGCACAGGATGCAACATTTTCTAACAAATGTAGTGGGTTCTATTTCCCAAACAGAAACAAACTAGTAGCCTAATTTAAACCAGTGTGACCCTCACCAGGCAGTTACTAAGGATAAATGAATACTGTAAATGCATACTTCATATCTGACTGTTGGCTTACAAGCTTCATGTCTGACCAACCCGAACGAAAGTAGAAACCTCCTACTTACATAACCCAGTGCACATCTCTAGTCTCAACCAGTTGCCATGTGAACCTTTATGGCAAGTTTTCTATGAATAAAAATAAATAAATAGAGCTCCTCCTGTTTTGATCTGTATTTTTATCTATTTGTAGCTGTATCTATATTGTACAACATTATGCAATATTATATATTGCTCAATAGAGTGTGAGCTTCACACCAAGTGATGCTGAAGAGGGCATATCATGCTTACTACATTTATGTTGGTTTTACCATGTAGTAGCAAAGTGAATATAGTTTAGGACCATGGGGGTTAATAAAGCTAATCTAATTTTGTTCTACTCATTATGTTGTGCTTTGCTTCTGTCACATCTTGTTTCTCTATAGACACATCTACATTTATATTTGTGGCTACTCTATTGCTCTAGACTCTCTAGCCTGTTGAGACAAGGCTTGGTCATCAGGAACAAGGGAGTTTCTCATGCATTGCAGTCCAGACCTGACTTTCAACAACATGTGTGGTACTTTGTACTGAACAAAAACACGTAGTTGGTGCAGTCACACTTTTGAATAAGTCAAAAAATATCCAGCACTCATCTTCCCTCTTGTCTCAATTAGACCAGCAGGGCCTGCTTGGCAAAGAGACAGAGTGTGTGAGGGGTGGATAGAGAGCTGTCTCACTGGAGAGTGGTTTAGTGTTTTCTGGGAGGATCTTAAGAGACCAAGTGACAGACGAAAGAATCTGACACACATGCAGTCGGATTCCCAGTGGTCTTGTCAACATCAGGATTAGACCCTCACTCTGGCTGCCAAGTCTTTCTCAGGGAGAGAAGAAAAAAACAACTGTGAGCCAATGGAAGGAGAGAGAGAGAGAGAGATGGGTGAAACATGGATATGTGGACAAATAGAGGTGAAGAAATTGACAGAGAAGAGTGGATACAGAGACAGACAGATGGAGAGAAAGAGAGACAGAATGTAGGTAGTGGATGTGGAGATAGACATAAGGAATGAAGGGAGTGGATGGAGAGACAGAGATAGAATAAGTTAATGGACAGAAAATGAAGGGAGTGAATGGAGAGACAGAAAGAGAATGAATGGAGTGGATGTAAAGAGGCAGGACGAAGGGAGTGGATGAAAAGAGGCAGAAAGAAGTGAGTGAATTGAGAGAGACAGAATGAAGTGAGTGGATGGAGAGAGAAATACAGAATGAGGGGAATGAATGGGGAGACACAGTCAAAAAGAAGAGACAGAGAGACAGAATGAAGGTAATGGAGAGACAGAAAGACAAAATGAATTGAGTGGATGGAGAGACAGAAAGAGAATAAAGGGAAGAGACAGAGAACCAGAATGACATGAGGTGGATGGAAGGACAGGAAGAGAATAAAGAGAGTGGATAGGGAGACAGAGCAAATGGAGAGAGAGATGGCTTACTGTCATCAAGGTTTGGCCTTTTGACCCATGAATCTCTGTAGCTGGCCGTTCGGAGAACAGTGTGTGTGTGTCCATGTGTGTGTGTGTCCGTGTGTGTGTGTGCATGTGTGTGTTAGCAGCGGTGCTGCACTGAGGCCACACTCCCAATCTCACCCTGTCGTTTGTAATTGGCTGTCATCCACTCCTTCCCCAATGGCCCATTTGCTCTCTTTTTTTCTTTCTAACTCTTTCTTCTTCTTTCTTTTCTTTCTGTGTCTCTATGTTTGGTCTTCCTTCACCTCTCCTGCAGCTGGGGCAGAGTGCACACGTTTTTCTACCCAATTTGAGTGGGATCCATCAGGCTGAGGCAGTGAATGTCATTGCTTTTTTGCTAAAGCAAGAAGAAAAAATGGCTTGGCACTTGAAAGTGAAGGTCAGGGCAACGTTCGAGATGGGCCCTTTCAGTGTGTGCAGCTACGCAGACAATGGGTGAATGAGTAGTGGAGCAGCTACGCTTTTCTCCACATATAACGTTGCTTGTCTATGATGGATAACAAAACAGCAACGCATCCTATGTAACCCCTGGGAGTGGACGCTTCAGAGATTGCGATGCGATAAAAGCTTATTTGTGTTTCAATGCCAGGACAGTTCAGAGACCCGTAAACACAGAGGAATCAGAAATATTGTGCATGTCATGAGACATAAGGGAAGTGTTAAAAAACAAATAAAAATTATTGGTGTAATATTGATACACAAAACTTACGGTTGTGTACTTCATCTTGTTGTGCAATTTGTACTTGTATTTTAGATAATGTTTGCTCCGTTTATTTACTTCTAGTTTCTTCTCCAAAAAAACATTTTGAAAAATTGAGTTATGGAAAAAGTAATTATGTTACGTAGCAAAGTTCATGTTTTTTACACCCACTATCATATTTCACATTTCGATGACATGTTATTAATATATCGTTGAAGCATGCTTAAATAGTTTGCCTCCAGTGGACACCAAGTCTGGGGTTTTGTGTTTGTGTGTGTGTGTGTGTGTGGATGAATTGGGGGGGGGGGACATTTGATTTGTTAACAGGAAATAAGATAGCATGGGTGGCGATATTCAATCCCTATATAGCATGGGTGGCGATATTGAATCCCTTTTTTTTTCTTTAAAGAAAGGGAAAGCTTAGACCTGCTAGTCTATTCTTATAAGATGGTCCTGCAAATGCACCATATTGGAAAATAACAGAAAAATACCACACTATACTGGGGCTGTGGTAGGCAAGTTGTTAAAAACTTGTGCCTATGTCAAGTTCATGAAGTAATGTCCCAGGACTGGAAACTGTGACAAAAGTGAGCCTGTAGCCAGAGGGGCACCACAGGTGCCAATGTCCTCTTTTGCCATAGCTGGGCCCCCAAAGACAGTTATATTTTTTTATTTTAATACGAGCTTAAAATTAAAAATTATAACTTTTAATACACCTCTTGTCAATTTACCTACTTGTTTCTTACATCTGTGTCTCGGTAGTCTCTAGAAGAAAAAAAAATCCTAGTTTGAATGCTATAAAAATCCTCTCCTGTCTTTTTTAATTCTTTTGCTTTAAAGAAATGTTATGACGTTGATATCACTTTGTATGAAGAGTAGTGGTGTATATGGGACTGTTTGTTGATTACACTTCTGTCTGCTCCAGCAGTTAATTTTGTTTTCCTTTAAAGCTAAATAAAATTTGACAAAATCTGTGGCATGGTGAATTCTATCAGGACCGGCACTGTGTGCATGTCAATACCAGTCCCACTCAGCTAGTTTAGAGCATGCCAGCCGACAGAGACCCATCCAGACTTGTTTTTGTAGGCTACTGAGAATGGAGGTTCCAGGTCATTATAGGCCTAGAAAAATCTCCCAGATGCTGCTGTAGACATAGCCTCTTCCATCCAAGGAAGGCTGGTCACTAAGCTATAAGGAGGGCTCTGTTGGCAGGCATGAACTTCCACGCTGCACACTCTCAGTTCCAGAATCAACTTTTTCAGCTCAGGCTCATCTGAGTGTGTGGTTTTTATGTGCATTTAACTTCACTAAAACAATAACCTAAAATGGTGATGTCCGGAATCAGATTTTGCTTTAACTATGGAAAAGATGACTAGTGGACTACTTTTTTGAGTTAATGGCGACTAGTAAAAATGAACAGTCCTGCAACCCCTAGTGTGACCCAGAGATGAGAATATATTCTGCAGTGAATGGGATCATGATAAACCAGATCACACATTCAGCTACAGATCAACACCCAAAAGTTTGAACCACACATGGACAGTAAAAAATTTTTAAAAATTAAAAAAATAACAAATGTAAAAAAAAAAAAGACACACATTGAGTTTCCAACTCTTTTCAAATGAATTATGCCTTTAATTAAAAAAAAGGTGCCATGTTCCACTGCCAATACAATTAGTGCAGCACCACTAAAGCTAGCTAGCAGCCCTGATGCATTTATTAGCCTATAAATCAATAGCTAATAGTCAGGGCTAGTGATTGCAGTAAGGATTCCTAATAGTTGTACAAATCATTTGCCTAATGCATGCGGGATAGTAGTGCAAGGAAACTGCAAAAACAGTACAAAATATACTACTACATTATTCTGAAACGGTCCTTTTACCCTCAACTGCTTTAGAAGCTAATCCTGGACTTCCTTTCATGCGTGAGAAATGGCAGTGAGAGATGCAAAGAGAAAAGCTCTATGTAGTAACATGGCAATAAAGTTTTTATTGTATATTATACTACAGTATATCCATATACATATCATGTTTAAAGATGATGTGAGTATTCATATTACTTTTCTCATTTTCTCATTACTTCCATGCATTTAGCGGTGTGAGTTCAATCCATTCAGAATTTCCCCTCAGTGGCAGTGTGCATACGGCTCAGCTCAGACAAGTGAAAGAACATCTGCCCGTCCTCACCCGTAAAGCTCTAATTGCAATTTTAAGCCGTATGTTGTTTCTCTTAACACCCATAATCAATAGTTGCCTTTCTTTTTCTAGCAGATGGTGATGTTCATCTTGAAGTCATTCTTTGGTGGTTCAGCTGAAGCAGTCATGCTTTGCTAAGAGGGATGATGGATATCCATCTGAGAGGGAACATGACTGAGGATAAAGCGCTGTTTGTGGAATGAAAGAATAAGGCAAAAAAGACAGATGGAGAAATTATAGAAGAAGAGACAGAGAGACTGAATGTATGGCTTAGTATGTGTGCTTACTGTATGTCAAACGCCTCTGCGTGCACATTGATTGTGGGTGTGTGGATGTGTGTATGTACACAGTGGTGGGGTAAAAAAGACAACAATACATTAAACAATACAAACTCTGTGTGTATGTATTAGTCGCTCTCTTAGCTTTTTTTCTTGTATGAATCATTTTAACTGACTCATATCAAAGACTAATGGGTTTATTTCAAAATTCTGTGACTAAGAGTATGTGGTCTACATTTCCATGGCACCCATACTGATAAAAGCAGCTAAATCACCTCAAGCAAAGAATCATGAATTCCAAAGGCTGAGAGAAAAGTTTAAATGGATAAAGGGCAAAGATACAAAGCTCAAAACATCTTGTCTTAGAATACACCACAGGCCAAAAGCATGGAATGTGTGGACCCATCAGTGAACCAACCCAAACACTGTTGCAGAACTGACAAATGATTTTAAAAAAAATAGTAATAACTAGCTCAGCATATAGTATATTTTTAAACATGAACCATTGCAGCTTCTGTAGCAGTTGAAGCCAAACAGGTGCATTTATGTTAATTATTTACCTGAAGGCAGCTCATTAAGAATGGAACGTTTTCACAGACGCACAATAAATGTCTAAATCTCCTATACATCATAACACACTGAGATCAATCGATCCATCCATCCATCCATCCATCTATCCTTCCATTCATCCAGACAGACCGACAGACTGAACATTTAAGTTTGGGATCCCCTATCCTCCACCTCTCGGTATATCCATCCACCTAGACCACATTTGAAGGTCTTTCACAGTAAAGAAGCACATACACCACAGGGGCATGAAACCACACAGTAGCATGATATTAGTCCTACTTCTGCAACAGCACCTCATATTTTGCATGAAAACAGCAATCCCTTTTGAACGACTACAAGTACAGCTATCACAAGGGGTCCTAGGGCTTGAAGGTGAGGACAAGCAGCTGATTCATAAAATTGTAATAGACTATATAGCAAAGCTTGTGGTCCTTCGTCTGCAGATCACACAGTTTGTGTGTTCTTGTGTCCATCCATTCATCTATCAATCTACCCATACTGACTGACAGACAGACAGACTGAGATCCATCCATCTGTCCATCCATCCATCCATCCATCCATTCGACCATATAGATAGACAGAGTGTGGAGTGCATTTCACAAAAGAAAGCAGGAGCAAAACAAAAGCATTAACTAAACACAAAGATTTTAAGTCCTCACACGTTGCTGGAACACAGACAGACTGGACACACAGGTGCTGAGTAAAGGCCTCACCATACTGTGGAGATGGCATTCAGCTGGCTTCCATGAACAATGTGATGTAATTGCAGAGCAAATGGATGTCAGGTGGGAGTTTCACTCATCATGTCATGCACCTGGCATCTGGGTGTACGGGGTGGACAAACACGCTACGTAACCAGGCCTGTGATTGGTCATTACAAACGAGGCATGTCCAAGCTGATTCATTAATAGCACCATATAGTTTTCACTAGCATGCTAAACTCACCATCCGTAACCCTTGATTTATTTAATGGCCTCATATATCACCTGTATCTTGTTTTATATATTGTTTTTCATATATCACCTGTTTTCTTTCTTTTCTAAATATAGAACACGACAAGAATTTCTTCATCTTTCTCATGTTTTGTCATTTGATTATGTACTTCCAATAACTCCTGCATTGCCATAGCTTATGCTGTCAGAACTTTGCAGCAGGCAATCTTCTTACTGTAGTCGTGAAAATGAAAGAAATTTTAACATTCAGTCCTGGAGCACTATGTGAGCTTTAAAGCTGGCAAAGGTTGTTTTGTCTTCACGCAACCCTTGCAGATGTCATGCTGAGGCCTTACGGCATCCCAGAGCTTGAAGGACTTCTGGAAATTGTGTTTTTAGGTGGAGACTGTTGTTGTCAGGCAGACAGGCCCCTTTTTTTTTTTGCTGGGAGTAAAAGATTGCAAACTTTAGAGAAACCATGTCTTCAAAGTCCAGAAAGCCTGGGCTTAGGGATACATAATTGTTCTGATGTTTGAATTCTTTCACCAAGCCAATAGTGTGTATTAAATTGTATATTCTGACTAATGGAAAGTTTGTGAATCTGACTTAAATTCTGCTTCATGAGAGTTCAAAACGTTCAAAGCAACAGAATTGGACTGTGGGTTGATCTCTGTAACACCTGTAACCTGTAACAAGGCATTTTAATCATTAACCAAGATGAGCGGTGAATAATGAAGCATGTGGTGTAGCATTTCGGAGCTTCTGCCAGGTCTAAAATGCTAGGCTCATCTGTAAATATACGCAACGGGGGAGGCATTGGTTGGGCAGGGTAAGAGTGAATCGATGACCACTGGCTAAATCCAAAGCCAGTAATGGTCTCAGCTGGATTGTCAGCACAACTGATGAACTCAGATGGCCAGTTTGTGAAGAGTATTGACAGGCAGCAGGATGTTTTAATGGTGTCCACAGCTAATGAAAAGGACAGCTAGTGTGTGGGTTTGTTTTGCAGGTTTCTTGCAGTAACCCAGAAGCTTGGGCCAATTCCTAATATGCTTGGTTTCTGTTTGTCTATCAAACCATATGAGTGAGTTTCAGTACATTGATGGATTAATATTACATCTATGTACCCCACACCCCTGGAAAAAAAAACACAACTGGCTCATGCATTTCCATATGAAGGCTTGAACTTTCTTACTCTTTCTCTCACACTTCCTGTGTAGGTTGCTCACACCACTGTGGATCACGGTTTGTACATTTGCTCAGATGAGGGATGATGGAGCCTGTGCCAGGTGAATTAATCCAGTCTGGCATTTTGAACAGAGCCAGACCATGGGCACATCTGGAACCAGCCAGACACAGGCGCATGTGTGTGTGTGAGTGTGTGTGTGTGTATGTGCGTGTGTTATGAGACTGTATTTGCATATGCCTTCTGGATATTGGAAACAGACTGGGGGTGTTATTGTAATCTCCATTTTGCACCTTACTGTATTACCATTTCCCAATATCTATTTATTTATTTATTTATTTATTTATTTATTTATTTATTTATTTATTTTTTGCTATGGTTTTCATGCCAGCGATAGTTTTAGTATAGACAGATTTTAACTGGAGGGTATTTGCTAAGAAACTCTCTGTCCTTTTTTTTTTTTTTGAATCAGTCCTTTGCTGGTGACCAGCTGGTCCTTTGGGCTAAGCTACATTTGTGCCAAGCAGTTGTAATTGCCTTCTCCATGGCAAAATATGTTTGAGAAAGGATCTTTTCAGAGCTAGGCACACAGATAACTAGACTTTATAGTCAACCAGGGATAATAACTGCTAACTAGTCAACTTGATTCAAATGATTCAAATTTTTTCAGTGAAACAATTGGAGAAATTACTTTTATTAACTATTATTATAGTATACTGTATGTGGTCAAATTCCTGACATACCAAAGATATTTAAAATAAATGCAAAACAATTGCCATTCTTGACAATGGATGGTCATAGATAAACAGAATTAATTAAACAGGAAGTCCAGGTCAGGAAATGTCCTTGGGGACTGTAAGGGGTACTCCAAGGAAATGCTTGAAATAAAAGACGACATATACAGCCCACACAGGTTTAGGCTCAGCATGTCATTTAGTGCATGTGCTTTTTTAATACTGTATATTCATTTTTGCTCATATTTCTATTCTAATAATTCTGGCTTTAACTGCATCTTTGTGTGGGTTTTATTTGCTCTACACTGTCTCTCATTGGAACTGGGTTGTATATGGAATGTGACAGCACTTAAAAACCACCTTGATTGAGGGTTACAATGTTTACCAGTCCTATATAATACATTTATTCATATTTTATATTTTATATATTTATTTCATGTAATACATTTTACTATTAGGTAAAATGAGCTAAACATAAATTTCATCACTTCATGATGGAAAAACCTTTTCCAAAGCATTGTTCCTCTTTAATTTAAAATATTGTGCATAGGCCATATAAAGTAAACCACAGTACTTTTGAATTCTTAAATCAGATTAGTCATAAGGTGTTGATTAATCTTCTATAACAGCAGCTCAACTGTTATTAAGCAAGTCATAAGAGGAAGTAACTTGTTTTGATGTTCCACAGCATTAAACATAATTAGAAAAGGATCAAAAGTATGACGTTTTGTCAAAACTTTGGGATGTGCAGTCAAGTGTTTTATTCCTTGCTTATCCTCTGGTGCGTGTAATGTTGTGTGTTCTAGATTTAGCAAGTAATTGATTCATGCTAGTGGTTGTATAGGTACTGTGACAAAAGGCAAAAATCAAGATCATTATCAAATTGACTTTGCAACAGACCAACACAGGCTGACTGTGACCTCTGTTCTATAACCGTGTCTACTTTGGGCCTTTATTGGTCCCATAAAGTATTTATAAAAGTGTTGATGCTTGCTGCCAACTTCATTTCAGATTCACTTTAGAGATTTAGAGAACACATTTAGTTGTTTCAAGAATTCATGTGTGAATTGCAAAGCAATTCATTTCAATTTAACTATTGCAATTGTAGTAATGAATGATGAAAGTGGTGAACAATAAAAGCTGTTGTGCCTTAGGACATTTATGATTAAAGCAAAATGATATTGCAGATATTCTTACAAATGAAAGCCAAACTCACTTTGTCACAGTAAGTTACTGTATGTGATTCTCTAATATGGATGAGAAACTTGGCTTAGCTCGGGGAAACTTTGATTTAAACTTTTAGAAAAAAAATTGCTCGACCTGATATTTCACAGAACCACATTGCGCATGTCATGTTTATCAATTGAATTGATTTTTTTCTTCTCATGCAGATAATACATCATGTCCGGCCTATACACATGCCTTCACAGAATCTTTTATGTGCGGACTGATTTTGCTGAGGAGAGGCCGCGGTGTTGCTGAGTGCGTGATGAATGTCCAATTGACTTGATAAATGGGTGTGATGCTGGAAATCCATCAAAAAGGCTGCTGATTAAACGCACCAGCTTATTGATTAAACTGCAGGAACACCTCATTAGAATACAAACCAAATTGTGCAGTGTTAATACTTATCAAAACATACCAGGAATCACTTCACTTGTGCACTTATGAACAATGAACTATAGTGTGCTGTATAATGAGAAATTACTACAAGTTTGACACATCTTTGTGCCTTTCCCAAAAAATATATGGTGAAAGAAGAGATGGGAGGAAAAGAGGGAATAAGAAAGACAGAGAACTCCAGTATGTGGTTAAGGGACTATAGCTGTCATCAATCATGGTTAACCTGAGTGAAATGATTCCTTCACTCACTTTTTCCTGCTATAGATGGCTCATGTCATGCTGTCTGCTTTTAGTGATGGATACAAACACCACAGCTGTGGAATGTTTGAACTACACTCGCTCTACCATCATTTGTCTGTTTTATGATCTAGCCTTACAGAAAATTTCATATATGAACTTCATATGTGAATAATGACATGATTCACATGAAGTTATTTTTCACTTATATCACAGGCTTTTTACATATAGTGCATGTGCTTTTAAGTTTACATGCTACATTTACACATGATCCCTGTGATTTCTCTCTCATAATTCATTTATTTTCACATTAATTTAACATGTTGAGCATGTGGTTTTATTTTTTCACATGTGATTTTCACACGTGAATAATTATTCTTTACATGATCATATTCAGCCTCATTTATCAATCTTTTAGTAAGGTTGAGTGTAAAGGTTTGCATAAGTCAAACTGAGCTAAAAATCTCTGCCAGATTTACACAGGTTTCATCAAAGGTTGGTAACATCCACAAAACTCCATAAAAGGCAAAGCTCACAGAACTGAACTGACACGCAAAAAGGCAAAAATAGACTTTATCATTGTCCTAGGTACTAGGGAGTATATGAAACATTGCAGCTTGAGATGTACTAGATCATTCATTTAGTGCTGGCTCTAATAAAATATTGCACAGCATTAAAAGAAGATGCTGCGGCAAACAAAACTGACTTATACACCACCTGAGTCTGTCCTCCTTTTATACACCAGCATTCATAATTGAATGACTGAACTTAACTGAACTTGCTTAATTGAACATAATCGAACTTATTTGTTTTCATTTATGGATCTTTGTTGGCTTTCTTTCTTTCTTTCTTTCTTTCTTTTTTTCATATTTATATTTCTTTAGTTAATGGCAGTAATATGAAATGACTGGGTTTCACAAAAGTTTCATTAAATGTGTGTGTGTGTGTGTAACTAAAAATACATAAGCTATTTAAACTTGACAGCATAATCCATGTATAAAAGTGCAGTAGCTCATTGCGATTTATATGATTTGAAGCCAAACACTCAGGAGCGTGAGTAAGATATGAAGGTTTTTCCTAAAATACAGTATTTTTTATGAGTGCCAAATTTCTTGTGTAATGAAATTACATTAAATTTATGAGTAAATCCACTCATATTCAGCTTGATAAATGAGGCCCAATGTTCACATGTCTCAAGTGTTTACTCTAGGTCATTTTCAGGGGAAGCTTTGCATGTTTTTTTTTTTCATATGTGATCACATATTATTCACATAATCACATGGAAAAATGTACAATAACGTGAAATATATACCGGATTTTTCCATAAGGGAGCTGCAATGGCATTCCCTGTTGTGGTTTTACGAGAAAAAAGCACATTCTCAGGCCATCTTCTGATTAATCACCACACCTTGTGTTTTGCAACTCAGATATTCTTCATGAGCCATACATTTTCTCAAATGCTGACAACCACTGGATTGCAGTTGCATTTTCCAATAAACTGACCAAAAGATCTGTATTCCAAACATCAAGACCACCAACATGAATAGCCATTTTGAAAGTGTACAAATACATATAGTGGAATTTCAGTATACCTATCCAATCTGGAAACAGATTTTAACTGCTCACTTTGGTACAGTAATAACACTATAATCACAACCCACAAAGCTGGCTGTAGATTTTTCTTAATTGTACTATTTGTTCTTTTTCCCACCTCAATAGAAAAAATGCTCCCATGGAAACATCAGCATATGTGACTGCTTTGTAATCATGAGTGCATTTATGCTCACTGATTTGCAACATTGAAGCAAGTATAAATGTCACGTTAAAGCACGTTTTTTAACAGCCAGGATAGTACATTTTAGGTTCAGAGTTTTCAAAGTGATTGAGTCTGAGTGTTTCCTGTTTGACACTTTACAAATCAACCCTCACTTTACTGCCCCCTGTGGACCTGCAAAGCTGTGAGGTCTGTCATCAAAAAAAACCACCCCTCGACCTCCCTGGTGTCTCACACATCAACTTGTTTTGGATCTTGCTTCATTGAGAGACAGAGAGGGCAACCTTTTCATTTCCCCTGAGTCTGACCTTTAACCCCAGAAATGTCCTTCTTTGTCATAGCACAGGATAAAATCACTGGCTGTGCAGGTTCACCAGATCCAGCACAGGGTGAGATCAGAACAATAAGTATGTTTCTATCCAAACTTTAAAAAATTCTAAAGAAAATTATTGCCTTTTAACTACTGTAACAAGACAAGAAGTACCCAATATATCCAGCGGTGGTAAAAGTAAAAATTCCTTACTCAAGTAAACATGCAAATATTTACAAAAACAATTATTCTGGTAAAATTAGAAGTACAGCTTCAAATTCTTCACTCAGTAAAAGTAGAAAAGTATAAAGTCTCAAATTAACATAAAGTGAGAAAGTAAAAGTACAAGAAATATATGCAAAAGAAACAAATTTCAAATCACACTGATTTTAGTTATTAATGGTAAATTAATGCATATTTCACCAAGGAATCAAGAAATGTGGGAAAGCATTAGCTAAAGCTAATTAACAACAGGTTTATTCCTAATCTCTCAAATGTTTGCTAGTATGATAATAATGCTGACGATGCAAACTCATTAAATGCTAACCGCTAGCTGTCACAATCCAAACTGCATTAATAAACATAAAGTGTATGTAGTAACAGATAGCTTACAGTGAGAGGTTTTGGGTCTCATTCTGTTAGAGTTTAAAGAGCTGATAGGAATTTAGTTCAGCTTCTTGTCTGTTGCTTCTTATCTGTTGCCACAAAGCTACCTTACAATTTTATGAAAATATTATAATAGAAAAATGTAGGGATGTAGTGTTTGAAAATGTAGTGAGTAGAAAGTCAAGTACAGAATTAAGTACAATAACATAGTAATCATTCATGGGGGAAAAAAGTGTGTTGCATCATATTTATTTCATAAAAATATACTGTTTACATAAATATGTATATGCAAACCTTTCCATCACAGCCATGCTTAAAAAATGATTTTCTACCTTTTCTATTCAGATTTTCTAATGTGGCTGTTTAGCTTTTACCTAAAACATATGGTATGAAGATTGTAAAAATAAGCCATAACAGACAAGCAACAGAATCAATCTAAAGAACAGTATCTGAGAGCAATATGGATTATAAGTGCTAAACCATCTGGTCATGTGAAAAGGTGTGATTTAATAGACTGCTGCAAGTTTTATAGCTCACAGTATGTGCAGTGCTGATTGAGTGTGTAGTGTCAGCGACAGGTCATGGTCATCATTGCACATCCTCCAGAAACCATAATTAGACCAGCGCAGGATTCGAATTCCTCAAATTCCTCGGCTTATTTTCCAGATGCTGGCTTAAACTACATTATACAGTACACACAAATCAAATATTTGCACCACACTTTATGCACTGTGCATAAAAATGTAAGCTGTTGTTAAATATTCATCAGGGATTCTCTGTGCAGTAGAAAAAAGAAGAAGAAACAAAGCAAATGTACAAAGTTTCATTTCAAAAGATTATTTAACTTTATTTAACATAGTTATTTAACACGACCACTCGTAACCATAGGTGGCTTAAGAGTGCAGTCACGGATGTTTTGAACAACAGCTCCTCTCAGTATGCAGTATTTGTGCTTCTCACAATGAATCGAGTTCACATTTAGATGCGGCCTGTGTCCTGGACAGCCACTTAAGTTTAAATGCTTGAATGTTTGAAATGTTTGAATAAAAATATATTGAGCAGGGCCTGTCAGCTCCTGGGACCCAGGTTTGATCCTGAGCTCAGGTTACTGTCTGTGTGGAGTTCAGCATGTTCTCCTTAGGTCTGTGTTCTCCAGTTTCCTCATACCTCTAAAAGGTAGTATACTGATTGGCTACTCCACATTGCACTTATGTGTGAATGTGTGTGTGTGTGTGCGTGTGTGTCCTGTGGTCCCACCTAGAGTATATTCCTGCCTCACTCAGTATTCCCAGGGTTGACTCTGGATCCTCACATATCCCTAACAAGAACAAAGCATTTACCTGAGATAAATTAATGGATTCATGATTTCTCTTTGGGGTCTAAGTCCGTCTGAGTCCAAGATGGAGGTGAAAGAACATCTTTTGAAAACAGTTTCTTAGAAAATGCTTTATTTTTACTTTTTACAAAATTTTATTTTGAAACAATGCAATTACTTTGCATCCTTGAAAAAACTACACTGCAATTACTGGGGGAGCCCAGAATATTGACTTAAGTATCTGCATAACCAAACTCTGAATACTCACAAATTTCCCCGCATAATTATTGACATAACTTTTGAACTTAAGTCGCCAACTCTGAATTTGGCCCTATGTGAACTTTGGCCCTATGACTCTCTAAATATTTAAAGTCTAAATCGGCAACACTTATTGATTACTGATGCTTCAGAAAATCCATGCAGGCTGGAGAAACATTGTACTATGTACATTTCTCAGCCTCACTAAATTGAAAATATAATATGGGGTATGGAAGGACATGCGTGAGCATTTTCTCCAGGACCTACAGTAATCTGATGAATTAGATCTTTTTTAAAAAGTGTAAACGCATGGTTTGCAAGCAGCTTCTTTTGTACAGAAACTTGATAAATGAGGCCCCTGGACTGTACTTGTCAGAAAATGCCATCAGAGGACCTAGGCCTGGCAGAGCATACAGATGGCACAACTTCAAAGCAGAGACAGAAACTGCAAATAAGCACCCTGATTATCTTTGCACCATATTTAGCTTCATGGCAAGGCTTGAGAAAAGCTTGCTGTTGCTACAGTAAGTCAATAAGTCAATGTATGTCATGGAATGCTTAGCTGTGGAATGATCTGCACCATAAAAATGTTGAATTATGCATTTGCACTGAGAGCTCAATACACAAGATCAGCACGGAGACACTGATATTTGCATCACAGACTGTAGATGCAAGAGATGAATCTGTCTCTCTGGGCTCCATGCCAGTTCACCCCAAACTGTCTACAGTGACAATCGCTTCTTTCTGTCATATGAAACAGTATGCTTTTACTTTTTACCATAGCTAGCTTTCAATGGAAACACTTAGCCAATAATGACCAATATAATTTACAAACAGACCGGACCAAATGGCAAGGCAGTGGATCAGGGAACAACCGTGAAGAGCTTTGAGGAGCTTGAGCTTTTTAACAACAACAACAACAGCAGCATTATTATTAACGTACATAACTATTATTAAGGTTGTTATTACTAATGATGTTTTTGTTGTTGTTTCTGTTGTTGTTACTATTATTGGGGTTATTTTTGTTATTGTTTTCAATGTTGTTATTGTTACTCTTGCTATTGTTCTTATTGTTATTGTAGTTGGGGATGCTATCATTGTTGGTGATGTTATTGTTATTACTTGTTGTTGTTATTGTTGCTAATGTTGCTGGTTTTGTTGATGGTGTTATTTTTCTTGTTGGTTTATGTCTTATAACCAATCATATAACCAATGAGTGATGGTCCAGCTTCATCTAGCCCACATATTCCTGTGGAAAGATGCTGATGAACTCATTTGAATCCGGCTAGCAGAACACACTCAAAACACAATCATGATTACCCCATATCTCAGCCACAATATGGAGCGAAAACCCTTTTTAGGGCCTCTTTTGGTCATAAATGGAAATGCTTCACAGGCTTTAGATGTGGTTGATTGCATTTGGGCCATTAATGGCCAAGATTGCAAGTGCCATTAAAACAGCAATGTACAGACACTTACACAGGAGACACTTACACTGGAGCTTCATTTGACCCACAATACAATTTTCCAGCAATAACTGACACTTAAGTACCCCTAATAAATAAATAAATACATAAAGCAGAACTTTTGAGTTCAAAATACTGTATGTACATGCTTTATGTACCATATATTAAAGCACAAAGCAGCATTTATGATAAAGGCACAGTGGTGAAAAGTTCTACAAATCGTCAGTGAACTAACCATAAAGCTAATATGATATAAATCATTTACTATAAACGATGATAAAAGTACATTTAACAAAATAACATGTAACCCCAATAGTTACACAAGTGTGTTTTTAATCTGGATTTAAAGTTACCCATTGAGCTGGTGTTGCTAATGTTCGCTGAAATACTATTCTACAGTTTACAGCAATAATAAGAAAAAGATCTTCCACCAGCTGAGCTGTGAGTGATCATATTTAGAGAATATGCAGGTCATTAGCAGCTGTGCCTCCTCTCCAGCCAACATGCAGCTGTTATGCAAATCATCAGTGCAAGGATGAATTACAAAAGCCTTCAAATTCACCTGTTGGTTCCAGCCTATTACTTCTTGCTCTCATGCTTCCATTTGCATGTCAGGAAATATTTTTCATATTTGTCCCTTAAGGGAAAATTATTTAATCACAAGAAATGTTCCTCATTCTTTGATTTTGTTCTGGCTCCCCAATCCAACTGTGGATTACTGAGGTTACTTTACTAGAACTGTCGCAGCTTGTTTGCTACTTGTATAAATGACATATAATCTCACATGGCAGTAGACGATTGCAGACAAGTGCTTAAGTCATTAGCAATCTAGAAAGTCAATACGTAATGCCATTTGAAGTAGTTTATGGTATTGGTTGTCATCAGCTCCCCTGTCTCTCATCTCTCATCTATTTTTCTATTTTTTACCCACCCTCCCTTTCCTTCTGTCTCAGTTTCTTTCTTTCTCCCCTGTGCTCTTGCAGTGTGGCTCTCCCAAAGTCATCCTAATTAGTGTTTAATGCAGGACTCCCATCAGCAAGGTCACCAGTGCCTCTGTGACTCTGTGTTGTCAGGATGATGCCAGAAATAATGAAAGAACCGATCTGCTCCCATCAGCAGCAGGAGAAGCAGAGCGGACGAACCCACACCCCCACACTCCAACATTATTAACAGCATTCGCTCAATTACAGTATGTGACAATGTGGCACAAGTGCTGGAACTTTTAGAGCTATAGCACTAGGCACTGTGTTGGATGATGGTGATAAACAAACAAACAAAAAAAACACTTATAAAATTGTAGAAAGCCCCTGACTCGTGTCAACTTGTCCCCACGCTCATATTTTCATCCATCTTTCCTCCCTGCTGCTTGTGCATCCTCCATTGCTCTTGCAGTCTTTTGTTTATCTGTATTTTCCCTTTGGGTAACCAATGAAGAGATATAGAACAATAAAATAATAATAAAAAAATAGAAAAAAACTAAAAATTGTTCTGCCTGGAGGGATTTGAATCCCAGACCTTAGTGGGCTCGGTGAGGCAGACATCATAGATTCAGCATGTCACATGCAGAGCAGAGGAGGGCAAATCAATAGTCCTGCCCTATGGCATATGTGGTAACACCATGGGCTATACCTTATGCCAACTGATGCTCAACGAAAGCTTCTGGAAAGAATGAGCAAAGATACGAGGACAGGCTGGTATAAATGGGTTAGCAGGGTTAAGTCCTCTCTCTTTTTAAAGAAAAACACATAAGAAAAGTCTAAATATTTTGGCACCCACATTGTTTTTTTTTTTTCTGTTAAATGGCTTTTTACTTTTATGGAACCAAGAACAACAGCACAACTAACGCATATTAGTAAAAATACACATGAAGAATGGTATGAAGAAGAAGCTGGTGCTGATTTCTGGCCCTGTAGATTCCTGTAGAATGTAGAGTCATGCAGCTTATCACTGACAGCCATACAATTCCCTTTAGAACACCCCAAATAACATGCAGATCCTAACCTTTCACAAAAGTGCTCTAGATAGAGAGAGCTACGTGTCGGCCTATGACACCCATAATTCTCTATTTACTTCTGTTCAGTATTGTTGCATCAGTGAACAATTTTATACTGTATGTCTGCAAAAAAAATGCATCAACATATCAGATTACTATTACAACCAGCAAAAGACAAGTCATTATTTTTCCTACTATTCTGAGAAAATTAAAAATGAAAGAACTATATTACTCACCTTATGTGCCGTTTTACCATTAATAGTCTTTAAAGGCTCTATCAGCAATTTAAAAATAACACAGTAGCAGCCACAGATGCAAATTTTCTGAAACACTAAAGGAGAGCTAGAAGATAAGTCCTACTTCTCAAAATCTGAGAACCTTTCTATTTTGAATTTTCCACAATCTATCAGAGAGGGTTTCCACTGTATCATTATTCATTTATCTCATAAAATATCATTTTAAAACTATAAAGCCTGGCTGTGTAAACAAAATTGAGCACACTTGAAAAGGTTTAGCCAGACTGGTATCACTAATTCATGCACACAAAAAAAACGTACCTGTGGAATACAAGTGTTTGAACCCTTGCATCATAAGACTGATACAGACATGTCATAAATGTGTCATTGTAGATGTCATAAGCAGTCATGAGCTGTCATAACAGTTTATGAACAATTTCATATGTCATTGCCATAATTGTCATAACTGTTGTAATGGCTGCCATAACGTTTGACGTTTACATCCAACATGTTGTATGATGGATGTTATGACACAGTCATAATGCTTGGAGAAATATGTAGGTATTACATCATAAGACATCTAGGTTGTCAATCTAATTTCACATGGTTTAAATGTTACAGACCATCAAATAAAAACTAGAAAATCATTTTATCATATTGACTAATGGTGCATTATTTTGTGTTCATGTTAGCAGCATTTCCATAAAATAACCTTTGTTTAACACCAACTTGTTTGTGTGCAACTTATTTTTACTCAGTAAATGTCACCTGCACAATGCATAACCATATTGTCTAATAGTGGCATTTCAAGGAAGTGTGTAAAAGCCCCTCCTAGCTTGTATAAATCAACTCAATACATCAAATATGTGACATACCAGATTTAAAGGGGAGAGGCATTGGGCTAGTCCTCCCAGCACTCCATTCGTGCCATTTGTACTTGGCTTGCATGCATTTGATTCTCGTCCTCTCTTATTCCTGAAGTAATTGCTCTGTCCCACCTCACAGCCATAGTGCAGGTGCAGGAGCATGATAATGAAGTACTGCGCAGTGTGGGTGGTAGTTGAGGACTGGTCCAGAGAGAGCCACTGTAGCCTCAAACACCACACACACAATCACGATTGACTCAGCGCTTTAGAGCGGGCTGTGTCTTTCACCCGAGGGGTGGGAGTCACTCGTTCAGCACCCTTATAAGTGGCCCCCACACACCCATTACAGGTGTGTGCTATACTCAATTAGAGAGCCTCCCCTCATTAATAAAAGTGAATGACTCTTCAGGGTTTCAAGCAGAACAGCCCAGGTGTTAAATTAGCCATGCAGAGTAAACAGCCCTTTGTAGCTCAGTGACTCCCGTGAATAGGCACATATTTGCTAGAAAAAAAGAAAAGAAAAAAGAAATGCTTGATATAATACACAGTGCATGAGGATTATACACAGCATATTTACTAACTTGTACATAATGGCCATGCAGTCTAATAATTAATAAACAGTCAACCAGAGGTCTAACGCCATGCCACTATCTGTGTAGTGCTCCAAATATCTAAACTTGCGTCTGTATTCAGATTTAAACCTGGACTGGATGCGGCCTGAAGGTTTTTTTTCCTAAATTAATATGAACCCTACCTCTAGAAACACTGGAAAACAACAGAAGTGGAAAAGCCAGCACCATCAGCATGGTCTATGAATTCTGGCTCCAACAGTTCTTCAACCTCAGATACATCACTTGAGTTCATAATTGGTCTCAAGTAGACAAGTGCACAAGACTGTTTAAATCCCACTCTCACAGATATTTTTTGTTGTATCTGCCCTTACAAATGTAGTTGGCTCTTTTTTCCAAAATATAAACAAACTAGTAGCCCAATTTATCCACCATGACTCTGACCAAGCAGTTAATAAGAATGACTGAATGCTGTAAATGTATCACGCAAGTTCATGTTAGTGAATGTGGTGTTTCTTTGTCCTTAAAACTTCATATTTGACTGCTTGCTCACAGCCACATGAAAGTAAAAACCACCCAACAACAGTAGTGTGCCTCACATTTGTATTTGTATGACCATCTGTTGCTATCCACAAATGCCAGCCCCTCTATCTCATCTATCACTGGAAAGAGACCAATACAGCACCACCACTGGCCAGATACTGTATTTTTCCATTATTTAGATTATCATCTCAGCACAGCACTTACAATGACATGGTACTGAGATGGTTGTGTTTATGGTGATGTTTATAACAAATTTGAAGAACGTCTGCCAAAGAATGATGTCATTTATATTTAATGTATCTTGCAGTAATTGTCATTTCACTAATACACTCTTAGAAAAAAAGGTTCATTGGATAGTTCCTAAACAGTTTCTCATCAGAAACCTTTCCAGAAAGAATCTTTAAGGAGTTCAACTAGAACACCTACGAAGCTGAGAACCCTTAACTATTTTAAGAATCCTTGAAGAACCATTTTATCAGAGTTCTCAACTTCCTAAAACTGTTCTATTTGAAACCTCTTATGATAAGGAAATACGGAGTTAAAGGGTTCTACAAAGTATATTTAAGGGTTTTTCTAGATAGACAAATAAACAACCCTTGAATGTTCTACATTAATACTTTTTTTTTGCTGTACGACTGTAGATTTACATTTATTTTGGCTTACACTGTTGTACTATAATCCACTGAGTAATGGTTCCTAAGGGTTCTTTGGATGCCACAAAAAATCTTCCTTGTAACCTTGTTTGAAAGAGAACAATCCATTTAGAGTAAGACAAATGGAAGAAACATTTAGGTTGCTAGATAGAACTGTTTTCTAAAAGTGTATTACAGTATACTGCAGTACTTCTGGAACTGAAAAGCATTTTACTATAGCTGTAGCACTGGAAAGCTGTTTACACTGCTATCATCATTTAGTGTAATGACATCTGTCAGCAATGCAAATTCCTGCCAAAGTCAACACTCAGTATGGAGCCATCTTGCTAACTTCTTAGCCATCGGGGATTTGTCAGCAGGTGCATTAGATCTAACAAGACACCAAAGACAGATTAGCGCTGTAAAAAGCAATCTATCTTCACTCAGCCAATTTAAAAGTTTCAGATATGACAAACCTGAAATCACACAACTGAGCTGTTCAGACTTTTTTCATTTTTACAACTAATAAACAACACATACCCTGTGCCCAGTGCCCAGTGTTCTGAGTCTTCTCCTGTGTTCCTCTAGGGCTCGAGCTGTGATGTGCATCAAATCTCTATCATTGGTCCTCTGTGCTTTCTGGTTGTGTTCTGGAGCATGTGCTGCCTAATTAAGCCCTGTGTCACTGCCGTCTATGTCTCCTAAAACCACTTCCTGCTGATCTCTGCTCCCACTCTCTGAAAAGTGTGCTGGTGTAATTGCCTTTCAAGGCCTGGAAATAGTCCGTATCTGTTCAGACAATCAACAGCTCGAGCAAGCCCTACTGACTGAGGAAAAAGGTTGCTGGAAATTACATACTGCTAATTTTCCCAATGTTGATATTAGTCCTTCTCTGATAGCTTGGAGTAACCAGATGCCTGGAGCTCAAGGTGATGAACTTTGTACTCTGCTTTGTAGATGCCACCAAAGTAGTGGATCATTGTCAAATCTCCTGACTGTGATCAACCCAGCCTCAGCAAAAGTATTTATGAATATTTAATGAGCTCCTTGCCTCTGGTTTGTGCTTTGGAAGTGAAGGACTGGTTTTACTGTCTTATACACTCTGGATGATTTTGCTACTTGCAGAGTATTTCCATGTGCTCCCTGTTTTTGTTTGATTACAGTGAAGCTTTATAAAAGGTCAGGGTTAAACAATAAGAAGGAATTGGAGGGGGTTTCTGAAGCATTCTCAATTGGACTCCACTTCTGACCACTACTGATGACATTGCATTAGTTTAATTGCATTGAGATGAGTGAGTAGAGCCACTTCTATGTGTTTTTGTTGGCAGAATGACAATGGCTTAATAGAACCACTAGGTAGCTCATTATCCTGTCTCTGGACCTTTAGTAAATCACATAGTTCTGCAGACAGCATACTGGCTTTCGCACTGTGGTACTTTTTTGACTTAATATTTAAATGAAATGTTCCAGCTGGATAAAAACATTAAAAAAGTAATGTAAGTTACAATACAAGGAAGTTCATACATTCAATTTTGAGTTCACACACACACACACACACATACACACACACACACACATATTCATTACCTTAATTAATGTAAATACAGAGGGTTTACAACAAGGTGCAAACCACTGGTAACATTCAAGAACAGGAAAGCCAGATTAGACTTT
>CM075020.1:13472596-13483866 GCA_037576675.1 Pangasius sanitwongsei | reverse complement strand
CCATTGTGGTGGTGTATAAAGGCAAAATCACAAAAACTCTGTCATTGTCCAAATACTTCTGGACCTAACTGTATATACATACATACATACATACATATATACATTCCAGGGGTGTCGCTAGCCAACTATAACCTTTTTTCCTCAAAAAATTAAATAATAATCACAGAGTTTCTTATGAAATTCAGGCTTTGATTCTATCCTACTATTACATTATTAACAGCAGCAATGAGATGGGCCTGCTTTTTCCACTAACCTTGAATATCTTTTTGAAAGAATATCTCAAATTATACTTGCATGAAAAGACTATAAGTTCTAGATATATAGATATATTAGATATATAGTTACTTTATATACTGACACTTCAGTGATATTTCAGAGAATAAAATGTTTTCTCATTGTTCTTAGGTTAGTTTATTGTCTAGATTTTTTAAATTATATATTTAAATGAATTATCTACCTTTCTAAATGACATGGCAGTAACTAGTCTGCACATGTGTATAAAACATGACAGGGCATGCTGTTACAGGAAACATGAAGCAAAGGGCCATCACCACCCCGAACTTGATTATTTTCCAACAGCATGTCTCACAGTGTTTTATTCCTCTTATACAAAGAAATTTGGCAATACTAAGATTTTTTTTAGTTATTAAATACAAATATATCATTTTTTTCATTAATAGTTATATTTAATGTTATGGAATGTTTGTGATGCAGGTTAGCTCCAGTTATCACTTGTTATTCCAGCTATAAACAATCACTGTCTCAACAACCTCATTTTTTCTCGTTGTCTTTAAGGTAATAAAGCAAAAAAGAAATGACTATCAGAGCCATGCTGTTATAGAAAATTAAACCTTCTGACCAATCAGAATCAAGAATTCAACATTCAACAAGGGAAGGCTCGGGAATCACCTCACTTTGCCTCTCATTATGCCTGCCTCTATCACCTTAGCCGGTTTGTCATCAAACTGTTCAGCATGTATGGTCATAATCCGCCCTCTATTAGAACAAGTGGTTTTAGTGAAAGCACCATGTATTTGTGTTCTAGAAACAGCAGGTGGGCATGGGAACCTGTGCCAACTCCACTCTGTAAGGCATGTGACCCGTGAATCAGCTGCCCACATGGCAATAAGCTGGAAGCTGAACTGCTGTCAATCAAAGGACTCTTCTGGGACTTTTCATGCCCCCCCATGATTTTGAATGGCTAACTGCTTTGACCCATGTCTGTCTCTTCCTCTTCTGGATGCATCCCAGCTCTCCTCCTATCAGCACTATTATGCCTGTGAATTACAGTTGTTTGTAGTGGTGGGAATGGAGCTGGTGTCTGTGAGTAATGAGCACACATTGGCACTGAGTGCTGGGTAGAGAAAATCAGATAGAGAGAGAGACAGAAAGAGGGAGAGAGACAAAGAGACAGAGAGACAGAGTTAGAGACATAGTAAGTGCAGTGTATGTCAGTAATAATAGTAGACATATAGTAAAAAACATAGAACAAACCAAAGAACAGAAGTCAAGCAATAAGCTAAGATGCCCTTTCCAGCCAACATGAGGGTGCACAATTATCGGTCAAAGAACTGAACTAACCTGTTTTGAACGATCACAATTAATAAATCTAGCACATACATCTCATCTCAGTTTAGAAAGTTATAAATAATAAGCCCTCATATACCATGTAAAATCAAGGCCTGTTATAATAATAATAGTAATAATAATAATAATAATAATAATAATAATAATAATAATAACAACATTTTTTCTACTCATAATTGGTCATTTCATATGTGACCCTCTCAAATTCTAACCACCTATTGACCACCTGTGAAGTCATCTGAATTAATCAAGAATGGATGAATTCAGCATAAATCATTTTAAGCCCATGCCAATGCCATTCCTGTGCATGCAGTAATGAGATAATAATCTCTTAAACAATTAATAACCTTGCCATCGGCCAACGCGTCTCCATCTCCCTCTGCCAGAGACTGTTATTTTATGCTGTGAATGTGGGATGAGTGAAGGGTCACAAGGAGGGTGTAAATGGGATTTATTAGCTAGGAGAGAGTCGAGGGGCAGGATCAGGAGGGAGTGAAGGGAGCGAATGGAGTTTTGGGCGGGTGGCACTATTCATGCATTCGACTCGCTTTCGAGGCATCAATCCTTTTTATCTTCTCTGGATTTGTTATCTCCCTGTTTTGGCTTCTGTAATAACCCTATGTCATTGCGACTACAATGATGAATCCGAAAAAAGTCTGCTTCTTTACAGCAACTTTCAAGGGTCTGTGTCATTGCATCAGTGCAGGCTACGTTGGATAACACTTCATAAAGAAAGGAATTATGACACCTGCAGACACCTTGTTTCCAGGATTGTGTTTGCTTTCAGGTCTCAGAGCATCTGCATGAAGAGGAAAAAATAGGATGCCAAAATTTAGTCACCAAAATAGGTAAACTACTGAACCAGAAACCATCAAATTTAGGAATAAACATTCACATGAGGGATTTCCAGTGAAACCTGCCTCCTGCAGTGAAGCATGTGTCCTCTGTCTCCTCTTGTCTTAGAATAGAGGATGTGCTGCAGCCTGTGCTAGTATCTCTGTACCTGTCTCTGTACCCAACTACACCTACCAGTTTTGAGAGGTACCCTGAGCAACTCCAGCTTCAGACAATAAAAATACTCATGTTCTTCTCTCCAAACAGTTCTTCGCAAGCTACCCTATCACGGCATGTCCTGGACCTCTAAAAAACCCTCATACAGGCTCCTTTTAAATTATTAATCCAAAGTGGGTTTTCTTTTTTACCTAAAGCCAGATTATTTGGCAAAGCCATACAATGGCAGTAGATCAAAGCAAGAGTGAGGCTGTTTGAAGGCCTATGTAAATATTCACAAAGCTCTTGTGGAAATCCAGCAAGGGCAGATGATGAGAAAGCTGGCTAAAAGCTGATAAAGCTTGTAGGTCTATGCAACTGAAAAGGCAGTTGAGGGGTTTATATACTAGGGTTATAATATTAGTCATCTTTTATAATACTATGTCTTTTCATATGACTTGCAGTGCATCCTTGGGTGTGAGAAAAGTATGATGACAATAAAATATTACTATTAGTAGAGGAGGAGGAGGAGTAGCGATAGTAATAGTAGTAGGAGTAGGGGTAGTAGTAGTGGTAGCAGTAATAGTAGAAGTAGCAGTAGTATCACAAAATATCTTCAAAAGATCTTCATATTCAAGTCACAATTATCACATAGCCAAAATTAGTATGTGACATAAGCTGCCATGAAGCGAAATGTTATGTCAGCTAGCATGAAAAATACCAGTAACTCCAATAAACTGTTATGACCAACTCCGTTATGACGTTATCATGATGAGGTTATGTAAGGTTTATGAAGAACAGTTGCTCTAAAATGTTAAGAGAGAAACTAACATTAGTTGACTTTAAAAAGCGATTCAGATATTCACACCTTATGGTGCTGTGTTACACAGTGATAAAATACCGCTTAATACATTCAATATGTCTACCATCCCAAAGCTTTACACAATCAATTGTACGGATCTCTAACTTCTTTTCTTCCTCCCTCCCTTCTACCTACCACTTTTTTCCTCTCATTTTCCCATTATACCAGACAGCAAACATGTTGTCAGGGGCTTGTCCTCCTTTAGGCACAAGACAGCTGCCAATGTTTTGACACAGGTGGCTGTCTTCTGCAGAGACATGGATGTGTACAGAAGCAGCTTCAAAGGCTTGTCATGACGTTTGACTTGAGACTTTGAGTGAAACTACATTCACAACAGCAGGATATGTTGCCATTAACCTCTAAAAAGACACAGTATGCCAGCTGGCAAGGTTTCACTCCACAGATGAATGTTGATCACAATATTATTTGATACTTTTGATGAGCTATGTTGCCAGGATGGGTCAGTTTGCATGCTAACAGCACAATAAAATCAGGGCAGCTGGTATAAATGTGCTAGCAAAGATAAAAAAAGACATCTGCAGAAAGTTTTGTTTTTAGCATCCGCATCAGATTATGTTATTAACAAATGTCTTAAGGCAGATTATATTGGATTTTTGAGTAACCTAGCATAACAGCATCAATACTGCTCAGTAGAAAAATGTACAGAATGGTATGAAGAAGCAAGGATGGGACTGATTTCTTTCTAGCCCAGATTGTAGATTCATGCATCCATCTGTGACAGATGTGCCAGGTAAATACACTAATATTTTTCAACCTGCTTCATTGATTATCAGCAATGATTGAGAAGGAACATGTAAAATATATTTGTGAGTGTTAACGAGGTGGAGTATTTACTCTGTTGTCATTTTTTCTGCAGAAATGCCTTTGGAAGAGAAAATGAAAGTAGCACATGTTCTCCAATCAAAAGGACAGATGACAGAACTGTAAGTTTAGCATTTTGTGTTGTTTTTAACTAAAAGGTTACAGCTTTATGGTTACCATGTTTGTATTTGGAGGAAACCCAGTAGAGCATAATGGATGTGTAACACTTAAAAAAAAAAAGAAATCACAAAATCATGAATGCACCTGCCTATCTGACATATATGCCATGGATGAGACCTTGTGATATAGTTTGTTGTTCGACCCCTAGTCTAATTGTCTAGCTATTGATAGAAATTAAATTTTCCTAGCACATATCTTGACCAGCTGTCAGTAAATAAAGTGGCTCGGATATTGTGCTGTAGAACACTCTGTGCATGAGTCTAGGGTTACATTTTTCATTCTTGCAATGAGTCCTTGCATATAAAAGTTTAGTGTGCTACCACATGGCATACTTTTCAGAGCATGCTGTCTATTGCGGCTTCTTTCAATCATGTCACACAATCTGACTCAGTGCTTTCAAGGGCCCCTCATATGTCCGCACCGTCTGCTGGAAGGCACTATGAAGCATCTCCAGTTTCCTCTTTTAATTACTGATGACATGCTGTCATAAAGATCCCCTGCGCTCCATTATTAACCTCTGCGTAGTCAAGCTGCACCAGCCAGCAAGCTAAAGACTCCAGCATATGGGTCTGCAGGCTTCAATAGGCAAGATATGCCTCCAAAGAGATACACTAATCATCCTTACAATTTCTACCAGACATTATTTTGCAGCTGAGTGCTCAAAATGCTGACTGGCCAATCAGTCCATCCCTCCACTAAATTGTGTTTAGAGCTCCTTGGATCTGCTCCGGCAGCTGAAGATGTATAGTGTGTTAGATGCGGTTTCGAGAGCTCTAGTGCACAAACAGATCATATACAACAGCTCTTTTCATCTCGCAGTTTGAGATTTTGCTCCTGAGACACTGTAGATTGTTGTGCTTTTCCCAGTCTAGCATCTTTGTGTGTCACAGCAAATAAAGCATCCATGCAGCTCAGCTCTAAATTCCAGACAAAATATTATTCCCTGGTGTTAAGTGTAGCCAAACATTCTTTTTGTTGGTGTTATTGATTTGGTAAATATGGAGGTGTGTATGCTTCACTGTGAAGCTTTTTTCTTTTTCCTTTTTTTTTCTTCCTTTTTCTGCCTAGATGAGAGACATTGATTTGAAAGAAATATGCAGATCATTTCCTTTTTGTTCTGTTAAAGAATTAAGTATTCTATGTAACAAAATAAGTGAATAATTTTTTACTTATGTCAGAAATCTATTGTACACAAATACAAGATTTTAGGGTTTGATTCTATTTTTTAAAATACATTAACATATGCAGATGAGTCAAAATATAATTAAATATGAATAAATTACATTTTTACCTATTTTGATAACACACCAAATGACCAGTTATTTATCACA
Organism: Pangasius sanitwongsei; assembly: GCA_037576675.1. NCBI lineage: Eukaryota > Metazoa > Chordata > Actinopteri > Siluriformes > Pangasiidae > Pangasius > Pangasius sanitwongsei. The sequence continues at coordinate 13,478,094 of CM075020.1, read as the reverse complement.
ACACTTACATTTAAGAAAACACTATATCTTATCAAAAACTATATCATAGTTTTTGGATAACGTGTCACATAAAGCATGCTGTATACCAAGCCAAAGCCCATTTTAATCTCAGCAAAAAGCCCTAAGATTATAATGCTGTACATGGCTCTATTTTCTTTCTCTCTAAGAGCATGTTACACCTCACACATTGTAAAATGTAAATGGAATACATCTACATTATTTTACATTTATTCTTTGGCAGATGCTTTTATTCAAAGGGACTTAAAAGTGATGGATGTACACTCCAAGCATCTAGAGGTTTGAGGAATATGCTGCAGAGCGAACTGACCCGAAGTAAGTGCAATATAGTTCTATAAAGTATAAAGGGAGTGGCAACTAAGCACAAATAGATAGCTAGCATATAGGAGTCATGCTACAAATGATAGTGATAATACCTAGTAATGGCACAGAGAGAAGAGTAATGGAGTAATATGAGTTACCACATAGTATATTGCAAAAGAGTTAAAAGAGGATTATACTGTAGATATACTGTCCAGATAAACCCATACACACCAGGAACATAGCTAGAGAGATGCTGCAAATGCCTATTTGTCACCATTTAACATAAACATAAAACACAGCTGATTATATATGCATCAGATAACGTGTTTTGCTCAGTAATCACACAATACTAATGTTCATAAAAGGTCAAGAGTATGATTCTATATTTAACCGCCCTAAAACCCATTTCTCTTTGAAAGCTCCTAGTCAGCGAGTGCTCTGAGCATATAGATATTGAGGCAACAGCCTGTGAAATACTGGAGGTTGACTGCAGGATTAAAAAAAAGAAGAGTAGATCTGGATTTTCCCAAATTTTCACATTATTGGTGTCTTATTTTAATCATTTTCAGTGGAACTGCCATAAAGACATTTTATGGCAATATTATTAATATGGCAAGGTAGATTATGCCATAAACTCAAAAAGCATACGTGTGTTGCACTAATCACAGTAATTGTACTGATCATGCAGTGATTTAATTTAGTGTATTTCCTTGTCCCCACTGGATTTAATTCTTCGCCATTGATACACACATTGCACATATACAGAAAGTGGCATCAGGTGCTTTAAAAAGAATTGCATTTTCAGACATTTATTGTAAGTGAATTTTCAAGGTGAACAAATATGGTAGGTTTTCTCCACCATCACAGCACCACAAATGAAAACCATCTGGTTTTAGAATTAATACTACACAATGATAGTATGTTCTGTTTACTCACAAACCTAGACAGGTGATTTCATGTGCTGGGTGAAGTTACAGGTTACTCTTTAGACAACCATCTTGAAGTATCAACTTGAAGTATCTACATGGAGCTAGTGGAGTGAGAGTAAGAGCATAATGTGTGCTTGTTTAGGCTGATTTGATTGACAATTTGCATCATATGCAGTAGATCAATGATGAAAGCGAGTAAGTTGGCCTGCAGAGAGTTGCAACCGAGCCATGAGATGATGCGAGATTGGGAAACCACTGTCACATTGTATATACAGGCAGGACGGTCACAGACCATGGTAGTAGTAATGGTAAGAGTGATAATGAACCAAGCTCAGCAATTATGTTGTGTTGGATCGAGGGATTTGATGGGATGACAAGAAAATTAAGGAAACATATTTAATTCAACATGAGACTTCAAAAGTGTCTGAACACTGGCTTTCTTCCATGCACTCTCTTGATCTATCTTCCTAAATACACACACCCAAATGGACAATATCTAAAAGCCCATCTGGGCTGGCCCTCCAGGGTCATGCATCTGTGTGGCTGCCTCTTTTACTGCTACAGTACATGCACCATAGCGTGAATAATGGATGCACTCAGCAATTAAATACTGAAATGAAGACACAGTAGTGAGAAGAATTTTAAAAAGCTGGGGCACGTCCAACTACTGCTCATAATTTGCCTTTGCTGGATGAACCCTTTGCTCTGGATCATTTAGCACTTTCATTTAAGTTAGCCATGCGCTATGGAACGGGGTAAAAAAAACAACACAAGTAACATTCCACTACTTTTGGACAAGCTAAGGTCAGTGTGCCCTTGAGTTAGCCATGTAGTCAGCATATTAGCATGTAGACTCCTTCTGAGTAAGAGCAGTGTTGGTAAGACTAGTGAAAAATAAGGCTTATTTATTTATTTGTTTGTTTGTTTATTATTATTTGGGTTTGTGAACATAGTTCACCATTCTAAATGTTTTCTTACAGAGAGAAACTGGACAAACTTATCAATTATACTATTTTTTTTCTTTATGAAGGGGTTCTTTTCAGAGAACAAGCAGTGATACATGATAGACTGTTTCTAGAACATGATAGAAATCCATGTCATTCCTAAGGTCATAAATACCTAGGTTAGGGTTAGTTATCATTGGTCTTATGTGTTCACAAGATGTAGTAAAAGTATGAATAATTAATGACTTTCCAATATTAAAATGTATACTTCACCAATTTCACTTACTCCTATGTAAAATGAGTGGTCCTAATCTTGGGCAAAGCTTGTGTGGGCTTTTCCTTCATCATTCACAAGGTTAATGTTGATTATCAGTCCTACATAGCTTTTAATAACATACATGATAATTGTATAATTAGAATGGTTTGCACATATAGGGTTGAACAGTTCTGGGTTTCTCCTCTTGTCTGTTGTGGTTTGTACTGCTTGAATGGTTTAACAGGATGAGTCTCAAAAGGAGAGCTCTCAATCAAGTGTGCTAATAATACTAAGCCACATCTCGGTACTCCCAGATCAAACTAATAAAAATCAGCTATAGTCTGAGAAGTGTTTTATCATATTTCAATTTTTGCTGTGGGTTTAATTGTAATACCAAAGTTGGTATCATATAATACTGTATGTTCCTTGCTACTTTATTATTAGATCTGTAGAAACCTTGAACACAGCATTGATCTGCAGCGAGAACATCAGCTGATCCTTGTCATCCAAAATAAAAAGAGAGGGGAATCTATAGGTGAATGCATACACTGACTGGTGTTGAACGTCAAGGCTGTCGAATCATATGGCAGGTTCTAAGGACATTAAAGCCGAATGTCCGCCAAGACGAATCTTATCATATCAAGAACGGTGAACAAACAAAAAGGTGTGTTTAAAATGTGCTAGTTAGATAGTAATCCATCCTCCATGAGTTTTATCTCACCATATTCAGAGATAGATTGTTCATGCTATAAGGATGCCTGACACATTCTTGTTCTTCCACCATGGACCCATGGGAAATAAGCACACATTATTTGCCTCAGGCAGGCTTATGTTCATATATGCTTATGTCACCCAGAGGATCTATAGACAGGTATAGAAGTTCATATACAAATCTCACACCGCACCAGCTTTACATGAGTTATTCATCATCATAGTACAGGCTTGATCATAAAATGCAGAGTTTCACTGCCATTATGGTGAGCACTTTACATTAGGGATGACCTATTAGGAATTTAGTGCCAGTAGCTAAATGCCTTATGTTGCTCATATATTATTTCACTGCTAGTCTTAAAATATGGCACAAACTCTTTCTAGGAACGCTTTGATTTTGAATTTGTAAAAAGTTTTGGGAATTAAATTTTGAGTGACAACCGAGGAAACCTTAAAGATCAAATAGAAAATAATGTTCAGTATGGAATTGAGGAATGTTGATAATATTCAGCTGTGAATCTACACACACACACACCCACACACTCACAGAGAGAGAGAGAGAGAGAGAGAGAAACATAGCTGCAAGGATGCTCATATTGTTTGAATAACTTTATTCTCTCTCTCTCTAACTTTCTCTTAGTGAATTAGACATATGGGCTTAACCTTATTGTCGGGTGTATGTGTGTATATATGTATTTGTGTGCTGTGACAAAGATGTTTAACAGCAAAAGCATATGCTATACAGATTGTTGTGTATAAAGATGCACATTGTGATCTCTGGGGAAAAAAAAAGATCTCAAACGCTGTGCCACATTTTAATTTTTCATGAGTGAACGTCTCATTATTTGAAAAAATAAATGCTTTAAAAATGCAAAGCTGGCTCCTAGCTCCATTTGCAGACCAATGCATTTTCATCTAACACGCTGGTACACTGTCATTTTCCCGTTGACATTTTCTCTGAAATATCAACTCTTTCAGGGTAAACAATTTTTCTGCCAATTAAATGCTGTGAACTCTGTAAAAAGACTGTGCACAGCTATTTGTGTGGCTATTTTCAGCAGTCCTCTCTTTAAAATGAATGAGACATATGTGAAGATATGTGAAGTGGGTCCTCGGAGAAATAACTTTGAGCATGATGGCACTGACGGCCCCTGGCTCCAGACACAATGACAAAGCCCTGTATATAAAAATGAGAGCCACGCTGTTTATGACAAGTCACCAAAGGAGCGCCAGCAAAAGTATCAGCTTTATGACAGCTCTAAATGGAGCTGTTACGGCAAAATTTATCGTTCAATCCTTGGTCGCTTCGAGGAGTTACCGAGGTTAGACAATGGGGCGATAAAAGCGTGGCAAAATAATCATCTCAATAAGCCACAGAACATGACCTGTAAAATGATTAGGCAAGAGAATGACAGAAATATTCTGCACGCTCCCAGAGCATCTCAAAATTTACAGCTTTATTAGATTGTTCGCATGGCCATCTCAGCGCGTGGGTGAAGATGATTCAGGGTGAGCGGAGGGTAATGGGAAAACTTGAAATCCATTGGTCATATTTACCCGGGCTTCAAAGGAGCAAAACAGTGTTACAAGTGCTGGGTCTTTCAAATAGATCAGGATTAATCTTGGCAGTTTGATGGGATCATTGAAAACATCTTTTCAGAAAGGAGAGGGTGGGTGGACCAAAGCAGTACAGTGAAAAATCATAATCCACTGCATGATTATTTGGGGTAAAAAAATATGATTTGGGGCAATAGCAGTCTGTGTACATTCATCCATAAATCCCAGGGTAAACTATATGCATCTTTGTGCTTAAAGGTATTGTTGTAAATCTTTCTGGATGACCATTAAAATACAGCAGTTTCACCAGAAGTAAGATGATTGAAGAATCAGGAGACTAACAGCCAGGTTATAATAAAAAGAGATGGTTTATTTGCATGCACGAAGACAACTCGGGCATTCTATAGTCTAAACATAAGTTGGACACAGCCGGCTTTTATAATGATGTGTAAGTGCAAAGGACATACCCAAGGCTAATAAGAGAAAACCATAGAAGAAAAACATAAACAAGGACAAAAAACAGATATGACCCAAATCTTGACCCAAAAACAGCTATGTGTACATCATGAATGAAAAAAGGACAGACATGTATGCATCATGAGTAAACAAAAATCATATTGAATAGGTCTTAAATGTTTGAATCATGTATCTTCATCACATCATCATGGGAAAATAGAAAATAATCCCACCATCGGGGGGGGGGGGGGGGGGGGGGGGCCCCCCGCCCCCCCGCCCGCCCCCCCGCCCCCCCCGGGGCGCCCCGCGGCGCCCCCCCGGGGC
>CM075020.1:13451147-13472586 GCA_037576675.1 Pangasius sanitwongsei | reverse complement strand
AACAAATTGAATTTGTATTAAATGTTTTAATCATTTATTTTCATAAAATAAACATGGGAAAATATAAAATAATCCCACAAACCACCCCCCCCCCCCCCCCCCCCCCAACCAAAAGCCTAAAGGTGTCCATTAAAGCAAGCTTAAACTTCCTGTGCTATCCTACATACCATAGCCACTGGCCAGGTGATTATCCATCTACATATCCAATAAGGATAGGTCTTACCCTTCTACCCGCATACCAAGCATAGAAAAAACATGTCATATTAGATGTAGATCTCAGACCTAATAGTAGGAGTCAGCATAACTGTAGTTTCTGCTAAATGAGCCTGTTTCATGCTCTTAGAATCACACAGGCAGCAACAGTAGAATTTCACAGCATATTGCCACCAGGAACCTAACCAATCACTGTTAACTTGATCAATACTTTTAATATGGTCACGCAACTCATCTAGATCTTTAATGTACTGAGACAAATTTGTGGTAGGCTTGAACACATCTGTACAGCACTCAGGGCCTACCACTGCACAGGTGCCCCCTTGTTGTGCTAGGACATAATCTCTAAGCATTTTGCAAAATCATCATCTGGTGTGATTGTAATGTAGTGGATATAGGACCTAAGGCTTGTGCGGTATCATTAGGCAATTCTCAATTTCACTGGATAACATACAAATTTGATCAAGGCTAACCATGACACCATAATTAGGAAAGAGAGCACCTAAAAATCTGCTCCAAACGGTTTGATTACAGGTGAAATATTCAACTAAGGGGGTGTCGCATATTGTTATGATGAGTATGGATTTGATAACCCACAGGACATATTATCCCATTAGTGCTGAAAGTAAAGGTGGCATCAATCTCTGAATAAAATTAAATATCTGCCATCCTCTTAGGTGTTATTTCATGATTGAATCTCTTTGCAGCCTCAAAGAAAGATTGATATCCCTTATCAGTAGGCATAAAATCTAAAGTACCATTAGAGTCTAGAATTATTAGGCATTCTGTAGCCTTCCTTATCTGCAACTGTGAGCGTTTCACCATTTTTGTACGCCCGGCCTTACAGTTCACAGGTCCACAAGAGCCAGGAATATCTAAAGAAATGTGCGAGCCAGTTTATCCAAGGACCAGGTTCAGAATTGCAATCAGCATACAGCAGTATCTTATGGCAGACACAGGAGCAACTTTGGTTTTCCTTTTCCAAAACTTCAAAAGAAAGATTCATTTTTAATCTCTCCGGAACTTTATTTGAAAACAGATATGAATTTTAACCAGATGTTTTAGGTTAAAATGTATAGTATATAAATTACCACTGTAAAGGGTTACCTTCACTCCCTGCCTAACTTGGGTTCTGTCCACTGAGAGTAGTAAGCTAATCACATTGGGTAAAGGGAAGCTTCACTTCGAGTTTAACCCCACGACCTAAATGGCATCAGATCCTCTCAAAGCTCTCCTCTCAGAGCCACCCAAACTGCCCCCGTTTAGGTGATAGCACCACTTTACAGTATGAGGCATGTATCCAAGTCTTATGTCCCTGACACAACATAGCCAAATTAGTTACTAAGTGGACTTGGAAAGGGCCTTTCCATTTCGCCTCTACCAGACCAGCAGTGTGGTTTTTGATGTTCCAATACTATAGCATGCCCCCCTTTTGAGGTGAAGTCCACGCCTCCTGGACACACTGTTGCACAGAGTTAACAGCTTCAGTGAGTTCCTCACAATGCTTCATTAGCGCATCAGAGGTAAGATGCACATCTGCTTGTCTTAGATCAATTGCCCCCGACAGGGCCATCGGTCGACCTGTAATGATCTCGTATGGGCTGAGACCAACCCCTCTCATGGGTGTAGACCAAATACTGCACAAAACAACTGGCAACACACCAACCCATAACAACCCACCTTGGTGTAACTTCGACAATCGCGGTTTCAAAGTCTGATTTTGACATTTGACCTGTAAAGAAGCCTGAGGCCTATATGGACAGTGAATCTTCCATTGAACATTCAACATTCTCTTGACTTCCTGCATGACTTGGGCAGAAAAGTGAGTTCTTCGCAGGGTAATGTTGGGTGCTGTGAGAGCATCGAGACAATTGTCCCATCTCTGGGCGGTCACTGTGATAACACGAGCTGAAGACAACAGAGAGAGAACAGCATGTGGACAGCACACAGTGAGATGTTAACACTACTGGAGCACAGGCAGTTACAGCTAAAAAATGACTCAAAATCCAACTGCATTTGTAACTGTGAAATAACATTGATGCCTAACATAGGAGGGCTGTTAATCTGTGCTGCCATAAGAGAGATGTCATGTGACTTAGGACCAAAACACAAACAAACAGGTTCAGCTCTGTAAATGTGAGAGATTTCCCCAGTCACACCAGAAATAACAGAGCATTACAATAGTTCTAATTAGGCCATAAACTCTAGCCATCTCTATTGGAAGTATTGATACTTACGCACCAGCATCAATCATGATTATTCATGATTATTCACAATGACAATGTTTACATGCACATTAATATTCCGATATTAATCGGAATTTGGCAATATTCTAATTAGTATTGAGTCATGTAAATGCTGCAATCCGATTGACTGATTCAGATTAAGACAATATTCTGATTCCCCAAATTTTGATTCCCATCCATGGAATATGTCTGTTTTAATCGGACATGTGTTGCATGTAAACACCTTATTCAGAAAATCCACTGAAAGGAGATACATGTGCATGCTCAGTCCGCAAGGAATTGTGGGTGCTAACAGATGCTTAGCTTAATAGATGCTTACCTGACTCTTTCCATTTCGAGGCAGTGTTGTCAGGCATTTCTGATGGTGAGAAGTGTTAGAGTCCTAATTAGATTAGTGTGAAAAGTAGTAATAAACCTAATAAGTGAGCATACTCTATAACCAATGGCAGCATCTTGAATTTCCCAGGAAATAACAGTGGGAAAGGAAAAGCACATGTATAGATCCAACAACCATGTACACAGGAACATTCTTAAGCCTGTACGCATATAAACATTGCAACCCGAATATAGACCTTAAATGTAATTTGATGTGCATGTAAACGTAGTCAGTGATTATCACATACAATCTGTTATCCTACTCATGCATAACTGGCTGCAAATAGGGTCTCAAAGCAGACATATCTGAAAAAATGTGCAGCAGGAGGAGGGGCAGGCAGAGGTAAAGCATGTGAGAGTTGGGAGGCACGTTGTACCAGATAGTCCCGCCCAGCGGGTCAGGCTGCGAAGCTCAGGAAGTTGGAGCGTATTTACCACTCTGCTTTCTCATGTCAGTCTTCTTACGACACACACTCTCCCAGTGCCCCTGCTTATGACAATACCGACACATCCCACTGAACAGATTGAGCATTTACAGCATTAGCAGTTCTTTGCAACAAAGCAGACACATGCATTTTCAAATTTGAGTCTCTCTCTCTCATATCTGGAAAAAACATCCAATGAGTGCAAGTTGTATAAGTGAATTTTACGTGTCAGCTGAGTCAGGAATGGACCCATGCCCATTTCTCTGAGACGTTTAAAATCTTTTGCTGTGCGATCTACTTGGTCAGGACTCAGTGACTGATATTTTACTGTTACTTTTGCTTCCTTGTCCTTTTTTGACTTTGCCTCTTTAATTAGTATCGGGGCTGCCACAATGGTTGCTGGATCTAAGCCAGGGTCGTCTGGATCGTCATCAGAGGATGACAAATTTGGAAACCATGTTTTTGATTGGCTGTTAAGGCTTTTAAGAGATGGAGACAGCTTCTTTGCTTTAGTCAAAGGCAGTGTCTGTTTTTCCAAAACCTCAGTCTTGGCTTGGAAAGAGTTATTGGAGCTTTGGAGCTGCTCACATGTTTTTTGAGTGGAGATAGCAGCACGTTTATGGTTATCACATTCCTGTAACAGCTTAGCAACCATCTCATCACTCTCACACTTATTCCTATCTCGTATTAGGAAAGCATGCCACTGTCTGAACACCTGCACCGCTGCTTCAAGGTCTTTACGCTTGGCACATTTATTGAAAGCAGAAAAACTTTGCTCTCTACTCCACTCTGTCTGTTCTGGAATCCCAAGCTCTTTACATAATTTAGTCTTTTTAATTACACACAACTTATCTAGCATTTTCCCTAGCTCCCTCTCAAAACTGAGATTATCAGCAAAAGGCTTGGAAAACTCACAATCTGGTGAGGAAGACTCTCCAACACCCTTATAATCCTGATTACTCATTGCCAACGTAACTCCTTCGGTACCAAGAAACTTCGACTGAACTCCTATCAATCAAACTCTCTTATTTTAACTAGCATTAAACTGACCTGATTCTGTCATCAAGCAAGCTCTTTGACAGGATGACTCACTCACCCATGCTGACATATGTTTGTCAGGACCACAGGAACAGGATCACCGGATTAGATCACATAGATGATGATGATGTCTGTCATCTGGGTCGTCACAGCGCACGGATGGAGAACATCACTCTCCCACCGGAGTCACCAAAATTGTTGCAAATCTTTCTGGATGACCATTAAAATACTGCAGTTTCACCAAGAGTAAGATGACTGAAGAATCAGGAGACTAAGAGCCAGGTTATAATAAAAGAGATGGTTTATTGCATGCACAAAGACAACCTGAGCATTCTATAGTCTGAATATAAGTTGGACACAGCTGGCTTTTATACTGATGTGCATGTGCAAAGGATAATAAGGACTAAAGGCTAATAAGAGAAAAACAATCAAGGACAAAAACATCTTGACCCAAATTCAAATACAAAAACATCTTGACCCAAAAACAGATACATGTACATAATGAATGAACAAAGAACAGACACATATGCATCATGAGTAAAGAAAAATCACACTGACTTGATTTTAAATGATTGAATCATGTATCATCACATAATCATGGGAAAATAGAAAATAATCCCATAGTATATTTGGTTGGAAATGAGCTGAAACTCAATTCAAAAAAAATTCACGACTCACTTTAGTGTTTTGTCTAAAAATTACACCTCAAAAACATACACACCACTAATACTATTGTAAATGCTTTTCAAATGGATACATACCAAAGCAAGCAATGATACCTTCCTTTCCTGATTGCTTGGACTTTGGTGGTCCACAGATAGGTTTTCCCCCTAAAAGATATTTTATTACTGGACTGATAGGATAACACATATTTACAAATGTTGCTTTTTCACAGTGCTTAGGTCCCCTGTTTGATCCTGAACTTTGGTTACTGTATGTGTGGAGCTTTACATGTTCTATTCATGTCTGTGTGGGTTTCCTCCAACCTCCTAAAACATGCCTGTGGGTGGATTGCCCTTAGGTGTTGAGTAATGAGTGTGTGAATGCGTGTGTGCATGGCGCCCTGAAACGGACCGATGTCCCATCCAGAGTGTACATAGGAGGAGGTGAGAGAGCTGGATGCTGTAAAGGACTAAAGTGCTGCTGCATTGCTCTCTGTAGGTAGAGATGGTGAGCGCTAAATCCCACTGGCACGACTATCAGCAGGTAGTCAAACAGCATTGTGTGAAATGTAGGAATCGGGTAACCAAAATGAAAATAGACCAACATGATGAAATTTGTTTAATCTAAACAAACAAAAAAAGTCAACTCAGAAATTGCCCCTGTGCATGAATATGTATGTGCATTATAAAATAAATCTTAAACATCACTGATGATGTTAGATTTAAAGATTAATATTGTTCAGGGTGGATTTTTTTTAACCACTAACCTAACTGTTCAGACTCTCCTTTGCCAAATCACACATTTAATTGCTCTGTGTCTATAGTAAAGGAGATGTCATTTTCTACGCTAAAATGTAGCACTTTGTATAATAGCTATTATTTTCTTAATGATTTAGAGTTTGAATTAGATCTCTGACTCTAAACTCAGAGGCAAATGCAGACTTTATTCTTTATTCTAATATAATACTCAAAACTGAAATCACTGATAAACACACACACAGCATCACATTGCTCAGTGTTGTCTGATTTATCGAATGTATTCTAATGTATCGAATGCTTTATCGAAGCTCTCTCTCTCTCTCTCACTGAAAAAGAAGAGCATATAAGTAGACTTTTCATTAACCATACTCAGGTTATGCACTCGTTCTTCTTGACTCCTCCTCCCATTCATACCCCGACCTCCTTTCCACAAACACCTTAAAACAGAGCAGAATAAATTCACAGATCTTAAGGCAATGTTTCTGCCGTCACATTTGGGAGTAAAATATGCAAGCTTAGAGCCTCGCTATTCATTTCGCACACTTTTTTTCATAATTACCTCATTATGATGAATTAACAGCATGTGTGCTGTGAAGTGAGAGCTACCCTCCAGTGGTATTTTATCTGATGCTAGTCAGCTAGGTTTTGCTCCTTTCAGATCCTGAGATATACTCAGGCTGCTGTCCTGGTGGCCTAGTGCTGAACAATGCCTTTATGGTAAGAAGCACCTGGGAAGAGGCCTGAAATATTGTCCTTGTCCACCATTTGATGTGCATGTCTCTAAGGCTTAGTGTCCAGTAGTGACATCTCTGTGTGTCCTCCTGAGGTTTGGCTTCCATCCACATTCAGCTCTGCATTATATTGCACTGGGACAGCAACAAATGTCTCAGCCTGGAACACTGTAATTGCTATGGTATTCAGTGGTTGTGGACAGAGAAATAGGGGAATGTAAATATCTGATTCTTTGTTTCTCAAAGGCTTTCAGTCTTGAAATTCACAAGAGGAACCTCAGAAGTTAATATCAAGCTGTTGTTATCCTTCAGAAGCAGGAGTATGGCTGTATGAGAAAGAAAAACAATCATCCTGAGTGGGGATGTCTGGAGAGTCCTCTTCTGGCTATTCACTCTCTCTTTCTCTCTCCCTCACACACACACACACACACACACACACACACACAAGTTCAAAAGGGTCAGATATTGACACCATTCAAAATAATATCATTTATATTGTTATTATATTTAATGAATTAATGCAATAATACAAATATTACATTTAATCTAAAGATATATTTTTCTGTAATTATTCAATATTCGTACTAGATGTACTGCATAGTGCCACAAAGTGCTAAAATTGTCCTCCTGAAGCCCATTGCATTGCTCTGGGCTGATCCTACAAATGCCTCATCACAATAGTGTTGGTCTTACTAAGTTTAGATGTTGAGGGTTTGTTTAGTATGATGGACTGTTGTAAATGGACTGTTAAAGCTAGTAATCCTATGTACAAGTATATAATGAATGTCATTACTCAGTTTAGTGATTCGATTCTCCTATACTGCCGATTTAGGTGAGGGTTTACTTTCAGTTGGTTAACCATACACAGAGGCCAGAAGCATGCTAAATTGATGAACATCTCCCCCACAGTTTCCAACACTCACAAGCTCATGCTCTTACTTTGTCTGCCTATATGACAGCATCATTTAATGGCTATGAAATCATACCTTTAAACATAAATGTAATCTCATATCTATTTCACAATATAGTGTAACTGCTATGTTTTTTGACCATGCTACCTGTTACAGCCAGTGTCACCAAAGTGGAAAGATGTAATTAAAAGAGGCAATTTTACCATTACCATATCATTTACAATATAATTTGATGTATTGGTGTGTTATTTTCCTAACAATAATTTATGTACAATATAGTATTAGTAGCAGCAATCCAGAAACTTACCAGCACTTACCAGCTGGCAAAGATGGTCTAGCGGTTTGCCCAACTCGGTCTGTGTTTTGGCAGCTAGTCAGACTAAGCTGCATTTTTTCAGCAAGATTGCTAACGGCCCCTCTGTCTCTGATACTCTTTGATGAGAAAAGATTTGTATTTTCTGGTGAAAACCAAAGCCAGATAGGAAATGGTAACAGCGATTAGTTAACAGAGTTCATTCAAAATGACCAAATAATTCCAAAATCACTACAAGAATACTGATTTTATACTACTTTTTGTATTAAACCAGCCTGTTCCAGTATAACTGCATATAGATTATTACCATCAGCATGTCCTTCCACCTTTACTATAGAGGGCCGTCTACTTTAATAAACACTCTCACTATTGATATTTGCAGCATTTAATGTATATATATATATATATATATATATATATATATATATATATATATAAATCTGTAGTAAAACTAAAGCGCTGAGTCAATTGGGCACATAGGGACCCACTGTTTACTGATCAATGCCTGACTCTTCCTGTCCAAAGGGATTCACTTCAGGGTGTTAGCAGCTGGTGTTTTTGTTTGTTGTATTAGTTCACATGAGACTGCTGTAGTTTTTTGTGCATTCACTATGTGTTATTGTGTGTTTAATCTGGCACACAGACTCATTAATTTATTGGGCCTTTAATGAGAACGTGGCTGAGCTCATGCATGCATTTGATGGCTACCATTGTCCTGCTCCAAATACAATAACATCCATATTAAAAGACGCCACAGGCTCAGGGGTATCAATCTGGCATGAATGTTTTAGAGCTTTCTGATGAATAATTAAGAAGCAATAAATCATAAATGGATCACTGTAATGAGTGCAAAAATCTGATGTGACATATGTGCTGCTTTAGAAGAGCAAAATGATGGTAATCTCGACTAGGTTTTTGGGAAGAAACAGCTATTAGGATATATCACACGATTCAATTGTGGTTGTAGTGAACAATGTTGTTGAAGCAGCCATAATGGCTATGATAAAGGAGAATTTCTCTGGCTTATACCAGCTCAAATAAGCATGCTTTTTGAAACGCTTCTTTTGCTTTTGGCCTGTTTGCCTTCTTTGCCCCAAAACCTCAAGTGTCAGTTTGAGCCAGTTCATTGACTTTAAAATGCTGCTCATGCGTTACTATCTAAAGCCTAGGGCTCTCAAGGTTACTGTGCACAAGTCAAGTTCATAAATGTATTCATGAATGGCAAGGTGCAACTCAAGTGTAAGGAAAGTTTGAAAGTGAAGCATTATTCAAAAAGGCACACTATTGTGTTTTTGAGTTATTTGGAAAAAAAAATAAAAATTGACTATGTCTATACTGTTTCACTTTAGCAATGATATCAAGTCTAAGGTTTTAAAGTATAATTATTGCACTAAGTTGTTAATATTAAGAAATATTATTGTTGGGTAAAGTAGGCCAAAAAAACCCAACCTAATGCTTAATAAAACTCAAACTAAATCCACTTCCAAAACTCAAAATCTGACCCTGTATTAAACATACAAATCATGACTAACTTTGGCTGTCCTAACAGCTGTCACTAGTTGTCTTAACTGTCCTAACTGTTCACCAAGCACTTGAATTAGCACTTTAAAAAAAATCAATCCCTTGTCTTGTGTGTTTTTTTGTCATGCTGTACTATCCTAAGTGATGACCTAGTGTTATGGGATGATATGTTTTTGTTTTTGAGACTACAAAGCTCTTCTGTAAGTCACTCTGGATAAGGTGCTTATCTGCTAAATGTGGTAAATGTAAAGGTAATATACAGTACTGTGCAAATGTTAGGCACATGCAAAGAAATGCTGTAAAGGAAAGATGCCTTCAAAAATAATGAAAATGTTTCTACATAAATAAAATACTATAAAGAACGGTAGACAGTAATAAACTAAACAAAGTCAATATTTGGTGTAACAGCTAAAACTGTACCAGTAGTCTCAGGAACAATTTGTGCAGTTTTATAAGGAAATTAGCTGGTACGTTTTTCTGAGCATCTTGGAGAATCTGCTTGCTTCTGGATTTGCAGATAAAACATGACGGATGTCATTATGGGGTTTTTTTTTTGCTTTGGTTTTTTTGTCTGAAAAGTGGTCTGTTATGTAATATGTTGATTTCTTTATTGACACACAAGCATTTTCTGTAGCATTTAATTTTTGTTGGAAAAGTAATGTTTAGAAATCTAAAATATTTTTGTACTCACTCAATGATGCAGAAGTTATAAAAAAAAAACATCTAACAAAATTTGTATTAAAAAAAACTATAGTGCCTATGACTTTTGCACAGTAATATTTACAAAGTAAATAGTATAGGCAGAATAAACACCACACAGCTTTCTTAAACATCAGGGTACTAAGCTGGTCTTTTATTATTACATACAGTGGGGTCCAAAAGTCTGAGACCACACTGAAAGTCTAGGATTTTTTTTTTTTTTTTTTAAACTGGAAAAAGCTATTTTTTTAGGCTCTGAAGCTGATCAGTTGGACTTTAAGGAACCAAGCCCAACAGCAACACAAAATACAGACAAATAATAGAGTGCCTTATCACCCTGCTTCTGCTAATCCTCTAATTAATCAATCTGCCTCAGCCACTGTCAAGCTTAATATGACTGAAAACATTTGATTGGTAAAACAAAGGAGTCATGTAAGGAGTTATCTCATCAAGATTTCAGTAAGACACTGAGTGTGTGACAGGCAATGGAGAATCAACTGTAACTTTAGTAAACAAAACATGAAGAACATTAATTGGCTTAAAAGAAAGTAAGAAAAAAAATCTTTTGATTAAAAATCTTTTTTGTGGTCACACAGAGGATGTTCAATAGCCCTGATGTGCTATGAAAAGCTGCCTCGTGATCAGAAATCTTCATTGCTTATGGATTTGATTAACCTTTCCATGCATGTCGCAGTAATGTGGGTGGTGAGGAACACACGGTGGCATTTGTATGGACCATAGAGAGACTCTCCTTTAAATGCCAGAGCTAATGAAGCCACCAGCTAACAGTAAACAGGGCTGCAGATACTACAACTCCACTGAGAGCAGAGCACTATGTCTGCATGTGTGTTTGTGGTTTCACATTCTTTAAAAGTGACTGATTGTGACATGATTAGCACAGAGAATGTATCATCTGTAGCATATCTACATGCTGCTGGCCTGAATACCTTCAAAGGTGATCTTTTCCAATGCAGCTAAAGAACCCTTAGATGTTTTACAGACATGATTAGATGTCATATGCAATTAAGTTACTATTAAGTTCAATATCACATGGCTGCATCTAAATCCTCAGTGCACATATGTTGACGTGAGAGGCAATGGCATGGGAAGATGAACATAGGCACTGTTTGGAAGGAGTGGAAATAAGATCGATTCTTACTGCTGCCCCTGTTGCATCTGGGCCAGCCATCGGAATGTCATTTCATATCTGTATGAAATATTGATTTGCGGCAGGCTGCGAGTTCTGCTTCATGGAGTTGTGTGTGGGCGCTCTTCATCAGCTAACACTGTTACTCCTGCACTCAAAGAGAACCCTCTTGTCTTGGATCTTGTCAAAAGCATTCAGTTAAATCAAACCAATTTGGATGGGATGCTTCATCACATATTTGAGCATGTAATGGTCTGAAAACAAGAGCAGAGCTTAGTTCTAAGAATTGAAGCTGCTTTTATATGCATGAAGAGTTTTGTATGCTTTTTCGCTATGCTAAGGGCTAGCTGTGAAATAACAAGCTTCCATTATGCTGTATTAACACATGGTGTTGTTTTAATTCTGTCCGGAGGGAAAAGACTGCATCAAATATTTTGATTTCTACAGTTCTATGCTGCAGGCCCATGTTGTCCCTCTTTTTGGCTGACTTCTTGAAAAAAATCAGACCCAGAAAGCTAAAATACAAAAGCACCAGAGCATCACTCAGCAGTCTCTCACACGCACACTACCTGTCCACACCTGTCAGAATCATTGATCCGAGGTCCTGCTCTGGAGGCTGAATTGTTTAGCTTGCTGGGGCGCTAACTATTAACCTCAGAGCGTGCTGAGAGATATCCGCACTGACTTCTCACATACATCGTTCACACTGATCTGAAAACAGATCCTATTCACCTATAGGAGCATGGAATCTCATGACACATTCAGTTAAGATGAATACAGATAAAGACGGGAGCAGGTAGATAGTCTCACAGACACAGCACAGGCCATAACACTGGACAGGGAGAAAATAAGAGTAGGGGTGTTTAGAATTTCAACAAGTGTGTGTGTGTGTGTGTGTGTGTGTGTAAATTTAACACATTCACATTCAATCGTACGTAAGGGGTATGGCTAAAAATCCTGGCCCCTTTGAGAAAAATTCCAACCAATCCCTCTCCAGTAGTCTTTGCTTTAAAGCGCATGAGTTCCTGCAACAAGCCATTATATAAAAGATTTTTAACAGGCATTCAAAACCTGTCAAAATGAGGCATATCAAATGTGTTCAGTGATGTGCCCCCAGCATTCCCAGTGTAAGTTACACACTTCCAAAAAAAAAAAAAAAACAAAAAAAAAAAAAGCACAGGCTTAGCATCAGCTGTGAGTCCAGGACTGTTACATCATCATGAACTAGGGTGCAGGGTTGTTTGACTTAGATACAAGCTTTCCATCGACTACATGCACGTAATACAAATAATAAACTGAAAATCCATTTAAAATGTTTAGTCATCAACTCAATTCCATTAAACAGCTGTTTTGCAATAAACACGCTCTATGTAATGACATCACTTCCTGAAGCAGCCTGCAGTCGCACAAGTTTTGCTTTGAAAGTAAAACATTAGTGATATGTGGAAATGCCATTTTGCTAAAACATTTTTCACACAAAATAACCTCATTACTGGTTAAAGCTCCATTACCACTGTGCTTGGAATAAAGTGTGCACTGTTATGCTTCTCTCATAATACAATGAGAAGCTTTCAAGTAAACATCTAATAGAAGTGTAGTATATTTCTAATATGTTACTACTATATAATCCTCAAGATGAGAAGTGGCTCTGATTAACTCTTTTGATCTTCTCTGTACAGAAAAAAAAAATTCTACTTTAAAAACAACTCTTCTACTAAAGTGTAACATCAGTCCACTGAGGCGAGCGTAGTGAAGAACCCAAGTGCAGCTTTTATTAACAAAGTGAAAACCAACAATACCAATAAAGACTTGCCTTGCCTTGAACAGACTTGGCTTGAACAGACTAGACACGAACAAACCGCAGGTTACAACATCAATACATGAAAAAAGACAATGGCTACATGAGGGCTATATATACCAAACAATCAAGGTAACATGACACAATCCAACCAGTGAGGGACAAGACACATGATTAAACCAACCAATCAGAACATGACACAAAGACAAGGGTAACACATGACAAGATGGGAACCATGACTAAACTCCAAAATAAAAGACATGAGAACAATGAACAAGAAACAAACAAAACCCAAACCCCACGTTACATAAAGAAAATATAATTACTTATTGTCATATTTGTGTATTTAACATTGTCCTCAAATGGTATTCCATTATGTACTCGCAGTACATGCCCCAAATAGGAATTTCACGGTGAGTTTTATCCAGGTGGAATAATCTGTTAATGCATCTGTTAATCTGTTAATAGTAGAAGAGATATCACTTACGGTGTATTGATACTAAAGTACTTGGTTTGTTTATGCTAAATAATGTAAGTTAAGGCCTTTATGTAAAGCATTGCTTGTTTTTGTTATATTTTTCTTGAAATTTGCTAAATAATAACTAAATAATAATAATAATAAATTTTCTATTTGTACTTCTGGCTTCCAGAATTTTTTACCATTTAAAGTCAAATCCCACACTGTACAGAGAAAACATTAATTATGTGCAGTATTAGAAATACATGTTTTTAAATAAATTTAACTGGTTATGTGGTAAGTTGAAGCATAAGTGACTTTTTTTTCAAAGGTGCCACATCAGGTAGTTTTGCTGCTTCACAGCTCTAGGGTCTGGGGTTTGATCCAGAACGTAGGTAACTATCTGTGCAGTTTTGCATGTCCTCCCTGGAACCACTTGGGTTTCCACCTGGTACTTTCCTTCTACCTCAAAAAAAAAAAAAAAAAACATGCCAGTATGTGGATTGCTAATTCTAAATGGCCCCTAGCTGAGTGTGTGTCTCATTTCCTCCTATACAGGATGTATTCCTGCCTTATGCCCAGGATAGGCTCTAGATCCACCAAAACCCTGACCAGGATCAAGCGTTACTGAATATGAATGTCACTGGAATGTCACTTGAATCCAGATGATCAGCATTTTGATGCTGGATCCAAAATGATTTCACATATGGACAACTTATTTTTCTTTTTTTCTTTTCTTTTTTTTTTTTTTTTTACAAACTCCAGCACTAGCACCTTGTTATAGAAAAGGGGCTATTACATTACATATTACATTAACAGGGAAAGTGTAAAATAGCACTTACATATTGTCTCACATATGAGAGGAAAAACATCAGTCCCCACTTTCACACTTGCTTCTCACATTTTTCATCCAGCTGCAGACGGGAGCAGAGGTGAAGGAAATAGATTTCTATATTGAATCATGTTCTTGTATCTTTTGTAGATCCTGCAAAACAAACAGCAAAAAGAAAATCAAGAAAAGAAGCAAGACAGAAGCAAAGGAGGAATAAAGATGCTACTGCATGTCACAGTATTTTTCACTGCAATAGTCAGTGTTTATTGTCCATTAATTAACTTTGTCCCAAGTGTCCCATTGTTTGTGAAAGACTTGCTTTTGTTTTTGCCTCCTTTAGCTTTATGTCCTAAAACAAGTTTTTCTCCATCAATCACTTCCTGTGCCATGCCCCCATATTTTCCACCTAATTTGACCAGGGTTAGCCAACCAAAGGATTGGGCTGAATTTAATTGTCAGTATTTAATGTGTGTCCGTCACAAACTTAGACTTCAGATAGAAATATGGATTAAAGTACACTTTAAATCAGTCAGAAGGATATATCTGTAATTGAAATTTCAATAGCATACCCATTTCTCCTCAGCACACTTGGTTAGTTCTACATTTTCTTCATTTGAGTGGAAGGTGTTTACCTGCATGCTGCCAATTAGGAAGAGTAAAATTAGCCTGCATACTGCTATTTTCACACAAGATCACACTTTGTGTGTGTGTGTGTGTGTATGCACTGTGTCAAAGATTACTCCAGCTGTCTATCAAAGTCACAGGCCTTCTTTCTAGGAAAAAAAAATGCATTCTTTTTCTGCCACAGTGACAGAGTGCTGAAGCTCTGAGTGTATGTGTGTGTGTGTGTGTGTGTGTGTGAAAAAGAGAAATTGAAAAAACAGCCAGTTCCCAGGTTGAGATCACCCTAATAGCCTTCTGCAATGATTACCTACCTGTGCAGCACAGCTTCAATTCATTTCATAGCTGCGAGTTCAGAGTTTTTCTGTGTGCACATGACCATCACACACACGGGCACACACACACACACCCCTACATGCTGAAAATCTTCCCCAAGGCAAGCAGAGGCCTGACCCTATTGGTTTCATTATATGAAAATGCCAAAGGCTAAACTATGACTTTTTAACTCTGTTTGCTCAGTACATACAGTATTACAGTGAGTCCTTTCTACATTAAGTATATTTATTACATTTGACAAAAGAAGATTTTGTAATCTGATGGTTGCAAATGATGGCATCACCACACAGAGGTCTTAACCCTGTGTATACACAACAATCAGTGAAACAGCAGGGGTGAATTCTCAGGATAGAAAATGAGACCATGCATAGCTCTGTCTGACCATGCTCAAGCATGAATACACACATATACACACACTCAAGCAGCTGTGATCCAGGCTTGCTTTTTTGCCCCATTAGCTCTGTTGGTAATGAGCCGAAGCGAATCCTGCAGGTCGTTTGTTTCATCTTGTGTGTGTGTGTGTGTGTATGTGTCTCCTTCTTCTCTATGGTCACCTGGTTGGGGATGCTTTGAAAAGCTCACACACTGCTTCGAAGCTAAAGCTGCAGGTATCTGAGTGGTGGCCACTTACTGGAACAGCTATTAGTTTACCATCTAAGCCTTTCTAGCACACACATTACACAGCAAATTTGGTTTGGCCTGCTTCTATTCTACCTGGCTTGGTATCTCATCTTCTCTCTTGAGTACTGAAAGAATTTTATAACATTAACATAACTAAACTCAGGTTCAGATCCTCCACACTGCCTAACTAAAGTCCCTAACTTAAGTGTGCTAGCAGTCATGTTAGTCAATATGTAGAAGACTAACGTGGATGAACTACACTGGAGAACTGAAAATAAATAAATAAATAAATAAATAAATATAATTCCAGATTCGGTGGTCCGCACATTCACTGATGCGTTACAGTTGTTACATATGCAATCTCAGGAGAACAGAGCCATAACTATAGGCAAAAGGATTCAAGACTGATTTATAGTTTCACGCATTTGCCGATGGTTGTAAAGAGTACTTTATTCCTTCAGAACTAACACTCACTGGCTTTTTTTTTTTTGCACCATTCTTTATAAACTCTAGAGACTGTTGTGTGTGAAAATCCCAGGAGATCAGCAGTTTCAGAAATATTCAAGCCAGCCCACCTGGCACCAAAAACCGTGGAAAAGTCACATTTTTTTCCGCATTCTGATGTTTGAGGTGAACATTAACTGAAGTTCTTGACCTGTATCTGCATGATTTTATGCACTGCACTACTGCCACATCATTGACTAATCGGATAGTTGCATGAATGTGCAAGTGTACAGGTCTAGTGGTCAGTCAGTGTATATGTGTATTGTACAGTGTAGTTTTGTTTTCATAGAGCTTCATAAAGTGGACAGTGAGTGTATATTAAAGCTCAAAGTTCTGTTCTGTTCTCTCTCTCTCTCTCTCTCTGCCTCTCATTCAACTAGCATCCATATTGAGGAACGGAGATGTGTGTTGTGTGTGTTACTCACTGTCCTTCATACTATGACAGGCAGCTATATACTGTATACTGTTCTGCTAATACAGTATGCTGGTATGCTCACTCTCTCTCTTTCTCTCTCTCTCATCTGTAAAACAGCTTCACTGATGGACATTTACACACTCACTAACATTTCATGCACAACTGGCTTCAGAATGTGTGGGTACGTGTGTTCTGTCATCTGCAAGTCAGTGACCTTTAGAGAGAGAGAGAGAGAGAGCGAAGGAGAGAGAGAGAGGATCAATAGCATACCAGTAAAGGCTAAAAGTAAACAAGACAATGTCTAATGTGAACTGCTGCTGATGTGTCTGTCCTCTTTATTCAGTTCCACTGAGGCTTCATCTGTCAAAGGACAAAAGATGTCTTGTGTAACTAATTCCAATGGAAGACACACACTTTTAAAAACCTCAACCCAAAAGAGATGTTATTTATATATGTATAAGAATAGAAGGTAGAAATGAATGTATTCATGCTTTTATAATTGATAGTCATTAATGACTATCAGTTATAAAATTGATATAATTTATAGTCAGTAATGTATTCTACCATAGTGCAGTGACAGAGACTTAAGCTTCACTTCGCTACATTAAACTCTTTTGTGCCCTCAAGTTGAAGTCGTTTTAGCAGAACTCGGCGGTTTCCTTGGTGAGCGCTCTGACGTTGCAAGTCTCTAATTTGCTTTGGCCAGACGCTGGCAGCTGAAGGTGTCTGCTGAAGCTTTTAGCAAAAGCAATCTCCACTGAGACACTAACATGCATACAGAGACATTGTCTCACAGATATAGGAGACATGCACACTTAAACTTTCATAAGCCTTCCTTAAAGCTGCAAATAAGTAATCCCCCCTCAACTCTGCCAAAACACCTTCTCTACATTTAATGAAATGCCAACTTCAGCAGGGGGTGTAGCATGAATAATGCTTAAAAGCCAAGTTATATCAGAGAAAGACTGGTAGCTTTCATGAAAAAAGTGTAGTATTTTTAAGATGACCTTCACTAAAAGCTGGCTCTAGCACCTGCCAATATTTTTATGTCTACATTGAAGAGTACAAGTGATAGGAGTTGTAGCTGGTTTTAGTGGGAGTAAGATGCTTGAGTCAGTGTTTGAGGCAAAAAGCCCCCAAACACACTGTAAAATATTATGTAGCTGTTTTGTGTTTTGTGGTTTGGGGGCTCTTGTGATGATAGATGGCATCATGAATTCTGCTAAGTACCAGGATATCTTAATACATAACCTGGTTGTTTCTGCCAGGAGAATAAGATTTGGCCACAGATGGAGCTTTAAACAAGATAATGACCCCAAATATGCATCCAAATCAGCAAAGAAATGGTTGCAGGACACAAAATCTGTGTTTTGAAATGGCCATGTGAAATCCTGTTCAAACCTGTGGCAATTCACATCTGCAAAAGCAAGAATATAAAAGAGCTTGAAATGTTCTGGATGAAGGAGGGGTTGAGAATCGCTCTATAATCGTACTTCCACCTTATAAAAATATAATTTAAAAAAAATTTATTATGTTTGGAAAAATATTGTGTTAAAACATACATTGTTCCCCTTTTGTTTAAGTTCAAAGTAAAAGTTATTGCATATGATATTTATTTTGTATATTAATTTTTCCTGAGTGTTGAATTCTTGATATGACCTTATAGATCCTCTGATAAACCTAACCTCTAAACCGTTGTATCAAATTTTTCAAAATGAAAAACAGTATCACTGTAATATTAGTTTACATTAACAATTCTGAATACTGTAAAGCTGTCTGCCTAGAAGGACCCCAAGCCATATCCCAGTACAATTCATATGCCAAATTACAATGCTTAGACTTTATTATGATAACCTAATCACTGCTCACATCTCATTATGAGCTAACAGTTCAACAATTCAGCCTACTCTTTTGCCCACAGCCACAATTTAACCTTTGTGATACTGTATCGCAGGCATGAAATGGATCAGAACATACACTGGGACCTATATGGCCCAAATTTGAAAGTATTAGATATGGTTGGTGGTAGTGTTGCCGCCTCATAGCTCCAGGGCCCCAGTTTGATTCTGAGATTGGGTTTCTGTCTGAGTGGAGCCTAGGATGTCCTCACATGAGTTTCCTCCAGGTTCTCTGGTTTCCTCCTACCTCCCAAAAACATGCTAGTAAAATTGCCCCTAAATTGCCCCTAAGTGTGAATTAGTGTGCATCACCTTGACCCTGGGTAAAGTGTTTACCCTGACCAGAATAAAGTGGTTAGAGAAAATTAATAAATCAAAAGATTTGCCTGATTACAAATGACATGACTTCTTCCACATCCGGCCCACTGTACACTTACCATTACCGTCCCATATTGCCCAGAATTTTCTACTATCTGTGAAAGATTGTTGCACTAATGGTTGAGAAACAAGCTGTGAGAAATTGGCAGATTATTATTATGTTGCACGCCCAAACAAAAGAGTGAAAAAGTCCAGCAACTGTTAGTTTTTCACAATTCACAACACACTGAATTAGCCAAAGATTGCTGGTGATGTAACCACTGGTCATTTTTAGTGGTAAAGGTAATATAAATAACTTTTACCCATCCTCTGTTTTTGTCGGTGTAGTAAAACCAGCCTGTTTGTGATTTCTCAAGGTCCTTTACAAAGCAGAATGAAAAATAAATGTTGACAGTGTTGTATGCTGGTGTGTACTGTATCGGTGACAGTCTGTCATTGTGAGGGTGAGCTGACAGTTGGCAGTGTGTGTGATATGTGTATGTACTAAACTCCCAGACAGTAGCCATAGGTGCCCCTTGCCAACAAGGCCAAATGCTTGTTTTCATAGATCTGTCTCAGAACATCAGCTGCCCGAGGCTCCTTGTCCACACAACTGAAGAAAAAGCAGCCATCTGCTGAAGTCAGAGAGGCTCAGTGCACCGCTGCACTTGCCACTGTGGCTCTTTTTCTCCTGCTCCATTAGAGTATCATCCTTCTGTTCACATTGGAACTGCCAAGAGGATGTGGACATGGACTCAAATTGAGACCATCTGAGATGCCTACAACCACAGAAACTTTTAAAATAACTCAGCATGGATTGTGGTGCTGTGCTTCAGATGGCAGACGAAGATGGATATTTAGGTTTTGCAATTCTGCATGGCCTCATTCAGACAACAGTCTCATCCTTCTGAACTCAGAACAGGGCTTCTTGGTCCTGGAAAACACACTATCATCACAGCTTGGGTTTTAATTCACAAGAGGTTTTTTTTATTTTTTTTTTGGCACTAGGAGTCCTTATGCGAATAATCTCAACATTTTTTCATTTTTGTTCTAATAGGCGACAACAAGTGTGCATGAATACAGTGTCTTTTCACTTCCTACTAGTGTTAGTCTGTAGTACGTGTGGATGTCATTGCTCGGTCAGAGGTAACTTTATCCTTTATGTTGCCAATATGTAAATGTGCTGAATTGTGTAATTACCATGGCAAAAAAGCTTTCTGTACATGTACTTCTCTGCACTTACTCTGATTGCTGAAGAAATGGATCTTCAAGAAGTCTAGTAAGAACAAACCTTCCATGTCACAAATATCCATTTGACACATTAAAAGCCTTGCAAGGGGAAAAAAGGAAAATAGAGAAAATGTGTGTGGGTCAGAGCATTGCTCTCAGTGTGAACATGGTTTAAAGCCTCATTTTCCTCTCAGAGGCGAGTGAATGTAGTGAGCAGCAGGGCAGCGCACCACAGAGGCCATGCGTCACCTCAAGCTCTTTATCTTAACTTGAGCTACAAAAAAGCACAAATTGATTCTCTGCAATAAAAGGGGCCAAATGAGCCATGCACCAAAAAAAAGCCATAATAATAAACGGGCAATGATGTTTATGTCCGCACAATGTTTCCAGACACAGAGAAGTGCTCTTTTGTATTAGTGAGAACATAGTGGAATAAAATAGAACACTATAGTTGCATTGCTTCATTTAGTTAAATGAAGAGCTCTTTACATTCCTATTACTTGATGTTCAGTTAAGCTCTTTCCAGTCTTGTTTTAGTGTTACCCACAATGCCAGCCTGTTTCTTGTGGATACAGCAGAATCAATAAATCAACAGGTTACAGTTGGAAAGTCAAACAGCACAGACTTGCCCCTGGAGCCTGAGTAAAAAGGTGCGGCCAAAGGTGGAAAACCAGTGGGAAATAATTCAGTGCATTATGCAGACAATTCTCAGACAATCAAACGGATCATTACCAATGATCAGCAATTCAATTTGATTTAAATTCAGTTTTATTTGTATAGACTATTATAAATTCACATTGTTATAATGCAGCTTTAATCGCTAATGTGCCAACAGTGGCAAGGAAGGAGACCACATGACAAAGAAACCTTGAGAGGAACCAAACTTAAAAGGGAACCCATCCTCTTCTGGGTGACTCAAAATAGTGAAAAATAGTACTATTTGAGTATTTCAGAAACTGCTGATCTCCTGGGAGTTTCACTCACAACCATGTGAGTTTACACAGAATGGTGAGAAAAACAAAAAACATCCAGTGAGCAGCAGTTGTAGGTGGAAATGCTTTGTTGATGAGTCAGGTTAGAGGAGAATGGCCAGATGTATTTGAGCTGACAGGAAATCTATGGTAACTCACATAGCCAAGCTTTACCCGTATCTATGTGATTTCATTCAATGTGTTGCTGCCACGTGATTGGCTGATTGGATAATTGCAGGATTGAGCAGATGTACAGGCATTCTAAATAAAGTGGATAGATGATTTTGTTTTGTTTTGTTTTGTTTTGTTTTGTTTTGTTTTGTTTTGTTTTGTTTTGTTTTGTTTTGTTTTGTTTTGTT
>CM075020.1:13392495-13451047 GCA_037576675.1 Pangasius sanitwongsei | reverse complement strand
TTTTGTTTTGTTTTGTTTTGTTTTGTTTTGTTTTGTTTTGTTTTGTTTTGTTTTGTTTTGTTTTGTTTTGTTTTGTTCAACATTAGGGTTGCTTTCAAACCTTCATTGTTGAACCTGTCTTTTGCAGATAGATTGAGCAAATCAAAGGGCCGTTAGAATTATGCAGATATGTTCATAAGATTTAGTATGGAAATAAATGGCCTTTACAGATAATCTATTATGTTACATCAGAGTAATACAAATTAGTTTTAGAATTTGGGGCTCACTTATTGTAAAGGAATTAGTATTAGAATGAGTAAGAAACTGTCATAAATAATAAGAGAGTCCTACATTATCTATTAGACCCATTAACTCTGTTCAGTTTATTTTTGTCATTAGCATTGGTGGGTCACACAGATGACATTCATTCTTCACTTTTCTCAAACTGCCAGGACAAATAAACATACCATCCAGCCCACTCTGTTAGAATTCTCTACTCGTCAAGGTGTTTAGATATCTTGATAGGTTCTTAATACCCATGAATATCTTTAGAAGCCAGCTCTATCTGAATCCCTTAACATTCAACAAAGGCCTTAGGGGTCACATTAAATAAATTAGATTTCTGAATTCAGGTCATTGATATTCAGAAACTCTGGTGTCACTGTGTTCTCATTTGTCAAAATGATTATTGCATTGAATTAAGACAGAAATTTAAAAATTAAACAGAACCAATTTAAATCAAATGAGAAAAATAAGCCATAAAAATGAAGCCCTCTTTATTAATAACTTTCAGGAAAATTAAACATTCATTTTTATGTCACTGAACTAAAAAGTGACATAAAATGTGTGTGTGTGTGTGCGTATATGTACGTATAAATATGTATATGTATATATATATATACAGTATATGTATAACTCAACTCCTTTCAATTTATTTAGATCAGTAGAGTCAGTTTTTAATTATTTTATGTGGTAGCGTGTCTTTTGATGAAAATACAAATGATGGACGTGTGCATATCACTGACAGTATGTTCCTTCAACAGCACTATAATTGGTGATTCCATTAATTACTGTTTATTGAGAGATCCTTTTCCACACAGACATAGAACATTAAACACCATTTCAGCTTGCATTATCTGGTTATTTGTTATGCCCCTTATTATTACTTAAAGCACTCTTGTCATCCATCATCATTAACTCATCCATTCAGGTCATCATTCAATCACACCACAAGCACACTGCCTGTCTATTCTTCTCCCAATATTTTCTTATATTGTGTTGTGGACACCACAGCAGCCTTGGTTTAGGAGTGATGGGTCTTCTACCAGCATGCATTATTCAAGTTATTACACAGCCCTACATCCTTTCTCGCCTCACACAAAAGGTCTTTAAACTTTCAATTGTTTACATAATCTGTATAATCCTTTAATAATGTGTAATTATTTTGCCTGTTTTATTTATTGTGTGATTGTATTGTTGTGTGGGTTTCTATAGACTATCTAGTTAGGGGTCCAAGCACCCATTTCTGTTGTTGTTCTTGTTCTTGTTCTTGTTCTTGTTATTATTATTATTATTATTATTATTATTATTATTATTATATGTGCAGCCCAAACCATAAGACATATAGACAGTTGGTCAATATTTAGTACCCCCTCCTGTCACTCAGGCAAGAGAGATGACTGATTAAACTCCTAGGATCTACATTTATGCCCTTATGTAGGGGCTACAATCAATAGATAGCAGTGAAGCCCTACTTAAGACTATAAACATAGGGGAAATTATATTTGTAAATCAGATAAAGATATGTGTGTAAGATGTTAAAACTGAACACAATGTAATCACTGCAGCCACTGTTAAAGGCTTTGGGGAAGCAGGAGACTCAGGATGCATCTCAATCAGTTCCCTAGTTCAGCAGTCAGGGCGCTGGTCAGGGAGTCGGCCATTTTAAGGGCCGTCACAATCGCAAAATCCTTCCAGTGCACTGGAATGTTCGCTCCCTAAAAAAATCCCACAATGCACCGATGCTCATTATGTTCCGTTACTAGAAATTTTCTGAAGCCTCTCAGATGGCAGAAAAATGGCAGAGAAACTCTCAGTATACAAATGTAAGTAGCTTGTTTCATTGTTGTAGCTCTCAAATGATTACTTCTGTTAGTGACTTTTAACTTTATTTGACATTCTATATACGGTTAGTTTGAGTCTAATGACTTTTAAGTGTTTAGTGATTTAAGAAAATTCACTAGCTAGCCTACGATCCTAGCCAGGGTCCTTACCAGTGTCCGAACTTCTGTACACGATATACTGATTCATGACCTAGGGAGCTAGGGAGCTGATTGAGATGCACCCTAAGAGAATGGAATTTATTGCAATTTATTGTCTATATGCTCCAAAATAAAGAGAATATGTTGTGATATATTTTTATATTACATTTCTATATTGGTACAGACACTATATTAGGATTTCTTGTCTATACAGAGTCATGTGCAAAGGCAACATCACGTTATTAAAAACAAGAATAAAACTGCATGAAACAACTGCAGCTGGAGCATGGACAGCTGTGGAGTGTGTGAGGGAGCGAGGGAGGCTGTGCTGCTCCTGAAGGGCAGGTAATCAAAGTCCAGAGTGGGTGGTAAATTAATAACACCTGCTGGACACTTAAGAATACAAAAACACTGGCATAGGTGTTGAATTCAGCTGCTCTGTGGAAGCCTGGAATTACCACTCAAATGGAAATTGTTCTTTGTTCTAACTGGGCTTTTTTAAGTATTCAAGTATTCAAGTATATTAGTATATAATTTAGTTTTCCTTTTAGATACAAGTCTCCCATTGTTAATTTCTGCAATTTTGCATGAGCAAGAGTGCGCTTATACTGAATATCGTCATGGAGTAACTGTTTAGAACTAGGAGGTGGAATTTTTGTGTGGTGAAATAGACGAGCAGACGAACAGACAGCGAAATTTTCCAGACCACTTATAGTAAATATAAGCACTCTTGGAAAGCCACTCAACTAATCAAATTAGTGGACTGGAAGTAACTGTTGTATAGCCATTCATTTATCCATTCATCTGTAGAAACCTCTTTATCCTGGTCAGGTTCACAGTGGATCCCTGGAAAACTGGGTGTGAGGCATAAATGCACCCACAAAATCATTCACAACTACAAGCAAATTAGCAAAGCCAATCCATATACTAGCATGTTTTTAAGAGGTGGGAGGAAAGTGGAGAACCTGGTGGAAACCCATGCAGACACTCTGAGAACATGGAAAACTCCACACAGGCAGCAACCCGAGCTCAGGATAGAACCAGGGACCCTGGAGCCTAATGCTTAGGTTGACTCTCATTCAATAAAACATCATTTTACCTTACATGAATAATGCCAGAAGAAGAATACTTCTACAATTTGACATATTAATACATGACCACCTGAACATTATTTAGACATTCAGGATCACAAATTGAACGAAAATTCACCCTTAAGTTGAGCTGTCAGAGTCAGACATGCTCCAGCAGCAAAGCTGTGACCTGTTCCTCACCCTCACATCACTGTAGGCCTGTGAGGCACATGGTACTCACTGTTAGCATAGCAAAACTGTGACAGCGTGCTGATCCTGAAGGTTGCTCCTACGGGAAAGCCTCCGAGCGCACAGACGAAGAGACGCCTTCTCAAAGTTGCTAAATGAATGTAAAAATCCATACTTGCTGAACCACATTCTTTTAAATAGCATTCAATATTTATTGCATGCCTTGACAACGTAGTGTTCTTTCAGAGGAGAGCATCGTGTTCATCCAAGCGTTTGTATTAATAGAGGCAGGAGGCTTTCTCTGCTTGTGATGACAGTAGATCTTTAATGTGGCAACAGGTGAGACTATGCTCAAAACAAACGGATTATAGAGTGTCTGTCTGCTGACCCTCACTGCCTCGATCTGAGAACAATAAGATTATAGCAAATATGTAACCACACACATTGGGAAATCTGTCTGACCCAGCCTTAACAGATTATTCATTTCATTCCTTCTAGCTTTGCCGTCACCTCCAGAATTTCTCAGATCTTTCTATTATAGTATTACTATTATAGGTGATATTTCCACTCTATCAGCAAACAAATAGCCAAATATACAAAGGCTTCATATTAATATTACTAACCATCTTCAAAAAAAATAAACATATTACTCAACTGAAAAAGGGCAAACACAAATCTCCATTAGGCATTATCTTAACAAATTTAACCCCAGACATGTAAAGATTTTAAACTTTGAACAGTCTTATTGCACAGATTGCATGCATTTTCAAAAATTGCTTGTGGAAAGACAAACAGTTAGTGCATTAATTGATAAAGGGTCCTGGTAGATTCAGAGCTTATCCTGGGAACACTGGGCATGAGGTGGGAATACATGCCCTGTCTATTACAAGGCACAGTGTACACCCAATCATTCACACCTAGGCAATTTATCTTGGTCAATCCATCTACTGTCATGTTTTCGGGGGGGGGTGGGAGGAAACCCATGTAAACATGGAGAGAACATGAGAAACACCACACAGACAGTAACTGAGTTACTCACTTTTGGCCCTCATATAAAACTTTAATTTTTGCTACATTTAAAGTACCATTTGAAATATATCATTTGAAATTATATATGAAAATATTCTAGTTATGTCTTTTTATAACATATTTTACTTTTTTGTTTTTATGTGCTTTCTCAGGAGCATGCTTAAAATACATGCTTCTGGTCATGTGACCAATTACACCTCCCACATAAAAGGTCAGATGAAATCAAGACGACCCACAATTTGATTTATAACCTACCTTACAGTGAACAAAAAAAAAATCTCAGCAGTTTTTTCAAATTTTTTTATTTAGGAATTTAGGGTCATCTGATTAGGTAGTTTATATATATACAGACAGGTGAAAAAAAAAAATAAAAAAAAGTAGGATGTTTGGCCACCACTAGCAACCAGAAAAGCTTCAGTGTGCCTCGTTATATATTTTACAAGTCTCTGGACCTGAAATATAGGGATGAACACCATTCTTGCAAAATATATTCCATCAATTAGTGTTTTGACGGAGAGCACTATATCAGTTCAAAATCTTCCATAGGTGTTCAGTTAGGATGAGATTTGGTGACTTTGAAGGCCATAGCATGTGATTCACATCACTTTCATACTCATTAACCCATTCCTGTGAACCATTCTCGTTAATCCTAAAGAAACCACTCCTATCAGGATAAAGGTGATCAGTCAGAAGAACTTGAAGAACTGTATTGATTTGCAGAGATGCTTCCCTCTTACTGTACAGCATATGAGAACAACTGGCTTTTCCTTTAATTTGTCACCAGTCTGTAATTCTGTGTTGGTAGCAGTTATTTTTCCCTTTATATTACATAAAAGGATGGAATAATAATGGTGATTAAATAATAAACATAGCCAATAAAACTGGATCACATACAAACTCCATTTGTTTTTCTACATTGTATTGATAAAGTGCTGACGTGATTCTCTGAACAAGTCTGTTTCTCTAATTCAACCAAAAATCAAACCACTGTGTTTGTGGGTTATCATACCATCGTACATACAGTTTCATCCCTTGTATGAATGAAACATATCCTGACTTCTGTATTAAACAGATTTCCTAGAGCTACAGGTTACCATTTCTAATTTCCCCTCATTTTTCTGGTACAACACAAGATCTTCCTCTGTTTGGCATCTAAATTGCATATCGGTTGTGGATGATTTATTGCACATTAACTATACACTGTGTAATTAGGTACATGTATCAAATACCTAATAAACTGGTGTATAAACTCAGAAACAAAACAAACAGCACACACATACACACATTACTAGGTACTACAGTACAAAGGTGTATATAATAAGCTGACAACTTAAATAAGAGAAATGAAATCCCTACCAAATACATGCTCAATGCAGTCCAATAATACACAACATTTTATAGGACATTGTGAATGCAAATTCAGCATTGTCCCCAAGTGCCATGTCCTCATCCATACAAGCAGCCACTTATTCGGATCACTGCCTCTGATTAGTTGTGTTGGTGTGGTTATT
Source organism: Pangasius sanitwongsei (assembly GCA_037576675.1). NCBI lineage: Eukaryota > Metazoa > Chordata > Actinopteri > Siluriformes > Pangasiidae > Pangasius > Pangasius sanitwongsei. The sequence continues at coordinate 13,445,008 of CM075020.1, read as the reverse complement.
AAAAAGTGGCCTCTATTCTCTAAAACAAACAAATTTAATTATCAGTGGCCCTTAAGTCATGGGCCATGGCATTAGCCTTAGTTTCCTTTTGATTATTCACTAATATTACATCATTTATTCTAATCAAGGATTTTAAATTACCGCCTTCAATTTCCATTTATAATTTACTATAATGTAATTTTAGAAACCCTCAGAGTCTCTAGTCGTGCATCTCAATGACTTTCCCCAACTTGCTGGCTGTGTCTCTCTAATCTTCAGCCCAAAGGAGAATTATGATGAGATTATGAGATGTATTTTTGGTCCCTGTCACTGCACACTTAACAAGCATGAAGCTGTGATCCCACAACACCTGTCACAATCTGTCACTGCAGTTAACAGTTTGTCCCCGTGTACTGAGCGTGCAGACATTCCTATTAGCAAACTTTTGTTAGGTTATCACAGGCTTTGTTTATTTCAAACACTTCATTACATATTCATCAGCTTGCTAATTGTTGAAAACAGCTCACAGGAAGGGCTTTGCTGAGAATAAGTGATGCGTCCACTCATTCCTCATTCAAAGCCATGAAAAAAGACGAAGGTGTTTCTGTTTTGGGTGGATACTCTTTAATCCTTGGCTTTCCTGTGAATCATATATACTCATAGCATATAGTCATGGAAGAGTGTAGTTTTATTTTGTGCTGACACGGGTCACTGAATTTTTGATCAGACTTCATAGAAGGTAGCACAGTGTCGAGTATGATATATTCCATATTTTCCGAATCACTGGAGCTGTGCACTGTATCATCTCTGATGTGTATATCTGCTTCTTCCTGAAGATGGGGGCATTTTTCCAGTCACAGCCCCACAGAGGCTAGAGCAGTATCGATAAAAACCATCTGAGCTGAACGCAGATACAGCCATTAATGCAATGTTCATCTCTGAATGTCAGATCAGATATTTCTGCATTAGACATACGTTTGTAAATTATAATTTGTCAGACAGATGTATGCAAACTGCACTTGGGTGAAGTAGATGATCCAAAGGGACAGACAGGAAGTACACAATGTCATTTTCTTACAGCATAGCCATCAGGCCTTTAGCTAGCAGCTTTACACAGCATTCCAGATACACCAATACACAAATGACTGTTCCCCTTAATCTCATGCAAACACACACACACTGCCTCTCTCCAAAACAGAATGAATATTAATCATTCGTGCTAATGAGGTGGGCTGCATAATAAGGGCTGAGGGGGCTCTGCTTCACTTTGAGCCTTAATGCAAGCTCCAGTCAGCTTGGCCCAGTATGCAGCAGCACGTGAGCTGGTGTCATAATGGTGATGCCACAGCGGATAGCCCTGGGCACAGGGGGCGGATTCAGAGTTCAGTGGGAGTAGGCAGCCAGCAGCTCGGCCCAAGAGCTCATGCTAGAGTTTGGCTTCACACTCTGTGCTGGCTTTGCGGTAGGATTCTGCATCCAATAGTCCTGCCAATCTGAGCACAGCACTCAGAACATCCTCTGATATGTGAGGCTGATGGCTCCCGAGTGGTGTAACTGGCTAAGTGGGTTGTGTCCTAGAATGACTTAGTTCTGCTCTCCTAACAATCTCTAGTAGTGCTGACGAATTGTAGACTTCTGCCAGCTCACAAAGACAGACTCGAGCAGACATTGATGTTCCCTCCAAGCGTGTTCAGCTCTTTGAAGTTCTGTGAGTAGCAGTTCAAACAGACGTAGTGACAAGCTTCACATTTTCTGGAGGACGTAAGAGGCTGGACATCAGCCTTCCACGGGAAGAGTAAAAAAGTATTGGTTCCACAAGTATTGGTGCATGGGAAGATTAAAGAATAAGAACAGCAGAATAGCATGGCATGTTTAGCCATTAATCCTGAATGTAGATATGTTTTTAACACATATATATATATATGTATAGGGAGAGAGAGAGAGAGAGAGAGTTACAGTAATATAAACCTGTGGTTTAAATTGCCTCTAGAATTACTATTAAAACCGTAATAGAAAATCAACACCTTCCGACCAATTCATTTCAGTGTAGTTAATAAATAAATCATAGTACTTATGAGATAATATGCTTTGAGATGTATAACTGGATAATAAGACAAGAGTTAAAAAAGTAACATTCACATCACTCATACTGTGCAGAATGAATGAATTAATGAATAATTTTCCACATGAAGTTTAAAATATTGTTATAATATAGCAAATATGGCTGAAAGCGATGCTAAAGAAAGAACCATTTGGTATATTACATATTGGACATGTATTGAGTTAAATAGTCTATTTTTTTTCCTCTCAGTAAAATGTTTGATCATAAAACATAATAAGGACCCAAACTAGACCACAATTTAAAATCTTTGGCCATAATTTTTATGGCTTCATTCAGAGCAAGAGAAGAAAACACAGAGTTTTAAATGGCACAAGAGCTTGTCTTATTAAAGGAGCGCGTGAACAGCCATGTACATCACTGTGTCAGCTGCAACATAACTAACACATCATCTGTGACTGTAGCAGCAGGGCCTGATGTGTTTATTCCGGCTACAGTGCTTTACAGATACAAAAGGCAATTTTGCGTGCTTCACGCGGCTCATGGTGTCTCAATCACGGCGCGCTGAGGAAACGAGACGCCACCTCAGATGCAGTCTGCTGAGCTGCTGACATATGGCCTGGTGTTGATGGAGGATATTGAGCCCAAGGACAGGAAAAGGTGGGGACAGAAGTGATAGGGGAAAAAGGAGTCTGGTGAAATTGATTTGGAGCTGCAATGTTAGCATTTGTCATTCTTGAGGGAACAACCTTCAGTGGCACATGAGGGAATGGGTATGAGGTCTCTGTCTGCCTTCATGGCCTCCAATGCCACAGTCATCAGAGGCTGCATGACACTGACAAGATGGGAGGGAAAAAAAGGCAGACACTTCATGTTGCTATGAGAACAGGTGCTGACACGCAGGACAGTGGAGACTATATCCTGCCTTCAGTGACCATGTATTAGAAAACAGAAGAAGAAAAAGAAAGCTCAGATTCACTGTGTGTGAAGGTTAATTATTTCCAAATCTGCACTGACCTGTGCAGTGATCATACACTGATAATACACATTTCTTTCTTTTCAAGTCATATGAACATGGCATATACTGAAATACAAGGATTAAAAATGATATTTTTGAGTATGTTGTATTTTTGTTGGAAAAGGCTACTTCTCCACTTCTCCTGCACAGTTGAAGACTGGAAAAACGTAGCCTGCTGTGATGAATCTCAACTTCTGCTGAGACGGTGGTGGTGTAATGGTGTGGGGAATGTTTTCTTGGCACTCTTTAGGCCCATAAATACAACCAATCATCACTTGAATGCCACATCCTATTTGAGTATTGGTGTTGACCATGTGCATCCATTCATGGCCAAAATTTACCCATCTTCTAATGGCTTGATAATGCAGCATGTCACAAAGCAAAAGTCGCCTCAAACTGGTTTCATGAACACGACAATGAGCTCAGTGTTCTTCAGTGGCTTTCCCAGTCACCTGATCTGTATCCAATAGAACTCCTTTGGGATGTGGAAGAAGGGGAGATTTGCAGCATGAAAGTGCACCTGAAAAATCTGCAGGAATTGCCTGATGTGATCATGACAGCATGGACCAGAATCTCAAAGGAATGTTTCCGACATCTTGTGGAATCCATGCCACGAATATTTATTTGTTTGTTTGCTTACTTATTTATTTATATACATGGCTTCGAGAATTGACTGTTCACTTGCTGCCTAATATTTCCCACCCCTTGATAGGTGCCACTGTAAGAGATAATCAATGTTATTCACTTCACCTGTCAGTGCTTTTAATGTGTAGGTATGTAGATGCTTTTCTAAAAGAGTTTAAATTAAAAGTTGTCTTTTGTCATTTCTTACTAATATAAGTATAGATATTATACTGTATATCTAACAATGGCCATAGGTAGTTAGCAGACACAAGCCTCTGCAGTTGTTTCCAATGCTACCCTATTTGAGATACTTTGACATGTCTGTATTACTAATATTTGAAAGCCATTTTCCTTGTCAGTAATCAGTCAAGTAAATGATTCAGCCAAGACACAATGGCTTTACGTAGCTATTAGCTTTAGAGATAAAACAGAAGAATTTATCCAACTAAAAATGGTTCTGTACTAATTTGAATATATATTTGAACTTAGCTTGGTGTATATGTATATTATATGAAGCACAATCTACTACATAAATTTGTCCATGTTGACCTGATATCTTGTGCCACGTCTGTACCCAAGTGTCATGGGAAGCAAAATGAAAATTTCATTTCTTGTTGAAGCTAAATAATAATTACCAGTTACAAATAAATCAGAAATAGTTAGATTAATTACCACTAACCAGATTTGTATCAGTTGCACTACCAGATCTGCTGCTGGCTCTCCAGTGCTATTTGACTCTGTCTAAATCCCTGGGTGTGAAGGTCTGAATGGAATTCTGTTTGTTCTCCATTTCTGCGGCTGGATGATGATGGATCAGGAGCAGTATCATGTGTAACGGGTATTTACTTATTGTTTGTTCATTTCATTGTTAATTAGCACCTACTCTGTCCCGTATGGTAATCGAATCTGTCATTGACAGCCTGTCTGTCTATTTCCATCAGTGTCTGGCTTAAATGCATGACAGATGATGGATTCTCTTAACACAACCAATTTGTCAGGTTGCCGGATTTTTATTTCTAGATTTAGCAAAGCAGGACGGCTGGGAGAAGGGGTCATGGGGGTTAGAATATCTAAGCCACCAGCACCACCTGGAAAAACAGGTGGATATTGGCTTCAAAGAAAAAGTTAATTTTAGTATTTTCAAACCACAAGAACCATGTTCCGTGTTCACACCCTGTACAAAAAGCTCATCTTCTTCTCTTCTGATTCCACAGTTTGCGTGTACAGTATTAACTTCCTGAATGAGGTAGTTCTCTGTTGTCGTTACCACGTTAGTGTACTTGAGAGATTATGTATTGGAATTATCAGCTCAGTAATGAGACCACGCAATGTGAGTGACAATAACAATACACCTACGCACTTGGTGTTGTAGAGAGGAACTCACTCTATATAAAAAACACTTTATAAAACACAGAATTGTATAGATGAACAAACAAAAAAATCACACTAGGCTGAGTGATAAAACACAAGCCCAGTCATCTAGACTTATTACTAATACATTATATAGAGAATTGCAACTTTCTCTGCCATTATACCACTGTATACAAGGCAGGGATGTACACATGCCGGTATTTAATGTTCCATAGTAGTAAAAGACATTCAAAGACATTAGATGCTTGCCATCTGAAAACCTTACTTGTGTATTTTTTTACTGTAGCATACCATCCAGAACTGATAGTTTTTTGCACATTTGCTGGATTCCTGCTGACAATCCATTGCAGTTGATGGGATATTACATCATAAAATGACATCATTACAATGTGCTGTTTACAATGTCTATGGAAACAAGACAAATTTTACAGCCCAAGTTTTTTTTTTTTTTTTTTTAAAGTAAGACTTTTAATAGTGGTCATATCTTCCTGCCTGTATCAGAGTAAAAATATCCTGCTCCTCTGACGTTTTATTGACTCCCATACGATTCATTTCCTATGCACACCTGTTGTTTGAGGTGTCCTGTATCTGGATTGTATTTTGATAAGATTTGAACCACTCAGATTTACATTTGCATTCTAACTGTGACTTTAGTATTATAATTTTCTTCAAATTCTTCAATTCAATCTTAACCCACGTAGAGGCATATCATAATAAGGTTTCCAGTATTGCACATAATATATACAAATCAGCTCATGACACTTAACAACCTCTGGTGTTTCTAGTTTTATGCAAAATGATTGTCTTTTAGTTCATTTTAAACTCAGAGGAAAGTGTGCTATGATGAGTATCAGGAAGAGTTTTGGTTGTTATATGACTTGGCAAAACATATTGACGCTTGTATAAGATCTAACTAAAATGCATCTCACACCTGAAATGGTTTAGGCGAGAGGAACTCAATGTTTGAATTTTATGTCCCTGTCCAGATGTAATCCTGATACTCAAGAAATATAAAACGAAAGTATAAACAGAGTAGATGATTGAAAGCCTTGACAGGCACACTATATAAAATCTATTTACGCTTCAGTGATTTGTGCTTATTTCAGTTGTACACACATCATCTCTACTATGACAATAAATAAAATAACCCAGAACAGAATTTTGTTTGGAAATATCCACACACACACACAATTCATTCTGTCACCATGCATCAGGCATCCTGTTGCGCCTTTTTTGAAGCATGATGAGCTGCACTTTTTATTATCTTCTGCATACTAACGCGCCTAATCCTTTGATTATGTGCTGCCATGAACATCAGTCAGCCTAATGATGGGGACCACCACCAGTGTGCACATTAAAACTCTAATCATTGAACCAGCAGTCTGCTGCAACAGGGAGCACACAAACATTTACCTTTACCAGCCCAGACACTCCTGTACAAACACTGATGCTAATGTAACAGTGGTCTGGTGTAGTGGGATATGAAACACACAGGGCAGGGTTTAGACAGAGAGAGATCCAGTCATATTGTTATGTCATATGTTTATAGTCAAAATATGAGGCTAGTGAAGTCTCATCAGTTTCACCTCGTCAGTTCCCTTTAGGGTGAATTCCTTTCCCAGATGCGATTCGGTTTTGAAAAAAAAACTGAGCTTTTTATTTGGTCTAGGCGTTCTTCCTATTCTAGAGATTCCTAGAGATTGAGAGTTTGAATGCTGACAGTGCCACACAAACACTGTGAACAGTGTCCTAGAGAGAATAAATGGACCTGCTCACTGATTAGGACCAAGAGTTTCCCTTTCTCTCATCAACCTCACTGACGGTAGCCAGACATACATGGGCATCATGTATACATGGCACTATGGCAGGCAATGTCTGTTAATGCTCTCCTAAAAGCGTGTTCAGCTGCCCCATGATGTTACATGAGCAGAATTTTGAAAAGATGCAGTGGTTTGTTTTTTTGTGTCTTAAAGATAATACCTGTTAGCCTTCACTCTCACGTGCTAGGTGAGACTTTAACTTCCTAGTGAGTGCAGTTTGGCACTGAACAAATTGCAGGAAATTTGGGTACTAAAGAAAAGCCCACAAGAAGCCACTTCTACAAATAAATCAGCTGTACAATGAGTTCCACTCTTAGGGTAGACCCTCGAGAGTCTCAGGTTGGACTATCAGGATTCTCAGGGTGGGCCACTGGAAATCATAGGGCTGGCCTTCAAGAGTCTTAAGGTGGGCCATCAGAATTCTTAGTGTGGGCCATCAGGAATCTCAGGGTGGGCTATTGGGAGTCTCAAAAAGGGCAATTTGGAATCTCAGGGTAGACAATTGGGAATTTCAGGATGGGCTCTCAGGATTCTAAGGGTAGGCCACTCATTATTTTAGACCTCATTATTCTAGTTAACAAACTATACTGTATAATTAGTGCACTTTTAGTTAGCAAGTCAGCAGAACTGTACACTGTCATAAGGAAATGAACCATATGATTTACCATGGAAATCACTTAACGTTACTGTGTATTCCACACCAAACCTGCTCCTGTATATACAAGTGTGTCATTGATACACCATTGTGAAAGGAACAAGGGTATGTCAATAATAATGGTGGAATATGGAAACACTAATGCTAGCTTGCAGTTACATGCTATAAAGCCTTCTTTCTTCCTTCACAGACTGAATAAAATAGCTTTTTACTGTAGTTAATAGGCAGTAGGCGAGGTCAGAAATGATTGCAGTGTACACTTGGTGTTTAATTAGAATGAGAAACCCATTCGATTGGGATTAATTACTGGGATTAATATCTTCCGGCACAGGAATGGTTGATCATATATAGCATTTATTTACACATTTCTCTCTATTTACAGACCTTTGAAAAGCCATTGTTCTGTACACAAATTGTAATTCAATAACATTTCAGAAAATTTTCTAACACCCTTTTAAAATTGGTAGTTTCTAAAGGTTAAAGTCATGAAACTCTCCTTGTCTGATATCCACGGCTCTGCTTTTCATTGCTCACAGGGGGAAGAAAACACTGCAGGAAAAAGGAAGCAAGTCAAAAAAAAAAAAAAAAAGGGGGGACGCGAGAGAAACAGGTAGCACACATGATGTTAGTCTTATGAGTGAGGTAACCAGACAGAGACGGTCAGTTAACAAGGTTAGCCATGCACGGAGCCCGGTGCAGCAGTAACACTCAGTAGGCATGTGCTGATAATCACTTATACAGTATTGCGCAACACTTCAAAATACCTACTACTCCTGCATGCCCTTTGAGACGGGGCTGCCGCGGTAGGAGGAAGCATTTCTGCAGAGCGCTTGTACTCCTGAAATTAAATCTGTCCAATTCAAAGGGTTTTTCAGTTTGAACTGTATTAATCCTTGGAAAACACATCTGACCTCTCATTTACAGCTAAAATGTTGCTCAGCAGGAAGCAGTGCATTTATTTGTCATTTATTTTAAAACGCAACACTGTGATATGGTAAAATTCGATATCAGCACAAGCCTACTTACTGTGAGTGAATGTTCGACATTAAAGAAAAATAAATATCTGAGATGGTATACCCTATTTCTGATGTTAGGCACAACTTAACAGGCTCATGTAAACAGTATATAAAAGAAAACAACGATTTAAAAAAAAAGCTGATTTAAGCAATATATGTTATACAAAACTGAGAAAAATAGAGTGCATTTTCTTTCTCTTCACATATATCATTATATTTAAGAACTGGCAGGGAAAATGAAAAGGCTGACAACATGATTGAACGCAGCACATAGGTTTGAATACTGCCACTACTTACTTTGTGGAGAGCTTTTATGCCCTGAACGCGCTCACTAACGACAGCATCATGCAACAAGTATGGATCAGAACTCCAAACAGAGGTTCGAAACGACAGGCCAGTAAGCATGTGAAAGACTTAGATTAGAGCAGCTAGAATTCTAAAGACAAGCCACTTGTGATAGCAAACGTCTGTTTCTAGCAGAATCAAAGTAGCCAAGTTAAGGCAAATCGTATTTATTCTACTAAAATTAGAATGAAGACAAGCGTTCAGGGAATGAACATCATGGCTATTGTTCTGACATGGAGGCAGATGAATGGCCTAGGTACTGCATTCCATCTGACTGCCAATCAACACCGACTGGCTCCTGAGGTAGACCTAGGTTTGAATAAAGTGTCCTTTCATTCTACTTCCAGGGTGTTTTTCTTTTTTTTTTCCAGCCAGTTCTCCGGATGCATGGATAAGCGTCTCTATTCTGTCTTCCTGTCTGAGTAATGCGTCATTATTGCCTTTAATGCAGCGCACTCCTGACCTGCAGCTGTAAGGGAGATTCCTAATGGAGACTGTTCAGTGCAAAAGCGTACTTCCAGCTATTACTCTTGATGTAGCTGAGAAATTTTGTGCCTGACACTCTTCCTCTCAGTCACCCACACACCTACACACACTCACACACTCTCAGCTTCAGTACTTCTCTTCTAACCAGTCCAGAACTCAGGGTTTTGTAATAAACTGGCAACATTTTATCAGCCTACACAAAACCTTTGCTGTGAAACCTTTTAGGTGTTAGAGGGCCGGAAATTTAAAAAAGGACAGGAAAAAATGATCCGTTACACATTTTTTGAGAGAAGTATCTTTTTCAGATTTTTTTTTTTTTTGCTTGACTAAATAGACAGGGGATAGTTGGTGTCTGGAGTGTGTGGGTTAGTAAGAACAGAGCTGGAGGTGAAGGAACAAAAGCTACAGTTTTACACTGAGTCCGGCAAACACAGTCCACTTCCAACTGATGAACGGTCGGTTGGGAGTCTGAGGGTGGGCCATGGAGAGTCTCAGGATGGGCTAACACGAGTCTCAAGGGGGGCCATTAGGAGTCTCAGGGTGGGCCACCTGTAGCCTCAGGGTGGGCCATTTTGAGTCTCATGGTGGGCCATCAGGAGTCTCATGGTGGGCCACTGTGAGTCTCAAGGTGGGCCATCAGTAGCCTCAGGGTGGGCCATCAGGAGTCTCAGGGTAGGCCATAGGGAATCTTCATATGGGCTATCAGGAATAATAGAGCGGGCCATTGGGAGCCTCAGGCAGCGCCATCAGGAATATTAGGGAAGGCCATTGTAGAGTTTTTATGATGGGTCATCAGGAGTCTCAGAGTGGACCATAAGAAGCCTCAGGGTGGGCCATCGCAAGTCTCGGTTCAGAAGTCGTGCTGCTGGAAGCCTCATCTCTTGTAGTGATTGGGTGCGTCTGCAAAGGCAAACTTTAGCCTGTAGGCCTCAGCCAGGAGCACACTCACTTCCTCATTGCCCCAGTGCATGGTGGGTAAATTTTGCAGCAGGATCATCAGGCCCTGGAACACACAAAGAGAAACCAGAGTCACACACATCCGCAACAAATTTTCATGCAGAAAAAAGGGTTTGCCACAAGTTACACACAACACACCCCTCTCCAACACAGACACACACCTCGCCAACATCACAGAGAGCAGGATGGGACTGCCAAGAATTGGTGACACACACCACACCAACACAAACACATACCTAGCCAAAACCACACTGAGGAGCACAGGAATGCCAGAAGCTTGTTACACACACACACACACACACACACAACAACACAGACACGTACTTCGCCAATATCGGGCTGAATTACACACAGACGTAAACACAAACACATTGCACCAATATAAAAACACATACCTCGCCAAACTCACACCAAGGAAGTCGGGTTGTCAGGAACTGACACACACATACAGAAAGCTACACCAACACAAAGACACACCCCACAAACCCCGCACTGCAGGTAGATATGGTTGACAGGAACTGGCTACACGCATGCATGCATACATACACACTTCATCATAAAGAAGACAGCAGGAGCTGATTTCAAACACACACACACACACATCTCTATATCTCTATAACTTCACACTATGGAAGTTTGTGCTACCAGGAGCTTGTTATACACACACTTCTCTCACCAACATAGGCACATACCTTGCCAACATCACAACAAGCACCTGGTTAACCAAATGTGCACAAGCGTGCACACACACTCACCCACTCACACACACCACCAAGTAAGAGTGTGTTGCCAGGAGCTGGTTACACAGAGACACACACACATTGTCAACATTTTACCGAGCAGGAAGCGTTGCCAGGGGCAACTTTATCCCTGCTGTGAGGGAGGAAGATGCTGCGCCTCACAGCTGTTTATTTTTTATTCTGCAGGGGTCACACTGAGCTATATCATAGCGCATACTGCACGTGGTAAATTATTTTAACTTTCAATCAGCACGCCTTTGCCTTCTCAATCTTGGCGAGGCACTGGAGTGTGAGGTGTAAGCTGTTGCGATGTGTGTGTGTGCCTCTATGGTCATGCGGTCAGGACCTGGAGAGCAACAGCCCATTTCTCTTAGCTACAGAAAGCCGAGCGTAATTCAGTGACAGTGCGCCGGCCCGGCTCCAGGCCCTGAAAGCGCACAGTCAATGAGTGCATTAGAGGAGCTTAGAGAGGAGGCACAGCCTCAATCTCCCAGCCTAATTCACCTAGCCAGCCTGCCATGATGGAAGGGAATGACTCTGCTTAACTGCTTAACAGACAGAGATAGAAAGAACGAGAGAGAGAGAGAGAGAGAGAGAGAGAAGAAGGAGGAGAAGAGGAGAGAACTATGTATAGCTTTATTCCTAGACATAGCAGTACACTCAGTCCAATGCAAAGGGTGTGAGTGTATCATGAATATTAAAATATTCCTAAAAATCTTCTCAGAATGAAATAATCTGGATTAGAAACATTTTACATTACGGGTGTGAAGCATGGTCTCTTTTTTGCAGGCTCTCTCATACTGTGCAAACATGCTGCGAATGCTGTCCACTTTAATAGGAACACCTGTACATTTATTCAGTTATCTAATCAGCCAATCATGTGGCAGCAGCACAATGTATAAAATCATGCAGATATAGGTCAAGAGCTTCAGTTAATGTTCATTAATGATCATAATGATCATGGCATGATCCTGGGATTTTCACACACAACAGTCTAGTTTACACAGAATGGTGCGAAAAAACAAACAACACTTAGGGAGTGACAGTTCTGTGGATGGAAACACCTTGTTGATAAGAGAGCTCAGAGGAAAACAGCCAGACTGGTTTGAGCTGGCAGGAAGGATATAGTAACTCAAATAATCAATCGTTATTACTGTGGTGAGGAGAAAAGCATCTCAGCATGCACAAAACATCAAGTGTTTTGCACCATTCTGTGTAAACTCTAGAGACTGCTGTGTATGAAAATCCCAGGAGATCAGCAGTCCATCTGGTACCAACAATCATGCCACGATTGAAGTCACAGAGATCACACTTTTTCTTCATTCTGATGTTTGATGTGAACATTAACTGAAGGTCTCGACCTGTATCTGCATGATTTTATACATGGTGCTGCTGGCACATGATTGGCTGAAATGAGCAGGTGTACAGGTGTTCTTATTAAAGTGGACCGTGCACAGTATATCACAAATCTGAAATGTCTTCCTATTCACTATACTATATGCTCACTAGATAGGGTACAACAGTGGCAATGTAGATACTACACAATGCACTAGAACACGATTTGAGATTCCATACAAAACAGAGCGACTCCCGCAATCTCTGTTGGATATCAGTAACTACTTATATACAATATCACTTTGTTTATTTGCCTAGAAAAGGCATTTTCGCTGTTTATCACTGACTCAGACGAGCTGTCCCGTCTCTCAGTTCTCTGTTTTATGGCAGGTGGGCGAGAACGCAGCCATGTTCACAATTCACACCACATAGCTCCAATCTGTATTCAGGCAGGCAGCTGAGCTCCATCATTTTTATCAGCATTTGCACTCAAAAACATCAGGCTGCGTGGAGAAAACAATGAGATTCAAAATAAAAAAAAAAGAAGAACAAAGTGAGAACATTATTAATGTTTGTTTAACAGCAGTGCTCATTAGAATATCTTAGCAGCCTTTCATTTCATTCAGCAACTTCTACACAAACGCATACACTAACATATTCAAAAAAAAAGGGGGGGGGGGGATAAACACAGATTCACAACACTTCCTGTAACTCTCAACTGCTCATGTATGTATTTTTAATTATCTGCTAAATTAGCTGCATGCATGCATATATATATATAAATATATATATATGTACATACACACACACACACACTATTATAACCATTATACCACTATTATACCACTATTATAAATTTCATGAATGCAATTAGCAGAAACACAATAAACATTTAATGCTTCATGAAAGAGGAGATATGTACACTGCAAATAATGTAAATAGCAAGTAAAAAATATCCTGACTATGGGCGAATTTATTTAATTTTTCTTATTATGAGATTAGCTTATTCAGCCTGTTTTTAGTTGCTTTTTCTCATTTACTTTACATTAAGCTTTACATTTTCTTATTTTACTGGCAGATAATTTTGCTTAAAAGTATTTGCCAACAGAACAAGACTAATTCAAGCTTGAAATTGGTAGAAAAAAGGTCTAGAAATAGGTTTAATAATCATTAATTTGGTTTATTTGTAATCTTATAATAGAAAATACTAGATAAATTGGTATATTGGTATGGACTATATTCAAGATCTTTTTACTTGCCCAAGTCATTTTTTTTGCAGTGTAAGAAAAGTTTAATTTAATATGAGCGGGAACAAGAACAACCATAAAGCACATCTTCACAAATGTGTAATTGCAAAACTATTTAAATTCTCAACAAAAAAAAAGGGCTGCCAATTAGGAAACTAGAATACTGAAAAGAAACTCAAACGTAATGGCTGTGAGCGGAGATGTGCTCTAAATTAAAGTACTTGGCACACACCACCAGGATTACTAAACCCAAAAACAGAAAAATTATTCCTCATGGGAATAGAGAAATTCTAGAAAAGACAGAAGAAAAGAAATACCCAGAACTACCAATTACTTCTAAATCTATTATTATAGGCTGTTTAGTAAAGCACTGAACTCAGAAACAGGGAACAGATCCACTTAACAGGTGAAAGACATAAGCCATTCCTTTCAGCTCTGGAAGCCAGTCACAGCCCGGAAACAAAAGCGCTTTTGATTGTAAGCAGAGGAGAGGAGCCTGCTGGGAATGTTAGGATTATTTAAAGTCTAATACATTCACAGCATTACGTCTGCTGAGCTACTTATATCCTGTTCATTATGCACATGATTAGCAACCTTATTTGGATTAAATTCAATTAGTTTATCTGTGGGTCACCTGTGAGCATTAAAAACAGCTTATATTTCAGTTAACACCAAACTCTCAGTGCCTTCCAGTTTCTGTATGTCATTTTCCAGGAAAAAAAAAAAAAGGTTCGGTCACTGTCCAAACAGATTTTTTACACTAATTATACAAATTGTGTGTCATAATGTACCACGGTTCACCAAGCTGCAACGGCTACGAGCTCCTACCTTTGTTAATAAACTTTATTTATATAGCACCTTTCATAGTTTCATTTAAAAATGCAGCTCAAATGCAGCTTTCTCCCCCTTCACAGCTTTATAATGTGGGAAGGGGAAAAAAAAAAACCTGAAATAAAGAAACAATTAGTCAATAATTAGTGAAATAGTAAAATAAGCAAATGTCAATAAATAAAGAAATAACATACAATAGTACAAAAGTAGTATTTGTATGAAAGTGCTTTAGAGTGTGACGTAAAAAAAAAAAAAAAAAAAAAAAAAAAGAAAGAAAAAAAAGAAACACAAGGTATAAAAAAAAAAAAAGTAAAATGGGCAAATAATAATAATGAAATAAATAATATCAGTGACACAAGGAAGAAAATAATCTAAAGTACGAAAAATAAATCAGAAAAAGTGTGTAACAGGATAAAAGTACAACAATTAAAATGTAAATATTAAAGTAATGTAAAAGTAATGTGCCAGTAAAAGTAAGGCAAATAATAAAAGCTAGTTAAATGCTTAAGTGATGGATCAGACTTGTTTGTCTGAGATCTGAGGATTTTGGAGGCCAAGTCAACACCCTGAGTTCTTTGTCATGTTCCTTGAACCATTGCTGAACAGTTTCTGCAGTGTGGCAGGGCGCATTATCCTGCTGAAAGAGGTCAGTGCCATTAGGGAATACTGTTGCCATGAAGGGGTGTACTTGGTCTGCAACAATGTTTAGGTAGGTGGTACGTGTCAAAGTAACATCCACATGAATGCCAGGACCCAAAGTTTCCCAGCTTCCAACACATTAACTTCGAGATCTGACTGTTCACTTACACTGACTGTTTTAATGTTATGGCTGAGTGGTATATATATATATATATATATATATATACACACAGTCAGATCCGTAAGTATTTGGACAGTGACACAAATTTTCGTAATTTTCCTCTGTACACCACCACAATGGATTTGAAATGAAGCAATCGAGATGTGATTGAAGTGTAGACTTTCAGCTTTAATTCAAGGGGTTTAAAAAAAATCGCATAAACCTTTTAGGAATTACAGCCATTTTCTTCTTTTTTTTTACATAGTCCCTCCATTTTCACAGGTTCAAAAGTAATTGGACAAACTAACAATCATAAATATTAGTATTATTTTAATACTTGGATGCAAATCCATTGCAGTCATCTTGTCTGCTTCATTTCACATCCATTGTGGTGGTATACAGAGGCAAAATTATGAAAATTGTGTCACTGTCCAAATACTTATGGACAGATTTTAACAGTGATTGCTGCAGATATTTTTGCATTGTTTCTGCATTTATTATATTATCTACATTCCCTTTGTATGTATTGATGTATTAACTAGTTATTTATTCGTTCATTTAAAAAAACACTGACGTAAGTTGGTATTCATTTGTTTCCCGACAAACATCAGCTATCCATATCCAGCTCTATCAACACGTCTCAAATTTCTTAATTTTCTTAGACATCCATTACATATCATTAGGCTTGTACTCTCATCAGCTACACACATAATGAAACCATCTACCTAATCAAAATGGTCATCATATCACAGTTTACATCTAATAAGAAGATTAAGATATTAATTACATGCGATGAACCAAGCCAAATGATTATATAAAAATGATTATGTAATGCAAAGATCTGCATAACTTCTGAGCATGACTAATAGATCAGGGACAGTTCATTTGACATGCACTTTAGGGACATGCCTGTAAAATTTAGACGAGTATTACGCTTGTGTCAGCTAATGTGCTAGAGTAACACAGTTATCAAAGTTCACCATTAATATCCAGCGTAGCTTTAGCGACGCTCCTTGTCCCCAGTTCAGCAGGGAAACGCTCTTGACGTGGTAGATATTAGATGAACAGACAGCAGATGAGGGCATTCCCATGATATCTCTCACACTGTTCCTGCATATGTCATGCACCAGTGTGAGTATGATAAGTTGGGACGGTACTTAATCAAGTCACGCTGTTAAATTGCACACTAATTACAATTACCACAAAGCATGCAAAGAAACAAAACCAGGGTGATGATCAGGACACTCGAAATGGGAATGCATTTCATGGTTTAAATTACTGCAATAAATCCATGCAAAGATAACAACCACCATCACTTGGATGAGACTGCATTCACACTGACCTTCTCTGTTGCCGGCGTGCAATGTGTTGTTTTTTTTTTTTTATTGCTCTCTTCTGTTTGTGATTTATCTTCTCACTTGATTTAATTCTGCTCTCCAACTGAATGAAGAAGCCAACATAATTGGTCCAGAGCACAGTGGATTTTGAGCTGAACCGATAACGATGGGAGAGCTGCTCAATTATGGGCCCGTTCCATGCCGCTTTTGAACAAAGTGACACTCTCGGACTGATAAACTGCCAGCGCCGATGACATCTCACTAATGACTGTTCCTGGTAAGTTTTCACAAGCAGACTACATTTTGGCCAAGGGGAGTGATTCACACAGCTTCGGAGCAGTGTAACCACGATAATGGACGACTTATGGCCTCTTCTCACAGGGTTCCTCTGAATTTGCAGGAATCGATGAGCGAACTCAGGACCAGCAGTGCGCTCACTTCATCAAATGCCAGAGGCACAGCCCTACAGCTCCTCATGTTTTAAACATCCATGTGACTAACCAGCTGAGAAGGGTGATTGATCACAGGCCACTTTATAAACAGCTTTGTTTCGAAGGGCTTTGATGAGCTGACGACTGCGAGGCTGTAGCCTAAGCTTGGGGGTATGTGGACATCACATAGGTTTGTAATTACTTCTGCTTTATTTTGGTAAAAAAAAGTGTTCCTCCCTTTCTTCTGCTACAACGGCAACAATCCATCAACAAACTGTATTAAAGACGATGTAGAAGGGGAGGGATGGCACTCACTCCGCAACAAGCAAAGCTAAAGGATAATCAATCATTAGGCACACCTTAAACGAGGCTCCCCTCACAGGCCGGGTTTGGACAAAATTGGTAGTTTCCTGATGAATGAGATGGGCTTTCTATTAATCTGGAGGGTTACAACTCAATCTCTCAACTCCCCTAATAGAGTCAACACTATAACTCATTCTAGGGACAAAGAGAAATATGATCAGCATCGCTCTGTAAAGACTTCTTTAATTAGTATGTAACTAATTCCCTAATCCTTTTATTAAATGTGTGACAGTTAAAATGAAAATTCAACCATGGCTAAACGTTCCAAACTTTCTAGGACCTTTTCTGAAACGTAAATAAATGACAGTCAAATACATCTTGTTCAGAGATGTTAAATGTTATTAAAGATGTGTCATAATGGAAACAGCAATAACCGTCATTTTTCTTTTTGTTCCTCTTTTGGAAGATCATTAAGACTTTGTTAGAGTTATTTAGATGCTTCTACCATCCCATAAAGAAGGAGAATACAGACTAATACAAACATAAAAAACACCGAGAATTTAAAAGAGATGCGGCTATGTAATACACACACAAAAAAAGGTTATTATGGATACAAATACAATAATGAACAATAATGGTAAAGCTATATTAACAATAATATCAATGACAATCGACATTACCATCAGAGTTGGTGTGCGTGTATGTTTTAATGAAAATGTCACGTGTGTGAAAAATAAAAGTCTTTGTGCCTACTAGAAAGTTAAATTTTTTTTATTTGATTACATGATAAACATATTGATCATACAACAAAATAACTCAAATTTTGAGATTACACTCTCTTAATTCCTTTCCGTGTAGCTACAGCACATTCATAATTTATATAGAAAATGCTGCAACTGAATCATGCATATTTAAAGCAAATAACCAAATCCTCCGAGTTAAGATCTGACTTGCAGTAAAAATGTGCTCTGAAAATGCTCATTATTTTGCAAACATTTATACATCAGTAAGACGTCATGAGCAGTTTGCAGCTTTAGGTAGAATCTGGTGCAATATCAGTGAAGAGTGTGTTTTTGGAGTTAACTTTTTCAAATAACGTAACTCTGTAAGCCATTGTGAGAACAACATGAATGCTGAGAGCCCTGAGCAGTAAGTCAATCAGGCAGTATGTCTGCACAATAAATTAAGAGCGTGTGCGCTCCCAGTTATTCACAACGACAGCGAATCCATTTAGTTTTGGCTCTTTGAACCACCTGATGTGGAACAAGACAAAGCATTAAGAGCTGATAGTTGCTGGTTTTTAATTTAGCGGCATAATGAATGTAACAACTGCCAAAGTGCTGGTTTTTTCACCCTTCTTGTGTTCCTTCCCTTTACTTGTGGTTTTATTTATTCATTCCCTCTTATGTAAGACATGAGCGCAGGAAATGAAATGCAACTTCCTTTTTTTCTGTCGCTGCTGTGAGTAAGAGAGATGCTATTCAGTAAAGGCAACAAGGCTGAAAAGAAATGTAGTAAGCGGACCAAAGAAGTGAACATGTTAATGCAAGTAAATAAAGTCCGTGCATGTGAATGGGCAGAAAACAAGCAAGTGCAAGTGGTCTGTGACACACGCTTGAATTTAGCTTGAAGTGTTATGAGAACCCGAAGAGCACTTAGACCCCAAATACATCCCCTGATTGCTAGCACTGCAGGCTAGTAATGAAGCAGGGTGCAAGTATATGGCTCAGGGTTTCAGCAGAATATATTCCTATCACAGTCTCTGTATCCATGTGGGTGCTTTAATTAATATCTGCATTCACTTAACGCTAATTTCTTTGCCTCAAGGAGAATAAGACAGAATTGCTGTAGCCTTAAAACCAGAGTTTCAAAGGGTACTTATGCAAGCAGAGCCCATCCATAGTTCACAAGACGCACACATTAACGCCTGCCACAGGGCTCAACACGTTCCCTTGCTGCTGCAAACTTCATTTAAATCAACCAATTAAAACTCTAAAGTGGGATTGATTTCTTTCCATCTCTCTCTCACCTATCCATCCACGCTTAACCACATTATCCTCGCCTCACACTCGAGAGACGAATCTGTCACTACGATGAAGCTCCAAGGCACAATGTTGACCCACATTCCTTAATGGGTGTGCTGCACACTGCAGCAGATGAGGGTCATGACCTCTGGCCCTGCAATGGGGTGGCTTTGGAAGTAAGAGAGGAGAATAATTGATTTGGATGCGAGAGGGAGCTGTGCCCTCCTTGGCAAGTAGGTAAGTTAAGGGCAGGTGGCATATGGCATGTCTGCAGTGTGTGGAGACTCGGGCACTGAGAGGTGATGGCTAAAGAAAGCCTCACAATACTGTTAAGCCATATGTCCAGGGCAGCCAGTGTTATCTCACAAAACTCCCAGCAGACAAGCTGGCTGAAACGTGCTCATCTGCAAAAAACTAACAAATTTCCAAAAAAAAAAAAAAAAAGCAAATTAGTCAGTAAACGAAAATCAAAAAAGCGGGGAAAAGGTTCTCGGTCCATTTCATTAGCTCCTCCAAAGGCTTCCTCATTATGTGATAAACAAACCCCTAATGAGAGCTCATTTACTGCATATTGCCCTTGCTAAATGCCAGCAGGCTTTGGCATTTGGCTGTGCGCGTGGCGTGTGGTGGCACTCTGTTGTGGCGGGCGCCAGGCGTCTCACAGATCAAATCTCATTTCACAGCATCTCCATGCTCGCAGATTTACCTGCGCCAAAAACAATAATCAAGACAACATCTTTGTTGGGCTATTCTCACTAAAGCAGACATTAGATCACTAAACCATAGCATCAAATTCCTGTGTGTGCCTTTTTTTCCCCCTTGCTTTGCTCTCTTTCTGCTAAGACAAACAGACATATCAGAGCAGGAAGTATCGATCTTTTAATTAGGCGGGAACGAGTGTGTGCAGTGGGCAGACGCTGACCCTCAGTACAGGAGGGACAGTTTTAAACTCCCATAAAACTACAGTGCAGTGACCCAGAGTAACAGAAGTGGAGGGACAATGCCTCAGAAAAGGTCACCACACAGACAATGACTGCTTCAGGCAGACTGAGCTATACACACTGTCTCGGAATAGAAATACAGTAGGTGTGTGTCTGCTGCATGCGGAGCCCTCTGTGCTCTGCTCCTCTCTCTCTCCTGCATCACTGACGCCCTTTTTCCTCATCGTACATATTCGTTAATTAGGACGGTTTTATCCTGACATTAACTGAATTAACTGTATAGGTCTGACTGCAGTATTGCAGTATAGTAGACACTGCATTACCAAAAAGAACATTTATTACAAAGTGCCTTTGCTTTCATAAGAAACAGGACTATTCGAGCCAGGCATATGCAGACTGATTGTGGCCTGTGGGGAATGCTGCATGTCAGAAACTGCAGGAAACTTGCAGGGGAATTTGAGAGGTTTCTGTAGTTTCTAAACGTTGAATTCTTCTGATGTTGTGAAAAAAAAAAAGCCATCTGCAGAATCAGATGATTTGTGTCCTTTGCTTTAACAGGTGATAAAAAGGTGCATCCTAGGCTTGTGACATAACAATTTACACATGTCTACACAATCTTACACTGCTACAATATCTGGTGATGTTTACTCTGATTATATTATACTACCAGACCTGCCAACCTTTACTCATTTTGTGCAGGAGCTCTGGAATTTAATATCAGAGTGCTCTAATATTAGTTAGGACTTATAAATATGCCAAAAGGGCAGTCTTTTTCTCCCCAGTAAAATGGAAGATGAGCCACATATTAATCTGAAATGATCTGCTCAGGTGTTTTGAACTCTCCAATATTAACTGACACCGCCGGGAAGCCCCGTCCCCTTCCCCCATCTCACAAGCTCTCGTCTGACAAGTCCTCACTTTCAGTCACGGTAAATGGAGACTGTTTTGAGTTAATTAATGTGAAATAAACTCTCAGTGTGTGTTCAACTTAGCTAACGTTAGACAAGTATAAAGTTAACGTCAGTGTACTTTATTTCTTAGAAATGCACTGAAAATTTTCAGTCGAAAATGGAGGAAGATTTTGACCTACAAAGATTAAACAGCCCTACAACGAGGTGTCATATCTAATCATATACAAAAATGTTAATGGTGATGATAATTACAAAGTGATAAATATGACTTATAGATCACTTTGAGCAGCAGAAAAACAGTGACAATGTCGGCCATACAGACACGAGGCGACCAATTTGTAAAAGGATTACATCAAAAATGTACTGTTATTGTCACATTAGTGCATTAACACCTAAAAATCCACCAACCAGCTGAGATTCATGATTGCTGCTGCTGGTTTTGTGCCTTATTCCGACTCCCCTCGACCCGCATGTGTGTTACAGAGTCTGCATCCCATATTTACTCAAGATTTCTGTTTGTTAGGTTTTATTTTTTGTTAGGACGCACGTTAAAGTCTTAGCGCTTACCCTTGAACATGGTCTTTAACCTTGAACTGATCAGCTGGTTGCTTGGATTGTATTCTGTTTCACTTCTAATGGAAGTGCACATTCAAACATGGTGTCATTATTATTATTATTATTATTATTATTAGTAGTAGTAGTAGTAGTAGTAGTAGTATAAAGTTATTTGTCTATACACAAAAGCACTCTTGGATATGACCCATCCATATAACTAGCTATGATTAAGTGATCAGTGGGAAGGAAACCATTCATTGCAGTAATCAGTAAGAAAATATTTCATCGTGACCTTTGCGATTCTTGCACTCACAGCAAACACCTGGTTGTTAATGAACACAAAGATGAGAATGAATAGGGTCACCCATCACCTTACAGATAGGAAGAAGAGCTCTCATACAATCTGCTGGCAACAGGAATACTATCTCCACCAGAGAGCAGGCTGGTAATCAGATTTCTGGTATGCTGATATAAAGGAGATGAATAACACTAGATCCAGTTTTCACTATCAGATGGGAACTATATTAATTTCTCAGCACTGGTCTTTCCCTTCAGTCTCCATCTTTCAGTTATTGGAAACGTAATTAACTTCATAGACATTTTCATGTACACTTTTGCATTAAGCTTCCTAGTCATTTTGCAAAGATTTATAGTTGTCCCTGAAAGAGTGTTCAAAAGGGTACTTTCAAAACAGCCCACTAACAATCCATTATGGTGGTCTGAGTCCACAAGGCCAGGGAGCGAGTGACAATCATGATTAGGGACGAAGCAGTAGTGAAGACTGTGCAGTACACCATACAGTTTATCATGTTTCAACCTACACACTATTACACTACTTGTATATCGCTATCCCCAGGGGCAAATGGTTTTCTAACTGTTCGACTCGGGAGAGTTATTAGAATTCCACAGGAAAGAAATTAGTGAAAGATTGGTAAGCAAGGGCAGTACAGGTACAGTGTGGGCCAAGCCCAAAATGTTACAAATATTAAGCTTTTAATGATCTTAACAACAAATCATTGGTCAGGAAATTACAGGAATTAAACAAATAGATAAAGGAACTTAGTATGGGAGCTTTTCCTTTTAATTTCTTTAAAAGCCTTGTGGCGCTTGATGGGCTGCATCAAGTGTGGCAGATAACCAAATAATGATTAATCTTTTAAGAAAAAAATAATTTTGTACACCCAGACGTGTTAGTTAGAATTTTACATCAAACATTTTAATCATTATCATGATTTTACCTTTGCGTACACAGACTATATAAGTGAATTTACCTGTTTCTAGCTTTTCCCCGAACAGTTCACTGCAGCAAAAGTAGACGAGCAATGATTTGTTGTTAAGACCATTAAAAGCTTTATATTTAAAAGCTTAATATTTGCCATTTTGGGCTTGACCCCTTTTTTTCCCCCCAGGAGTGTCTCTTGTTACTTAAAGAGCACACTGTGTTACTTAAAGAGTACATTATTAAATCATTATTTAATTTAAATAAATAACTAAATAAATATGTCAGCGTTTTGTAACAGTCAGAGTTTCCTGTAAGCTTTCAGGCACAGGGCTTTACTTTTTTGTGGCTTCTGCAGAACTTGACAAGCTGTAATTTTTTTTTGTCATTAACTTCAAGTGAGAGAAAACAGAAAGCCTGGAGGGGATGACTGTTTACATCTGTTATAAACGTAAGTGATAACAGGACCTTTCTTTTTGTTTTGAGGATGCTCCAAAACATTAAATGTAACCATAAAAATTACAATGTGTCATTCTTTAATAAATAATAAAACTGCTAGTGTTGGCAAATTACTATTGTCAGGCTGCACCACACCAACGCACTGTTGATGTTCTTTTTCTTTTTAAATGCCCTGTTGTATTTAAATCCATACATACATCTTATCATTTATTTTAGGAAAAAGCTAACACATAAGTCCTACCACACAGCATTCACTTCCATCTCTTATGACTAACACCTGATACTGACTCATTCAGTAAGCGCCTTTATGAGTTATTAGTAATTGTCCCTATAGTTCGTCAGGTTTAAAGAAATAATTTAACAGATGATATTGAGTATCGCTGCTCGGGACAGAAATTACAGTAACATTTTCCACCCTTTTTTTTTTTTTTACTGAATTTGCAAGTTTGCATTTCTCTTGTCAAGGAGGTAGTCCTGTCAATCAAATGCTGTGGACGAGACTTTAAAGAGACACTGTGTGCTTCAGAAAAAGTGATGTCTGACTAAATAGCGTGCATAGCTGACAGTTCCATATTCTTCCCAGTGTTGCTAGGTCTGCAGTTTTCCCCTGGAAATGACTTTTCCATGCTGCAACCATGCTGGCATATTGCTGGATATAGGTAACCAGGCAAGCTGGATTGTTTTTTTGTTTTCAGTGCATATTCTATTATGCATGCAGGCTGTGGTTATGATTACAATGTAGTGCATTGCCAGGTGAAATGGTGCATCAGTGGAAATAATAGAAGTACTATAACTATAGTAAAAAGAAATGTTTAAATAAAAACAAGAGATTAGTTTTACAGAATGAAGGTCTAGCTTATCGACAAGGAAAATGCACAAGGAAACTTGTATTGTAGTACTGTGCATTACTTTTTGGCTAAGTTGGTGCGTGAGTATGAAAAATTGCAAAATCAAATGAAAGGACTGCTAATACTTATTTAACATGGCACAATAGATATCAGCCTGAAATGGGAGATCACATCAGATTGAGCCTGTTTTCTGGTCTGATCCACTAACGTGTCTTGCATTATGCTGACGTGACACACATCAAGCATGTAGGAACAGAACACAACTTGTATTAAAACACATTACCAAACATGGTTGCTTATGCTTTACAAACTTAAGCAACAGGAGCTTGCAGAGAGTCAGCTTGGTTGCTATAATGATGGCACTTTTGGATCAGTATCAAGTATCAGAAGACACCCAAAGCTCTGATATAAGTATAATATCAAAAATGGACTAAGTGGGCAACAGAAAAGAGTTTGCACTATTGCCAGGAGATAAAGGAGATGTAAGTTGACATGATGACAATGCCACAGCTATCTGTGGCCGGGATCTAAGGGAGCAAAATTAGCAGTGCTTTCTGGGTGGGAAGGAGGGCCTACTCTCTCTCCCCTGTCAATCACAGCAACACTGGCCAATCATGGGCATCTGTGAGCTCATCTACTGAGTGAGTTACACTGCCCTGTGACACAGCATGAGCAGCAGTTCAAAAAGATGCAGTTGGAGTGCTTCAGGTATCTTGAAGGGAGCACATGTTAGCCTACACCCTCCCCGGTTCATTGCTGTTGCATGATCGAAGAGATCTGGCTGGTGGGTGGGAATTGGCGAGTGACCAAATCCTTGTCACTGACCTTACCTTATCTCACCTTACCTCTGTGTCCTTACCTCAGCACCATTTGTTAGATCTGGACTTACAATTTTTGTTCATGTAAACATACAGTTCTCATTAGTTTCACTGTTGTTAAGATGAATAAGTAAATAATAAGCCAGGACTTTAAGGGGTTAAATAAAGCAGCTCTTTCCAGTACACTGCAGTCTACAGTAAGTAAATGAGAGGCTGGCTGAACAGAGACTAATGTGAAAGAGAGACTTTGTGTTGGTGTAGAAGACCCGAGGAGGGCAGAGACAGATGTGTGTGCCCCTGGCTTGTGGGTGGCTCTGTGAATGCCAAGCGGAGCCTGGCTGGCTGCTGCAGTGGTGCTGCAGAGGATCATACTGAATCAGTGGGCACTGTAAACACAATCGATCAACCGCCTGCCCTGCAACACACCACATACACCCTGCACCCTTACACACTGCATATTCAACACACCCACATGCACACAAAACTCCTCAAATACATGCATACTCAGGCAGACAATCTGAATCTACAAAGACACCGGGGGGAGAAAACAGAAAAGAGAAACGCTGAGAGGAAGAAAGAGAGCATGAAGAACAAGAGACTAGTGAGGCAAGACGCTGCAAAAGGGAACAAAGTAATGTATAAGTGTTTGACACACAATGCTGGCAAGAGAGAAATGTGCTAATTGGTGTGTACTGAGCTGAAAAAAAGAGCACTAATAAGATGTGGTACAGTTAGAGATCAACTTAAAACAGCCTCCCCAACCTGTCCCCAGAGCTCTGCAAACACTCCATTATTTCTCCCCCAGATCCCAGCACTGAAATGCTGGTTCAGGTGGGGTGGGAGCTGTGAGAAAAAATGCAGACCATCTGAGGGTCCCTGAAGACTGGGCTGGAAAACACTGACCTAGAGATAAAGTCATAGGCAGTAAGTGGGTTCTATGTGGTGCTGCCTCAGGGCATAAGCAACCAAGAGGGACTTCAGAAACTCACAAATCTTCCTCATCTAAGCTCTTAACTTAACATTTATCTTGGGGATGGAGAGAGAGAGAGAGAGAGAGAGAGAGAGAAAGAGAGAGTGTGAGGGGACAACCACCCAATGTCACCTTAAAACAGCTGCCACAGTCATCACGCTAATGCACCTGCAACAACCCAGTGACCCTCAGAGTTAATGAGGATAGAGGGGCTTGAACGAGGACACTTACTGCAGCTCTGGGAGTTGAGAGAGGCATGGCAAAGACAACATACTACACACACCACACACACACACACATACAGAGATAGGAATATTTCCAAACTCACCTGGAAGTCCTTCTCCTCCAAAATCTCCTTCCTCCAGTGCACCAAGAAAGCAGCACACACATACAGGTGGAAGTGGGAGAAGCCCTCGGGCTCAGCCTGACAGCAACATACAAAACAGAGCAGGAGAATCATCAGAACATGAGCTCAGAACAAGAGTGGATTAATGAGCAATCCTCAAGCCCTCTGAGAAATAACTGGGCCAAGGTTAGATAAACTGCTAAGGCTTTAGAACGTCCCCCATTCACTCTAACAAAGTGAAACCATCTATTATATTCTTCTACAAGGTTCAGTATGAACCACTGCATTCAGAAAATACTGAAATATACTGTGCATACTAAAGAAAACCACATGCATGTGGAATAATATGAGCTTTTGATTCATCAGGAGCTTATTCCTTGAAGAGGGCCTCCAGAAGTGAACTTAGTTTGGATAGATACAGGGGCTTCAGGGTTAGAGGAATGCTGTTCCTATGGTTTGCTAAGGAAAGTTATCTCTAATAGAGTACGCAAGAGGGCACACATGGATGAAGGAGAAGTTTACAGGAGTTTCAGAGAATCAGAACGTAAGTGAATACATCTGGGCTGTATGCACAAAGATTCAATAAAACCCATCTAATTTTTTGCAGTGTGTGTCTGCATCTCTTTTCTGAAAATCTAAAGGGGAGGAAATTCTAGAAATCAAACTTAGAAAAAAAAAATTGCAATAGTAAATAAATAAACTACAACTGAATAAATCCATTTCTAAGGCTCTCAGTAAATGAACTGGCTGATCCTACGCAGCCTGAATGGTGATAACCCCATACACAAAGATAACATCCCTCATCTGCATATGTACATATTATCCCAGCATAAAGCTAGAGCCCAAACAGGACACATGACACACAAATCAGGACAGGTGATAACCAGCGCTGGGAGAATATGAGTGCTCTGTAAGCAGTGCACGGCACAAAGTTGTGTTAGTTTGCAAATGCAGGCAAACATGAGTCAGCATGTGCAAACAGACAGACGGGAGGAGAGCAGCCATTGTTGTTCAAAGAGCATGGATTCTACAAAGGGCGTGAGCAGCATGGCTCCTACAGCCGGCTGGGAGAGAGCTTCACATAGCAGACACCACAATCATCTTTTATGCCAGCCACAGAGAGGACTTAATGAAAATCAATGGCTGCCCTGCTTTCTGCCAATAAACAAGCAAGATGACTCTCCCCTTCAAGGGTAAATGAGAGCAATGGAAATATTCCTGACTATGGCCTTCGAAACCGCAGCAGACTTCGGGGCCACGTGTCCTGTCTGGCGCAATTAGCCTGAAGTCATCTTCTGTCACCTCCTTGTCAAAGTGACCACACAAGCATGAAATCCACTTAATTAGACACTCAACAGACAAGCTGAGGCTGCAAGAGTGGCTGCATAAGTCTAATCACGTGGAGAAAAAGCAGCACATTGCTGCACTGTGCTCTGGCACTTTTACATATATCAACAAGAGCCTATGGTCAAAATCATTCACAAGTTCCACACAGCAGATGGGAGATAAAATTCCATTCCCTAAATGACTGGCCTACGACCAGCAGCGACGAGCAGACTCTAATCATGTTGCGTCTGGGCAAGATTTCCATTTTATGAAATGCACATGAGAGTTAAAAATCTATAGAAATAAAACTCCACATGCATGCTCAATACATTCCCATTACAACAGAAGTACATTTCAAACACTTGTATACTACTAGAAACATTACCATCACTGTTACTGACTGCTTTTCCAATAAACGGAGAAGAAAAAGGTAGGAGTAAGTATATAAAATCAAAATAGGACAACAAAATGCAATATGAGGGAGTAGAGGAAAAAAGAAACACAAAACTGAGGTCAAGCCAAACACCCATTACGCTGACCATGTTGAAAATTCATCTGTATTCTGGTGTTGTGGAGGTTTTTAGACTATTTGTAGAAAAACAGTGAAAAAAATGTGAACGTAGTGTATATGCACATTATGTATGTACACTAGGGTATTTAGTAGAGGTAACAAAATGTATCCACTAAATGAAAGTTAATGAACAACAGTGATCTGCTTTTGTGTATGAATAACTAATCAGGGTGTCACAAATGAAAGGCAGAAAAAGCACTCCATAACACGTTATTACAAATACACAGACATGATGTCTAAATAAAATCACCTGAGGTGTGTTTCTAGACATTCAGGAAAATAAAATCATAAATATAGCACCTATTAAATAACACAATATTGCACCACTAAAGGTAGTTCTGTGAGTATGAATGAAGAATGAAGACCAGAATGAGAGAGTGAGGGCTTCACTGGCTATCCTAATTGGTCATTTTAATTATTTTTCTGCTTATCCCCTGAGGAGCAGTGCTGATTATGGAGGCTTAATTAGTGAGGACAGTGGAGGATAGCCGCTCATACACTCAAGTAACCAGGAGAAAGGGAGCGTGCACGCGCACACACACACACACACACACACACACACACACACACACTCCACTGAGCCACATGCAGAGGTATTGACTTTTATTGTCATATCACACACAGCATGAATACCTAATATAGAAAACGGCAAGAGAAAAATCTCTGTGTGATTTCAGACGCACGCCAAACTATGCAGTGTTCACCTTGACGTATCTTTCCATTTATCACAGACTCCACAGTATCTATTCTGCATATGAACAATCCAAGTTCCCAAAATATGACTCTCAGACACAGGTCTACTTTCAGTGTGTATTTTTAGAAGACCTCATGAGAAGAACATCAGGAAACGAAGCACCATTACCAGCTACCAAGGTTTAACTTGCATACGTCGCTGACCTGCAATGATCCACCTGTGGTCTGGTGGATCAAGTATCAAACCCTGTTTTGGAAAATTGTAAAGGGGAAGTGAAGAAAACATTCAGAACTGTTGCCAATGTGATGCCAAGCTCATATGAAAGAACTAGCGTCAAGCAAGGCTGCCTCATGCTTTGTGAAATGTTGCACTCAAACCCAGTACAAAGACTTCATACCTAGGTTCAGCACCTGTATGACAGGGGTAACTGTCCATACCACACAGTGGCAGTATTAGTAATCTTGACAAGATAATTAGTAAAGACCCAATATTGCAGAAAAACTATACAGATAAGAAAGTACACAGACTGTGCACTTTAATACCTATAGTGGCATATTTTTTGACATAATTCAGTAATATGAGGATCGAATGTAACCAAACAAACTAGTTTGGGTACCATTTTATTCCAGTCTGAATGAGTATAAATGGTCTAATCAGAATCTGAAGATGCTTCACATATGCAGTGTTTAGTCTGTCTGAATTGAATACTGGTGTATTTTCCCCTTTTTTGATAGCTGAGAACGCTGAAATTGTCTGAGCAAGGTGGTCTCGGTCCAGTTACAAGCAAACACGGTTTGATTGCAGTTACAAGTACAGTTACAGTGACCCAGCTGCAGGAAGTCAACTAAACGTGCTGGGTGTTTAGGGCTGGATGTTGTTGTTCTTCTTTCAGCCGCTCCCGTTAGAGGTCGCCACAGCAGATCATTGGTCCGAGTATTTGATTTGGCACAGTTTTTACGCCAGATGCCCTTCCAGACACAACCCTCCCCAATTTTATTCGGGCTTGGGACCGGCATTAACAGCGCACTGTTGCACGCAACCCCAGAGGCTGGGAATCAAACCCGGGCCGCAATGGTTAAAGCGCTGTGAACTAACCACTAGTCTTCCAGGGTCAAGGCTGGATGCGATACAGAAAAATGTTTTAAAAAACTAGTTATTCAAATAATTATCTAATCATTTTGTTAGATAATTAACGTTCTCCGCGGCTGGGTGATTTTTTTTTACCGTCATCCAAAGATTCTCCTTTTTTCTTTTGACTTTTTGGTTAATTTAATCATGTGAAACCAAACCAAAGAGCAAATAAACCAAAAAAAAGCTGAAAACATAAGATGACATTATGTCTATATCCACTTGACAAAGGCACTCACTTTGCTCGTTTTCCCTTTCTCCATTCACTAGTCCTAACAGCCAATCAGGGGGTTCATTAACCCACTTCCATCTACCATCCTCAATTGGTGCTGAAGGAGCCTGACAATGGGCTGACTAACACAATTGGTACAGGACACACCGCAAATACTACAGGCAACAGTTAATTCCAAGCTTCAGAGCCCACAGAGAAAGGAAGAGCCTACGTAAGAACCTACGTGGCACCACGCCCACTGTTGGTCATTCAGACAGCCAAACTCTTCACCTCACTAAACAAATCTAGCACTAGACACCATCTTCTAGGAATCAACATAACTATACCAGAAAAGTAACCATACTAAAAAAGGCAATGCAGGAAGCATGAGTCTCACCTACACACACAGTTTTAAAAGACTGAGGGGGCTGAAAGGACAAGAAAAAAAGAAAAGAAAAAAAACACCACTCTACCTACCTGCCTACCTAGCTATCCATCAGCCCATGCTGTGAAAGACAGGCAACAAGAAATGAAAGAAAGTGAGTCAGAGTGAGGAAAAGGGACAGAGACAGAGATAGTGAGTGAGGGCAGTTCTCTCTGAGTTATGTGCTGGGTGATGATTGCCTATTGGTGTAACCTCGCGGCCTTAATCAGAGCGGCTGAGAGGACGGCTGTCTGAGGGTATCAAACTGTGACACACAAACACACACACTGCTACAGCGCTTTATTACTTTATTAACTCCCTCTACCTAGGAGATATGAGACTCGCACTGTCACAGTAAAGTGTTTTTGCTCTTGGCTAGCACTTGCTGTCTGCAGTGTGTGTGTGTGTATACCAATCTATGTAACTGAACATTTGTGAGCATGGTTGTAGCACTGATTAATAAGGATAATGCCAAGAGAGAGAAGTGATGCAGAGGGACTGATTATTCCAACCAGTCTACCTCAGTCTGATCCCTTCACAGTACACTTATCTGAAGCATTCATCTCCACTGCATTCTGGCATCGAGTTCTGAAGCTTTGACATCAACTCAGTCCATGTGAGCTTCAAGGAACTTGGAGCCTTCTGACCATTTCTGATTCGCTTTTTGGCAACAGACACAGTATTGAGATGGACAGATCTGTGGATTGACGCAAATGTCAGGTACGGATTCGTGTGCTTTCTTGCTCTTGATTTTGCCTGTTTGAAGTATGCTGAAGTTCTTCACTTTGTGCCCATGATCAAACTGAATCCTTTGAAGCTGAGATGGCTACACAATTCACTTCCATACAAGGGAATTTTTTCAGCCCTTTATAGGAGATATGGTGCAGAGAGCAGCTAACACTGAAACTGAAAGAGGAAAAGAAAAGAAAAGAAAAAAAAAAGCTTTTTCCAAGAGCTTGGGGCTGCAACAGATCGAAATAAAATAAAACATTTACAATCCATACTTTCCTATCCAGCTTCCTGAGGACATATCCTACCAATAATCAAACCATGTATCATAAGCTTATAACATTTTTAAAAGCCATAACTACTACATTCATATCTTTATCCTCAGAATTCTGTGTCCCTGGAAACTCAAAGCACACAAGGTAGTTCAAGGTATGTTTGGTGAAGTGTGAAACCTGTGAAATGAAATCGGTGGTCTGGGGTTCGCTGTAACCGAACCATGGTGCGGTCCGTATCAGGTGTGGAGGTTATCCATGCTCGGCACTGCATGCCGAGTAAAAACTTGTCATGTTACTTACTGTTTCACGTCTTGTGATGCCAGATAAAGGGTTGTTATGGTCAGTGCTGCAGATGGAATACTTTAGTGATATATGAAACCAAATTTTCACAGGACTGGAGCACTGTATTTAGCTCCTGTTTGTGGTGCAAATACTTGCACTGAGAACATGAACGGCAAAAAATCTTCTTGTACAAGAACAGCTCCTCGTTTGAAGCATTCCTGCACAATGACTTGTCGTGCATCAAAACAGTGATGGTACCAAAGGACAAACCTCATGCCTACCACTTTGCAAACCTGCATGCACAAGAGTGACACTGTACAATCGATCCACAGTTCAGAAGAAATTCTTCTATATGAAAGCAAATCAGCTATTGTGATCCCCTTCCCTCAAAAAGCCCGGAATCAGTCCTGGGTGCGGACTCAATTATTAGGGCCAAGTATGAAAACACCCAACGAGACACTCAGGACAGTGTCTTGACTCTGCAAGACAGGGTCAGTGGAACACAGGGTATCTTGTTGATTTTATTTCAGTAATCCAGCAGTCTGCTACAGCATGAAGGAAACATGATGGGGAACATAGGGCTACTGTGATGAGGAGCGTCTGAGATTTTTACAGAGAAACAAGGGATGAAATATTGATGTTCCAAGGCCTGTGTCACTGACCCAGGTCCTGGCCGCAGGGTATTGGCTTTTCTGTGTCAGAAAACAAAGGCCAGTCATTTGAAAGAGTTCGGAAGAACAGGCTAAAGGGTTAAGGGTTACTGGTGAAAATTCCCAGTGGGGCATCTGTGCCTGACGATGAGATTTTCAATGTCAGAGATGGAAAAAAGAGAAGACAACTTTTTTCTCAGCAGCATGCAAAAGATGTGTGTGTCTACCCACTTACATGAAAGAGTACATAAAGTACTGGGATTTGTTAAGGATCCATTCCATATCTGACTTCATCTGTATCCAAAATGAAAGCCTACATGAATATAATGCTGATGGAAAGGGCTGTCAGAGTAGGCTAAACCTAAAGTTTATCTCCTCGGGGAAGCATAGCGCAGACAAGCCTGTCGTGCCCATGTCCATCTTTAGGCTCATTACAGCTCCTACCGTACCTCGTTGAGCTAACTAAGCAGCTTAGAGCAGAACAGCAGGGAGTACATGGCCATATTGACGACAGCACGAGTGACTGTTCTTGCTGAAGCTGGTAATTTACAGCATGGCTATGCACTCCCCCAACTGCTTCTGGCTCTTTTCCTTCCAACATACTCCAGGCCTGGGGTTCAGCACTTTTGCTACTCAGTAGCCAGCCTGAGGAGCCAGGGACAGCGCACTTCCTAGCACCAACGCTAAGCTGTTTTCACTTAACAGAGAATTCTAAATGCAGAGCAAATGATCTGGACAGCCTTCAGGCAGAAGAATTTGAGGGAGTATGCACAAAAAAAGAATAAAACAGAACCCCCCTCGAGGCTGTAGGCATAACAGTCTGTAAGGTAATTTGACACAATTCACACTCGTTCTCTTACTGTCTGCGAGCTATACTGCTCCAGCTAGAGCTTCTGTATACACATTGCTCAGACATGCACTGGAGTATGAAAGGCTATAGGGGGTTAAGGAGTCAGGAGAGGATGAGTCTTTGATTAAAGTGGTATCACTGAGAGCTGAACTGCTTTGGGGTTTTTGATGGGCTTATGATATACACTATATGAACACACATATACACACATTGTAAAGTGAAATTTACACACAGAAAGCTGCACTCAAGGCTGCTGGAAAACTCATTAACTTAAATAATCACCTTAAAAAAAAAAAAAAAAAAATATATATATATATATATATATATATATATATATATAATGTATATATATGTATATATGTATGCATGTATGTGTGTGTTATAAACATTGTGGTTAAAAAAGATGCTTACATTCATTCAGAAGAACAAAGTGTGCAATTGGAGCTACCTGCTGTGTTGTGATTGGGTTAAAACACTGGCTTTTCCTGATTAAAAGACACATTTTGCTTGCAGCGTGTGTAGAGGGGTTAGCATGTATCACAATGCAAACTGTCATGTTTACTTATAAAACCCATTATTCATTTTTATAACTACTAATGACCAATCTGTGTTGGAATGTTTCACTGATTTGACCTTTTATTCTTTTTCTGCACATTTAAACAAGAAACTGGATTTACAGTAGTAATATTAAAGTGAAATTCAGTTTGGTTTTGTTATTTGTTCGGCCAAGGACCAAAGAATTCCAAAAAAAAAAATCAGACAATAAATAAGGTCTAGATGTAAATATCAGTCAATAAAGGATTTCTTCTGTCCAGTAAGTATGTTTCAAGTGTCTCATATAATAATATTAAGTCTACAACTGTAAGCGGTTATCAATGTTTGTGGTCAATGTTTCTTTAAAATACTCAGTAAGCTGTTATAGGGCAGTGGATCTCTCTTTTAAACACACTAACAGGTTACTGTTTGAAATAATACTGCCTGTATATTATCCATGCAAAAAACCTATTCATTTGTGCACAAAAATTCTATTCGCGAAACACAGATATAAGAAAGTAGCTTTCCACAAAATTTGCATTCCTGAAGACATGCATTTCTGCATATTCTAGGTGACGTAAATCTTAATATGCACACTGCTGATACTATAATTCAGACTAATTGTTAAAACGTTAATGTAGTCAAGACGTACAGTTGTACAAGTATTTTACTGCAATAAAACATTTATACCAAAGCACAGCTGAATTCTGGAATCTGATTGGTCAGAAGGTGTGCATTATTTCTGTATAACCACACGACGGAGAGCTGTTCTGGCCATAACATGGAAGATAGATTTAATATTAATATGTTTGTTCTAATAACAGCTCATCCAGGTTTGTTGTTAGGAGACATTTATTTCATGTTTATGGAAGCCATCTCGAGTGTAATCGCTTTGTAACAGTCATGGGGCTTTGTAAAGATTCCCAACACTGGAAACTCTTCAGGACAGAGGGTAGTACGCTTTCCGGTTTTCTCAGTAAAATGGCTGTGTTTGTTGAGATAAAAGGAAGTGTCGGTGATGGCGTGACTGTTTATTGTTGCTATAACGTATGTGATAATGGGAACTTAACTTGCTTGTGGACACGTCCACAACGTTACCTATAAACTTGTGCGACATGTGCATTTGCAAATGGCTGTAGTATAAGCAGAATAACACCCTCCAGACCACATGGTTATTAAATAATAATAATAATCACTTCAGGGTGGAGCAGCGAGTTTCCTGTGATTATGTGAAAATATATTTGCAACAACCTGGCTTCAAGCTAACTTCAGCTAGTTGTCATGATAAATATCAGACAAATAAGTCAATAGCACTCAGTCACAAACCCACAAACTAAGCTGCCATTTCCCATATACTGCAAACATGAACAGCATTAGCTAAATACCCAACCATAGCATAAACGGTGAACTCACACAGGCTAGAGATATGTAGTGCTACTGCATGGTTATTTCCCATCATTACCTGGTCCTCATTAAAGAGCTGGGAAAGAAGATGTTGATACTGTGGGGTCACTGAGCACCACTGGTGTAGTATATATCAACAGCCCAGAAAAAACTGAAGTGAATAAAGAAAGAGTGTTCCAATGGCTTATGGAACACACACACACACACACACACACACGTCTTTATTCCACAGATTCTTGCAAGTGTTTCAAGTAATGCACTAACCTTGCTCACTGCACAGCAAGACACAGCTGCTCAATAATTGAATGCCACACTATTGATGTGTGTGAAGGACAGGAAGATACTCCAACAAAAAAAAAAAAGGCACACACAAACAACACACAGAGTTAAAGGAAGCCATAATACCCTGGCCAACTCCCTATATTAACTCAGCAAACACACACTGAGGAAGGGGGGTAGGCACACACACACCTACATGCAGACACACACACACGCAAGCACACAAATGCAGAGACAGACACTGAAAGGCACAGAGATGCCAACACAGAAACAAAAAATGCACAGACACATGCTGGCACACACAGACAGACACAGACACACACAGAGACACCAACAAACACAGACACGGACGCACAGGCAGGTACAAAGACACACAGACACACACACATGCACACGCACACACACATGGGGCAGAGACACAGACACAGGGACATACAGACACATACAAACACAAAGACACACAAATACACTGCAGACACAGAGACAGACAGACACAAAATCACAGTGGCATACTCTGACACACAAACACATAGACAGACAGACAGACGCAGAGACACGGACATACAGACACATAGACAGACACACAAACACATAGAGGCAAACACACAGAGACAGACACACTAATGCACAGAAACACAGACAGCCACAGAGAGAGAGAGAGAGAAAGAGACAGAGAGACACATAGTTCTAGGGTTATGTCCTCAGTGAATGGGACGGCACAGAGGATAAATCCACACTGTGATTAGCTGGATTGCAAGACAGAGCCAAAAGCTCCCGATGAGTGAGAATTAACGTGGCACATCATTGTAATGGCACCCACCCACACACATGCATACACACACCCACACACATACATACACACACCCACACACATACATACACACGCCATTATGTCATTTGCAAACCACATAATCTTTGGAAACACAAATAAATGAGAGGAAAGCAGGTACACAGCCAAGCAGGCACATGGGCGTGTTTAGAGAAGGACGGAGAGAATTAATAAAGCATATGCGCGTGGCAGGACAGACCTGCGTTTTATTAACCTCACCCTCAGGTACACAGGATGCTCATATTACCTACCGCGTTGTGTGACTAAAGATCAACGCATACAGAGGAATATTACTGTGAACGACACTGAGCTTTATTGGCAGGGATGGCAGGGCTTAAGTTTAACCCTCCTCACACACACACACACAAATGACACCGCAAACAGCAGATGGCTGTGCTGCACAGACTGTTCATGGCGCAGGCACAGAGGGACTATTACTGTTTTCAGGTTAAGGAACACTAAGACGTACTGCAGCTCTAATGAGGCATTAGTGAGGAGGACATGTTAGCTGCAACACTGCCACTGCTCCTCTGCCATACAGCCACAGAACATAACGTACACAAGCAAAGCTTCTGACACCTGTAGGAATATCTCTGTGTGCTCTTCCAATAGGACCTGGTCTAAGGCTTTAAATATTTCTTGTTTAAAAGTAGAGATGGCACACCTACCACTTTCCCTTTTTCCAATATCAATACTGAAATCTTGAGTGTCAGCCAATATCGATACTCATTTTTGTCTTTAACAACTACTATGCTTTAAAATGATTTTTAAACTTATGATGATTTTAACTGAAGCACTAAAAAAAAAAATACATAGCTAAAAACATGATGCACAAAACCTCAGTTTTATTTATTTAGTTAATCTCTTACATGGCAGATATAATAAAATATATTAAATAATAAAATAAAATCAATCCTCACAAAAATACAATCATGTTGATGTGTAAACATTACCAGTTCCAAAAAAAAAAAAAAATTATCCAATCCAATTCCTATCTTTTCCAGGAGATTGTTTCAAGTTCAAATTGAATTTGTTCTCTTTTTTTTTTTCTTCCTCTGAGTGATGCAGCACTGGGTATCACATCTAGGCATGGAATTTAGGCTTCATAAATAAGCACCTGTAGCAAATGAACAGAGCTATTAGTTTTTGAAACCACTGAGCAGCACTGTTTGGCTTTTCTCTGGATAACTGTCTAGGATAATGATTGATCATTTCACTACCCGGTGTCCCCAGTTCTCTTTGGAATCTGGCTCCTCTCAAGGTTTCTTCCTCATGTCGTCTCCGGGAGTTTTTCCTTGCCACTGTCGCTTCTGGCTTGCTCATTAGGGATCTAAGTGTACATCTGGATTTCTGTAAAGCTGCTTTGTAACAGTGTCTATTATCTATAAAATTTAATTAAGCTGAACTGATGGAGAATCAGTGCATTGTTGACGGTCGATGATGTCCTTCTCACATCTCAATGCTGCTACAAAGCTGAATCCCAAAGCTGCGTAATTGAATGCAGGGGTTAATATAGGTGGCAATGCAAATGAGACTGGCAATTTTTTAACAAGTAAATAATCTGATAAGTATGTTTCTGCTATTATCCAGGCTAACCACTTAATATCTAACCACTGCAGCTCATTGTGTAAAACACAAGAGAGAGCCAGGAGCTGGATAGATTATTCATCCTAGCTGTGCTATAGTCAGTCAAATTCTGAAATAATCTGTCTTGACAAACCACAGAATGCCTCACTTACTCTCACAATGTCAAAACAATGCCTGGGAGGAAAGTATGAATCTGCGGCCAGTACTGGGCAGGAGACCAGGAGCATCATTTTAATATCTGCAGGCTAAATAGCCTGGGAAAGTATTTTAATTGGTTCAATTAAGTTGGTAATTAACCACTCTGATGAAGAAGGCTCAGGAGAAGTGTAGCATAATGAGCATAATTGGGCAGCACTTCCATTTTGGAGGTTCTTACATGCGTAATGTGGAGTAATTAGGTGGCCTTGACCAATGAGCAGTCAGGCACAATCAGCATGATGTTCGAGAGCGCAGAGGGATTGCAACAAGGTCCAACCCAGATGTGGGGTTTAGGTGGAAAACACAGAGTATTAAAATGCGCATTTGAGCAATTATAACCAAATAGAACTTATTTCATCAAGCTGTGATGGGACAACGCCAAAGACAGGAATCCTACAGGTGGCTGCTGTAGTCCATAATGATTCTCTGAGTAGGTGGGAAAGCAGAAAAGTTAATAGTCATAAATGTTGGATATTATTTTCAATCAGGCACATCCCAATGGAGACTCAGACACAAAGCCAGAACTCACTAGAAAGATTATAACTCACACTTGGTTTAGGAAAGTCTGGGGATCCCCCAAGAGGACTGCAGGTAGCTGCACAAATTCTTCTTGATCATTAGCAGGTCACATGACCATAAAACGTAACCTGTTACTCAATAACCTGTAGAACTCAGTAACTTATCTAAGTGTCACTTGTCTGACAAGTCTAGACAACAATGTCTATATTTTACTGTTCTGGCATTTTAAACTGAGCCAATACTTGGTCTCGTTTTAGCTTCAGCAAGTGATGATAGAAAAAACTAAGCGTTTCCTGGAACGTCTTTATACTGAAGAAAAGGAATACAAAATCTTCTCCCACAGGAGAAAAGAATCTTTACCAGAGAAAGATATTTCCTTAAAAGCTCTTACGTTGTCATTATTTAGCACTTTGCTACTATAAGATGAAATAGAGTAAAGGTGTGAGGAAAGGTGGTGCTCTGAGGGAAAAAAAGACAGAAATGCAATTTATAGTATTTTGAAAGCCAACAGTAAACTAACCATCCCATGACATAATAACAACCCTAGAATTAATGGAGTTGCACATCCTTTCCAGATATAGATTTAGTGTGTAAAACTGCAATGTGAGCTGCAACGTGATTTAAAAAAAAAAAAAAAAAAAAAAAAAAAAAAAGCTACAATTAACATAGGAATATACTGCTATACTTATAAAGCCTTGGAAAGTTGCCAAGACATCAAACAGTTGTATAAGGGTACGGACGGCTCTCAACGAGGTACGAGTGACTGGAAGTCCTAGCTCAAAAAGTCTACATTGAGTGGGTTTTGCAAGTACCCGGAGCTTGGAAGCACCATTCCCTGTGACAGCTTGGCAGAGTTACAGCATGGAGTTTTACTAATAGGGCCTTGGAGAGGAGAAAAACGGGCTTCTGAGAAGAACACAGAGAATGTGAAGAAACACACAGTACAACAGCATGACATCAATAAGCAGCACAGATGTAGACACACAAAATGCATTGTGGCTGCCTGAAAAACAAACTCGCTTGGAGAGAGAGAGAGGGATATCATCCGTGTTTTCAGAGGGAGATAAAATATTTAGCATGGACACTTGCCTAATTCACCCCCTCAAGATCTTTAAGTTGGGGAGTATGACACAGATTGTCGAAGTCGGAGATGGAAGACGAGGCAAGGAGCAGTCATCTAATGCATATTTGGTTATGCATTAAATATGCATGGACGAATTACATTCTATTCCTGGCCTCCTCTGAGGAATTCACAATGGGCCCCAAAAATTTAAAAGGCAATTCATTCTGCTTAGCAAAAAGCAATGGGAAAGTGGATAAGCAGCTCTTTATTTTCCCTAAATACTGTGAACCATCTCAAAATCCACTTAAAGACAACATTCAACTCAGAGCACAGAGAGAAAACTATCACCTGCAGATTTTACCTGCAGGCACAAACAAGTGGTTCAATAAAGAGGCATACATTGACAGAAGACATAAATGTTTACTTTCAGTGCAGCTTTCAATCTGTATTCTCCAAATGAATTGAAGTTTGACTTCATGAATATGGAGTATATTGACTGTTAGCTTCACAGTGTTTAGCCCACTGGACAAAAATGACTGAAATGGCCAAAGGTTAAATGTTCTTTGCCAAGTAGTGGTCAGAAAAGGTAAATAAAGCAGTTTACGCGACATGTTAATAGAGAATGGGGGAAGGAGGCGGATATTTCACGTGTCAATGTGGAACCTTTGGATATAACACTTTTAGAATTAACAGTTGGCTATAAATTATTGAACGACTTGGGCATGCGCTTCTGTGCCAGTGGCTTCCATTGGCCAAGTAGGAAAGGCTGATATGAAGACTGCACCACTACATCCACAGACCAAATGCAAATGTTCATAACCCCTCATCCACATGCTTCTTTTCTCATTTGCGATGTCTTAGTTGATTCCTTGTGCTTAAATGTTTCATAAGCACCTTTGAAAATACAGATGACAGACAGGATCCTCCAAACACTTGAATCAGAAAAGAATCGCACCAGCGTTCGCCATATTGGCAAGCGATTTCGAGTTCAAATCCCAAAAGTGCAACAGTCATTCACGACCAGGAGTCCAAAAGAACAAAACTGGCATATGCACTCTCCCCTGTCAATCAGAGAGACACCAGGCAATCATGCGTGTCTGTGAGATCATGTATGTGCCTAATAATCTGTGTTATTTCTCTCTTCTCTGCTTGGAGCCTCGCTCACCTGAATATCACTCACTGCTGTTGAAGATGGCCCCGCATGGATAGCCTACGGATCACCGTGGGTTTACTGTGTATGATACCACACAGACACCCTAAAGATGGCTATGGATGTTCCATCATGGATAGCTTTAAGCCAGCGATTGCTAAGAACAGTTCACATTCAAGTCTCCATCATTGAACAGTTGATAGCAGTTTGATACAAGAAACTTAAAACTCTAATGATGCTCATACTCAAGTTCCTTTTAACACACTTAGCACTGTTTGACTTGATAGTATACAGTTATAGAAGTGGAATGATTTATAATCGCACTATCCGGTGTCGCTTAGATGAGGATGGGTTCCCTTCTGAGTCTGGTTCCTCTCAAGATTTCTTCCTCTTGTTGCCTCAGGGAGATAAAATTTTTATCCGCATTTCTGTAAAACTGCTTTGTAACAATGTCCATCATTAAAAGCACTATACAAGTAACATTGAATTGAATGTATGTGGAAGAGGGCAGATAGCACTTTCCTCTGCGTGTGCTACACTGCTACACAGTCCTGTGACAGTAGCTGACGTGTCTCTGAGGAAGCAGAGTGTTAGCCTTCACTTCACCCAGTCCGGTTGTCAGAACCCATTTTCTTAGTAAAGTGCTTACACGATGGCCAGCATATCTAACCCTTTCATCTACCCTTCCGAACACTCTGTATGTGCTTTCCTTGTCCTTTTGTCCTCAGACCTTTCTCTCTGAATCGATATAGAAAAACAATTCAAGGAGCTCAGAATTATATACAATTATATCCAGCTGTACAATCTAGACCTTGCATAATTCAAGTGAGTCATCTGAAA
The DNA here is from genome assembly GCA_037576675.1 of Pangasius sanitwongsei. Classification (NCBI taxonomy): domain Eukaryota; kingdom Metazoa; phylum Chordata; class Actinopteri; order Siluriformes; family Pangasiidae; genus Pangasius; species Pangasius sanitwongsei. The sequence goes on along the minus strand of CM075020.1, from coordinate 13,403,021 downwards.
AGAGAAGGCTAAGCATCTAAATCAGGTTTTTGTGTATAATCCATCATTTCTTTGCGCTTTCTTGCTTCTTACTTGGGAAAATCAAGGAATCGATAACACGCTTTAAGTAATATCCTTCCATTATTGACTTCTGCTTGGGTTAGCAGGGGAGGTTTTTTTTTTGTAAGCTCATAGGTCTGGTGTGTGGGTGTGTGTGTGGGTGTGTGTGGTGTTTCTCTTTCTCCAGACGTAGTAATTCATATATGCCAGTGACATTTCTACTGTTAGCAACCACAGCTGTGATAACACCTACACTGTGAGAAGCCTGGCCTGTTGGAGGGTCAGCTGTGGCTGAAGTAGAAGCAAACCTGTCAGTGGCTTATGTTTAGACCTGGCTAATGGTAGATGCGTAAGGAATAAAACACAACAGGGCATGTTATAGTAAAATAACCCATGCTGGGGTGGTGATATATGGCCCGACAACCCCAAAGTGGATAATTTTCCTATAACGGCACATCCAGAAGTGTTTTATTCCTCAAATTATTAAAGTAATTTAAGTAATTATGAGTCCGTTATCACAGCTATAAACAATTGTTCCTTCATAAGCCTCTTTTGTCCTCTTGAAATTAATTAGACAAAAACAAAAAGTCTCATCTTGTTACCAAGACACCAGAAAGCCAGTCTGTCCTCAAGACTCTCACATGGTGGAAAACGTACTGATAGCAAGCTCTGTATGCAAGCTCTGACACCTGAGACTCCTTCCATAAATGTTAAATGTTAAAATGTTCACCATCAGCGACTATATGTTTTCATTTGTTAACTAACAACACACATTTGATCTGTTTATTATTAGGCTTAGATTATGTAGAGCATATGTCAAGTCCCTGTGAATGAGTTGTCAAAGAAACAAAGACGTATTAGAACTTGCGCATTAACAGAAACCTGGTATTTGAATTAGAGACAGAACTATTGTCAGAGCCATACTGCTTTAGTAAATTAATCCACAACTTCTGACCAAGAATTGAGAATTCAACAGTGCTGTGGTATAAGGACCGATCAACACACCAATTAACAATTAATGTGTATAATGGGGTAATTAGATTCACCAAGGCATATCTGGCTTACATTGCTGTGTGTCTTATTAGTACCATCTGGGCTTGCCAATGTGTAAGAGAGGTGTGCCTAGAGGTGTTCTTCCAGCATGTGGATTATAAATCAAGCTCCCAGGTTAGATAACAGGCAACATTATAATGCAGAAGAATGGTAGATTTGCATCTGTGTGTTTGCTGTCAGTATTTTGTAACACTGAACTTGCCATATAATGTTTTTTTTGTTCTTTTTCAGTGCCATAAATAAATAAATTAGTTTCCTCCACCGTTGTACTAAGGAAACTTGTGAATGTATACAGTGCCACCCATAGCACATTTATAGCTCGAGGCAACAAAACAGTTCCTGTCTGCAGTTTTAATCAGGGTGTCTGCAGGTATAGTCAAGTACCCGTGAAAACAGAAGTGGTGTTTTTGTACTTGTTCCTTAGTGTTATGGACATCTATATCATAATATAACAAGAAAAAATGGTTTTGGAGGAATTCTTGTTATAATTCTATAGCTTCTATGCCACTTCTAATTGCATGTTTTTTTTTTTTTGGATGACTCATCCTGTACTAGTCTCATATTTGTCCAATTAAATGCCCTCTAGAGAGTATATGTCCTGCCCCCGGGGGTGGGTCTTGTTCTACAGCAGCAGCTAATTAGCAGCAAACATGGTTCATCCGTGCATTTTTGGCTGTAAACACTATTTTCCACCTATTCCTTGGTTAAGAAACAATTCTGTCTTTATACACCATCAGGGTTTTTCTATCAGTAAAAGTAATATCAAACTTACATGTATAAGCATTATTGCATATATAAAATGTTACTGTATATAAACGGGGTCATAATCAATGATAATCATAACACGTTTGATATATAACCCACACATATGAGCTCACAAGCTCACATGATTTCTACAGACATTACTCCCATATGCTGGAAGTCTTAGGTTAAATGAAAACCATTCTGTGTCACTGAAGGCTAGTGGACTACCGTTAGTTGGTTAATTAGCAGATGCTACTTCAAAACCACAAGTGTAGTAGTAGCACTTAACGAAGGGAAGTGGTAGCTCAGTGGCTAAGACGTTGGCCTCCTGATCGGAAGGTTGAGAGTTCAAATCCCAGCACCACCAAGCTGCCACTGCTGGGCCCTTGAGCAAGGCCCTTAACCCTCAACTGCTCAGTTGTATAAATGAGATAATTGTAAGTCGCCCTGGATAAGGGTGTCTGCCAAATGCCGTAAATGTAATGAAAACTTAACTAACTATTGTCATTATAACCACTGTTCTTCTTCTTCTTTCGGCTGTTCCCGTTAGGGGCCGCCACAGCAGATCATTGGTCCACACATTTGATCTGTTTTAACACCAGACAACCTTCCTGACGCAGCCCTCCTCAATTTTATCCAGGCATTGAACCTGGCTATATTTCAGCCTGTAGTCCTACTGCAGCAGTGCACGTCTGAACTTTATTAAATCATGTAGAAATCTGCCTGTCTGCAACCGTCGCTCCATGGACACAGTTGTATATTTGGGCATTAGTTTATTTGATAAAAGTAAAGCATCCTATCATGCAAAGTGTGTGTGTGGAATGGGAAAACACAAGAAAACCAACCATACACTACAGATGTGGTAGTTAGAGAGTAGATTTAGAGGAAAAAAAGGAAAAAAAAAAAGGAAAAAAAAAAACCCCAGCTGGATCATTGATTTAGGAATGTTTGCAGTATAAAAACACACACATGCTGTCACAATTTAAATTTTCTATTATATAATAACCAATTTGTTGTTATTTACAGATGTGACTGCATGGACAGAGTCTGTCATGAGCAATACAGTGGTGTTAACTAGCATGGACTTTCTGCTGCTACCAGGCTGCAGGCTGCAGATGGATCACACTAAAGGATGATGGCAGTGGTACATTGTGGGCCACTCAGACACCGGCTGCATGTTGAGTGCATCTGAAATAGCGCTCCAGGCATCTGGCTATGGAGATGCTAAAGACTGGCCTTAATGTTGGTGCTTTATATTAGGATTGATTTCTATTAGGAGTGTAAAAATTTGTATTTGAAAGAACACTGCTTCTTTACAGATGCTAATACACATAACTGCTTTATTTTCAAGGCAGTCAGCGTGACAGAAAAACACCTTTTTCTTTTATCACGTACTCATCTGCCAGGTAGCCTGAAAACTAACACGTCAAGGCATCAGCAGAAGGGCTCGCGGCGTAGTTGAGAAGTCAGTCTCTCAACATACACAAATTACATGAACTAAAAGCATAGATTAATAGAACAAGTTCAAATACACACAGAGCCTATTCGTGGAGTAACTCATTCAAGAATGGCAATATTAAAGTAAAGGAGCTGGTCCTTCAGAGCTCTTTCCTCTATTGCTCACGCAGAGAAAGGAAAATCGATCTGCTGCTTTACACACACTAAAGCCTCTGGAGTAATTTTTGTGCTGATAAGTGTAATTTACTTGAAAACTGAAACAAATAACTTGTCTTTAGTTATCTTGTACTTATTATTAAATGCATTTTTTCCTCAGATTTTCTCCCTAATTTAGTCTTTCAGAGAACCACCACCAATCAGGGAGGGCGAAGGCCACCATGTGCCTCCTCTGAGACAGCCGACCGCATCTTTTCAAACTGCTGCTCATACTGCATCCCGGAATGGCAAAACGCACTCCGAGGAAAGCCTTATCCACCCCTTTCTGCATGCATGAGCTCACAGACGCGCCCAACTGGCTAGTGTCGCTGTGATTGACAGGGGAGAGAGAATATGTCATCCCTTTCACCCAGAGAGCACGGCCAATTCTGCTCTCTTGGAATCAGTCTCGCGATCTCTGAGCAACAGGGTGAATGCTTTTCTGTTGTGCCACTCGGGAGCCCTGTTATTAAAGGTTGTTTATTTTGAAGCAGATAAAGCAGATATTCTGCATATTGCATTACTATAAAGCATCAGGTATTCCAGCTCTTAGTCCATTAACCATTCTGACCTCAAGCAAGCTCTTTAAAATAATTTATTCTGTACAATGATAAAAACACGAGAGCCGTCTAATGCAGTCTTCAAAAATTAAAATGTACTACACAGGCCGAAGCCCGTAGAGGCTCTGCCTGAAATGGTAACTATTTCCCCATATAGTCGGCTGCCTAACATCAGCCCCAAGGACAGCGATGCTACGAGCACCACAGATAGCGACTGCGACTGCGACTACAACAAATGACAAGGAGACTCAAGTGTGCACGGCTCGTCAGGAGGAATATAAAAAGCCTGTCGGAAGGGAAGATAGAGAACATCTGTGCACCACTGTAAAAAGGTACCATGCCCTAATGCGTCTCTGTACTTTGTCATCACAGATTCACCTGAAGAAGGTGACCATCCAGATCTCCAGTAAACAGGCCAGTACGTCTGCATGTGCGATTTACGGATCTCTAAAGTTTACACATTCAAATGTTTAAGATCCCATACTGTACTCATAGTTTTTTTTTTCTAATATACCTTTTCATCCAAATGGAAGAAAAAGCTGTGTGTGTCATTTACCCCATACATTATTTCATTATGTATTAATATTTCAATAAAATATAAAAAGGAACACACCGTGCATCCTAAAAAGTGAGCATTTCAGTCATGTGATGTTGCTTGTGCGGTCAGCATATCTGGGGACAAATGTGGTTTCACTGCCTCACAGGAACATAAGTAGAGATGAAAGATGGCTAAAATTACTCATTTTACTTCGGAAGAGAATGAACAGGACGTGTACAAAATCTCCTGATTCCACTTCATAAACTGGTAGAAAAAGTATTTACCTCATGTACACAACCACTCTCTCTATTCTGGGGAAAGCTTCATTGATTTAAGAGCCCAGAAGCCCACTAGCTCAAATATTAGAAACACATGCTGCTAAAGCACAGACTAAGCACAGACACAATAACACTGATGCTGTCAGTCCTCAAAATGGCAGCGATTATAAAATGTGATGTCACATGAAACACAAGGACTGGAGTGTCTCCTTTGCTGAATTTCTAATGCCATTCTATTGGGCACGTAGTGCACCATACACCACTACTGTTATTGCTGGAGTGAGGATGTATAGTGAATATGGAGCGATTTAGGATTTGGCCTATCTGTAGTGGAGGGTCAGTGTAAAATCTACCCAACTTTAAATAATAAAAATTATGCTATTGCCTTGTGTTTGTCTTTGCTTACGCAAGCGAATTTTCACCTTCCTTGATTTATGCGGTATGAGCACATAGCACTGCGACTGCTAACGAACACTTCAAATCTTAAAGAACACCGCCACCAGCTGTCTTATTCCCCCTTTTCCTTTTAACGGCTTGAAAGTGGAGAGGGAAAAAAAAAAAAAAACCTCCAGGACTTAACTGTCAGCTATGATCCACAGCTTTTGTGTTCATGTTGAGGAAGAGATGTGGCCAAACTCCACCATACGTGCGAATGCAGGTCATGTGGAATAGCTACTATTGTAATCCTGATTCACCTAAACCGTCAGTGACGTACAAACGCCCTGCCAGTGCCACTATTTCCAACAGGCTAACAATTACATGCTCCATCAACAACAGTAATGTGTTACCTGGTAGGTGTCCCACAGCCGGATGGTGCAGCGCAGGGGAAGCTCTCTCATCAGCAGGTTATTCATCCAGCGGAAGGCAAACTGCAAGTATTCCACCTCATAATGGTGCATGTGCCGATGTACTGTCTCTAAACAGAACAAAACACACACACACACACACACACGTTAATATAAACAGAGCAGTATCATAATCGTAATGATGCCTACTCATAGAGCATTCAAAATTTTATTCATGAGTGTAATTCTACAGTAACAGGAACCAAGAACCCTTCAAAGACATAATGCATATAGATACCTCAGGTTTCCTTTATAACAACAGTATTTATTAAAGTAAGTTTAGATGATACACAGAGCTGTTGTTTCTGATTGGTCAGAAGGTTTACATTAACGCTGTGACATTTCGTATCATCCATGATATACCGGTACAACTCCTCCCCAGGATGAAAATTTGTGATCGTAGAATGAGAACAGGCACAGCGGAAGGCAGAGTTCCAACCCTAGACGAGGAAGAAGAGTTAATCCCGAAAAAGGAGCTTCCTCTGTAATATGGAAGTGTTTCGGATACAGATGATCAGATGTGAATCAGACAGCTGTCAAAACTGTACGCTGATGTGATTTGTGGCTAAAAAGATAGTGCTGAATGTTACTAAGTTCATACTGTCATTTATATCATTACTGCAAAAAATACCATGAAATATCGTGATATGGTTTTAAGTCTATATCGCCCATCCTTTGCTTACATTCAAGGTTATATTAATGCATGCTTTCTAATGTTACTGTTTCTATAGTAACAACGGATTTGTATGGTGGACACTCAAGAGCAACGGATTAAAAAAACGTGTAATCGAGGAAAGGCTTTTTTTTTTGGTTGCAAACTGCATTTTTTTTTGTCTTTTTAACTTCAAGAGAGAGAAAAAGAGAGACTGGTGAGGAAATGGCTGTTTACATCTTTTATAATATAAGTGATAACAGTAACTATCTTGTCTTGTGGACACTCCACAGCATTAAACACAACTCTAAGCCACCATATGATGTGTCATTCTTTAATAAATAAATAAATAATTTAATAAATAAATAAATGCTGGCCTCTGGTAAGAAGTTCTGCAGTATCCGGTGCAGAACCACCAGGTTCTGCAACAGCTTTTTCCCCCAGGCCATCAGACTATTGAATAGTTGAGGTCATCCACCTCTTTTGCACTTTTGCACATAAATGCCATATTGTATATAAACTATTGACATAACTCTACTATTTTTGCACTGTACAACTTTGCTGGTTTTGCACAATCTCAGCAATGACAAATAATGTCTTAACATATCTTAACAATTTGCACTATGCCATAATGCCACACTACACCTTCATTCTGCTAAATTTTTACCATTCTGCACTGTGCCATAAGGTATCTAATACTGCCATCCATTTACTGTTTTTCCATTAAGCCATAAATGCCATAATGTATCTAATATTGCCATAATTCTACTATGCAAACAACTACTTACCTGTGAGATCCATGCTACCACTTCCACATACTTGTATTTATATCCTGTTATCCTGCTATGCTGAGCCAAGGCAACGTAATCTCGTTCTGTATACATCTACTGTATATTTGAATGACAATAAAGTCTGTCTAAGTCTAAGTCTAAATAAAAGTTTTGTGTTGGCAACTTTTTGTGGCACAAAAGGAACGTGCTGTTATTGGAAATAATAATAATGTAATGCTAACAGTAAGTCCACATAACAAACGTTTTCCTATAAAATTTGCCATCAGGTTTTATTCCTTACTTAATAAACCAAATAATGCTAAGAAAGTAATTAACACATGAAATAAATATTTCATTTTTTTAAACAACACACCTTTACATTACAATGACTGTTCCTTACATAACTAAAATCAAATCCACAGAGGGTTACAGTGAACGAACAGTGTGTTGTGTATTCAGCCTCAGCACAGCGGGAAGCAGAAATGATTTTGTATGTGCGTCTGAGTAAATAGGGAATGTGTTCTGGGCTAGTCATAAGCATGACATGTACCAGCCATGGGGCTTAGATGCACTTTCACTCTCTCACACACACACACACACACACACACACACACACACACACACACACCTCCCGGTGACGTGAAGAACAGCGGTGTGTGATTTCACACCTGCTTTCACAGAGTCATTTACACTTTCAACCACTTCACATAAACAACTCATTCTCATTAGCGCTGCATATAGACTCACTGAAAATCACAGAGATGAGAGCTAATGTGCGCGCACGCACACACACACACACACACACACGCACTCACCTTTCTGCTATTACTGCTATATATACACCAGCTAGTGTTGAGCATAAATGCTGACAATAATTCATTCAACATTTTTAGACACACTTAGCTGATCATTCCACAAATTGCAGTTTACATGAAAAAGTCAATAATCTGTTATCACTTAATCTTAATATATGATGAATGTACCATTAAAGCTGTTTTGCAACACAACAAGAAACCGACAAAGAAAAACATTAAGACAAAAATTGAGTTTTCATGCTGCATTTTCCCCATGCTTTTTTATGGTTCCGCATAGCATGTATGCCCACAAGCATATATGTTCAGCTTTAAAGAATCCAAGAATCGTAACCACAGTCGATAAATAAAGGTGAAAACACAAGCAGACAGGATTACATGAGAAAAACCCATACTCACAGAACAAGAAACAAAGGCAGGGTCAAACACAACGAGATATGTGGAACTTTGAACACAGACCTGATGCAACAGTGCAATGAGACTTCACAAAGAGATACGGCAATATGGAGGGTGTAAATCAAGGGAAAACAAGAAACAGGTGAACACACTTAGGGAAACTAACCAACGCCAATACAGGGGGTGAAAACAGGATCAAAACTGAAACTAAAAAAAGCACATGACTCTGGAAAGAGAGAAACCATCACAACATAGATATCTATTGAGTTCTTTTTGCGCACTTTTAGAAATATAAAGACATGAATGATAAGAGATAAATAGTATACATTAAGTAAATAACTCAATTATTGGGCTAACACCCAGGAGTCTTTATCAGACTTTTTTTTTAAATCCAATATCAGCCTTAATCGATTTTAAGATACATCATGATGTTTACAGGACTGTTTAGCAACTGATAAAATCAGATAATTACAGCATTATTAGAAAACATTTTGACCCGGTATAAACATCAGTTTGGAGTGATCAGAGAGGACAGCATTGAAAACACACATAAACAGAGCCATATGAGACTTAGAGAATGTGATCCGATCACTCAAACAACTTTTGGAGGTGGTCAGATACACAATTCAAACAATTTGTTACTGTATCTAAAATCACTCCCTTACAGACTCCTTCACTATTTACTATATAAGCCGTTCTATATAGAGCACTATATAGGGCAGTAGAGTAGAGCAGACTGAGATCAGACAACACTGACTAGTGAGAGCTCTGGAAATACATCATCTTGACCCAGGATTACAATTCAAATGTTATAAATTACCCATTAACCTGATATCACATCCAAGAGGAGTATTAAAAGCAATGTGGTGTATTAAATACATGACTAAGTACCTGTTGGCTTTAGCGGACGTTAAACAACATCTAGGCTGCATTTTATTTACATTTAAGTACATTTCGAGCTCAAAAAAACACTATGCATTGTAGTACTTTAGTGTGGAAGTAACGTGCATCGGTTGTACGCTGGATTTACGGTGCACTATGGGTAATAATATACAGAGAATGTAAATTGTTCAGTGAGAAGTCATCCAATGCTACAAAATGGCTGCACACCAAATAGTGCACTATAGGATTTCAGACACAAAGTGTGTGCACTAATGCATCTTGATGCGTCCCCATCAACCAGAAGAGAGCTGCCAAAAATTCTGATGTAAAAGTTATATACAGTGGCTTGCATATGTATTTACCCCCCATAAACTTTTCCACATTTTGTGTTGTTACAACCTTAATTGGGATTATATGGCATGAATCTACACAAAATGGCCTATAATATTGAAGATCAATAAAAAAATCAATATTGTTTGCAAAAGTATTTACAAATAAAAAACTGTACAAGTTGTGATTGCAGAAGTAACGACCCCCCTTGCTGTGAAACTTCTAAATTAGTCGCCATCAGGAATCACATAATTAGTTTACCCGTGTGCAATTAAAGTGTCACATGAGTGAAGTGAAATACAGCTGTTCCTGGAAGGGGGTGAATACTTATGCAAGACACTGTGCACTAATAGTACTGGTGACAATAACAGCTTGACTGAGTTACTTGTGCAGGATTTTTTTAAGTTCCTCAAACACAGTTAGACCGAATCCCAAATGCCTTTAGTGTATATTTACTATATATGCGGTCTGTATAGGGGAGAATATAGTGGTGTTCTATAAGCGAAATGCACTATATACACTTTAGAATGCTGTTTGGGATTCAGAAAGAAAAAAGGAAGAAGAGAAAACACTTTTGCCTTTACAAATAAAAGAGTAAAAGAGCACAAAATTCAAGAAATCACAAGTGGGTACTCAAGATGCATTAGGACATGAAAATGGAAGAACAGCTATCCTTCTTGTAGTCTACTTATGATCCGATCACACAAGCAGAAGGTCTGATCATGGTCTTAGTGTGTATATAAATAAAAAAAATGTACAACATGACAAAGAGCAGGCATACAGCTGTAGAATATAAAAAAAAAAGCAGAAAAAGGTAATTTACAGACTGCTTAAGAGAGTCTATGACCATAATGTCTGCAATATGGTTGCAAGCACTTTCGGTCTCTCTCACCCTCACCCCCCCCCCCCCCCGCCCCCACCGCCAAGAAAAAAGGACACCAAAAAAACCACAACAACAACACACACCCCGGAGG
>CM075020.1:13365049-13392395 GCA_037576675.1 Pangasius sanitwongsei | reverse complement strand
AACATTTCTGTGTTTAAATAACTTCACATTTATAAATATATATATATATATATATATATATCTATATATATATATCATTTTATACATATACATACACACATACTTTATATATTCTACTATAAAAACTACAGGTTTTCCTGAACCAGGTTTCTACCAAGTTCTACCATTTTAAAATCTGGTGACACTCAAAAGTGAAAAGAAAAAAAAAATTGCATTTAAAGATTACAATCTAATGAGACACACACTGACTGTCTAAAGGCAACTATTATTTATGGATTTCAAATCCATTTCATTTAATATGTGAATATTAACTTTAAATTTATATAAGCTATATAAATTATATTTTATATGTTAAAAACTTTGTCAGAGGTTTATAAGTTCTCGATGGAAAATGTGTAATTGCTTTGATCATCAGCATCACCCGCTTGAGTCTTTTTAGTCTAATGCTGCATTCGACTCTACATTTATTGAACTCTGACTAGAAAAACAAAAACAAACAAAAAATAAAAAATAAAAAACGCCCGTTCAACTCCGAAATCCTACTCAGGAGCTTGGGGCGGTCTCCTCACCCCTGAGTTCAGTAAGGGACATCAAATCAACATGACTGCCAACAGCAACAACAGTAAACAAAGCAGCAAATGTAAAGAGTTATACTGTACATAAAGTATTTGCTTTAGATCAGTCAACATGCAGACATATTTGCTACAAAACTGACTATACAGGAAAATATACTTCACTCATCACAGTTAACTGGCTAGTTTCTTGCTAACAGAATACAAACATTATTATTATTATGTAATGTTTTAAAACTTTAAAACTGTCATCTGTACCCAGTGTGTATGAACATATCTATTCAACAACTTGATCAAAGCCTGACATTCACTAGGTGAGAGAAGCACACTTATCAAGCAAGGCGTTAGACCTCTTCAGGCAGACTAACTGTTTTTACTGGTGCTTTTGTTAAATTGGCTCCTTACCCTACATGATCATTGCAGAAAGCCTAGGCAAGATTAAAAGGTAAATAAAAATAATTTCCGTACTGAAATAAATTTGAAATGAAATATGTTTATGGTTTCTCAAAACTTGTTCATGAGAAGAAGCCAATTTTGGTCAGAACTGATTTTTTTGGCTGTTTTACAGAATTCTGATGGGGATTTCTCAGGCCACCATACATATACGGACATCAGTGAGAAGATACAACGATGAAAGAAAAAAAAAAAAAAAGAAAGAAAAGTGGGAGCAAAAATAGTAAGAGGTTTGAATTGTGGCTGATGACTAATTATTATGTGTGATGATAATAAAACATAATAATGACACATGATTGTGTGTGAAATTACTACACACATAAATGAAATTCTCGAAACTTTATGCAACTTTTTCTGGTAATTTTTGCAATTCTAATTATGTTTGCATAACAGTAATGTAAACATTCAGATACAACCCTCTGAACACTGAACAGTTAACTAAATTAAAGTTCTGTTCTATATTAAATAATGTGGAAAGCCCAAACTAGCAGTAACTAAACTTAAATACTTAATTACTAAAATACACAGAAACAATCATATGTTTTCATACTGTATATCCCAATGATTAAACCCGATCACATCAAATAATAACTGCATAGGAAAAGAAGGGATGAAAGACAGACAAAAAGTAGGGATGAGCCCCAGGAGGTGTGGAGCCTACAGGAAAGTAGAGAAGTTTAGCTCAAAGCTGTCAGTACACTTCAATATGACTAATAGCTGGTGCAATGTTTCTCAACACTCCAGCATGAAATTTGATTCAAAGTTTTATAAGTATTATATAAAGAACTTTATATAAGAAGAAAAAAGAAAAAAAAAACAAAACACGCAACCACTCCGTGTGTGCTTAAGTGTACACTGGATGCAAAATTTATGCTGCAGCTTGAAATTCGTAGGAGGAGAAGCTTGAAAAAATTGGTACATGAACAAAAAGGAGAAGAAGAAGGAGCAACAAGTACAAACGGAAGTAGCAACAGAAGCAAAAACACAATAAGATGAAAATATATAATACGAATGTTGGCATTTTGGTAAAGTAACCTTAAAAAAGTAACATTTTTAAATGTGATATACATGTTACATAAATGTAAAAAAAATATTCCATAAATGTGGGCAAAAATTGGAGAATCCATACGACCGTATATTTTGGTTTTAAGCAAATAAAATAAAATAAAATAAAATAAATCAAAGACTCAGAATACTCAGAAATAGGAATGTGTTGTATGTGACTGGGGAAACAGGTCAGCTTTTACTATAGCACACTGTTTATTTAAATATATTGCTATACTATACTGTTTATTGCATAGTAATAGTGGTGATATGGCTTGACATTTCCTGCTATGATAATCTAGTCTAAAACACAAGCCGAGGTAAAAATGAAAGGAAATCTTTAAACAAAAGTCTCAATGCACTTCCTTATATACCGATCAGCCATAACATTAAAACCACTGACAGGTGAAGTGAATAACATTGATTATCTACTTAAGGTGGCACCTGTCAAGAGATCAGAAATATTAAGTAGCAAGTGAACAGTCAGTTCTCAAAGTTGATTGTTGTAAGCAGGAAAAATGGGCAAGTGTGTGATGGCTAGAGGACTGGGTCAGAGCATCTCCAAAACAGCAGGTCTTGTGGGGTGTTCCCAGTATGCAGTGGTTTATACCTACCAAAAATGGCCCAAGGAAGGACAATCAGTCAACCAGCGACAGGGTCATGGGCGCCCAAGGCTCACTGATGCGCGTGGGGAGTGAAGGCTAGCCCGTCTGGTCCGATCCCACAGAAGAGCTACTGTAGCACAAATGGCAGAAAAAGTTAATGCTGGCTATGATAGAAAGGTGTCAGTACACACAATGCGTTACAGCTTGCTGTGTATGGGGCTGTGTAGCTACAGACTGGTCAGAGTGCCCATGCTGACCCCTGTCCACCGCCAAAAGAGCAATGGAAGACGGTGGCTTGGTCTGACGAATCATGCTTTCTTTTACATCATGCGAATGGCCAGGTGCGTGTTTGTCGCTTACCTGGGGAAGAGATGGCAAGCTGGTGGAGGAAGAAAGAGAGCTGGTGGAGGCAGTGTGATGCTCTGGACAATGTTCTGCTGGGAAACCTTGGGTCCTGGCATTCATGTGGATGTTACTTTGACACGTACCACCTACCTAAACATTGTTGCAGACCAAGTACACCCCTTCATGGCAACGATATTCCCTAATGGCACTGACCTCTTTCAGCAGGATAATGCGCCCTGCCACACTGCAGAAACTGTTCAGCAATGGTTCGAGGAACATGACAAAGAACTCAAGGTGTTGACTTGGCCTCCAAATTTGAGCATCTGTGGGATGTGCTGGACAAACAAGGTCTGATCCATGGAGGTCCCACCTCGCAACTTACAGGACTACAAGAATCTGCTGCTAACGTCTTCGTGCCAGATACCACAGCACACCTTCAGAGGTCTTGTGGCGTCCATGCCTTGACGGGTCAGAGCTGTTTGGTGGTACAAGGAGGGCCTGCACAATATTAGGCAGGTGGTTTTAATGCTACAGCTGATCGGTGTATAGCGGGAGTCCAGAGGGAGGGGTGTGTGAACATTTTGGGTGATGAGAACTACTGGAGGAAGGAACTTGATAGAAAAGAATGGATAGACGGTATTAGATGGGAATGCTTTTTAATTAAGGCGGTAACACTGTGACTAACTGTGAAACCTATTCACTAACACTACGTATTTCACTCAGTAAAAGGTTTCATAGTATATTTATAAACACCATGCATCCAAAGTCTAAAAATCAAAAGTCATACATGTACATGCTCATTTTCAACACCAATTAAAAGGCTGCTTTTGCCGTGCTTTTAGACTCCTGTTATAAAAGTGCAAACACAATTCTATTATTTATCAAGGATTATTTCCACACTAAAAAAAAAAATGTACAAATGTAAAAATTAACTTTATTCAAACGTGTATGTCGGTTCTGCGTGAATGAACCGAGTTGCATTATCGCAGTCTGTTTTCATACAGCCAACAGGATCTGATCATGAGTGCTGGGATACAATCAAACTCCACACAGTCGCCTGAGCTCAGGATCAAACCCCGGACCCCATTAGCCACTGCAACGTCATGCCACACATGACTTAATCAAGTTCATTTAATACTGTAGTCATTTCCTCCTGTCAGTGCCAACATCCTCGAAGGATTTTATAACATAACTGTATCACATTAATACTACGTGAATTGATCACACTCACTCTAAATAATTCAAACCAGCAGATTAAACACTAGTTTAAACTAAATTTAGTGTAAGCAACGAATTCACGTTTTGATGAAAAACTTTTCATATTATATTAAAATATTTTAATGCAGACTATATATAATATTTTCTCTTAAATCTGACCATGCACATATTCCTTTTTTTCAGTGCATTATAATTAATGATAAAGATGATAAAAAAAATGATGATTACTTTCCATGGATGTGTTTCTATTCATGAACGTTATGCTAATTATGTGTGTGATATTTTAACTGGATTTATGTGCTTAATATCTGGATGTAAGTAGTGGCAGTGTTGTAATATTGCATGTCTCTCCTTCAGGGTTGCAGAGATGACATTTGTCACGATGTCAGAAGGCTGCTGTTACGCCCATCTGTCATAATGTTCCATGTGGTTGTATGTTTTGTTCTTTTCTGTACTTCGCTCTGCTGCAGTACATGGAGTGTCGTCACCGGCTGCACGAGGAAGCCCTGTCTATAAAGACAAGGAGAAGACGAGCTAGAGAAAAGAGATCTGACCAGACCAAACCTGGCTTTCAGTGGAAACCTCTTATAGTAGATTTATTCTGGTGAAGTACTAGTTATTTTGTTTTATATATTGGGTACGTGATAATGCGTGTGGAATAGGTAGAGGGTAAGAGGCAGTTATTTTGGCTATGTTCACACAGCAGGCAAAAGTAGCCCAAATCCGATTTACTGACCAAATCTGAGGTTTTTTTTTTTTTTTTTTTTTTTTTTTTTTTTTTGTTAGGCTGATCATGCTGTGTTTTCAATGCAGCCTGTATCTGACCTTAGTCTGAACAGATCACACTCCTAAGCTGAACCGCATGCGCAAAAGAACAAAGTGTCACATGACACGCTCAATCTCGCTGTATAAAGTGCACGTTATTCTGCCGCGGCCACTGCTTTGGATCGCGTCGTTGGTTTATTTATATTTTGCTTTTAAAATTTTCACTTTCCTTTTGCACTGCAGCCAGGTTCTCCTCTCTTTTGAGATCTCTTCAAACATTGAGTGGCTTCTAATTTTGCTTGTACAGCAGCATATCAAATGCTTACGAGGTCCGTTACCTCACTATCCCGTCACTCAGATCCTCCTTCACTTTTATCCTCCAGCTTTCCTTCTCGGTAGCACAAAATTATGATGAATGTCGAGTTGGATTGATGTAAAAGTTGCATAAATTCTGATCTGCCTGTTCACACAGAGGTCACACTGTCATGTATCGGATACGTATTGGATTTCAGCACCACATATGAACGTGGCCCAAATTCAAACTGAAAACGTCAGCCAAGAAAGTAAGATTGGAAGAAAAAGATTGGCTTTGGGCCACTTTTGCCTGCTGCATGAATGTAGCCTTCGATTCCTCTTCTCCTGTTTCGGGGCCAGGGAGGTTGCGGAGAATATTATATTTTCTATTTCTTTTATTTCAGGTTAATTATTCACCCAAAATTGTAGCACTGCTGTTCGTTATTTTGGTGTATGTTAGTAAATATCCACTACGAGCAGCTGACAGTCTACAGACAGTCCATAACTCTACTCCCATTGGTTTACATTTTTCCTCATAGTATTTGAACAAAAGCATTTTTATCAAGTTCAAAATAAACAGTAGCTGCTTAGGATCAATCTGCCAAGAGCTTTAAATTCTCCAAAAAAAAAAAAAAAAAAGGTTAAACCCACAAGCTTGATCCCTCATCAACTTTAACTGGGTCTTCGCCACTTGTACGAGCATGCAGAACATATCCAAATGAATGTACTCATGATAAAGTGCCAAGCCTGAGAGACTCTTGCTCTGTCCTCGTTGCAGAGATCCTACTTCATTTCTCACGATGCTTAAAATGTTAATGTGTGCTCCTAAGCAACATTAACAAACTCCAGCCTCATATGAATAAAGCAAAACCATGCTGTGCTTTCATTTCCATAAATTTACCTTTAGCAATCTACATGCTGATGAACTCTGGCGTATTCATGCAAAACAGAGGAGATAAGGAAAAGGAAAAAAAAAACCCCACAATGTGCAAATTTGGGGGAGTTTGCTCGGAGAAGCCATGCGGCGCTTGTGGGCTCTCATCAACTGCTTCTCATTATAACACACTCTTGATTATGTTAAAAGAGTGTAATGTTAGATGAATATTTGGATTTGGAAAATGAGGAAGAAGGGTAACAGCTTGTGGAAGAAACACTATGCAGTAGGCCAAATCTTTTCTACTGATTATTTACAGCTGCAGTACGCTTGCACCATGTCACTTCACTTTGTTTTGCTTTCGTTTTGCTTTTTTAATTGCACCATTATGTAGAGTCAGGTTCTACACACACAGTGTAAGCTCTTATTACGCGATATGGATTATAACACACTCTTAATTACACTAAAATCACACACTGCAAGCTGCATGTTTGAAATTTCTGAAATAATGAATAAGAGCTTATAAAACAACACAAACAACTGTGACAAAGAGCAGGAAAGAGTGAAGAGAGGAAGTGTATCAGAAAAGTCTGTAAATGTAGACGCATGTTGGCTGCTTAGAAAGAGCCAACATCCCGTTATTTTAAACCTAAGGGAAGGGAAGGGAAGGTAGACGGAGCGAAGGAAGGAAAAGAAAGAAATTTATTTACTCATCCATGTTCAGTAAGCGCTTTATCCTGGACAAGGTCACGGTGGAAGCGGAGTCTATCCTGCGAAAATCGGGTGTAAGGTGGGAATACACCCCGGCCGGGCCGTTTTATTAAACATTGTTTAGTTTAGTAAACTCATTCCTGCGTATTCTCGCTAAAAAAATAAAATATTGGCACACTTGGCTCTGTTTTGGAGCACAGGCAGCCATTAAGACACACACACAATTTTAACGTCTAATGTGATCTGCATGGTTTCATTTCAAAACTGTTTATTGTGATGTTGACTAGTACTACTCATGTCTACGAAGTCACCTCCGATAACCTCCACAGACTTAAGTGATGGTAACACACGGGATACAGATAGCCCTGAGTTTGCATTAGTTGCTGAGCCGTAGCGAGTAGCGCCGTTCGATGGAGAAGTGTTATAAGTGACCAGCTCAATTTACACCTAGACACAATTCTGGCAAGGTAAGCAAACTGCAGAGAACAATGTGGTAAAATCTTACAAACGTTTACTGCCTGATGTCAGGAACATTTATGTCTCACTGTGAGCAGAAAGCTAAAGCATAAATGTGAAATGTTTTAATGATTCAGCAGATAATTGTGTTCTAAGTAGCCTGGCCTCACCTTTATAAAAAGCCTCTTTAAGCAAAAGAGAAGTAACTTTGTCGTCTGCTGTCCTCACCATGCTGAAGGTGACTGCCTGTTTGATTCATTGTCCTTATTTATCCAGTGGTGTGCTATCCCCGATGTGTTGATTTTCACTCGAGCTGCACAGTTAAAGGCACTAAAAGATGACTGTGGCTGCTGAAGAGCAATGAATCTGCTGCTTTTAAGGAGCAGGGAGCGTGGACATTGATTGTGGTGTTCTTGCCAGCTAGCGTGGGTCTAGCTGTGCCGTCAGAGCAGACAGGGCAAAGGCAAACTCACTTTAGAGGCAAAGGCTTGGTGGGTTAGGACTGTGTGCCAGGAAGAGCAAAATGGAAAAGGAAGTTTAAAAGTGTGATCATGATGTGTAATATGCTAACATTTACACTATGCAAGCCAATCCATTCTACTCTTCAGTTAAGAATAAACAAGGCTGAAGTGACATGCCTTCATTGAAGCTTCATAAAATGTTACGCATTTAATGCCTGGGCCCCAACACCATCTAACTCTCTCTCCCTACATCTTTTGTCTTAATAATCTTGGTGCTGGCCCATGAAGGTCACATCCAGCTGAGCTCCCAATCTCCCATTTGCTGTGTTCCAGAGACTTCACTCATAAGTGAGAGGCCAAACTCATAAACTTAGACATTGCTGCACACATTCATAGCAACCCACACAGCCACGTCTATCGGCAATCTATCAGTAGGATTAAGGCCTAAATAAATTTATCCCAAATCCTGAATGTTCCTTGAGATATCCTTCACCTGATCACTGCACTGAAATTCTGGCCATCGAAAATGATCAAAAGAAAAACGCTTTAAATAAATAAATAAATAAATAAAATTGGGTCCCTGGAGGACTAGTGGTTAGGCAACAGTGCTCAGGTTCAGGTTCGATTCCCAGTCAGGGAACCAACCCCAGCCACTGGGCTTGCGTGCAACACTGCGCTCTCAGTGATAACAATAACAATAAGTATAACTCGATGCCAAAGTCTAGTCCTTCTTGTTAGTAATTTGTGTGCTTGAAATACTGTTAAAATATACTTCAAACCAGAAGGAAGATATTAAAGAAACACTATTTCAGACATTTGATCTTGCTGTGACCTTGACCCTGTTTGGCTCTATTTCAAAATCTAATCAGTTTAATGATAACTCTACATAAAACATTCAACCACTCGTTCTTGAGATATCGCACTAACGAGAATCTCAGACGGACAGATACTACAACGACGATGACAACAACAACCTGCACGGTTTTCAGTCCAGGTATATAACTAAAAAAGGGGAAAACACTATAACTTTAATACACACATATAACTTTGCATATTCTTAAATACTGTTCAGTTGTTTACAAAATAGTTCAACACACAACCATGACTTTTCTATATTCTGTGAAGAACTCTTTCAGAGATTTTCCTTTGTAATGTGCACATAGGGACAAACTAAACTCCTGTGCTAATTCATGTTGATCTCTTACATCATGCTCACCACGTTATCTGCAATTTCAATGGAATAAACTGGAAATTTGCAGTACATTGTAATAACCTCTGTCCATCTGATGTCACATCCATAACACTGACAATCTGCTACATGTATGTAAAATGTCTATCTTAGTTGCGAGCTCCAAGTTGGTAACCCTGGAATCACATCCCGGCAATGTTTTAGCTATTTCCTTTTAAAAGTGTGATCTCTGTGACTTTAACCGTGGCATGGTTGTTGGTGCCAGATGGGCTGGTGTGAATATTTCAGAACATATTTTCACACACAACAGTCTTTAGGGTTTGCACAGAATGGTAAGAAAAACAAAAACCATTGAGTGAGCGACAGTTCTGTGGGTGGAAACAGCTTGTTGATAAGAGAGGTCAGAGGAAAATGGCCGGATTGGTTCGAGCTGCCAGGAAGGATATAGTAACTCAAATAATCACTCTTTGGTGAGCAGAACCCAAACTTGACAGTTGAAGACGAGAAAAATCACTTGGTCTTATTTCCAGTCTTCAATCGTCCAGTTTGACAGCGTCAAATTCTTGTCCTTGGCTGACAGGAGTGGAACCTGATGTAGTCTTCTGCTGTTGTAGCCCATCCATGTCAAGGTTTGATGTGTTGTGTGTTCTGAGATGCTTTTCTGATCACCATGGTTGTAAAGAGTGATTATTTGAGTTACTACAGACTTCCTGGCAGCTCAGGCCAGTCTGGTCATTCTCCTCTGCTCTCTCTAATCAGCAAGGTGTTTCAGCCTGCAGATCTTTCTTTCTTGAGAGCAATTGTAACATGGCAAAGCAATTTCTGGCTGGGATTAATAAAGTTCTTTGAATCTTGAATCTTTCACTTACCAGATGTTTTTTGTTTTTTTGCACTATTCTGTGTAAACACTAGAGAATGTTGTGTGTGAAAATCCCAGCTACTGAAATACTCAAACCAGCCTATCTGGCACCAACAACCATGCCATGGTTAAAGTCAACGAGATCACACTTTTCCCCCATTCTGTATGATGTGAACATTAACGGAAGCTCTTGACCTGCATCTGCATGATGTGCTGCTGCCACATGATTGGCTGATTAGATAACTGCATAAATGAGCATGAGTACAGGTGTAACTATTAAAGTGGCCAGCTTTTGTATCGATGACTAGAAGTGGCTATTTCAGCCTTTGTTGTTGCTAAATTCAGCTTTAGTAGCCCATTTGACCCTTTGTAGTCTTTGCAGCGACATTAACACAAAAATCGCAATGTGGCCATTTTTATTTTTCTATAAATTTTTTTCTAGTCTGTTTCACAAGCACAGATCTATATGCTAAGATATTTCAAATTGGATCAGAGCTATGGGAGTCTGCAGAGGGTAATTCACACCTACATTTTATTAAAACACAGGGGCGAGGGAAGAAATGGAAACTTCACTTTCAATACAACTGTTAGAGTTTGAAAGGCTTATGAAAGAACTCCAGGCGCTTTTGAGGTGCAGGCAGTTCATTAAAACTTAAGATAGAGTCACCGGAAGGAAACTGGCAGCCGGATTAAAATGGCGCACTGGTGAGGAAAAATCAATATGGTTGTTTGAACGGGCGATCTGGTGCGATCTCACCATCAGCCTTTTCCAGCTTCACGTGTAGGGGGATGAAGTCACGAGTCAGACAGGAGATCATGATGAAGACAGGAGAGAAAATGTTTATCAGTAAACATCCCAGTGAGGGGTCAGATATATTTACAAGTTACAACAGACTGACGCCGATTGCTCACAGACACAGAGAGCCACAGACAAGGAGTGAGAGACTAAATTTGCACCAGATATCTTTTGTGCAGAGAGCACACTGAAGGTTAATTCCAGCACCACTGCTTTTCTTGGAAAGCACATCACATCAATAGATATGTGTGTTTTAATGACAGATTCCACTGGCTCCTCGGTTTAAGTTATGATGCATATAGTCTCAGAATGGTACTTGCAAAACGCACTCTGTGCAAAACCTGATGAGTTTGCCTGTAGCGACGCACAATAGCGATAAACTTAGTAGTACACAGTAAGCGCCCAGAAAGCCATCTGCCATATGGTTCCCCTAAGAGACAGCCATCTATACTAAAATACAAGCAATCCATCAGCTTCGGAATAAAAAAAGCAGCTCTTTCCCTTAAGTCTAAAAAATACAGAACGTCCTTCAGTGAACATTGTATATCATATAACAGAATGCGTCAATTACCCACAATACCAGTTACCAGTGTCCTGTAAACAAGTATATATTTAATAACTGCTCAGTTCCCTGAGGTAGTAGCAGAATTGGTTTAATAGAAAAGGGTTTCTGTGTTTTGAGAAGTGCATGGTGCTATGTAAGGAATAAAACACTTCAGGATGTTCTGGAGTAGGGAAATAATCAATGATGGGGTGGTGTAATGCAGACTGACATACAGTAAAGCAGGACAGTTGATTGAATTGTAATTCACTGTATTTTTAACTGTTTATAGTTACATATAATTTTGTGGAAACTCCATGAAACAAGTTTCTGTTATCGCTTACATTATAGCAGCTACAAACAGTCATTCCCTCACCAACCTCTTTTTTTTTTTCGATCGCTCTCTTTTAAAGTTGATAATAATATGAAAAGTGTAGCTCGTCATGTTACCAAGAAACTGCAAAATGCAAAATCCTCTATTCCAAAGACAGGAAAACGTAAAAGAACAGCCTCCTTCCAGAACAGACTCCTTCCATAAATGTTAAACATATCCAAGCTTCACCAAATTGTTGATTATACATTTTCATTTGTTAAATTATGGCATGTTTTTGATGCTTCATGTCATTGTGAATTAGCTGTTATTATATAGAAGCAATAACATATAAGAATGAGAGCATGAACCTTGCAGCCAGCACTATTGTCCGAGGTGTTAAAATTAATCGAAACCTTCTGACCAGCGAGATCTGAGAGTTCAACAGCGCTGGTGCATAAACTAAAGCAGTATACACTTAAATATCTTTAACTATTCATATGGACAAATATAGAGGCTTCACTTTCAGGGAGCCAAACACCTGAAAAGGAGGGATATAAATGTTCTACTGTAGTCTCAGGCATACACTTAATCACCCTGAAAATGCATTCAAGATTGGCTCTAGGTATCTATTATATAAATATACATGTGTTATAGAGGGGAAAAAAAAGAAAAATCATACACACACTTCAGTGTCTACCTTTCACGCTGTAAATGGCCTGCTCCTGCCAAGCCTCTCTCAATGTATAATTCAGGGAGTGTTGTAAATCTGTACAACGCCTCCACTGTACACCAGGTGCTCGGTTATAGCAGTATCAGCAGGGGAAAGAGCTACAGAAGAGCAGATGACCTCTCTGGAAACAGTGCTCTGAGCAAACAGATCCAACTGGTTGAGGGCAAAGCGGAGTGAATCTTTAACCCCGGGAGGCTAAGAATTTCAAACACGGCCTTAAATTCCTTCCAAGCGTGACGCACAGAGGCCATACCAACTCTGACAGGGACTACAGAAACAGACTTTTAATCAGCTGGTTTTGTGTGCATTAAAATTGGCCTGCTGTGCCCTGGGTTACAGTTGCTTCTCTGGTAATCACAATTAAAAAAAAAGAGGAACAGTGAGAGCTGAAAAGTGAATTAACTGTGATACACTGTGTTGCCATTTTCAGGTTTTTTCACCCTTTTTAGGTAATTTTTTTCAAGGACATTTTCCAACAGTGCAATACGCAACAGTCGCTAACAGCAGGCCTTCTTGGAATGACTCATATGTCTTTATCACTGGAATAATACAAGTTAAAAGGCTTAGACACTGTTACAGGTGAGTGGTTAAGTTTCATGTAGTTGAAATCAGAACCTGCTTCCAGACCAGAAAATGCACCAAATAACCTAATAGCAATGTATACATTTTAAATACAATCCAGCAATCTCAGTGGTTTAGAAGGCCACCTCTAAACCTCTTATATTTCCAGAACATCCATTTTCATATTTTTGTAGTGTAGTCCATGACTGGAAAACCAGTCTATAAATGTCTATGTTTTTCAGGATGCATGGTCTTTTTTTTTTTTTTTGCTCTTGCTCTGAAACTAACCTCGTGTTTTCCACAATCAAGGCAAAATTCTCTCAAGATGTAAAAGTAGTTTGCAAATGGGTGCAATTTACTTCCATAGTAATCATTGCCATTTTGTAATATCGGTTCTGTTCAAGCACCTCTCAGACAAAACCTGAACACAAGAAACAGCTAGATTGTGCAGCACTGCACTGCACAACTTAAGCGTCCTGATATGCAGGTACACTGTTACGAAAGGGAACAATGTAAAAATGCACCAATGATGAGACCATAGTGTCCTAGATGGAGTAGGGAGGTCTTCATTTCTGAGCTGCTTAGAGCAGAGGAGGAGGAGGATGAACAAGAATATTGAATGACACGTATGACGTCATGTATACAGAACAGAAATGTATACAGACATGCTTATTTCAACATTTCCCAATAGCTTCAATTTGCTTTAACTTCTTATTTAGCACAAAGCTGGTAACTGGATGGCTCCAAATGTCGACTTCCAAATCTGGGAAGATTTTCATTTTACTGCACCTAAACACCTGACTGCATTTCCTCTCACTCAGAGGTGCCAGGGCCATTAGAAAGTGTTGTGTCAGCATCTGAACCAGGCATCTGCAGCTGAACAGCTGTGTGTGCGAGTGCTCGGTCAGAGAGGCAGATCACAGTGAGGGAAAGAGTTGCAAGGCAGGAAAGGGGATATTACGGACCCTCGTGTTGCCGTTTGTGACATCCCACAGGTTCCCATGGGCCATGGCTGCCATGTCGGGCTCGACCAACATGCTCCACCTTCACCTGACAGAATACAGGCATATGGTGATGGATGTGGATGTCTGCAACCAAGTGTGCTTGCACATCAAGGGCTTAGAGCACAGACCCTAGTAAGGGCCTCATGGCCTCAACAAGCTCAGATAGCCTCAGGCCGTTAGCCCCTGCTTCATTAGAGCTGGTGGAACTGGTGCTAATGCACTTGTCTACCCTCACTGGGGAGCCTCCCTTTGTGAAAAAGTTTGAAGTTGAGAAGAAAAAAGGAAAAACATGATTGCTTGATTGATTTCCGCCAAACTCTACTACAGTACAGAGCGAGATGTGAAGCCTGATTAAAGCGGACATTGGCTGCCGTTACGATGGAGCAATTTGGAAATAATGAGTGACTAATCCACTGGCCTTATTAAGTCCAAAAGCCAGAAGAACAACTCCGCTGAGAAACAGACCCTCGGTCTCAACTTAGACAAAGTATGCTTTGTGCTGCAGAGGCACAACATACAGTGCAGGATACTGCCTTGGGCAAGAATGGGCAAACGTATGATGGGATGAAAGGAAGGAGGGCTGGAGGGAGAGAGAGGAGCGAACGTTTACAGGCAATAACTACAGGGATAAGTGCCTTTTGACCTCACTCCATTACTTTCTCTCTGAATGTCTAAGGCTCTGCAGGATAGCAGGAGCGACAAGGAAAGAATCTTACTCTGAGCAGGTCAGCACGAGCCAGACCTGCTGGAATTCTCTCTGGAGTGAACATAGTTGATATGTAAGGTACCACAGGTCTCTGACTCACAGGACTAAATCAAGTGGAATGATTATCTGATGAGGACCAGAAAATCCCCACCCAATTTAACTCAGTCAAATTAGATTTGATTAGGAGAGATCAAATAAAGCGGCTAAAGAAAAGATAGAGAAAATAACGGGAGTGTTGACAAGTGAACTTCAACACTGCCCTCGAAGAAGCCTGGTGAGGGAACGACTGTTCATAGCTCCTATAAAGCGATAACAGGGACTAACTTGTTGTGCAAACGGTCCACAGTTAAATAAACAGTTAAAAAGTGTGTAGTTTAACAATAAACTATAAATTGGAAGTGTTGGCAAATCGCTGTGGTAGAAGAGGAATAAAACTTCAGGACATGCTGTTGTAGTAAAATAATCACTTGGATGATAACAGTGGCTCTGCTTCACTCCAGCTGCTCGCTCACACCACTGTGTGTCTTTGATTATTTTCCTATAACAGCATGCACCGTGGTGTTTTATTTGACATGTGTTATAACACAGTATATGTTTCACAAGCGTGTCTGTAAGCTAGGCCCAGTTTTGTAAAGTTTTTATGAAAAGTGACTCCTGTCCTGGATGAATGACTTTGTGCAATCCAGCAGTTGGACATTTACAATGGCATTTCATGGTTTCACAGCAGCGATGCTGGCACATCACATAAAGCATCCATGAGTTTCAACAAACCATGTCCCCAGACTAAGCCAAGCAAGTGTGGTAAACTTTCATAAGCTGAACAACAGCACAGCATGCAGAGTGGATCTCTGGGCTAACATGACTGTAAAATAATGTCTCTGTCCGAAACTGAAACCAACAGCGACCACGGTATGATTACACAAGCTGAACACTTGTGTCAGCATTACACTACTATCAGAGCCTATAAATGAACAGCTGTTAGTTAAGTTACATATGACGCCAGAATTAAGTTTCTAAAAAAAAATTTTAATTAATTAATTTTTTAAATGACTTAGTATTAATTACCCCTGATGACATTGTAACATTATTGTTTTAAAACAATTCATGTAGGAGCAACATTCCAGTTATTGAGCATAGCATCTATGAAGATATTTTATATGGAACATTTTATATTTTAATAAAAAAAAGTTACATGCATGTATTAAATTGAGGAACATACACAGGGCTTCCTTGAGGCTGACGAGGCAAATAATTGCTCAAAAAGAAAACACCAAATAGTCAGTTTTCAAAATATGTACTTCTGTGAACGGCTAAAAAAAACTTTTAATGAAGAGTGAGAGCAAACACTGATGTAAATTTGGAAGCAATGTAAGAGCTGGTCAAAAAAAAAATGGCCTTCACCCATGAACCCTTACTTCTGACTTTTAATTCTTGTTTCTTGTGAATTTGCTCAATAGTATCTTTAAGACAACTAATTGTTGACACAAAAAACATAAATGCTAACAATTCCTGAACCAAAGATCTGTTCACCAGTTAACAGGGTTACTTCCTGCTCCAAAATCTTCTGCTTTTGCAGCCAAGCACTGATGATGGACAGCTCCTGAACACCAGAGAACATCTCTCACTTATAAACAGGGTCAGCCTAATTTAGTAACGCATACAGCACATAAACAGATCTTCTTTTGTAGGAAAAAAGAGCAGAAAGGAAATAACACTCTACAAGGAGAAATAGCGCCAACATACAAGCATTCTAATTTCTCTGCCTTTATTTCTCCCAAAATGGAAGGCATCATTGAACTCGATGCTGAGCAGACAGGCCCGGGTGCCGAAGCGCAGTGCAGGAGCAGGGTCTGTCTCTGAGAAGTGGCCATTCAATTCTGATTATGGCCACCTAATAGAAAGTAATGAGCAGAGCTTATGCTCCAGTGGCTTCGGCTTTTCCCCAGCAGGGCAGCAACGCTCTCTGCAAAGGCCAAACCACTGCAGCACTGATTGAGTCTGACACTCAGGCTGGAGGAGCGAGGGCAAGAAATGTGGAGAGGAAAAGAAAAAAAAAAAAAACGAGATTATAAACCTTGCAATTTAGAGTAGGCAACTTATGTGTAGTCAGCAGAATGACAGGAAGCACTGGGAAGCATTATGCGTCTTCTGTTTCTGTTTTTTTGACTTATTTTGGGGGATTTGATATCGAGTGCATTTACAGATAGACATCTGATTTCGACAGGTGCCAGATTGTTGTGGACAGCGCATTATGAAGTGACGGTATCTTTTAAAATTAAAAGCGTTATTGGATTTCAAGAAATCCAATAAACAGACACAGATGTTAGTGTAATCGTTGTATCATTCAGTGCATACACACCATTAATCTGATATCTTTTATATGCAACATAAGCAGATAGAGAAGAGCTGCCCTAGAGCAGTAAACACCATAGCCTTAATAAAAATAATAATAATAATAAAATGTAGCAGGTTTATTGAAGGTGCATATTATGGCATGCATTTTAAAAACTCAAAGGTTTTCCCATTTCCCATTCCCGTACTTAAGATTATTCAAATGCATAGGATGAATGCATATGATGGCCAAGTCAGATTTTTTTTTTCGGTAAACATATACACATTGTGCCTTTCAATCCTTGTTGTACTACTTTATTCACTTGGGACTGCTGGTTGCTTGACTGCATAGTATATTTTGTAGAGTGCTGTTGCCCATAAAACATTCTGTCCACAGCTTTAAGGGCTTTAGACACGGCAGGCATATCTCTCTCCACTCCACCTGTCTCTCTCTGCTTCCCATAAGAAAAGTCAGAATTTCTGCTCAGCACAGCTTTTCATACACCGTCTTTTGTGTGGTAACCATAGCGACAATCAAAGACGTTTGATTGCCTGTTCATGTACTTTTCCACAAAATATAAATATACCTACGGAGACAGGAGGATATGTGCTCATCTTGGGCACGTACAGGATGGTTTTTTGGGGTCGAGCACAGTTGCTGCTCTGCTCGTGTGGCTTTGCCGCCCACAGCATTTGCTTGAATGTTGTTGTGTTCCTGATAGTGTCGAACGACACCATCTCTATTACAAAAGAATTGGGACACAGCCACCGTGCTTCTTGTTCTTCCTCTTCTTCTTCTTATTAATTATTATTATTATTATACATAAGCACAAAGCCCCTCCCCAACAGTCCTATCATTGCTGAGCAACTGAGGCTGTAAATGGATCATGGGATATTTCACACAATGCCACTAGCCTAGTATTTTATATTTTTTCTACTTATAAAATTGATCTTCAGGATAAATTTTTTTTTTTGTATAAACAACAATACTTACTATAATTGACAAAAACATGGTTAATAAAGGAGACGAGTAAAAAAAAAAAATAGAGGACAGCAGCAGACAGACGGAAGCAGAGACTGGCAGAACCTACCATCGATTCGGCTCACCAGCTCCTCCAGAGCCTTCACTTTCCTCTGGATCCCCGGCTGGGCAAAAGTGTAGTTGTCCTAAAGACAAAAAAGAGAAAAAAATACGACTCAGACACAGCTCTAGCTAACAGATCATTATTCTATTGTTTTCTTTTTTTAATACTGAGGTATGAAGATGTCATGACTGACAGGTCCCTGTGGAGAGCTCGTTTACAATTCATTTACATCACTGCAATTAAAAATCATTGATCGAATAATAAAGAATCCATTAGTGCTGCTTACATAATGTCTTTATGCCTCAGGGATTTTTACAGCATAATGACGATCATGGGAAAAGGACCATCAAGAACACTGTTAACACACTCTCGATCCCTCTCACAAAGACACACAAACACAATGGCCTGTGGGTATAGTCAATTTCTGTGTACCAAGCACATAACTGGCCAAACCACATACACACACACACACACACTCATAAAGCAGGATGGCCATAGTGAGTGGAGCTGCGTGCTGGGAATAGTGAGCCCCATAATTAAGTGATAATATTCATCATGGTCCTGTGGCCCACAGTGCAGCGTAATTACCACATTCATTTCGGCATGTGCCGCCGGCCCTCATGACCAGACAGCCACTTAGGAATCCTGCTCCACACCTCCATCTCCCCACTTGCTGATTTCTATGCCAACTAGCTGTTGACCTAGCAGCATTTTCCCGCTGCCTCAGAAAGTGGACTACCGCATGCAGAGGGTTAAGGAAGATGAATACTGTGCTCACAGTGCTAGACAGCGATATTGATAAACAATAGTGGCTGAAGACCCATCATTCACAGCAATTACAGGGCTGCTGGAGAAGACTGGGTGCAAGAGTGAAGTGTGTGCTCGTGGGCAGGTCTCAAGTGAAATGGTGAGAACTCACTTATCCGTACACAAATAAGAAGTACTACTGAGCAAAGACGGCTTTACAGTTTACGATATTCGGCCAGACTGCTGTTGCAGAAAAAAAGCTAACATCATAATCAGTCAAGGGTTGAGATCGACAGTCTTGGATCACATGACCTGAGCCACCTTGCCACCCCAGGTAATCCAAGCATTGGTAAATTAATGACCCTTATGTGTCTTTTTTTTTTTCAGAAGATTAAATGTCAAGCAGTAACTGTTAGAAAAACTCCTAATATCGCTACACAAATCCACAACCAACAAGCAATTCCAACAGGTGTTAGCGTTCTGGCTTGACAAAGAAGCAGCCCTTGCTGCTCTGACTCACAAGGGCAGACAGATATTGAGTGTGTCTAAGCGTTAAGAGTGTGGGTGTGTGTGTGTCTCCATCTTTGATGAGGCTTCAGAGAGTGAGGAAGCTTTAATGTGGCCTGGGAACAGCTAAGGCGGCAAACGTCCCACAAGGGGAGAGAAGTCATTAACCGATAAACAATTGTGGCTGTCCTTCAGGCTGTGCAGCCACTGCACTCCAGACGTGCCTTGGATGAATACACAAGAAACTGCATCCCAACACTTAAAGTGATTCCAGGTCTGGCGTTTTTTTTTTTTTTCCTCCCCCTTCTCTTCAACTTTCTTTTCCTATTCTCAGTGACCTCGAAATAGGACTGGCGGAGCAACCCTAAATACGGAAAAACAGATGGAACAGTTCGTGCCTGGCCTACTTTTGCGGGCCTGAACCTACTCTTCAGCTGGAGCGATGACCCTTGAGATCACTCGCGGCTCAGTGAACATTAACGCCCAAAGCCTGGATAATCTATCTCTGCAGGAGCCTCTCTCTCTGTTAAAGTGGTGGGAGCATGCTGGTAGGATGAATGTGTTTGATGTTTCAAAATGCAGGTGAATCTTAATGGAGAGGAACCAGTCTGGTGCATTACAACATACAAGTGCAACATTACATGTGGCTCTTATTTTATTTAAAGAAAAAAAAAGGCACAATAGGCAGGCAGGCGAGTAATATTTTTATATTGGTAGTAGCAGTTAAGCCAGAACATCAGATGTTTTGGTTTTTTTTTTTTTTCTATTTATTTAGTGGTTGTGAATTCCAACCCTCTCCCTAAATCGTCTATATTGTATTACAGATTTTAGTCTGGAAGGGCAAGGACGAACATGTGCTTCTTCAGAGACGTGTGTAACCCTGCATCTTTTGTAACTGCTGCTCCTGAATGCACTTCAAGGAGCATCAACTCTTCTGCTCTGATCTGCTCTGTATAGATGAGCTAAAAGACCTTGCATCACTGCGATCCTGGCCACAGCTGAATAGACAGTGCGATTTCAGTGGTCTTATTACTTGTCGCACTGTGCGATCTTAGGGATCCCACTAAAACTTTGGCTGAATTCTAAAGACTCCATATACAATGAGGATCCTTTAACAACAAACCTCTGATTGAAGAAAATTAATTCTGTCAATAATGTTTCTGTCATCAGTCAGTGCAATCCGGGCTCATGTAGATAATGGGGTCTTAAAAAAAAAACATTCTTCATAGTAAGCTTAAGGTAATAAAGATTTTTTTTTTAGTCCATTAGCATGTTTGATTTGGTTTCGCCACTTCCATTACTGTATTTGTAACTGTCTCCAGCATGAGTTTCCAGTCATGCTACGCTCTCTTCATATTGGTACATTTAACCCGAGCATTGTAGTAGCGGTCACACTCTGAGATATTAATTAAAAATTTCTGATACTGCCAGAATTTTGCAATGGCACTGAACTGGCAGCCAGGTAGCACACCGCTTTATGTGTTCTAAGCCCACTGATCTCAACTCCCAACCAAATAATTATTTTTACAAAGTTACTAATTCTTTTACAATGATTTATGTATGTGACAGCAAAATCAGGATGAAAACTGCATGCTGTAAATGTGGAATCTCAGTCTAATCCTTGATGTTATCACTGCTGTAATGGACATCCATCCATGCTTGTTTGGTAGCAAGCTGGTTAGTGAGTGCAATCATCTAATGTGGCGCTGTTGCTCCAGAGCCACCAGATTATTGAAAAAAAAAACCTGCTTCATTCTCCAGTAAAATTCTTTCCACACCATTCACATGCCGAGGACAGATTTGGGCATCATGTTCTTGGCCTGCTGATCAAATTGTCATCGAGAATCAAAACAGGACTCTCACAGTGACATGCATGGTGAGTATAGTCCACCCAAGGCATACTGAAACCAATTCCAAACAGGCGTCAATGAGGTTTCACATGACCTTGAGGACGTGACTCACTGAGACATACTGTCAGTTAGATTTAAGATGCAACGTTGCTAACTGGAGCCTTCTTTACTCCCCTGCTGCGTGCCATGTAGTAGCAGGTCATTTACCTGTTAAGCAGTGAGGTTAGTCTTAAGTATGCATTAAGCCTGCCCAGAGGCTTTGGTAATTACATTTGCATTATTAAAGCTCCTCTGCAGTAATGTAATAAAGTACTTTGGCTGTAGCAAATCTTAGCCAAAGAGCCATAAACAACTTGAAGTTTTCATAGCAATGGGACCATTTTTACCTGTGGTGCTGCTTCCACCAAATTCGGGCATATGAACCTCTGACCTAAGGGAGCATGGCAAGTAGATAAATAGACAGACAGACAGGACAGGATCGAAGAGTGTCCTCGGAGATGAACAATGTAGTTTTACAGACAAAATAACCATCAGCAGCTTAGCAGCTAACAAAACTGGCAGATATTAATATTGCCCAGGCAAAGATTCATTCACACGAGACGACCTGTACCTCTGACCTCTTAAGTCCTCAGCATACTTAATGCAGAGAAAAAGTCTACAAGGGTTGCTCAGACGACAAAAACTAACTTCACAAGCTTACAAGCTCGTACACTCTGTTACTTACTGGCTAACACATACAAGAGCTCCAGTACTGCAGGTGGCGCAGTTAAAATTTCACAGTTTCCATGAATACAGGAATAAGATGCTGCTCCTCAAAGTCAACCATCTTGGAAAGAATCAGCTTGGGCATGCCTCATTTGTAACTTCCAATCACAGGCTTGACTGCATAGAGTGTTTGTCCATGGAGTTCACCTAGCTGCCACGTGCACAACATGGCAATCATTGCCTCCACGACATCCATTTCTCCGCAATTACATCAAAATTTTCATCAAAGCCAGCCAAACGTTATCTCCACACATAGTATATTGAGGCCTTCATAGCACTCCTTGATAAATTTTGGTTGAATCAGGCTAGTGCTGATGGTGTAACACCATGGTGGCAGTCACCAATTTGGACACTTAGCGACAAAACCGCTATTTTGATCATTTTATTCAGCCTGTTAGCTGCTTCCATGGCTGCCTCCATTTAACGAATCTTACTAATGCCTGGCTCAATACCAAGATTTGCCTGCAGCTCTTTTGTCTAGCAGCTAGAAGGCTACAGCAAACTCCATTCTGTTGCTGTTACACCAAGGAAAATCTTGTATCCTTCACTGCTGGTGGTTCATATGTGCTCAGTGATTCCACTTTGGCATTTTCTGCCAAAAAGCCATTTTCTCCCCTGAGTATGAAGCTGACTAATTACAAAAAAAAAAAAAAAAAAAAAAAACATGGAAATGTGTGATCAATAGATGAGGCCTCTGACTTTTCCTGTGAATAAAATAGTACAATGACGGGATGAAAGCCCTATTCCGATAAGGAAAGGGAGGTGAGGGAGCGGCACCACGTGCACAAACAAAAAAAAAAACAAGGCTGCTGACAGGATTTGGAGCTGTGATGACAACCCTGATAAGCAGTGTGCACAAAGCGGACTGCTCTCAGTGTGACTCGGCTGGGAGAGCAGGCTTTTATACACACACTCTAGCTATTGATAGCTTTCCATCAGTCCAGTCGTTCTTCTCTCCCTCCCTTCATCCATCTAGCCCATTCTCGCAGTCAAGCCTCTTATCAGAAAATAATCCAGCTATTCGCTGTGTGAACAAACAGGATCATGAGCTTATCTCTAGAACATCTCAAAGTCATCATCCAACATGACGCCACTTCTCTCTCATATGCTTGTCTATCTTCTATTCATTATGAGGCTTAGCGATCAAGAAAGCTTTCAGATATCTTAATGGACTTTGTGAGTCTAACACCGATGTTCATGTCTTTATTTGTGAAATGCATTTGGCTGAGAGAAGTTTGTGTGCAGCAGTAAAGTCAGAGTTAATTCACAGGGCTTTATGTCACTGGGGGAATATGGCCAATGAGAAATGGAAGAGCTCAGTGAGATGAGACAGAGGTATACAGTTGTCAATAAAAGAGAGGCTGCAGCCAGGCCTTTCCTGCTCTCTCAAGAGCCTCTGATTGAATATAATTGGCAAGAGGGCACTGGGGTGAGACAGCACCACCGTTCCTGCCAGAACACACACAAAGACAGAGTTTCAGCTCAGAGTGTGCAGCTGAAATGCAGAGACAATAGCACCTCCTTGCTCCAACAGCACCTCAGAACACACAGCCACATTAGAATTGGAGCAAAGATACACAATTAGATAATGCTGTAAAACGCAGAGAGAAATAGAAAGTGATAGAAAGGGAAGCTAAAGGAAGGTCTGCTCTTGAGTTGGGCCATGCTGCTTTGGCCCTGTGTGCTTTTACTACAATGATGCAACGCAGTGCAGAGCCTCATCAGTATTCCCAAAGAGACCTACAAGGGCAGTGCCAAAACATCACACACCATCCACTTTGACACCTCCTAACACTTTTCTTCGCTTGCCTGCTGTTTCTGTCCTCAAGGACAGTGCCCGAGTGTCAGGGACCAAACGCCAATCAATGCTAACTATGTAACAGATGGAAGAATAGACTGGCTGAGTGGGTGTCAATGTGTGCTTCAGTCCCAGACTCTGTCAATACACTGTTCCAACAGAGCAGAAGACCAATTGGCCAAATCAAATCGTTAGAGCCTGAGGCTCCATTTAGGTCAATGTTTCCGATAAACACATGCAAATATTTAACGGGTTATCAGTGGAATTACGAGCTCCGTCACCGATTAATTTGTCCAAACCTTTTAAAGAGCTTTCCAAAGGAGCCAGGAAATTAGTGTAGTCACTAAACACTGAGTTGAAAAAAAGACGAGATAAGAAACATGGAACAGAGTTTCCCCAACGGAACCACAGGACCATGATATTGCACTCTCAAAGCACATCATAGCCTGCTACACCTCCAGCCTTTATTCCCAACACACAGTCTGGAACAGTGTGGGCTACTAATGGGAATGCAGTAGAGAACAATATTTGCTTGGAGATGGCAATTTCACTGAATGAATGATACGCATGCTTTTTCCCTTTCATTTATGTTTATGCCACTTTTATAGGTTCCACTTCTGCCTTTGAAACAAACCCCCCAGCGCCATGAGGTAAATGGTTTCATTTCTTTTCCCTCTTAGTTAGCATGCAGAGAATGAGACTGAGAAAGAGAGAGAAAGAGGGAAATAGGCTAAATAAGCAAGAGGCTCATTAATATCACTGAAGGTGCATTTCACAGACAAAGGGCCCCGAGAGGCACCTATTTATTTAGGAAATTAATAAAAGTGAGCGTTTGGCCCAGTGTAAATGCCATTTTCTGTCCACAGCAGCACTTCTGCTCTGCATGGGGAGAACGCACATCATTGCTGCTCTGACCTTGGCTCTAATTGCTCAGCGGACACTAGGGAGAGCCACGTTTCCCCCCTAATGGTTTATAAACAATTTTACAGGGGCTGTGCTGCTCCATGACCTTAATTAGTTTGTGATCCTCCGACTCGTGCCCCTAGACCCCACTCTGATCCAGCGACTGATACAGGACATATCTGGGGGGGCGTAATGGAGGAGCATTAACCTTACAGACACAAACCAGGACAATTTATAGACTGGAGCTAAGCCTACTTCTCACTGATAAAACATGCAGCAGCAAACAGAATGGACCCACTGCACCCCAAGCTGTGAGGCCTCTTTAACCAGCAGCCTACGGGCCAAATCCGTCCCCTTTTCATATCTAAACAGCTTGCCTGAGGCTATCAGTTAATTAGCACTATATCCTCTGTACAAACAATTCAGCAAATATAGATCATATCCAATACTATTATGCTGTCAGAGCTAGGCCTGCCACTTGCACTCTCTTACAGTGTGTGCCTTTTTAAATCACTGGACAGAATAAGAGCATACCTACAGTAATAATCTGCTCTTTCTCTCTGTACGTGCACTCTGTGCTGCCTGATGTGATGCCACTGCCTGATCCTGACACACTTCTACTGCAGAGGCTCCTCTCGCCCACTGGACCTGTCTGATTCATCCTGATGCTCTACTTCTGCGTCAAGCTTTCTGCACTGTGTCACTGACTTTCAGCTATTGTGGATGGTCCCAGATGCGTACTCTAAACATCTATACTCTCGGGGAAAAAAAATTTTAAAAATGATAATGCCCAAAACTCAGCCTTGCTTCAGTGGATAATCTCATTTGGATTTAGAACATACACAATGCATAGTGAGTAAAATTCTCAAACAGAGTATGAACTGTCCCATGATGTCATGTCCCAAATCTACAATAATTTATGTAATGTGGGAAAACGAGGTTATTAGTAGAGATTTCTCAAATCTACGAGAAAAACAGAACTTTAGTATTAAATAAATGGGTAAGAATTCCATCTGAGTGCTACAGTTGGCTCTGTCATCTTTCTTCATTATTTCATTCATGTCAGTCAGTATCTTTATCTCCTGTTGTCTAGATACACATGTTTACATAAAGCAGGAGCAACAGCTGGAAGTATCTGAGATACAAAAGAGAAAAATGAACAGAGTGTTTATGCAGGGTGCAAGAGAGGAGAGCTAATGATGAAGCAAGAGGGAGAGGAATCTCAGAAGTGGAGTACGCACTTCTCCATCATGGACTAGCTTTATATCCTTACTGAGCCACCAACCAGCCATATAAAATATTTATCTACATATCTACCCAAGTGTCCGTCTATCCATCCACCTGTGTCTATTTATTCATCCAACCATGTCTATCTATACATTCACCCAAGTGTCTACCTATCCACCTACAAAGTGCATATCTATCCATCCACCCACTTGTCTCTGTACCCATCCACCCAAGTGTACATGTATATCTATCCATCCACCCAAGTGTTTATCTATGCCAGAGGTGACTGTGACATGGTTTTGTTTATATATATATATATATATATATTTTTTTTTTCCTTCAATTAAAGGTTAGATTTCTCTCATATTTAAACAGCAGTCTACAAGCAAATCTGCCTCATTTCCATATTAAACAGCTTGCCTGAGGCTATCAGTTAATTAGTACTGTTAACCACTGTACAAACAAATCAGCAAATAAATATCAATTGCACTACTATTTGCTTTAAGATATAAGTCTCTAATGCCAACCATTCATTCTTACCATTGCTTTGTGAGGGCAATTTTTCTTTTGTGCCATAAGACCATAGAGTTAGCTACCATTAGTTTAAGTGAAAGCTTATCATCTTGTTTCAAGCTGAAAAGATGGAAAATTGTAGTGAAAACTCATCTAAAAGGACTAACAGCCACCATGTGCAAGAATAAAGCCACTGTTTCCTATGCTGCTACGCAGATGTTTGACAAAAACAAATTACAAATATCACCATTAGATTCATTTACTAACAAGTCTAAAGTGCTACATTATTATCTATAGCAGGCTTCTATTCTTCTACTTTATTCATCTACTCTCATCCTGCAGTTCCTCTATGTATTTGTCATTATTCCTCTACAAAGTGATATGGAATTGCACTGATTTAGAACATAGACAATGCATACTGAGTGAAATTCTCAACCAGGGCATGAACTGTCCCATGATGCCATAAGCCTAATATTCAATCATCTAGGTAATGAATGTGTGGAAGAGCGAGATTGCTATTAGAACATTCTCAAATCTAAAAGAAAAACAGGACTTCAGCAATAAATATAGTAATAAATAAATAATGTCATCTAGGCACTGCAGATGTTTCATAATCTTTCTTTATTATTTCATTCATGTCAGTGAGGTTCTCTCTCTCTTGTTGTCTAGGTTCATATGCTTATATAACAAAGCTGGAGGAACAGCTGGAAGACTTTGGGATACAAGAGAGGAAAATGAACAGAGTGTTTGTTCAGGGAAC
The DNA here is from genome assembly GCA_037576675.1 of Pangasius sanitwongsei. Taxonomy (NCBI): domain Eukaryota; kingdom Metazoa; phylum Chordata; class Actinopteri; order Siluriformes; family Pangasiidae; genus Pangasius; species Pangasius sanitwongsei. The sequence continues at coordinate 13,365,412 of CM075020.1, read as the reverse complement.
AGGAGAGGAGAGCTAATGATGAAGCGAGAGGGAGGGGCATCTCAGAAGTGGTTTAAACATACTCCTCCATCATGGACTAGCTTTATATCCTTACTGAGCCACCAACCAGCCGTATAAAATATTTATCTACATATCTACCCAAGTGTCCGTCTATCCATCCACCTGTGTCTAGCCACCAACCTACTGCACGAATATCTATCTACTCATTTACCCATCCACCCAAGTGTATATCTATCCATCCACCTAAATGTATATCTATCCATCCACCCAAGTGTATATCTATCCATCCACCTAAATGTATATCTATCCATCCACCTAAATGCATATCTATCTATCCACCTAAATGTATATCTATCCATCCAC
>CM075020.1:13328678-13355015 GCA_037576675.1 Pangasius sanitwongsei | reverse complement strand
TTCTAGAAGAATGGTCAAAGATTCCCATAAACACACTCCTAAACCTTGTGGAAAGCCTTCCCAGAAGAGTTGAAGCTTTGAGCTGTGTTATAGCTGTAAAGGGTGGGCCAACTCCATATTAAACCCTACGGATTAATGGGATGTCATTAAAGTTCATGTGCATGTAAAGGCAGCTGTCCCAAAACTTTTGGCAATATAGCGTGTGTTTGAAAATACCTTTTTATTATGATATGCTGTTCTAAAAGCTACAAGGCGTACCGTAGTTCTCACTGTAGCACTAACAACATGTTTTCTGTAAATAATCCAATTTGATTGCCATAATAATAGTGCAATAATAATAGTCAATTCTATCAGCTGTCAATCATCTTAATCATATTTTGCTAATAAAGTTGCAGTAAAACAGACTTGATAAACATATTTATGTTTATATTATGGTTTCAGTTATACCCTTAAGTAGCATCTATAACATTAAATTATTTAAGAAGAAAAGGACATAAATAAATCATTGGTACAAACATCAGTGTTACGGACAACACTAGTACTCATGCTAATAGATAATGCTCTGGTGCTGCACCCAGGTACATTGACGAGCGCCCAAGTATATTTCACCCCATTAACAAAACAAAACAAAAAAATAAACTGTTTATGAATCTTTTCACAAAAAAAATGTAACATTAGTCAACATTAGCCTCATAGCTTTAGTTAAATACTAAAGCGCTGTTCTCATGTTTTGTTTTTATTTCTCTCCATGTGCTCCTTCGTTTATATTGACGTGTGTGATTTGTCTCCGCCCCGTCCTGTGATTGGTGTGTTTCTCAATTGTGTCCAGGTGTTCTGTGTTTATGAATATGGATTATGCCCAGTTTATGAAGCCTGCCTGTGTTCTGAGCCATGCTGCAACCCACAAATAAACCACATAAACCACATGCTGATTTCATGCACTTGATTCCTGCCTCTCCTCAACGCATGCGACACAAACCTATTACATATAAGGTAACGGAAATACTGTCAAATTCAAAGCTGCATTGGTTATTCCCAATTACCATTAAAAAATAATAAAATAAAAAATTTTTAAAAAATGTAAAAATAAAAAAATTTACAAAAATTACAAATAGAGGAAGACAATACTAACAACAATAAATACGGGTACTACAAAAGTACAGTACAAAACAACATTGCAAAAGTACGACACAAACAAACACTGCACATACAGGATAGACACAAGACAGATATTGCACTTATGAAATAATGCACTTATGGTGATATATTGCACATATGAGGCACATAAGAATTAGCATGATGATCTTGGCTGAGCTGCGGCCCATACTTGAGCATCTTTGGCTGAGGAACACCTTTAGGTACACTGAGATGCTTGTATTTGGTCAGAAAGGAATTCGGCACCACTAATATCTACTGTAGGTTCACATTAGTCTCCAAAAACTAAACACAATGCTGAAACTGCTTTAGAGGCTTTGCACACATCAATACAACTCAGCCTCAAGCACTAATGATTTCCTGACATGCTGTTTAATTGGGTTTAGCATAAAGCCAAATCGTGCATGGGTCAGAAAGAGAAACACACACACACCCACACACCCTTGGCTGTCGGAGGCATTAAGAACAGCAGAGGCCTATTTGCGCAATTAGCAGAGCTGTGGTGGTCCCTGCTCACTTCCAATCTGCTGGAGACAACACAAAAGTGCAGGTCTGACAGATTACTCAGGTAAAGCAGAGGCACAGAGGAGGAGATCTAAGAACTTCTCTTACACAGAACTACACACACACACACACACACACACAGGCTGCCAGCCTGGCTCTGTTTCCTTGGCAACGGAGGCAGAACCTTGAGGCTCTGGCAGCGCTGGAAGGCTGGAAACATTTGTACCGCTCACATTCCAAGCCCTAGAGTGGACAGAAAGCGGACAGCAAGACACACTCGCAGCAGTTCACACACACAACACTGAATGACGCTCTTCACTGACTTCTGTGATTCTTCAGAGGATGACCTTTTCTCAGAGTAATGGAGAACTGCCAACCTCTGCCGTTGTTGCGGGGTCAAAGCTCCTCCATTCCCCAGAGAAAAGGTCATGCTCCAGAAGACGTTCAAAGATTGCAAGGACTTTAATACTACTCTTGGATCTGGACTCATGTTTACAGGTCAAGAATGCTTTTTTCCTTGATTCTGATGCATTTTTTTTTTTTTTTTTTTTGACCCAATGCATTTGTAGCCAGTTTACCCAATAATCTCCACTATTTCAAAGCACTACCATTCAGTAAAGGGTGAAGGCCAACAGGAATAATCTTAGACACTTCGATCTTTTCAAAATACTGCTGATGGAATCCATGAATGGACTGCCACTAAACATTATTTTTAAACATTTTTCAACACTGAATCTAAAAAAAAAAACATGCATTTAACCATTCAAAAATGCGCTAACCCATTACAGGCAGCAATCTCTTTTTTTAAGTTTTTTTTTTGGCTGCATTGTTCTCTTAAATTAGTAATTCAGATGAGTATTTACTAAAGAATTTGCAAATACATCAAACATGGTTAACTAGCATCCAGGTCAATGGCATTAGGACATTACAGACTTGTAGATTTACTTAAAATGAATTATTTAAATTAATAATTTACTATAAATATACTTTGGGCAACAGGGTTGTACTTTTAAAGCGACCTCATCAGTCAATGCAACAATATCTCTGAAAATCAAGGAAAAAAAAACAGTGACAGAAGGTTTTTTTTTCTTCCGATGGTCTTCAAGAAATTCAGTTGATGAAACTTCTTGTGACTTGAGGAATATTCCAAATATTTAATAAGAGTAAATGTGTTCAGGTAACAGGGTTTAGCAAATTTTATCATAACCTACCTAACGGATGATTAAAGCATGATGTTAAATAAATTCACAAATTCACATAATAAGTGTTTTGAAGTATTTTAAATGTTTGTATTTAAAAAAAAACTGGTATTGTGTGCTGGCATAGGCAAAAATCCTGTTGATGAAGTGCTGTGAATGGGTCTTATTAATGTAAAGGACACCAATGTTCAAAAGGTCTTTTTCTTTACATTTAAATACAATTGGAAATGTATTACCAGGAGGATACAAATCACCCTGCTAATACAAAGTCAATAGGCAGTTGGACACAGTTGAGGAGCGCTTACTGCACTATTCTGCACACACAAGCTCAGCAATGTCTCTGATTGGGCAGATGGAATAACCATCCATCTCACCCAGAGAGCAGAGCCAATTTTTCTATCAGGTAGGTTTTTTGGGATTATTTTAATATATATTCCGCAACCAAAATCTTACCAAAGCTTTACAAATAGCAAGAGCACCCTGAAATGATGTGCTGTGTCATTTGAATTGAAAATCAGTCGGAAAGAGTGTCAGAAAGAAGTGCATTGAGACAGGACTCCTTACTGTTTCTACACTAAACGCTGGGAAACTACCAGGAGAAAATAACGACAACAGAAACATACGTTTTAAACGCAAGCTACAACATTTCTCAACAATTTCCAGGGATTAAACATCTGGAAAAGAGAAAATGTTATAGACACTATTATGCACATTAGTGTCATAGACAAAAGGGTATAGTGTCACAAAAGCAAAACTGATACATCGCCAAACCAGAAGTTTAACCATTCAGTATTTCAAATGATATATTATGAATAAAATGGATTTCAGAAGTGCCGGGTAAAACTTTAACAGCCGCCGTGGTGAGTGGAGGAAGTTCATTTCAGACCACAGCGTCAGGTTTGCTGGAAGGTTCTGGGAAACCAATGCTTTAACAGTGCAGCTGTCCCTCATCAGCTTCCTTACTCGACACAAAAACAAGGACATGTATAGAAGACCTGAGCTGTTATATTCAACATGAATCCACAGCACCCCCTGTGGTAAGCGGGGGAAATGCAACACATACAGGACAATAAAATGCTCCTGCTGCTTCAGTAAGTATACCTTACGGCCAAGCAGTTCATATGGAGCTTGAATGTACATTACCATACTTATTACAGAGAAGTGACAGATGTACTCTGACTGGACAGGGCTAATCAGTCTTCAAATCAGAGTGCAGAAATCATCAGTGGCATGTAGCTCACATACCAGATGACAAAACAGACAGGTGGGGAGGAGAGCAGTGAGCACACACACCCACGCTCTTTTGGTGTCTAATGTCCAGTCTCTGTGTGGCGACCACAATGCCATCTGGCTGAATGTGCTGTGACGGGAGCGGGCGGTTGCCCATAGAGACACACCAGCGGTATGGAGGCAAGGTGACACAGTCAGTGCATATAAAGAGCAGAAAGGGCAGCAAGACAACAGAGAACAGAGCGACCTCTCACACACTGGCTCACCAAATCCACTTTAATGTGTTTAATTGAAGTCAGACTCGCTTAACACTCCCAAAATAAACTGAGCTGCCACACAAGCACACACCCAGTCATCTGTTCATCAGCACCTTCACCTGAGCTATACCCATTAGCCATTTTATCAGGTTCTCCTACAAAACTTTCTAGATATATGATTACTGATTGCAGCTATACACACCACTACATCAGTGTCACGGCTTTGCTGAGAATGGTTTCCCATCCAAATAACATCTGGCTACTTCTGGTGGTCCTATAGTGGTCCCTTTCCAATGATGAATGGGTTACAGATGGACTACAGTCTCTAATCATATATAAGTGCATCTATATTGCATATGCCTGATGAAATGGCCAAGGTAGGCGTACCTAATAAACTGAAAACAGTGTATGGGTTTTATACACACGAACCCTTTTATCTCCTTAGACACTCAGAGCTAACAGTCACAAATCAACATTCAGTATCCTCAACCTGCATGGACGAACGAGCCACTTGATACGGTAGGCCACTACGCAGACTAGAGCTGCCAAATTTCTTTAAATTCCTTTACATTCAAATTTTCATTACTTAAAGAGACTCAGTGTTGTTTTAAACAAATGGAGATCATAGTGTTGGGGAAAAACAGCCTTGTTACTGAGCGAATATCAGGAGACTTATGACATGTTACTTAAAAAATATTCCATTGCCAATATCCCAATGTAGCAATATAACTGAAAATAACAGCTTGGATATTTTTGGGACATTCACGAGTACATGATGTGGCAGTCCTACTTCAACTGTGGCTACACACACTCAAGTCACACAAGATTCTTCTCTTGATTTTCTTCCTCCAAAGCTACAGCAAAGGCAAACAATGTCCTCGTCAAGCCAATCTTTATTTACTCTTTATTACAACTAAAAATAATTCTAATCTAGATATCAACCTAGTATAGTTAGTTAGAGAATATAAACTAGGACTGGTAAGAGTGTTGTTATGGTTACAGTGCACACATCGCAGGAGCTGGTCTTTCATGTAAGTACAAAAAATGCTGCAGCCAGCGCTTCTCTTTTAAAAAGGGGAAAAAAAAGGTGAAAAAAAAAAACTACATGTGAAAGCAAGCAGCCTATAAAGCTGAAATTCAGTCTGAGGTGTATAGGGCATGTCTTCGTTCTCTGACACTACAACTGTAGCTATCTGCATCAGTGAAGAGTACAGAAATTGTGATATAGCTTACTATGCTTAGTACTTCTTAGTACTTTTCTTCGTCCACCCTAAAGAGGTTCTTCCTGGAACCTGTTCTGAAAAGGCAACACTATGGTTTTACACAGAATCATTAGAAGTTCCCTGAAAGGAACAAATCCAAAAACTGTTTAAGGTCTCGCTGCATTCTATGATTGACATTTTACTATAAAAGCTGCAGATAACGCAGTTTATCCTTCCCCCAAACTCTTTATCCCCCATCAGATGGCAGAAGGAGCTGAAATATCTGAGCAGCCACTGCCAGACTCTGCCAGACTCTGCAAGAGCTTCATCCCCCTGGCAGTGACACTCCTCATCATCCTGCTTCCCTCCAACAAGCACTTGAATTAACCTGAACTGAACTGAATAGCCCGGGTTTAACAGCAAATAATAACACGGCATTTAACGTTGGACTGTACTCTGCGCTCGGCTTACTGGCATATTTATCTTTTTACATTCAGAGGCTGCTATTTATAACAGTTTAATATATGATATAATTTTCACAATTTTGCTCAACATTTGCACATTTCATCTTCACAATGCTCCTACTATAGTTGGTGTTGTGTTGTGCACGGTGGTTTATTGTATCGTGGTACATTATTGTGTAATTTTCTTGCACTGTGGTATAATACGCACAGTACTGGATGGATATAAGGACTGACACTAATATCTAGAAAAGTTTAAGCATGAACTGGGTATATGTCATACGAGACAAAAGCAAAATTAAATGCATCCTTTCATAGCAGTGCCCATGAGATCAGGACGATGATGAGAAACAATGACCGCAATGACTGTGGCAGGAACTGTCCAAAATCTCACCAGGGGCCAGATTGTAAAAACTTGCTGTAGTTCATGACTCAAGGCCTTTCACACAAGCTGTGTAATTAACTGAGAAAAAAAAAAGTCTACAACAATCAAAAGCATTTGTACTATTGTAGAGTAAAGTACCATTTCTTCTGGCAAAAATGGAATAGGACCACTTCAAGCAAACGGAAATTGCTCTCTTGGACTATTTTGGGTTACAATGGAAGAGAGTTCACTTCAACCACTGCACATAAGCGAGGAAAGTTGCCAGAACACAGAGAACACAGCATGGCCATGAAAATTGGTGAGCAGTAATTGGAAGGCTGAAATTGCTGGTGGTTTGAGGACAGCTTGTTTGAGCCTGAGGTCCGCTGGGACACCTGGTCCAACCCAGGAGACCACTCTGAGGTGTGCTTCATCTCCGCTGTGTGTTAATTAGCACATGCTGCTGGTGGCCTCCTTCTTGAAGGGGTCTGCATACACAACCCTCATCACATCCAAGTAACTACATACATACAGCATACCTGACTCCCATCAAGCACAGAAATGTCACCTGGTACTCCAGACTCACCACACTACCTGACTAATTATATATTCCACAGGAGAGCCAAAAAATAGAGCTACAGGGAAAAAAAAAAAAAAGAGGATGTCCATACGGTGCAGAGTGCATCATTTGACAGTTTTGCACCAATCCCTCCATCTGGAGCCAGGTTCCTTCTGCTAACGCTTCCTGTTGGCCTGTGGTCGCTTCCTGTGTGCAGAGGATAACAGACAAGCTTCCCCTGGCACACTGCCGCTGCCAGCTGTGAGGACCTGGCACTAGTTCTGACGTCGCACGCCATGCAGTCCTGCCAGGCCATATGCCCTCCGTTTGCCAGGCCACGGGGAGGAGAGGAGCTCAGACTCAGTATCACCACACACCCCAGAAGGGGCATTCATATTCGGTGTCATTCGTACCATCCCACATCATATGACCAGCAGGGTTCGGTCATCAAGAAGCATGTTTGCCTGCACCCAGCGCCGGCTAATGAGTGGAATGCAGATTCCACAAAGGTGTAATTGAAAGCGGGGATAATTAATATAGGAGTCGATTTGGCAAATCCGTCGCCCTAGCAGCAGAATAATGAGAGCTGGGACCATAATTACTATGTAAGTGTGGCATTGCGCAAAACGGAAGGTGCGGATTCATCTGTGATTTATGAGGTTCGTCATCTGGAGGTAATGAATAAAAGGCCTGTAGCAAAGAAGAAACAGAGTGCTCACATTCTCCAAGAGTCAGGTGTTCCCACTTTTCACCCAGAGCTGAGACGTGAGGTGATGAACCATCTCTCCCACAGAAAATACATGCTTTCAGTGCCCTCTTTATCATCACTGGACAAATAATTATCTGAGCGTAAAACATGTATGATGATGCAACTGAGGTGAGAGTTCTTCAAAAAAGAAAATCAATAAATCAATGAAGTAAAGACACAAATGTAGGACTAAAACACAATCATGAAATACTGCTACAAATTAGACAAATTCTAGAAAATATTTATTTACCAATCACTGTGCTTGTGCATGTTCATCACTGCATAATACTCATTCATTGTCTCGTTCTGGCGAGAGCATTCGCCACCTGATATTAAGGCCCTTTCAAAGAATTAGGGAGGATTTCAGAGAATTCACATATAAAAGAATTTTCCTATAAAGGTTATTATATGTGCATGTCACATAGGTTTTCACAATTGGGGTCGCAAACTCATGTGCGGTCGACTGAGATGCCGATGATGCCCCATAACTGCCCCTGCTTTTCACCAGCTTTTACACCGGACACTGGCAGCACATAGGGCAGCTGTTTAAAATGTGGAGGTTATATGCATTAATTAGGCGTTAGAATGCACAGACATGCCCCAAACCCTGACGTGCACGGACCACAAGAACTTTGGGCCTTTAAAATGGCCACTGGCCAAAAAGATTGAGAAGCCGTGCATTAGAGGCAGATCCTCTTGTGCACAAACGTGGATGTAACACATCATGGGTAGTATATGAATAAGCAAGCCTATCAAAACAATCTCTGTACAACTGTAGCAGTTATTCATAGCATGTTACCTTTACTAAAATAAAGAAGCATAAATTTAAGGTTGAGGTAAATTTCAAAAGCACGTGAAGTTCACACACTTTTCCTATTCCAGGTCAAGTGTATTCAATGATAGTCATTATGGCAGATAATGTTATAATATATACTTTTACACTTTTTTTTGGGAAAGCCTTCGATTTGTCCAAACGACAACCAACAAAACACTGAAGTCAACAAAGAAACTGGAGAACTCACTATGAGTCAAGTTTCAGGGCAGAGCAGAAAGCCAATTATTAGCTTGTTCTGAATTAGATATCCCTTCTATTACTCTGTAAAACCTGAGTGGAGCCACGTGAGCACGTACTGATGGCCTTAATGCATTATACACTGCATCAACAAATAAAGCAGGGGAGCAAATGCTATTTTACTTCTGTTGCTGAGTCATGTAAAACATAGGCATATCTGTACGCTTTAATAAAATGTGTGCTTTGTGTTTGTGTCTGCGATGAGGTGCCAGTCATATCACCACAGCATGGTCAAATAATGCATGAAAAATACATCAGAGGATCAAATCCGAAAATGTCAAATCTGATCCTATACAAATCCAGCATTTCAGGCCAATATTGTTCGGAAACAGATACTCTGCATTAGATTAAAGTGTCTCTATACACCTTTGTATAGTCAAAAGTAAATATCAAGGGCAATAAAATGGAAAATATAGGACTCATAGGACACTTTAAGACACACTGCACAATGTATGATTTGAAGCCATCAAAAGCAAACCCTCCCTCATTTCCAAATGCTATTCCAAGATATTGTTTTTATTATTTTAAAACAGTTTGAAATGGTCTTGTTCTTTTGGTATATCATTTTAAAAAATATTGTGCCCTAAAGAATTATTGGCATCCTTTATTTTAAAAAAAATCTCAAAACTTCTTTTATAAACATCACAAAAAATAATTCTAATTTAAACAGTAGGATAAATTATTTATATATGTTCAAAAAAATTCTCATTAGAACTACTTTAATACTTTAAATAAAAATATTAAATGAAGGTTAGTTAATAAGTAAGCAAATAAGTATTTATTCTCAGTCCCCATGAAGTCTTTCACCATGTCCCATTTCTGTGGGGTATAAATGAGGTTTTACACATGTAAAATCCCTTTGTCATGGGGGAAAAAACCAAGAATTTCAACATAGGAGAGAGAGAAATGGTTAAATAAATAAATAAATAAATACTTTTAAGCATAATTAGGGTAGTAACAAATAGTTTCATATGTCTGAAATAGTTTTGTCAAGAATTGGACCTCACACACTGTCAGTTTGGCAGCAAACGAGGCGGCATTAGAAAGAATAGCAGAAAATCTGGTGGTGGACCAGCTGCTTATGTGAAGACTGATGGCGTACCAGTAGATTTCGGAATAAAACCTGGTTGCCTCTACCAGTCATAGTCAGCCATCAAGCTTTCCACAAGATGGTGAGCCAAACATTATCCCAAATCAACACAGAAACTGGTAAAGAAACAAAAAACAATGTTTTCTGTGCACTCAGTCTCAGTATCTGAACCCTACTGAAAGTTCATGGTCTGAACTGAAGAGAGAAGCGCACATTTACAAAACTAAGAATACAAAGGAGCTTAAAATGTTAAATAAAATGTTCTGCATGGAAGAAAGAACCAAGATCCTTCTACAAGTTTTTTCCAAATTTGTTGCGCTGCTATTCTCTTCAGACCAGATGTCTCAAAATATCAATTGTAATGGTGCCAAAAAATTTCAATCCAGCATTTCAAAATGCACTATATGACCAAACGTTTGTGGACACCTGGCCATCACACCCATACATGGGCCTTCCCCAAAATGTTGCCACAAAGTTGGAAGCAAACAACTGTCTTTGTATGCTGTAGCGTTACAGTTTCCCTTCACAGGAACGAAGGGGCCCAAATACATTCTAGCATGACAGTGCCCTTGTGCACAAAGCGAGCTCCTTAAAGACATGGTTTAACAAGGTTGATGTGGAAGAACTTGAGAGGCCCAATCAACCACACTGAACACCTCTGGGATAAATCAGAATGCCTACTGCACCCAGGGCTTCTCACTTAACATAAGTTCACAACCTCACTAGTTCTCTTGTGGCTGAATGAGCACAAATCCCACAGTTACAATTTATAATTTGGTGAAAAGCCTTCCCAGAAGAGGGGGAAACCTTCAAATTGCATGTGTAGTAGTGTAATTTTGCTAATTTTCATGAAGGGTGCCAATACTTATGGGGGCACTGTAAATGCTTGAGATGGGGAAAATTATCTGCCAATAGCACAAGACAGTCTCAAGCTTAATGTCTTTATATAAGGGTGAGTCAAACGAATTAATTTCTTTGTGCATTGTTTATTCCAGATGGGTTTCATTTGACTCGTATTTTTATAAGAATGAGAAATACTAGATGAATATGTCTATACTCAAGAGACGTTCACTTGATACCATTTTTTTTTTTTTGCAGTGATCTATTATTTTGCAATTAAATGGGCTTTTATTTCATACTTGACACTGGTCTTGCACATGCATTAAATCATTTACAACAGGAAATTAAACTGAATGGGGTGTGATTGTCATTGATGGTGCACTAACAGAACTGCCTGGAAATTAGGATTTTGCTGTAGCACACTGTCAAATGATAGTTATTCATAATCAGAGGAATTATAATAAGAATAAAGCTGAAAAGGTCTACATATAGAAATAGCCCTCACATTCACTTAAATAAAAATGTAGTAATCCTGCTACTGTGTCCGTACAACATTTGAAAGGAATAGACTAATCATTAAATACTTGGATTTGTCCAGTCTCAGATACTTTATCATCACCATGCCACAGGTGTAAAAATAAAGCCTAAGATTGCGGCAGGATTTACACACTTGTACGACTGTATCAACTCAATCACGCAATTATCCAATCAGCCAATCGTGGCAGCAGCACAATGAATAAGCTTATGCAGATAGAGGTCAAGGGCCTTAATGGTCTCATCAAACATCATAATGGGGAAAATGCTATTTCACGGACTTTGATCGTGGCATGGTTTAGTTTGGTGCCAGAAAGTTTAGTTTGAGTATTTCAGAAATTGCTGATCTCCTGGGATTTTCATACACAACAGTCTCTACAGTTTACACAGAAAGGTGCAAAACACAAGCAACAACCAGTGAGCAGATGTTTGGTGGGCAGAAATGCTTTGTAGATGATAGAGATCATAGTAGACTGGGCAGAATGTTTCGAGCTGACAGGAAGGCTACAGTAACTCAATTAACCACTCTTTAAAACCATGGTTTAAACAGTTCATAGCTCTGAATATCTACTTCTGGTTTCAGCTCTGGGTTTCTATATCTATGGGAGAAAAGCCATTCTGAAGCTGAGAAAAGAGGGAAAATCAGTCAGAGCCATTGCATAAGCATTGAGCATATCCAATACAACAATTTGGAATGTCCTGAAAAAGAAAGAAACCACTAGTGTACCAACAAAAAGACATGGTCCATCAAGGAAAACAACAGCATTTGATGGCAGAAACATTGTGAGAGCTGTGAAGAAAACCCAAAAACAACAGTCAGTGACATCACCAACAACTTTCACAGGGCAGGGGTGAAGGTATCACAATCCGCCATTCAAAGAAGACTTCGAGGGCAGAAATATAGAGGCCATACCACAAAATGCAAAGCACTCGTCAGCAGTAAGATCCAGAAGGCCAGATTGGAATTTGCAAAGAAATACACAAATGAGCCACGAAAGTTCTGGAACCAAGATTAACCTCTACCAAAGTGATGGAAAGGCCAAAGTATGGAGAAAGAAAGGATCTGCTCATGATCCAAAACATATGAGCTCATTTGACAAGCACAGTGGAGATAGAGTCATGGCTTGGGCTTGCATGGCTGCTTCTGGAACAGGCTCCCTAATCTTTATTGATGATTTAACTCATGATGGTAGCAGCAGACTGCCAATTTACAGAGAAATGCACCCAGTCTAATTGGGAGGATCTTCATCATGCAGCAAGACAATGACCCAAAACACACTGCCAACACAACAAAGAACTTCATGAGGCGAAAAAGTGGATGGTTTAAGACTGGCCAAGTCAATCACCAGACCTTAACACAACCGAGCAGCATTTCACCTCCTGAACAGGAGACTGAAGGGAGAAACCACTCACCCCCAACCGCACGCCAAAAAAACAAAAGGTGCTCAACAATAAGGTATTGATACAGTAATAATATGTAAAGAGCATAAGCCGTTTTGAAGATTTATCACACTGTTCCTGTCTGTATAAAAATGGATGCTGGTCATTTTTTTTCCTCTGCCAATTTTGGTCGGTCGTCAAATTCAAACCAGCACCAATGATAGTTATGTAAAAATAAATACATACATAAATAAATAAATAAATAAATAAATAAGGCTGCATGTTTTTGCGAAGTTTTGTGCAGCAGTATTACTAAGGTAATTCATCTGTCTATAATAATATAAAGCCAACAAAGCAATGGCACTGGAAATGGAAATGTCAGGGTCTCGGTAGGTAGTCACACAGGTGCAATTTTGGACCAAAGTGGTTTGGAAAATCCAGAGGTGCTAATGAATTTTAAATGGTGCACTTGTTGCACCACTCCAGCATGTCAGTGAAAAAACATTTATTCCCGACCATGAAAGAGGCATTTGAGTGCAAACAAGAACTAGCTGGCCTACACTCGAGCAAATCACAAAATACTCATACCAGCAAATGTATGTTTGAAAATAGAGCCCTAACACCCAGGACATGCACATTTGCATAAGAAATGTTTCAAAGGTGATATAAAAAACAAACAAACTTGAACTTAGATCAAAAAATTGATGAGTCGCATGACGGCCTCTCCGTTGAACGGCTCGCCTCGCTGAACTTCAGCTATGAGAGGACAGCGGCTCTAAGAGTGGCTGTGATAAAGAGAGGAGACGACTAAGTTTCCCAGAGTGTGAAATATGAGCTCAGATCAGTCCATTAGGGAATTAATTTGCAGTTCTCAGTGGTTTGAGGGAAATCATTAGACGTACAGTAATGGGAAGGTCATGAGACATTAAGGGAATGGTCAGACAGTTAAACTGCCCTTTCCAAGTCCCGGGAATTGATAAATTACTACCAGAATATATGGTACTGTAACAAATAACTTTACAGGCCTCAACGTCTGGCAAACACGAGTAACACGAGTTATACAGCAACATGACAAGTTAAAACTGTAGCAAACAGGGCTCAGACATGCGTGACACATTTCACTAATAGAAATAAAGACAGAGCAATTGCTCACAGCAGGGATCTGAGCAGAAGTTCAATTTATAGCTTTTTATAGCTGAGTAATTAAACCGAATCCAAAAATATTCAATATTATCCAATTCCTCAAAGAAAACGAATGACTTGGTGACAGGGCAATTTCTCTGAATTATTCTCTGCTCGAGTTCAAAGACAAAAAAAATGTAAATGTAATATCAGATGCTTGATATATCACAGATCATTATGAAGACTTTAAACCACACTACACATTTAGCTTACCTGCTAATCAAGTCCAATAGGGATCTAATGCAATGCCACTATCTGTATCTGCTTAGTGCTACAAATATCCAGCTCCATCTATCTGTATTCAGATTTACATCCAAAGTGGGTGTGGTCTAATCTGGAAGTTTTTTAAAAATATATATATATACACCCTACTCTGGGTGGACATGCATTATAGGCTGAGTGGCATTTCCAAAATTGTCCGTTGTGTGTGTGTGTGTGTGTGTGTGTGTGTGTGTGTGCGATCGTGCCCTGTGATGGGTTGGCACCCCATCCAGGGTGTCCCCCGCCTTGTGCCCCGAGTCTCCTGTGATAGGCTCCAGGCTCCCCGCATCTGTAGGATACGTGGTACAGAAAATGGATGGATGGATATCCTACCCTGAAAACACTGGAAAATACTGGAAACTTTCCAGCTGCATGAAAGTAAATAGCTCGTGTGACTATTTTCTTGTGTTCCATGGGATCCCAATCCTGGTGCACATTTCTAGACACATTTCTAGACTAGCAGATGCTCTGCAAACTTTCCTGCCAAGCTTTCTTTAAAAATAAAGAAATAAATATTTAAATAATAGTGTATCCGTATCCCTCTACGTCCATAAGTCCATGGACAAACCAAATCAAAACGTCTGGAAAGAGGTAGGGGTTAGGTCTATACTCTTTCAACTCTTTTAACGTCTCAAAATGAGTGATTTATCTGAAGCAATAAAATACCTCGTCAATTTTTGAAAAGTCCTTAAAAGCCTCAGCAGCTCATAGCAAAATTAGCAGTCATTGTAATAGTGTGAGCCTTTGCTAATCATGGCTTCAGCTCATAGTGTCTCTTGCTCTCTAAGCGATGCTGGAAAAGTAGAGTGGCTCGGTTCGATGAGGAACTCAAGCAAAGAAGAGTGGAAAAATACCCGCCACAAAGTGTCCGAGGACCTGCCGGGCAATCACTTAACAACTCGTTAGAGCAAATCAGGGACGTTAATCAGCGCCACATTAAAATCAGCGCTTGGCTCACTTACTCAAATGGAGGAATACGAACAAACCAATACTCATTAAAGACTTTCTGCTGCGTCTCACACACCACTGACCATTCATTTCTCCAGTGGAAACCTGGAATTCTTGGTCAATCCGAAAACTCTTACTAATGGAGCGAGGCGAGGCAGAGCTGGTGGTCGAAGTATGGATCGACGCGATGTGTTTGCAGCTGGATATGGAAGCGTTGGCAGGAAATAAAGAAGCTTTTAGTGACTGTGATTGTGCTTGGGGGGAGTTTAAGCCACAAGAAAGACTAATACGTGCTAAACCGTTCCTCATGCCACCTGCTGACTGACAGACTAGTACTACTTCCAGAATGATAGCACATGAAAGATGAAGAACGCCGTATGTGGTGAAGAGCCTCTCGTGTGAGAGCGATTCCTCCAGATCTCAGCAGGACTCCCTTCATCTCCTTTCCTCTTTGCACCACAGGCAACAGTTTAAGCCACATGTCTTATCCCACCTATGTGACTCCATGCATTTCTACTCGCTAAATTTTCTAGACACATTTACATTAGGAAAAAATAAAGCGTACCAGCTTTCAGTCTCAGGGTGTAATACCTCTTTTCTTGATGCTCCTCAAAGACATTCAGCATTGACAACTTTTGACAGTGGCACTGCTGTTCTAGTGATGTAATTAGTGTTCAGGACGTGCCACAGTGGAACATTCAGAACCGCAACCTTGCCTGTGATCTTAAATCAAAGTGGCAACTTTGGGCCATGCCAGGAGTGTTTACAGCTAGTTTCTTCAAATTACCAAGTTTCAAAAGGAATTTACCTGGCGTTCGCACTAGCAACTGACAGGTCACTTGTAGTTTGCCTCTTGTGGGCATGTAGCAACCGCTACTATTGTCGCTTGCAGGAACGGCCTGTCCAGCATATTTTTAGTTCTGGTAGGAAACAGTAGTAGCAAAAGCTAACTAGATAAACGCAAATTAAATAACGCACTAATCAGCGTGATAATCTGTTGTTTGATTGTTGGCATCGTACTAGGTTCACTGGCAGATTAGCAAAGCAAGCTACGTAATAGCTACGTACACTCACCAGAAGCACCAACAATTTCTGCTACTTCCTTCCCACAGGATTGGTCTGAGGAATCATGTATGAAAGTGCCATACGTAATTTGCATAAAATTGAGAAAATGTCACTTGTCACACTCTCACTTTTTCACTTGCAACTGTCAACTTGCAAATTTCTTTTATTAAAAACAATAAAAAAAATTGTATTAATTTATTTTTTAAAAATTAATTAAATGTCCGCCACTTTGCCACTTGCTAGTGTGAACGTAGGTAAGTCTAAGAAGTACTTTTCACTGGACAGTGGCATTTGTTTAAAGCTCAGGTTATTTGGATGAAACAAAAATTATGTTAACATGCTAACTTCTTCAGTTCACTCAGAGACAGGCAGGCAATACTGCAGGACTTCCTCCATGTAGGGAGTGATATGGGCTATTAATTACATAAGAGCGGAGGGACGAGAGGGAGATGTGCATTCACCCAGCAGGTCTCAGAGCTGAGCCTGGGCCTGCATTAATGTCCATTACCTCCCCACATTGCCATAACTCCTGGGCCTTGGCGATTACTAGAGCTTGATACACTATGCCTGGCAAAGCTGTTACACGTCACCTCCAAACACTCCAAGCCCAATATGCAGTCTTGCAGAAACAAAATTTGCTTGGAATATACTTCAGTAATAATGCACACAGAGAGTACAATGCTGCTTCTCAGAGAGGAACAGCTGCTACCGGTGATCTATCAAAACACAGACAACAAACAATTCGAAAGCTGGTTTCTAACACCAGAGTCAAGTCTTCTTCTGAGAAGGTACCAACATTACTGTAATAAGTTAAACTTACCTTTGGATGTCTATTTATATATAATAAAGTCAAAGAGAAGAAAGTCTAAGGGTCAAAATATACAGATTTTTAGTCTTGAGATGGGAGGTAAAAGGCATTGCCTTGCATGTGGAGGCCAGATTGGATAATGAAGATGAGAAATGGTGGCTGAGTTGCCAGCGTAACATGGTAACTGAGTAGAACCATGAGTACAGACTACTGGCTATTCAGTCCTGATAATCATATTCACATACCGGCATAAGAACATGTAGCTTTAGTCATTTGCCAGGAGAAGTGTGAACTCACTCACACAGCAATGGTGACAGCTATAACAGGAACAGAGAAGCAGCTCATTATTACCTTTATCATCATCCGTGGTGCTACTGGTGAGCATTAAAGACAGCACCAGTGAAGCATGTCTCCTCTAGGACTTCAGCCTGGGAGAATCCATACATCGGCATGAAGCAAATTACAATATAGATCTCCTCATTTCCGATAGCGTGCCATATTAAAGAGTCCATACCACTCCATCAGGTTCATCCTCTTTAATTACAAAGCCTTAATGTTGCCTAATGGGAAAATTGTATTGGCCTATAATGAAAATAGGTCTAGACTGCGAGGAGGCAAATCACACAACATATTACGAGCAGGCGTCTGCGTGCATCAGTGGCTTTTTCAATACGCCGCAACTCTGCACATTCGAAATACTGATGGAACTGACAGACATACACAGCAGTATCTGACACTGAAAATATGAGGTTGCTTTCCAAATACGAAGCATTTTGGAAGCCTCTATAACCCCCAGTCTGCAAACAGATACCAACTGCACTCAGTTAACTTTGTTTCACTGGAATTTATTATTTGTCATTTTATTACAGAGCTCCTGTCCTTTCCAGACATTTTTAAAAGACCACTCCCCTGCCCAGATATTTTGTCCAGACCTTGTTGAAATGTTCTGATTTCTTTCTATTTTTATATTAACTTAAACATGAAAAGAAAAGGAAATTAATTGCAATATACATTAGAGAGGCTGTCTTGGTGCAGAGAATAAAGGAATGTTTGAAGACAATGGATTTAAAACCATCGTGTCTTATTACTTATCTCCAGAAGTGAAAAGGGACAAAACTGCATTTGAATATTACGAGTATTTAAATATTCCATTCCGACCCCACATACAGTTACTAGCTATGATTAATTGATTTAATTAGCTTTCATTGCACTATGTAGCAAATAAAACATAAAAAATAATAAATTTGACCATGAAAATGATGTCTATCCCTAAACCTTTTATTTATAGCCTAGTGCTGGTGTAGTGCCATCAAGGGTACATCTGTTGTACCTTTAATGTGCATCTTTCACATGGAAATGGGAATATAGTGTGCTTTTAAAAATAATTTAAGGTAAAAAGATGCAACCTTGATGATACCACTCCAGCATCCAGGAAAAGTACAGTCTGGTGTCTTTATTTCTGAGAGTATATCCAGCAGCTATTCCATGCGCAATAATAATATCCTTCTTCCTTTTAAACAGCAAATAACCATTACAGATTATTAGAATTTATTACATTTCAATTCATCTCTATACTATTCCAGCTGGAATGATCTTAATCGGATATAATATTATCCTGAGCTCACAGATCATTCCAAGCAAACACCCCGCTGACCTCTACATTTGTAACCTAATCTACTGGACAAACCAGCATCAGAGACAATTTATCAAACATTATAAGTTTACACCTATATGAGCAATCGCTTTGGCCATAAGCATCTTCCAAAACAGTCTTTCTAGTCACAACCTGAGGTAAATGTCAGTCACGACATTTGACAAAAAGGAGCCTCATTATCGTGCTTCATTTGACTGATCACTGTCCGTTCTTCCATTGGACCAATGAGCACACACACTGCCCACACAGTGAGGAGGATGGTGAGGACAAAAAATAAACGCAAGCTGTTTGGATGCCTTGTAAGAAAGAAGCCCAACCTGAGAGCATTTCACAAAAAGCAGTGTCTGAACTTCACCAAGCATCATTAGAGCTACAAGAGATCATGACGAGACCTAAAGGAAACTTTCACATGACATGGCATATTTGGTGACTGAAAGAGGATGGCATACAAGGAAAAGTACCTGATAGCTGCTGGAAAACCTGGCGCTAGATCGCTGAGGCTTTTGTAAAGATTTAAGTACCAAGAGAGTTTGCCTCTGCCAGGAGGTTTATCAGCAAGACGATGGCAAACACGCCTCCATATCAATACAGAAATGTTAAAGAAACCAGATTTGACCCATACTGAAAACCTGTAGTCTGGTCTGAGAGAGAGAGTCCACATATACAAACCTCTGAATATAAAGGAACTTAAAAGACTGAGAGCTGTTATTTCCTTCAGTGAAGCTGTCACAAAACATTGACTGTAAGGGTGCCGATCAATTTTAAACCAGTTTCATGTACAAGAAATTACACAAAAAAAAAAACCCTTAAAAGATTTTTGAGTTAAATATCACTAATTCCGTGTGTTATTCTCTATACATTCTGTTCATTTTTATTCATGTTCATGAAAGGTGCCAATATTTCTAGGCTGGAAATTTAAATTTACATTACATTTGACTGGAGAAACCCTGTATTAAATACACTTGCCTTATTGCTATACACTCACTGGCCATTTGTAATGTAAGTTGAACTCTGTGGCCTATATACATACAGTACATATTGCTATGTACTGTACATGATATCATCTGTCATATCTATTAAAGAAAAGGAAGCATCATTAGCTTGATGTTTTAGCCGCTGGACCATTCTCATCATAGCAATGATGACACTCGCATGGTACCTGTTTGATTGTGCTTTGTGCTATCACTGTACTCCTCCATAAAACTACTGAAATGCAGCTATAGATTCAATAACAGGAGATGTGACATTTACTAAAATGGAAGAGATTTATGTTCTGCTTTAAATGCATGAAAAAGAGAAATCTGCAGAGAGCATCTACAGTAAGCCGCCACTCTACCCCTTCACATAACTCTTTGTAGACGCCATAGTGGAAAAGTTATTGTTCAATAATGCATTAGCCTAACAGCATCTTACAAATAAGTGGCCTGCCTGCTCTCAAATTATATCCTGTCATCATGCATCTTTAAAAGCAGTGAGGCTCTGAAGATCCACACAATCAACACGAGAGAGGAGCGCACTCCCTGAACCACTTCTTCATTCTCCTCCTTGACAACAAAAGACGCATTTCCTTCTGAAAAGCTTTGTGAGGAAAGCAACAGAGCGAGAGAAGAAGAAACGGTGGGCAGTCATGTTTGAGACACTCGCAACTTACACAAAAAAAAAAGAAAGAAACCAAACTCTTCACTGCAACAGATACTACAGATTCACGTCGTTCAATGGAGATCTTCGGTTCGGTGTCAGAGGCTGGTCCGCTCTTAACCTCTTGTTCTGTCTCTCTCTCTGTCCACCGCTGATTGAGACTAGTGGACATATTCACTTCGCAGTAAGAAAAGTGGCTTCACTTGCTGGATGCGTTGACTTTAACGGCCATCCAGCTGTCTGAAATCTCCACCAAAGCTACACTCTGACAGCGGAACCACTGTGCTTGAAGTCAGAGCTTATTGGACCGAGTGGAACTCTGGGTAATAATCAGCTGAGACAGAAGAATGAGGATGCACTGTGTTATATCCACCATAATATAATTTACCTCTAGCTGTGGTATCCTTGCGACATCATACTGTTTAAATACTAAACACTGTAGTATAATGTATAAGTCCTGTCATGCTGCTTTGTAGCTGTGTTAGCTAGCTAGCTCCATTAAGGAACAACTGGAAAATTTATCTTGGCAGTTCAGTGATTCAGATTAAACCCTCTCTATAATAATAAATATTTTTTTTTTCCTCCTAATGAAACACCCTGGGATCGTTTACCCACCCAGGCGTGAAGAGATGGTATGCTTATGCGCTTGTAAAAGCTTTGAGGCATGATCCATAATAGGGAGTAAGGTTGTATTTGTGATAAATATATCAAAAAAACACAAATCTGTACAACTTTCTGCCAGTTTAAGTAGGTCAGGAGTTTGAGAGCAAAGTACATGAGGAGCACAGTCTATTTTACCAACTTTGTCGAAGTACCGTTTATTCTCTTCTAAAGTAAAGTGAATAATCTTAGTCATCTTTCACCTCTAGTTACGCCCACATTGTGCTGTGAAGCTAGGAATTCAGTTCTGCAGCTAAAAAAAAAAAAGTGATCTGAAAGATTCAAATCTGAAAGACTGTCTGGTTCCTCCGAGTCTTTTGGTTATTGATGTTATGTTTATCTGCCATTTTCTCTAAATGATGTGTTTTGCATGTGCCAAGTCATTTTATTTAGCCTTCGAAGGAGGTCGGGTCACATGATTTTGTCACTAGTTCATAGTCTTAAAGCTACTTTTTGACACTATATCCAAAAAGCTATGCAAAACATAGGTGTCAACATTGCTAACAAGATAATCCCAGCAGGCAGTGAAGAAAAAAAATTGTACTTTACCACAAAAACTTTCACATGTATCAGTGGACGGAGTATGTTGATGAATAAATTATAAAACATGTATTGGTTGAACAGATATTTAACTGCAATCTGCATATATGTCTGGAGGTGTAAGCAACCATCTGAGTGTAGAAGCTTACTTTATACAACTGTTACAAAATGAACATAAGAGCATGTCCAGTCTGCAGACAGGTCGATATTAGGTTGCACATAATAATAAACAGCATGTCAGGAAACTGTCGGGAAATGTTTACTGCTGATTAACTGACTTCATCGAACAAATCAAATCCCCTTTAACGTCTTGGCTCACTACTTTAGCTGAGAAAGTTAAAAAAAAAAAAAAAAAAGTGTACTTTTTAGGTGTCGTCCGTTTCTGTGTAGCAAGGGATCAAAACAGTAAATGCTACAGCTAAACTGTGGATGGTGACAACTCTGATCATGTGACATACATGTGAATAGTGTATTTTAAATAAGTCCATGAAAAAACAATATATGGTTAAGTGTAAGTCATCATTGGCAATTATCACAAATACGAAACAAAAAAAAATTAAGAACTAAACTAAACAGAACTAAAATTTTGTGGAATATGAAAATTAGGGCATAATTAGTAATCAGTTGTGTCATTTACATGTCATACTGAAAATAATAGGCTAATCACTATTTCACTAAAAAAAAAAATGTAAATCCAGTGTGTACAGGAATTTGACATTCCTACAATAAAGCATAATAAACTATTAATGTTTATGGGCTCATTTGCTTATCGTAGCCTTCTGTGCTACACTGCTAAAACCAATACTGCGACAATCTTGCAACATGTTGTACAGTCCTAAGCTTCAGCCCTGAGCAACGCCTCCTTGCTCACCAACACTCAAACAAAGGAACACAGATTTAGGGAGGGAAAGGTAGGGTAAAGCATGTCACACTAATCATGTAAGGTGTCTGTGCAATGCTTCTGCAAGTGTTAGTCAGTTAGAGCTTATGCAAGTCTTGTTTGGACATGAAGGTATAGCAAAAACAAAAGCATGGTGTAAAACACGCCAAAAAAAAAAAAAAAAGAGAGACCGAGAGCGAGGGGGCTACACATACACACAAGACACATAATTAAATTTCAAATACGAAACAAACTGAGCCAAAGGCAAAACAACATTTTCAAAAACAAAGTTATTCCCAGACAACACTGAGTTTGTGAAGTTGTCCAGCTCAGTCACCTAAAATGTTGTTTTTGTGTGGACAGGAGGTCAAAACCCAGAGAGGGCCTCTTTTAATGTCCTAATGTTCTCAATACTTATTAGCACTTGTGAAGATTTGCTTTGCAACTGGATTCGTGATTGAGGACCGTTGATTTTGTTTGTTTGGTATGTTTATCATGACGTTACTAAGGATCGTGCACTCTCACCACCACAGCCCGGGTTCATGGTGATCATCTGAGGATCCTTCCAAAGCATCAGAAACATCTAACTTCCCATGAGTTCAGCCAATCCGGCCGCTCACCTCCATCAAACATTCTCCATCAACCCAAAGGGCTCGAGTGTCTTTCACGCATTAATAAATAGAGAGCAGATGAAAGAGCCAGACTGTGTTTGTCCACACATCCACTGTCTATTACTGGCTAATGCATTACTTCCTTCTTTGGAACAATGGCAGTCAACTTAGCCAGGTCTAAATCAGGCATTTCCATACTAACGAGGTCTGGAGTCACACAGAAAGCAAATTTATACACTTGCTACAGGTATGCGTCTACTCACCGATATACTCAAAGATGTAGACAACGAAGAAGGGCGTGACGAGATCGTTGATGCCCTGTACATAACCGCTGGCGGGATGCCGGATGGCCCAGATGAACAGAATCCGCTCAAAGATCTGAAGAAGAGAGAGAAATACATCAAAAAACTTGACCTATGGCTACAACTGCAGAATTCATGTATATGCTTTAGAACCACAAAAAACAAACATGTGTAAACTATACAAAGCTATGGGACTTTGCACAAGGTCACATTTGAGTGCTTTTAATTAGACACACAGACAGCATCTCCTCATTTAGCCAGCAATCAATTAAAATCAATTAAGCTCTCGAAAGTAATTAGCATCACAATATTCAATGGAGCAGACGGCGAGGGTGACAAAAAAAGTCCTGAAGCAACGTGCACATGTTGCCATGCGTTTGCTTACGTACAGGGAGGTTAGTGCTTAAAGAGTATGAGGCTGAGGATGATAGGAAACCTAGATGCCACCGTGAGATATCACACACGTCAACGGTGTCACCCTGTTAGTGGGGGCGACTTTGCAGTTTGTCCTCATTGAGGTGAACTGAATTCTGAGTGTCCACAAAAATTTTTTGGTTTTTATAAAAAAATAAATAAATAAATAAAAATTAAAAAAAAAAGCCAGCATATTGTGCAGCATTTGGATCTAAGAATTACAGGAGAAAACTCTCACAATGTATTTTGATTTTATGAAAAAGCTTACGTGGGAGTTAGCAATTTTATAGCAGCTAGAAAGGGAAGTTGACAGTTTATTACTCTTAGCCATCTATTTAACTCTGCCTCAGGGCCCTTCCACATGTACACCGGTGTTTTTGAAAATGTAGTTTTTGACCTGCCTGTTTTCAGCGATTTAAAAAATATATCTGGCCACACTAAAAAAGTTTTGAAAAAATGCATATGAGCACACCGGCCCAGTATGTCAAACAGTTATGTCAAACGCTTCAAGAATAACATTAAGACCACGTGCATTGAGAAGTAGAGAAGGCGAAATGCCAAAAAAACACCAGCATTGCCTAAAGTTTTAAACCAAAATTGACAGACAAGAATTCAATACTCGTGGACTGTTAATAAGTTGGAACTACTGCTTAAAGTTACACTCGAGTACAAAATGATCGCTCAAACGATAAAACAAATTAAAAAATAAAATTGTGAACAGGTTATCAAATAAGAAATAACAAACCACAAAACTACAACCTGGTCCACAGCCATGATAAAGCTAACAGGAGTCTTAACACATTAATAAAAAAAAAAGTAAAAAATAATTAAAAAAAAAAAAAAAAAAAAAAGAGAGCGAGGGGGCTACACATACACACAAGACACATAATTAAATTTCAAATATGAAACAAACTGAGCCAAATTCGATTCCCGAGTAGGGAACCAACCCAGCCACAGGGAGTGTACTCTCAGTGCCGGTCCCAAACCCGGATAAAATGGGAGGGTTGCATCAGGAAGGGCATCTGGTGTAAAACCTCTGCCAAATAAACATGCGGAGCAATGATCCGCCGTGGCAACCCCTAACGGGAGCGGCCGAAAGAACAACAGCAGCAACAACAACAACTAAGTTAGCATCAGGCATCTGTCACATTAGCTGTGGCTAACAAAAGCAGTAAAACACTTACTCACAGGTGGAAGGTCTTATCCGCATCTCTGATCATTTCTGTCCACCTTTATCCTATATTAATATTCTCCAACATTAAACATCTTGCAGAATTGTATGCCTTCTGCAACATAGCAAATTATTTCTTAAAATCAGCTGAAAATAAAGTGAGCTACAGCTGATTTTACAAGAGTAGACCCACAGTGCTTCACACTTGAACTGGCTTACAAGCAAACGTCCTTGGTGCATCAAAGTAGTTCACAACAGTGGCCAAAGCGACACCTAGGTTTCCTATATGTAAGAGAAAATCAGTCGACTTAAATATGGAAAACTGTCAAAGTTAGTTGCTTATCAAATTTTCCTTTTAACATGAAGACAACTGAACAGAGCTTTCTCTTCTGTGTTCATTCCAGCTTCATTGCTATTGAGTAACTTTTCTTCCTTTCTCTTCTCTTACAATGCACCTCCAACACCTCTATCTTCATTAAAGTGTCTTTTTGTAATCCTTCACTTCACTGTCTGCTTGCTAGAATTAAAGGAAACTTGTGGAGAAAAAAAAGACAGACACACTTTCTCTCTGGTGTCTGACAAGTCAAACTAACGTCTGGCTCATGCAAAGCGACTTTCAAGCTGCCATGTTCCTGTCAAGCCCTAAATAAACTCATTGCTTGCACACGGGGTCGGGAAACCAAACAAGGTGCTCGAGTCTTCCTTACATGCCCCATGTGTGACTCACTCCCAGTTCTGTCCATCAACTCACGAGGTACATTCACCTCCTCTGATGGGTCCAATCATCAAAATGCTGGATTAAACGGAACCTTGCATTTTCTCTTTCCTTTGAGACACAGAATTCACAGCTAGCTCTTACTCTTCTCCAAACATCCATCACAGGGTGGAAATCAGACACTAAAAAAAAAAAAAACAGGCAGCAAAAAATCTAAGGCCAGCTGAAGTGTACTGACAAAGTGGGATTCAATATATTAGCACACTGGCTCCTCTTTAGCGATGGCCTTCATCTTACAAATAACTTCTGGAAGGTTTGGAGAGGAGAGATGAAGGCTGCTAGCTCAGAGCCATAACAAAATCCTAACACACTGCATAACCTTGGCTTGGACTGCAGAGCACAACCTTTACAACGAATCTGTGCATCATTAGCTGGCTTGCTGCTTGTGTAAGAGTTACACACCATGTAGAATGCTAAAGAGAGGCTGAGAGATCCTCACAGTTGGAGTGTTCACTAGAGAGGTAAAGAGGTGTTGTTGGCATGCAGGGCAAGGTGCAAGTGAGTGAGAAAGGGTGCAGCTGTGAGTATGCATACTTCAGCCACCACACAAGCACCATCCTTCCCTGGAGTCATTTAGAGCAAAGCTTTTGCATGTTGGTGGTCAAAAAAGGGCCAGTCATGAGAACGAGAAGCAGAAGCTTTTTCCTCAACGGATGTTAATGAATAACCATTTAGAAATGGGAGTTTGTATTATTTATATGAAGCAGGATGGGAAGTTGGTGCATACAGTATGAACCTATACTTAAAGCGATGTTATATATACAGTCAGGTCTGGAAGTATTTGGACAATGACAGAGTTTTTGTGATTTTGCCTTTATACACCACCATAATGG
>CM075020.1:13296495-13310318 GCA_037576675.1 Pangasius sanitwongsei | reverse complement strand
GGATGGCACTTAAGTTCATATGTGAGTCAAGGCAGGTGACCGAATACTTTTGGTAATATAGTGTATATATATACACATGGGCATTCACCCCAATATATACATTAGTTTACATTCACATTATCATGCCTTTACCAGAATGCTTTCAAGACAATAATACACAATGTGAAGAGGGTCTTAAATGAAAATGAGCCTTTTTTTTCCCTTAGTTGTTACCACATACTGATTATTAGTATGTAACACTGCTCCAATCAAGCCATTTGTTTAAATAAAATGCTAATAAAATACAATTAAACTGTTTATTGTCTCAAACTGTATTGTTCAAATGTACCATGAATGATTGTGTTGCATTTATCTTCCTGCTTTAGTTCCTCATCTTTATTTATACAAATTTATTGTGAGATTCAAGTCAATATCAATATGATTAACACTGCACATCATGCACCTTTTCCTGTCCCGTGAAACAGAACTTCCCTCATATCTAACTAAGAAACACACGGCTTGTGCACTTTATTAATATTACATACTAGTATTTATCTACTATTATTCATCTAATCGCTCCTATAATACTGTTTTCTGTTTCTGTGTGTGTGTGCGTGTGTGTGAGACACTAAGAGAGCTACTGGAAGCCGGAGTCAAATTCCTTGTGTGTTCAGGCTTAATGGGCAAATAAAACTGATTCTGATTTTTGAACTTAAAACAATGTGTGCTTAAAAAATGAGTACTGCTAGCAGCGGTCGAAACAGTACAGTAGACAACACACAACTACCATATTAATAATTCACTGAGCAAATATATATGTAATGATCTAGAAATTTACTTAAGAGTAAAGAAGTAAATCCGGTGAAAAGCTGCTACTACTACTACTACTAATAATAATTATAATAATGTCGTTATTTTACAAATTACACAACAAATCCAAAAATGTTCTACATCAGAGGAATGCATTTTTGAACAATTATGTTAGCTAGGAAGGGAGCTATGCTGAAGTGAACACAACCTCCATTATCAGCTGTATCTAAAGTACATTATGTTAGCTGGCTAGCTTACTCGGCCAAATGCTGTTGGGTTTTCAGAAGCTTCCAAGGTCTTTAGCTTGCTAGCTCATGTTAATTCATACATATTTCTAGCTGCATAGTTAGCTGTCTAGCAACGATGCCCCTTAAACATTCTCTTGAGTGCTACCTATAGACTGTAGCAATGCTGAGATATACATTATCACAAGAAGCAAACGCTACCAAACATCATGCGTGAAAAGATCTGGCTAGCTAGTCTAGTCTCGCTCAGCTAATGGCGTTACCTGTACATGTTTCCGCAGGTCGGATGTTGAGCTGTGAAATGCTGATATTGCCAAGGGTTTTGGATTGCAAAATTTTCAGGACATCACATTGTTTAGCAATTAAAAGTGAAGATACCTGATAGATTGGGCCAGAGATGCTCATCTGTCTTCCCTGTCTCAGACACTGCTGCGGCTGACTGAGCATTTGGCAACTGGAGTGCAGACCTTCATCAGGAAGTTGCTTTACTTTGACTGGCTCTAAAATTGAATTATTTAAAATTCAAATTGGCCCTCCGTGTTTAAATTCATTATTATTTTTGTAGTCTGTAATGGTGATCAAAAATAAATGTAGTGAAGTTGAATATTAAAAAGAAAAAAAAAAAAACTCAAGCAAGAGTACTATGAATTAATTATACTCAAAAAAAAAAAAAAAAAAAGTGCTGCTACAGTGAACCACGTACTCAAGCACTGTAACGAGAGTACATGCAGTTCGTTACTTTCCACCTCTGGCTACGAGAGTACATCACCGAGGATATCTGGGAAGTTGAAAGGAGAAAAGAGAGAGAGGAATGAATGAAGTTTACAGTCTGTTCTGGCCAGAGAGGTGCTTGCATAATGAAACAGAGAGATACTCTGAGCAGGCAAGGTTAATGGAACGTTTACGGCAGGTCAACTACGGTGAAGAGTTCCACCGTGTTTTACTGGGTTCCAGCTGACTTTTGCAGAACAGCAGAGACGACTCTGGAAATAAAAAAAAAAAAAGAGGGAACGAAGGGGGGTGGGGGGGTGGACACAAAAACAAAATAAAACCATGATCAAGTGCAGGCTCTTGGTGACAGGCTGCAGAAGCACTGATGATTTCCCCTGCCATCTCTACTCTCTCAGAAACTCTGGTCCTGCCATGTGCTAAATGCTGAACTACAGTAAACAGCCAATTGTTTCTTTTTTTCCTCCCTCTCTCTTTTTCTTGCCCTTCCTGAAAAGGTTTAAGGAATCAATTTCGGGGGTAAATGAAATCTTTACTTTTCGAGCAAGGAACTGACAAAACAAAAATGATTTCTACTTAGGGGAGCACTTGAGCAGGTTCCTGTGGAAGACGAGCGACGGAGAACAGGGGGACGGGGGACGGGGGACGGGGGGATGGGGAGCTGAGGCGGGAGAGGGTTGTGGTTTGTGTGCAGTCAGCAGGACAGGGAATCGATTGTACATTAAAGGAACCGTTCAAACAGTGACACCACCTTCTGCCGCCTTCACAGAGCCTCCGTCCACCCCTCCACCCCACCCCACCCCCACACGCACACACACTCCTCAACCATCACTCTGGTTAAAGGATGATTTCCAGCTGTTTGAGATCACTCCTGTCCTCACACACCAACACAAAGCTCAGACAGCGGCTCGGACAAATGAAGTCGCATCGCAAACCACGCTGGGTTCGGTAGCACGGATCGATGTGATTTGATTGAGTGGGAGTACAGCCTTGGGTTCTAGTCAAAATGACAGATGAGCTCGCCATAGGCAAATGAAGGTCAGACAGGTGAATTGGATGTTTGTGCATGAGTGTGTGTGTGTTTCCAGAGACCACACACTGACACAAGAGCAGGGCCAGAATATCAAATCTCTGCTTCATTATGGTTGCAGACTGGCAGCACATCAATCAGTGTGCCACCGCAGCGTGGTACACGGCACAGCGCGGCCCGCCTGCCACGGGAGAAGCCTCCTGGCATGAGACTGAACTGACACGCAGCCCTCATCATGTCAGCTCTATCCTGCGGGACTCTTTAAACCAATTACCGCACAGGTACTGTACACTAAAGAGCTTTATCTTTGCTTTCACACCACATGTGCAATCCAAGATTTTTTTTACAACACTTGAGGCAAATAATCACTTTTTTATTCAGTTTCCTGGAGAGGCATTCACTAAGAAGACTACTTAATTCTTGACCTCTTCCTCATTGATGTAACCACTAACTAAAGACTGGATGCTTCAGACAGAACATTGTGTTCCTTCACCTTGATCACATTCATGCTGTTCTTTTTCCTCTTTTTCATTTCAAGCTCATGAGATGCTTTGAATAACAAATCATCATGAATACACCAGAATTAAAAGACAGTAAATGAATGGAGGACAGCCTGAATTTCTGAATGAGTGAGCTGGATAATCTGTTCAATGAGGCCACACTACATCCTGCAATGAGGATGAACAACAAAGCAGCGCTGCAGCAACAGCAGGGCACTCCTTCCAACATTTGTGGGAGGAGTCTCCAGTACCAGCGCTTTGTGACGGTCATAGCCATTCATCAACTCTCAGGGAGTTTTTCCTTGCCACCACCGCCTCTGGCTTGCTCATTAGGGATAAAGTTAAATCTTTACTTTAAATTTTATATCCGGATTTCTGTAAAGGTGGTTTGTGACAATGTCCATTGTTAAAAGCACTATAAAATTTAAAATTCAATTGAGTTAGATAGATAAAGCCATAATTTTAAGTTTTCCAACACAGGACAATCTAAGGATGGAAGACTTCGCGTTTTGCAGTTTCTTGGTAACAAGCTGCATCTTTTTTTTTTTTTTTCTCTAAGATGTTAACTTCAAGAGAAAATGAGAGAATGACTGTTTATAGCTACTATAATGTAAGTGATGACAGGAACTAACTTGTTTTGTGGAGGCTCCACAACATTAAACATAACTATAAATGAATAAAATAAGCAAGGTGATATTCTTTAATAAATAAAAATGGTTAGCAATGGCAATCTGCTGAGGTGTAAGAGGATTAAAGCACATCAGGATACGCTGTTACTGGAAAACTTCACACTACTCTGTCGTTGACTATTTTCCAATAATAATAATAATAATAGAAATGGTTTATTCCTTATACATTCAGTCAGAGTGGTAGGCTGCAGGAATCAAAATATGGATTACATGTGTGCTACAATAAGTTTGAATTAAACCCACATTTTAGAGGAAAAAAGGAGCACATGCAAGCAAAACATGTACTGTGGAACCCTGCCTACATCATAATATTGTGATATCAAGCAGGTTATCATTTCATCAACATCTTTTATCTGCATTTTATCCCATAGTGTGTATAGTTGTGCATTAGAGGTTCTCTCCTGCACCTCTCTAGACTAATCCCGCTAAGTTTCCCCACCACAGACACTTGCACAAACACGGCAGCAGAAAGATCATGGACTAGCACAAATCCACCATGGCTACACCCTTTAAAGGTCAGAGACGCAGCCAGACAGCTGGAGAGCTTCAAAAAAAAATTCTCCCTTTTCACTTTCAGACATAATTTAAATTGTTAAAACTTGACTTGTTATTGAGGTACATGCAAAAGAGAAGCATATTTCAGTTCAGGAAGACCCGTGGATTTCAGAAATAATAGAAAATCAAATTTTTACTAGTTTTCCCAGGCCACTACATACTTGATTTGGAAACACTACTAGGTAATATAATCACAGCAAATGTTGGTCAGGAGAAAAAAATTAATGATCAAAATGGCTCCCGATTCTCCATCATCAGCTTTGATTCCGAGGCTATGTTCTTTCAAATGTATAGCCTAAATCTCTTAATTTAAAAAACACTAGTCACCAAAAAGCCCAGGTGATGTTTTTCCAGGTTTCAGATTCCTGTTCTTGGCTCATAGGAGTGGAGCCCAATGTGGTCTTCTGCCTTTGTAGCCCATCCGCCTCGATATGTTGTGCATGAGATGCTTTTCTGCTTACCGTGGGTGTAAAGAGTGGTTATTTGTCTGGCTGTAGGCTTTCTGTCAGCACGAACCAGTCTGATCATTCTCCTCTGACCTCTCTCATCAACAAGGCATCTCCACCCACAGAACTGTCACTCACCACATGTTTTTTTTTTTTCCCCCCACACCATTCTGTGTAAACTCTACAGACTGTAGTGTGTGAAATTCCCAGCAGATCAGAAGAATCCCAGAATATTTAAACTAGCCAATCTGGCACCAAAGCCCATGCCACAATCATAGTCACAGATCACACACACCCTACCCCCCCCCCCCCCTTTATGATGTTTGATGTGAATATGAACTGAAGCTCCTGACTTGTATTTGCATGATTTTATGCACTGCACTGCTGCCACATGATTGGCTAATTAGATCTCTGCACATGAGCAGGGTTATAGGTGTTCCTATTAAAGCAGACGGTGAGTGAATTTTCCACATAGGCAATTAATTTTGTCCATACTACTATGTGAAGTGTTTTCCCAGGCCGCCACATGTATGTTAATGTTTCCACCTCCCCCATTTTTTTAAAAAAATGTAAGCATTTCTTTTACATTTTTGATGTATCCTTTCCGTTCTTTTCCTGTACAGTTTACAAAGTTGTATGAAACGCCTCTGTATAGAAGTGTTCCTTTTTGTAAGCACATCAGCCAAATTAATTGCTATCAAACAGCCTGAAACGACACATGAGGAAACATTAAATGCTGCTAATTAACTTCATGTCTTGTAAAGCTAAACACATGATTGAGCCAGTGCACCTGTGCAGCTACACCCCCGCAACGACCAAGCGTTTAATGTGTTTATAACAATTTCCATATACGTGTGGGAAAACAAAATGAATGTCTAAGCCGAATGTAAACACTGGCCTGCTAAGCGTTTGATGATGAAGACGTGTATTAGTAAATGTCAGGGTGGGTGAGGTGAAGCAGACCGGAGCGTTTCAGTTACGGTTTATGAACTGGTTTACTCACTGAGAGAAGCTTCCATGTGATGGGACGCACTTGCCGTGGAATTCCTGACCAGCTCAACTTCCGAAGCTCTTCTACAAGTGGAGGAAAAAAAGAAGAAATAAACACATGTATTATATCAATGTTCGGAATTTGTGCCACGCTCCATAGCGCCTTTTCAGACCTAACTCCAGAAGTGAGAAATGCTTCTGCACAATATTCTACCCATTTTTTGACCTGTTAATGCGTTACAGCTCCTCCAAAGACCTTCTCCATTATTTATAATACCATTCAGTGTTTATCAAATCTACAACTGATCACTGCTTGTTATTTGGGAAAGTGGTGCTCAGTGGCTAAAGAGCCGATTTATACTTGTCACATGACTTTGGGTGCACGTGCAGAAGCACTCGTATCTTGTGTACATCCGGAGGATTAAAAGCGAAACACCCCTGTGCAGTACACCCGTCTGTCTTATTTCCAAGCCAAACTGTAACTCGTACACAATCACAAGCTCTGTTCCTGCCGTCAGCGTGATTGTTGTCATAAGCAGCGTCTCAAATCGCAAATTCTGACCTTACATTAAAAAATAGTTTCTAATCCAGAAAATCCAGAAGACTGGAACTCCGAACAGACCTTTCAGTAGGTTAAAAGGCTACATTAAAGAGAGAGGTTTTGAAAATTCAAACTTTACCTGTAATAGGACAACCGGTTAGTCTTAACACTCAATAACGGTCTAGAACAGTACATAAGTATACGATCTGAGACGTGACGTTATTCAGTTCGGCGATTAGTGTGAGATGGTGCTGTGTCACCCCCTACTATTTACTTTGGCACTGAAGATGCAGCGTGTTCATTTCTGAGGACGGATAATTGAGCTTTTAGGCTTTGGGCTACTACAGAAGGTCATGAGTTCATATCTCAGCACCACCAAGCCTCCAAAGTGGTGGCAAATGAGAGCTTCTAACAGACTAACTAAACACTTACTTATAAAACCATCAAAACCCCTTAAGAAATTTTTTTTCAATTAACAGAGTAACACTCTGGATGTTCCTCCTAATTTTGTTGTCGTGCTGCGGCTGCTATGCGTGCTACACACTTAAAAGAGGTTCCTGGCTGGTTAATGGTTCTAGTTTTTTACAAGAACTTGTAATCTTTAATGAAAGGAAAACCCTTTTTTTTCAGGGTCCTGTATACAACCTTTAACTGATCTACAGTTTGAATGCAACCACCCTAGAGGGACAAACCAAAAAAAGAAATCGTATCGTGACGCAGATAAATGCCAATGATGCCTCTGGTCACCTCAGACTGAAAATGTTATCAAGTAGTCAGCATTCGTCCTGTGTGAGTTTATGTGCTAAACCGCTAAAAGAAAAGGAATATAGAGACACAGGATGCTACTGTCACTGTTCAATGAGTGCTATTTCTCTATTTTTTTTCCTCTCCCTGACGAGTGACAGCACAAACGAAATGATAGTGAAATAATAGCACTGACGGTGCTAACTAGCCTTCTGAAATGACCCATAGGATTGGACGTGTGCCATAGCATTGTCTCAAAAAAAATTACTTATTTCTGTTTACAGCATCATAACTGACGCGCGCAAAGTTGAGAAAACTTTGTTACCGTGGTGCTTGTGTCCATCACCCGCATCGAAGCACATCGTCTCACACTTCCGTAAGAAAATAATCAATCACCAGTCACTTCCTTACTGCTAGCATGAACACACAAAGCTTCTGATTTTCAGTCAATGAACCCCATATTGCACACACTTTCTAAACATATTTATAATCCCTCAAAGAGCTGAAAACAGAAACGATCGGAAATCTGAGCGTAAAGACTTCCTCAAAGGCTCATTACAAACCGACACTGTGCTTAAACGCACACTAAAATCAAACCCCATTTTACATTTAATCTTCAATCAAACAAAGCTGTGGACTAAATAATTCACCTAAATGAGCTAATCAACAAAACCTGCACACATTCCAACTGCGTATCACACAGCAGGAAGCCACACACTACAATACAGACTAGATAACGCTAACAAGATGATTGTTTAAAAAAAAAATAAATAAATACTTCGTTTATGAGGGGCGCACACAACTGATTTTTCAAACCGAAATGGAAATTGAAGTTGAGAGAATGTGAGGGTCTATTTCACTTTTTCATTCATTTCTAGTTTCACTTTACATGGTGAGCCTCGCCAAGCTCCAAACAATTAACGGTCCGTTCTGTTCATTACGCACAAACCGCAAAAACCTCGATCTCACCACTCGTCTTCGTGTGTTGCATTGTTTCATTCGTGCTCAAGAGCAGGACGAGTCATTTAGGCTTAAACGACGAAGCGAGGAGAAACATCTCTCCCTGTTTGCAAATATACATATCCGACTTTATTTTCACTGCAGTAAGTTGATGAGAAATGGTACATAAATACAGCGCCCTGATTAGCTACAGAATACACAGTCTCATGGGATAGAAAGTTGCAATAACTTGCTAATATCTAGCTACAGAAGATCCACAAAAATTCCACAAAATCAGGAATTTTTCCTGAAGGCGAGCCATATATTGGATTATACCCAGATTCAAATAGAAATGTATGGTACAGTCTAAACACTGAAATGAATTGTTATAGCATCCCAAACATGACACATAACCTGTCTATTTTACACTCTACACTCCTACTCAAAAGTTTGGACACCCCTCCTCATAGAAGGGTTTCTGTGGATTAATAATCAAGGTATTAACACTATGGGATAACATATGGAATTATTCAGTGACCAAGAAAAGTGTTAACCAAATTGAACTTAATTTTAAATTCTCAACAGTATTAAAGATGAAGCTTTGCACACGCTTGGCTTTTTTTTTTTTTTTTTTTCCCCCCCCAAATAGCTTCATGAGGAAGCTTCACCCAGGAGGCTTTTCTTAAACTTCCCAAACAGGCCAAGCACTTGTTTGCTCCGTCTCCTACATTTTAAATGAAAACTACTTGTTTGGGGAAACAATACAATTTTAAGTCATAACTACAAATTAGAAATAATTAGAAATAAATGTATACAGCATTAACTTCACTATTTATACTAGTCCACACTCCAGACCACGCTGTTATATATCGCAGCAATCCGCTGGCGAGTTGTGCCGCATCACACCCCTCTGGCGTGCGTTACTTTTATATAACAGCATGGTCTGGAGTGTGTTATTCCTTACTTATCAATCATAACCCTTTAAGGGTTCCACACTCCATTTTTATGTCTTCAAAAAGAATTTTTTGTACTTTTATATAAAAATGTAAAAAAAATAAAATAAATAAAAAATATTTTTAGATAAAAATTAAAAATAACAGTTTTATTCATAAAAAATCTATTTAAAATATTTAACAGTGGAAGGATAAAAAAGTAAAAGTCTAAAAACTGTCAACAATAATTTTACAATATTAAAGATTAAGTATTAAATAATTTTTTTTTTTTTTAAATAAGGTATCGAAAATTTTGACATCAAATCGGCTGCTTCCACACAGTTTGTAATTCTGTTACGTTACAGTTTGTAAAAACATTTTTTAAAAAAGTTTTAAAAGATATCACTATATCTCACAAAAGTATACTGTAACATAATTTATCACAATATCAGTTATATTTAGTCATATTGCCTAGCCCTAATTTAAAGGAATGAAAAATATTCAATCCAGTGTGTGTAAAATATTGAACAGTAAAAACAGTAAAACACAACACTGAGTAGCTCAGGTTTGCTCACAGTCTGTCAAAGCCCTGTCGCTAAGGCTGGTCGCTAAGGCTAATCCTCACAAATGGTCTCAAAAATGACAAACCACTCAGAGAAGCTGATCTTACATAAGGCATGAAAGACAACAGGGCATGCTGTTATGAGAAAATAATCAACAACGGGGTGTTGTGATGCGGTCCAACTAGCACGGTTATTACTAGTTCCTTATTTTCCCATAAGAGCACACCCTCAAGTGTTTTACTCCTCTTATACAACAGCAATTTTAAAAGAGTTACAGTTTTTAGAAAAATTAAACACCACATCAAACTTTCATACATTCTTCTTTTACAGTTCTGTTTAATGTTGTGTAACATCCACAAACAAGCTAGATCCTGTCTTCACTTAGGTTATAAGAGATATTAACAGTCATTCCCTCACCTGCTTCTTTTCTTCTCTCTCTTGAAGTTAATAAGACAAGAAATGCAGTGTCACGGTACAGAGAAAACAGACACTGACTGGTATAAAGCACTGACACTGGAGACTCCTTCCAAAAATGCTAAAGAAACGTCCTCACAGTAACGATTCTCCATACAATTCCCTGTATAAGTTGCTACTACAGAAACCATGTGTTAATGTGTTAATATGAGCATGTTAATATACACGCTGGAGCTGACACTACTGTCAGAGCTGCTGTTATAGAAAATTATTCAACACCTTCTGACCAATCAGATTCGAGCATTCAACAGCGCCATGGTACATGTCTGAAGCTTAGTCTACAACCATAACGGGTCAAAAAATGTACGCAAAGTAGTCTTGTCTGTATAAAT
The DNA here is from genome assembly GCA_037576675.1 of Pangasius sanitwongsei. Taxonomy (NCBI): domain Eukaryota; kingdom Metazoa; phylum Chordata; class Actinopteri; order Siluriformes; family Pangasiidae; genus Pangasius; species Pangasius sanitwongsei. Next base: position 13,299,820 of record CM075020.1, on the reverse strand, counting down.
GAAAAATGTAGCGACACATAATGAACCTTGTTACTTTATAATTAAAAAACAATAGCCATCCAACTTATGAATACTGCTTATCTGAGACAACAAAAAACCCGTGTTTAAGACAAACTTGTTTCGCGTTTATCGATATGGAAACACACTGATCCATGAATGGCGCCATGTACCGATCCAAATTCAGTGAAGCATTACATCTTTACTTGAACATGGAGAATGATGGTTCTGTCAAACGCTCTAAAAAGCATAATTCATTTCTGCCATTAAGAGCTATTCAAGTGTCGTTGAGCTACAGGTCTAATCTCTTCACACAACCTCTGCACTCGCTCAAAGAATGGAAACTGAATTGCCTTTCAAAACAGCCACTGTCTATGAATCGCCATTCTCCAAAAGCAGTGGTTTATTAAAACAGATCTTTTCTTTAAGCCTGCATGACTGCGTGTTTCACTGAGACATGACGAAGACCGTTTCAGCGGAGGGTATTAACATCATTAACATCAGCCTGCCTTCACTGACTCTCAGCATGGCTACTAGAGGGAGGGAAAAAAACAAAAGAAATACAGTAGGATGACTCAGAGGACATCACTCATGCCGAGCTCAGACACAACACACATTACCATGACACTCAGGTCAATTAATGCATCATTAATGAATTTTCTGCATGTTACAAATTCAATGTCTTGTTCTTTAATAAATAGAAAATTAGAAGCGCTGGAAAACTGCTGTGGTACAAGAGGAATAAAACACTATGGGATGTGCAGTTACTGGAAAATACTCAACGTTTAGGTGAAGTTCATTATTTTCCCTATGACAGCGGACCCTGTTGTGTTTTAGAGCTGCCACTCACTGGATGTGGTTTTTTTTTTTGTTTTTGCACCATTCTGTGTAAACTGTAGAGGCTGTTGTGTGTGAAAATCCCAGGAGATCAGCAGTTTCTGAAATACTCAAACATCTGGCACTAACACTCAGGCCAAGTCATTAAGATCATATTTTCCCCCATTCTGCTATTTGTCATGAAAATTAGCTGAAGCTCTCGACCTGCAGCTACATGATTTAAGGCAGTGCACTGTGGCGATATAATTTACTGACTGGATAACTGCATAAAGGAGCAGGTGTACAGGTGTTCCTATTAAAGTGGCCAAGGAGTGTGTATATGAATTATGGTGGAAAAAAGAAAATTATGCTTGACTCGACAATGTTCCACTAACAAGATACTGGACAGTACCGCAGGGCAGTCTAGCCAAAGCTGAGGGAGCATGGCAACATCAGCGTGATTTCATCAGGCAGGTAAACAGCGAGAGGACGAGCTGTGATGGAGGAAAAGAAGTGACACGGTGAAGGCTGCCTTTAATGAGTAGCAGAACTTTATAGGGAAAGCACTCAATTCATTAAACACAAAGCCACTCAAGGGTGCGTCTCCTCGCCTCGCACCTTTGAGCCCTCATTGGCGCTGTCAGACACAGAAATTAGCCAATGAATCTTCTGCCCTGGCGCTTAATTAAACTATCTGTTATATTTCCTCTACGCGACATTAATCTCGCAGTGGGCGAGGTGGGGGGGAGGGGCGGCGGGGCGCTGGGTTGGTCGCAAACTCGCACGTTCAGTCTCCCTCTCGCTGTGTCTGTGTCTCCTCCAGGAGACGGCGACCTCGAATGTGGCCTTGCCTGCCTGGCTGGGATGGACGCGAGCGAAAAGCATCTGGGTCTGGAGCAAGCACATCTGTCTGGTACCTCCAAACACTGCACACTGCTGGGAAGCAGCAGCAGGATGAACCATGTGCCAGCTACAACCCTTCAGCATGCCATGTGTTATTTTTTTCCCTCTCAACAGCGGTGCGACAGGTGCTTTTTCCTACCCGGCATGTATCCAAGTGCACATTTGTGACTGATGAACTCTGATGTAAATGTAAAATTATGTCTAAGGCAAATAACAGGCTGTGATTATGCAATAATAATAATAACAGAATATTTCTTTTCCAAGCAAAGACACTTAAAGCAACATCACAATTTAATCAACTTTAATATTTCATTTTGATTTATTTTCCCATAATAATGTTTTCTTGTCACTCATATTTAGCTCAAATTGACATTTCTTTCACCTGGGATTTATAAAGTCATAATCTTTAATCTTTATGACTTCACACTCATTTTTTTTTAAATAAACATAACCCAATATACAGTTAGGGTGAATCCTGAAATGACTTCCTATTAATTAATGTACTATATATGCTTACTACATAGGGTATTACACCCTGCCAGGACCTCATGCCTAGCAGAATACTATATGAGATCCAGCCACAGAAACAGCCCGACTAACAACTGCTGTGCTTAAATGCTTTTTTTCTTTTCAGGTTCTGACCAATAAACCATATAAAATTTTTTTAAAATGTCTGTCTTTAACAATACCTTTTAATCAGCCTTTATCTCTTCTGAATTACTTTTTTTTATTATAATTTTTATGAGTGCTAGACAAATAAATATGGGGAGGTAGTAGTCAAAAAAGTATTTTCCCAATGCAAGATGTAGCATCTGCCCTCAAAATCACAGAGGTGTCTATCCAGACAGGAGTGAAATTATCGGAGGACTGGAGAGCTGGTCAAAAAACAGCATGCAATTTGTTCCGTCATTTTCTTACGGAAGGTGGGAGAAAAACAGTGACATTGCTGATCCGGATGGAAATAAAATTACAGAGCAGCCAGTATCTGGAAATTACTCCAGGCTCCATCGACACAGGGCTATAGTTTAAAAATATATGTGAAAAAATATGCCAAAAGTGGCAAGCCTTTATTCATAACCCTGCGCCAACATCAACAGACAGGGCTCATTTGGTCATAAAGTTTAGGAAATAAATGTTTCAGTTAATATTAGGCAAGATCATAATCATTTAACTGTAGAACACTTTGGTCTTTATATTCATAAATACTGACAATGACCATGACAATTTATTTATATAGCACAATCAATTACAACTTCCGTTGACCAATGTGCTTTCCGGCAAGTCATCAAAAACAGAAAAACACACAACAAACAAACAGAAAAGTTATAAAAACATAACAGAAAATAAAAATGTCTTTAGCCTGGACTTAAAAATATTAAGAGAAGAAGCTTGTCTAATAAATAGTGGCAAGGCGTTCCAGAGCCTGGGGGCCGCAATACAGAAAGCACGATCTCCCCTACACTTAAGCCTCGACTTAGGGGTAAACAATAGATCCTGGTTGGAAGACCGAAGGGATCTAGTGGGTTGATACTCCGTCAATAACTCACAGAGATAAGTAGGGGCCAAACCATTTAGAGATTTGTAGACGAGGAGCAAAATTTTAAAATCC
>CM075020.1:13269701-13292571 GCA_037576675.1 Pangasius sanitwongsei | reverse complement strand
CTACAAACAGGATTTCAGAAGGTTTTTCTTTCCAATAATGGCTTTCTTCTCACTACTCTTCAATAAAGCCCGGATTTTCACATTAAACTGAAGATACTATAGGAACGCCCACTACATACTACATCAGATACACTCTAAAATGTGATCATGCACTTACGTGGGTTTTACATATTGATGTAATGTTTATGTTACTACAATAACTTAAGTTAGTAAATGTAGGTATTTCTATTTAATGAGTTTAACATGAACCTGTCATTATTTACCTATTTACTTTCTGCTGAACTGACGGCCATCCATCCATCCACCCATTTATTTTCCATACCGCTTATCGCACACAGGGTCAGCCTGGAGCCTATCTCAGGGAACTCGGGGCACAAGCCGGGGTGCCCACCCATCGCAGGGCACAATCACACACATTCACAAACCCATCCAGCTGAACTTGCATATTTTATTTAAGTACTTAATTCTGGCCCCAATTTAAATTTTTATTTATTGGATCCAACATAATTGGATTACGTTGATCCATGAATAATTTTTTTTCGGTGTCTATTGTTTTGCCCAAATTTTCTGGAATCAGAGTTAGCTACATAAGTTCAAAAGTCACACTAATATTTACTCAGGGAAATCTGTGTGTATTCAGAGATGGGCTACACACATGCTTAAGTCCATCTTCTGGACTCCTCAGTCAGATTCTGTAAATTACCTGTGTGTAGTTCATGCCTCTGTAGTTGCCAGATTTGTCTTGTGTAGAAGTTTTTTTTTTTCAGGAAAAACAGGGGTTTTCGGGAGGGGTTTTCCCGGGTTTTCACCCTTTAAACCCGAAAAATCAGGGATAGAAAATGCGGACTGAAAATGCAAATAGTTTTTTTTTTTTTTCTCTGATGTCAAATGTAATACAATTGAAAAATAAAAACGCATGTAAAATTTAATACAAGAAAAAACTTTTTGGGGATTATAAATGGATGATACTATTAATAGAGTCGTATTTAATATTTACCCCTTTGAATGAAAACTCGAATGAAAGCCTTCAACAAAAACATGTTTCACATAAATGTTTATCGAGGCACCAACAACTGCTCTTCCATATTCAGTGAGTTTTAAGTAATCTGGGTCGAAACTGTCATCTGTGGTAATCACACATGAGCTACAGATGCAATAGATATAGAATAGGTTGCACAACACTGATGTATGCCTTTAAGCAAAACAAACAAATGGGCAGTTCTGATACTGGAGTGTACTGATACTAGGGGCTGACTCTGGCATATGCAACACACGGCCTTTCCATGTGCCTCCTCGGGTCTGCAGAGTTAATCCTTAAACTGGCATTCAGTTCCAGCCAAACCGAGGGGGGCCAGCGAACACTGCTCTACTCAAACAGTCCCATCAAGGTCATGTGGAATACAGCATGTTTTGGCTCACACACTCCCCTCCAGTCCATCTCCATGCTCTCCATCAGCTCACTACACACACTGTGTGCATACAGAGTAATCCACTGCACTAGAGCTCATACATATGCAATCCCATTAAGATCCAAAGTGGTCGAGTTCCAGTGACAAAAAGGCAGCGGCCTTATCACAGCATGCACTCTGGGCTCAGGCGATGCTTTTCTATACAATTTAGTAGCAGAGACAGCGCCGGTTTATTCCTCAATAAACAATTATGAACTTAAAAGTCCTGATTCTGAGATAGAAAGAAAATACTACCAGGCATGGAAATACAGGACATGAGAGAGCCACGGGTAAGTCTCTTCCCAGGAAAGCTCTGCTTACTCGATTCTTCTCAACAGAGCACACCACTTTGTTCATTTAATTCCATATAAAAACAACAACCTCTGCCTTACCAATCACTCAAATGCAGCATCAAATTTAATCATCTGTCATTCACGATGCTGTCTATTAAGAGTGAAATTGTAGGCATGTTAATCCTATAATACAGCAAATTGCTGTGTAACAGGATTGCCAACGGTACACAATAAACACATGTGCAGGATTTCAGCAGAGCACAGAGACACAACAGGAAGGTATGAGAACAAGGAAATGATGGTTAGACGCAGAAGATGAGAGGGGTTCAAAACCCTCAGTGGAGGACTGTGCATCGCTATGGCAACGACAGACATGGTGGTGGCGTAATTGCTTCATGTGATTCTATAGCTCACTCCCTGAAAGTAAAAAAGGCTGAAAGCTGACCTTCCGACTGCATCCGGCTTCAAAATCCTGCCGCCACAGCGTGACACGCTCGTTAAAAGAAGAACATAGAGAGAGCATAAAAAAAAGAGACCTGCCTGCTGCTAGAACAGGTCAAACTCATCGGAAATGCGAGCCTTTCCACAGGAAATCTGCGAACAGGGCTGCGTATGACAAACAGCTTTTCACATGCGTGCTGGGGCTGGATCTGAACGGGCAAATGGGACGAGGCTGACAACACAAAAAATATATATATACATACATACATAAACATAAATACATACAAAAATAAATAAAAACAAGTCATTAACACAAACTAAGGATGTCCAAACTGTTTGAAAAGTATTTAAATTCGAAGGCAAAAATCTGCATAGGCATGAGGAAAAAATTATTCTTAAATGCATTACAATCGCCTCAACCCTAGTTGTCAAAGGTTGTAGTTGTCAAATTCAAATTCTAATTACTTAAAATATTTAGAATTTAAATGCATTTGAATATTAAATAAATTATCATTTTAGACTGCTTAATTTTTATTTATTTTTTTCGGCTTTCTTAAGCAAAGATAATTGAAAAAAAGTGAAAGTCGCAATTTGGTTATAAACTTGCCAAAACTTTCAGATTCATATCTGTAATCTTCATGCTCAGATGAATGTTTTCTTATTGCTTCTGTTCAGCTCAGTTTTACATGTACGTGGTGACCTGAGCTCCATATAAAAATCCTCCATATGTAGCAGGAATATTGTATTCATGGCCATCTTCAATACAGTTAGGCTTCAAATCCGCTAGATACTGTATGCTCACTACATAGGGTATAATTTAATTGCTGTAGAACTGTTGTAGAATAGTGCACTAAATGCCTTATAAAATGATGAGATTCAGCCACAGAGAAAGACTTGAAAGTTGCTCTAATTAAGAAAGCATTTCAAATTTAAGCATGATCATATGAATGACATTCGTTTATTCACAAGCACCATACGAGTCATCCGGCCGGAAAGAGTAGTCTTAATAGACTTCCATTATGTGACTAAAAACTGAACATTTAATGTTTGTGTGTTTGTTCTGCATTTAAAGATGTAATTATGAAATTACAATTACTTAAATGACAGCAATTAGGATTCAAAATTAGTATTGTTATTCGGACACTGAAATGTATCAACTCTATTGTTTAACACAATGGATGAAAATGAGAATATTTACAGTAATATTTATCATTACAATAATGTCTAATAAGGTAAAGTACTGAAGAAGAGAGCGCCTAGATAAATGCTTTTACTCGTTATGACGAGTTTCTGCTTTTCTCTGCTTTTCCTTCCCACAGCTCCACAGCAGAGGGCAATGTCTCCCCCTAATGAGTGGCTGAGAAATAATGGCGTGTTTGTGAGGGACAGAGGGGACGGTATAGGAGGGAGAATGCCATCAGTGTGCTGCTCGCTTGCAGCCTCCGTGTCACTGACTGGAGACGAGGACAGTGACCTCCCTGAAAAGACAACCGGCTGATTTATCTCCGTCAGCGCTCTCCCACAACGCTCACACACACACGGACATGCCTTGTCGCAATTATGTAAACTGGAATTAATTTCATATTTCTTTCTGGCAACCCTGCAACGGCCAAATTAAGACGGGACGGGAGGGGACAAAAACGATAGATGGCAGCTGTAGAATGGTGAATCGTGCCAATAGTGAAGAACCTCCCGTCAGCCTGAGCTGTTAATGAAGGACGCCATAAATGTGATGGAACATGAAAAGCGTAACGCATTCCTGGAGCGTCATAAAGGTGTTGCATAAATATAAGAAATGACCACCAACCCGTCTTCATGAGCAGACACGCTTCACTTATAATGATCTAAAGGGTGCAGAGGTGATCAGCTAGGAAAAGCAAGAACACAAAAAAAGCAGAAAGCACAGCATCTGACACTCGTTCACCCTCGAGCGCAGAGAATAAATTCAGCGAGCACGCAGTGAGTGAGAAAGGCTATCAGCTCAGCAGAGTTTATGCATGGCATAGACCTAATCTTCCATTCATGGGCATGGGGATTTCTTCCGCCTCACTGATTACTGCTGCACGAGAGCTTCTGCTCGCCTATGGGGAGGAGAAGAGAGGGGGACGTGGGGGAAGAAAAAGGAAAAAAAAACACCAGGAGTAATAAAATAATCCAAAAGAAAGACGAATAAACAGTAAAGAAGGCTATGTGCTAGCTTTTCAGTCTTGCCTTTACACCTGAAACTGCACTTGTTATCAATCTGCCCACGAGCTTTTATCCTCGCCAAGCTGACAGCTACCACAAGAGACAGACGAACAAAGCCTGCGTCACTGAAACTTTCATGAAGTGTCACTGTTTTGTAGGATGAACCTTGTGTAATTACGCATTGATCTATACAGAGCGACAGGCGCGTATATGCACGAGGTCTCTACAGGGCCACCGTTTTCAAGCAAAATGTTTAGTTTCGAGATTATTTTTAGTCTGTGTTTGGGCACTGATGATGTTTTGCAAGTAGATTTTTTTCCCTCCATGCACAGTATATTATGCATGTATGAGGAACATTGTGAGTTCAAATGTAGTGAGAAGTAAGGTATAGTAACGATGGTAAATGCACGTGGAATAAAAACAGCGGACTGCATTTTCTGTATGAATGTACTGTAATGATGTTACTTGGGTGTGTGTTATGATTTCCATTTTACACTGACTTTAATGCAAAGCGGTGCATGTGCCTCAAGACCTGTGTCTACTCTCGTAGCCTGTTGCTAAACATGCGAGATTCACTCATTTACTCACCACTAACTACTTCAAACAAGAACATATGATTCCATGAACATTTTTAAATCCAGTGATTATACACTCACTGTCCACTTTAATAGGAACAGCTGTACACCTGCTCATTAATGCAGTTATCCAAGCAGCCAATCATGTGGCAGCAGCACAATGTAGAAAATCATGCAGATACAGGTCAAGGGCTTCCGTTAATGTTCATATCATACATCAGAATGAAGAAGGTCTGATCTCCGTGACTTTATCCGTGGCATGGTTGTTGATGCCAGATGTGCTGGTTTGAGTATTTCAGTAACTGCTGATCTCCTGCGATTTTCACATACAACAGTCTCCAGAGTTTATACAGAATGGTGTGAAAAACAAACATTGAGTGAGCGACAACTGTGCCATGGTTAAAGTCACAGAGATCACACTTTTTCCCCCATTCTGATGTTTGATGTGAACATTAACTGAAGCTCTTGACCTGCATGATTTTATTTTAGAAAACTGCATAAATAAGCAGGTGTACAGGTGTTCCTATTAAAGTGGATGGTGAGTGTATTTTGCTCAGAAACACTCATTGTGTTCAGATGTTTGTTTTCCTGTTCCAATCCAGCGCTCAGCCTGGCACAGTGGTGAAGTGAGTACCACTGCGCAACATGACAGCTTCAGGGTCCCTGATTCGATGCTGAGTTTCCTGAGGTTCTCCGGTTTCGTCCCTCCTTCAAAAAACATGCCTATATGTGGACCAAGGGGTCTAAATCGCCTCTAGGTATGAATGAGTGTATGACTGCATGTGTACATGGTGCTCTAGGATGAATTGGCATTCAGGATATATTCAGGATATATTCCCACTTCACGCTAACATCTGCTCAGGTTCTGGATCCACAGTGACCCTGACCTGGATAAAAAGCTCTTGCTGAAGATGAATGAATGAATGAATGAATGAATGAATGAATGAATCCAGTGCACAGAAGAGCCAATCAGACTGCACTGGGGATTCTGAAGGTTGTGGCCAGAAAAGTGTACATAACATATTAGCTAGTCTGCATCCTAGCTACTACTATATACTACTACCACTAATGCTACAGCCTCCCTAGATGTTATTAAAGCACAAATGATTCTTACATGTATAAAATACGAGCAGGCTGATTGGTCTGTTGCTTGGTTAAGAAAAGAAAAGAAAAGACAAGAAATAGTCTCTTTTTTACTCAAGACATACAGGGCCTATAATACAAAGCAAACATTTTCACCACAGTGCTACATCCACTTCAGTTTTTACAGCGGAGCGGATCGCCAGCCTACAGCACCGGCTTCATGAATGAAAAGCGTTTCATGAATTCATGCTCAACTCTATTCACACTCATCCCACCTCATCAGCTCAGTGTGCTAGGTTATTTGATTTGTTACAATAAAAAAAATGACGTTTTATCTGAAATGTGGTCTGCAGCACAGCGTGAAATGAAGATTCGATTTTACTGGACCATAGCACTATCCCATGACATTCTGCAGGAGTATGTAGAGAATATGTTAAGGGTACGTCGGTTACCGGCTCTCCAGAAATAAAAATCAATATCTAAATATGCACAAACAGTTTTACTGTTCGATGAGGTGGAAATTCTGACATGGCAGAAATGGATTTTTTAAGTAATAGCGTAGTGTGTTCCAGCTGATCTCCAATGCTACATCTAAAATTACATGTAACAGTAATAAATATCCAAAGTGTACATTTCCAGCAGCAACTCTTATTAAGAGTCTTATTAGGAGTCCATGTATATTCTGACGAGCTAGAGATCCTAGATATGTTATACCATCTCTAGAACTGACGGAGAGACAAAGATCTAAAGATGGAGAGAAGACTGATTTGGTTACAAATAGGGATTACTGGGCATGGCGATTATACCACCACACAAATAAGAACTAAATTTTTAGGAAATAAGTAAATAAATAAATGAAACGAATGTATCCACATAAGGATTTCCTTCCGCAGGCAGCCACCTGACTAACCCACAATGCTTCCTTTCATCAAACACTGGCCTATTAGTAATAGCAGCTTATTTAGAAAATGAGAACAAGATTCACTTGTTTAAAACAAACATGAAAAAAAATGATGAAAAATGATCTCACAATCAAACCTCAGAAATTTTTCAAAATTCTATGTCAAAAATATTTTTATTTGACATTCAAAGTAATATTTAAAAGTTGGGTTTTTATTTTTAAGACACTGCACTACCACCACCAAGTTTCATTTCTTAAAATGGTTGTGCAACATAAAGGATTAACTCAGGTTAGTGTTATTATTTTATGAATTGTGACATTTTCTTTTTTTTGTTGTTCGTTTGTTCATTAAACAACGAACAGTGTCAGAGGAGAGGAATTGGTGAGGAAATAAATATTTCCATAATAGGTTATACAGTGTGTATTTGATCCGTAATAATATACGTAATAGTTAAAATGTAATATTTTTTATAGCTGGATAGTTATAATTGAATATTTTCATAACTTTTATAGCTTTTATTTTGGGGGGAGGGGGGTTTTGAAGGCAGACTGCACTTGTGTAAAAATTTTCAAGTAGAAGGAAAATGGTTCTACCATTGCAACAGTATTCTGTTAATAATATTAACAGTCTACAGTCATATTTGTGTTTGTATGTTGAAATCATTTCGAGTTAATTAGCTAACATAATAACAAATGCACCTAAGGCTACATTCAGATGGATGTGTTGTTATGTGTCAAAAATGTTTTTTTTTTCTTTTTCAATAAGGACAAGGTGTTATTAGACAGTGGTGGACAAATGAAACATTTTCATTTTCATTAACTATTCTATCCCACTGCAATCTTTCTTTACGTTGTTGCCGAATGTACTTCTCCATCAGGCAACTACAAATAAATACTAATAACCCGAACACAAATCCTGGGCAAATCCTGGGCACGCAGGCTAGTCACCCGTGATAAACAATGCACTCCATCAACATTACCAGTTGTCTGACTAAAAAGAGTTCAAATTTTGACAGAACATACTCATACATAACCATAGTTCAAAAAAAAAAAAAAAAAAAAAAAAAAAACACGTGAAAATGTGAGCTGCTTACCGAGGTCTGTGTTAGGCCCAGCTAGAAGCTGTCTGAACTTGTCTAGTCTGGAAGCCTCTCTCTCCGTCATGGCAGGAGTTCCTGATGTGTTCTGATCGGCCATGCGGGCCACCAGGGGGATGACCGGCCTGTGAGGGAGCGACTGCTGCCTGTATAGCGCTGCCCGCTCGCCACTCATCTCTGCAGCAGGCAAACAACAAAACGAAGAGCACGTGTTAATAAGCATGCAGGAAACGGGCCCACTTTCCCACCACTGGTCTAGCAAAAGCACAATGAATATACAGAGCTCAGAACCAGAGCTGCACCATCACAACCGGCACTGACAGAAAAATATGATATTATTATATTACCAGCAGTTAAAAAAATACTACATTCCCAAACATCTCCAGAGGCATAGAGAGTACCTTTTAGTCATTTTGTTAGCTCTTTAACGAGAATATAATCATTATAAGCATTAAAAAGCTTTTTACAATCCACAAGACCTTGGCCCTATACAGAGCAACATCAGAGTTATCATCAATGCCATGGATTTTTTTTTTTTTTTTTTTTTACTCATTCCCGTTATAAGCACTTTAACACAAAAAAGCAGAAATGGCCTGTTCAAGCACACTTCAGTTTTTCATTAAAGTTAACCACACATTCTCTTATTCTAAACCATTTAAAATTACAAGGTCAGTTAGGCTTTTCAACCTGTTTTACAAGCAGGCCACAAATACCAATCATTTTATGTGTCAGTCTTTTAAAAACACTATGTTCAGTGGTAGCTTCCAGTTTCTATTTGGAGTGAGGAACTGAACAATAAGCAGATCTGAGGCAAATATGTATGTATCCCTGTATTGTACCACTGTATGCAATGCGCTTTTAAATATTTAGAGGCCAAGAACCAAAGGTGCATACTGTAATTGTATGTTATTATCATTGCCCATAGAACGCTTCATATGCTTTTTGTGAAATTTGGCACAGTGGTAAAGGACCATCTCAGCTGTCTACACAGCAATTTTTGTGCTCAAGCACTCTACCGCCACCTACAGTGCAAATTTGGACATACTTTTGCAATAATAACTCCACACCGCGACATCGTAGAAACGTGAATCCGCTTTTCTCCCACAAATGTTGTCCTATCATCATGAAATTTGGATCACAGCATCGTGAGACCAACCGAACAAAACTTGTTTGATGGTTTTTTGATAGCAGTAAACAAATTTGATGGCGAAGTCACTAACCCACATGTGAGGACACACACACACACACACACCCACACACACGATTCTAACCCAGAATAGTTTGCTGTGATTTTGAGATTCAGTGTACACACTTAGATCACAGGTGCACTGTGATTGTAATTAACAGAATTTGGAGAATTGTGAATACACTGTAGAATACAGAATAATTTCCAGTGAATATATCATGGGATCTATTTATAAATAAATAAATAAATAAATAAAAAAAACACAGCTCCAAATATTCACCTAAAAAAAAAGTCATATCAGGGAGTCATTTGTGAATGATACATCACTAGTTCTGCAGTGTGGCTTGAACGCCTAATCATTTATACTTGAATGAGAACATGTGAAAGGATGTTTAGATTAATCTAATGTGCATCAGTCAAAAAGCCATGATGCTTTTAGCAGTACATGGAACAGCACCTTCAGCAGAAGCTATTGTGCAGTTATAAGCCTCAAACATCTGCATTAGCATTAAATCTGCATGAGGAGCACAGGAAAACAAATATCGTGCATCACTGTTGACTTTGCATGAAAACACTGTCACGCAATACTAGTGAGGAAAGAAGCAGCAGACAGGAAGTGCACGATCGCAGTCGACCGTTCCCAAACAAAGCTGCAGGTAGGCAGTAGAGGAGGGGCGATTGCTCTGTGGCAGAGAGAGATCACAGCGGGAGCAGACAGTATATGTGCCTTCATCTCCTCTGCCATGACTGTACAGTGTCTCTATCTACAGCGACAGAACAGCAGGCATCCGCGTACACATCTGCTGTCACACACACACACACACACACACGCACGCACATCTACGCTAGTTAACGTGCAGAGATGCGGTCTGTGGTTTCCTTTTATAAAACAGACTCACAGCCTGTCACATTTAAAAAATGGGAAACTTTTAATCGCAGGTGACTCAACTCAAGTACCAGAAAACATCAACCATCAGCCATTTTTGGTACCTGGCAAAAATACCATGATTTTTGGTACCTAGTACCAACTAGAATTAACAGTACTAAGGGGCAGGGTTATCAAACCATGTACACCATTGGTGGATATTCAGAAATTCATTGGCTAGGCCACCAGGCAAGTGAAATCTCCAGTGTACTGCCCAAACCTAAGTTTTGGTTGCCTAGAAACCTAAGTGACTAACTGAAAAGTGGTAGCTAATGTAAGGGTCAAAAAAGAAAGAAAAAAAGAAAAGTTTGGTGAGCAAGCACTAAAACAAGTACACTACGGTTGGGGTCATACGCCTTGCAGAATCTGCAAAATGTTAGTAATTTAAGAATAAATAAATTGATAAGAGGGATCATAAAAATTGCATTTTGTTTTTAATTTGTTTATTTAGTACTGCCTTGAATAAGCTATTTCACATAGCAGAAGTTTACATATAGTCCACAAGACACAATAATAACCGAATTTACACAAATGAACCAGTACAAAAGTTTATAATGTATCGTGTCGCCTTCTTGAGCATCAGTGAATGTTTGCACCTTTTGTAATAGTTGTGTACGAGTCCCTCAATTGTGCTCACTGTGAAAAGATGGATCTCAATGTCATATAGCCGTGTTGGAAAGGGGTCAAATATGCAGAAGATGCTGGAAAAGCAAAGAATGTGTAGGACCTGGAGGATTTTTCTGAAGAACAGTGGGCAGTTTAACCGCTCAGGACAACCAAGGGCCTCATACACGACTATCACAAAACATAAAAACAGTTGTTGATCATCCAGGTAACACGCAGTATTAAGAATCAAGCGTATGTGAACTTTTCAACTGGTTCATTTGTGTAAATTCAGTTATTATTGTGTCTTATGATCCCAACTGTATATGGCCAAAACTATTTGGACACCTGACCAATTACACCAGATTTAGTCCACTCTTCTGGGAAGGCTTTGCACTAGATTTTGGCATGTGGTTGTGGGGATTTGTGCTCTTTCAGTTACAAGAGCAGCAGTGAGGTGAGACACTGATGCCCAAGGAGACCTGCCGTGCAGTCAGCAATCCAGTTCAGCCCAAAGGTGTTCAGTGGCATTGGATGGGAATTGGCCAAGACCAAATTAGGGAGAAAATGTGCTGAAAAAAATCAATCAATCAATCTCAAATAACAGTAACTGAATTTTATTTTTTAAAATCACACAGTATAATTTAACAGTAATTGAGCACAGACTTTTAGGTCTGACTGAAAATGCATGAAAGCGGTAGCATATAAGGCGGTGAAGCTCTGTGATAAATCCTGAGATCTAAGCAGAAGTGAGGGGAAATGTACAAACCCTTTGGCGATCCAATAGGTGCTTCACTGTGGGACTTCACCAGCCTGCTGTCACTGTGATGGAGACGCTCCGAGCTAAAGGGCAGCTCTGTGGTTGTCTCCTCCTCCTCCAGCCTCTCCTCTTCATCTTTGTCGTGCCCCTCCTCTTCGTCTTTCTCCTCAGGCCCAGGAGGTTCTTCGAGCTGCTGCTGTCGCCGCTCCTGCAGCTTGCTGTGGTTCTCGATCACCTTGTTGGCCGTCTCCATCACTACCTCGATGTTGAGGTTCTGGGCAGCCATGGCGAGGAGCTCATCGTCGTCGTCACCTACGTCCCAGGCATCGCTTGTGATGCTCTCAAACTCCTGGAAGGTGGTGGCTTTCTTCGGCTTTCCAGGCGTGCTCGTCGCAGGCGGCTTGTTTCCAGCTTTGATCAAACTGGGAGAGAGAGAGAGAGAGAGAGAGAGAGAGAGAGAGAGAGCAGAAGAACTTCACATGACATGGCTTAAAGCAAGAAAAACTTACTTTGTAGTGGCAAAGCAGTACTCAAAAAATATTTCTACACTCATTGGATTTATCTTTACCCCAAATGTAGATTAATTAGTTTACCGCCTCACGTTTGCTTCTGTAGTTTTGCACTGAAGCTCTGAGATTATTATCGCTAACAAGTAATGTCTGTCTCGCCTTTCCATAAATACATCTACTGCTAGAGATGACACTGAACTATTCAATCTAAGTTTTTTAAATAGCAATAAAATAAAGTTCAAGGTAGAAATACATCACCCATATATAACTTCTCTTATTATATTATTATTGTGTCCTTACTGTGTAAGGAATAAAACATGGTCAGGGTGTGCTGTTACTGGAAAATAACCAATGACTGGGTGAGGTGATGTGTCCACCCTGAAGTAACCACCCTGATGTTGACTATTTTTCAAAAACATCACATCCCAAAGTGTTTTATTCCTCGTGTATCACAGTCATTTACCAAGGATTACATTTTTTATTTATTAAAGAACCACACGTTTTTTTTCCTCCCATTCCTGTTATATCAGTTTTAACAGTCGTTCCCTCATCAACCTATATTTTTCTCGCATGAAGTCATGTTCCAGAGAAACTGCAAAGCCCTCCGTCCCACTTTCCTGTGTCAGAAAACGTAAAGGAACAGCTTCCCCTTTCGGCTGTTACAAAGACTCCTTCCAAAAGTGCTAAATGAATGTCTCCTCACAGAAAATGTCATCATAGCAACAGTTACACAGATTTTATTCTGTTTATATGCAGCATTCATCAAACACGTCCCTGTGTTACGAAAGAAACAATAATGTGGTAGAACTAGCACATTCATTCATTAATTCCAAAGCACTGTGGTATACGACAATATAATATTGATGAGATGACTTGTGATAAATATCGAAAGACATTCACCATCCACTTTATTAGGAACACTTTATGGAGTACATCTGCACATTTATGCAGTTATCTAATCAGCCAATCATGTGGCAGCAGCACAATGTAGAAAATCATACAGATACAGGTCAAGAGCTTCCGTTAATTTTCATATCATACATCAGAATAGGGAAGAAGTGTGATCTCTGTGACTTTATTCATGGCATGAATGTTGGTAGCATTCATTGGGCTGGATTGAGTATTTCAGAAACTGCTGATCTCCTGCAATTTTCATACGCAACAGACTGTAGAGTTTACACGGAATGGTGCGAAAAAAAAGAAGAAAAAAAAAAACATCATGTGTGCAGAGGGTCTGCAGGCTGAAGCACCTTGTTGATGAGAGAGATCAGAGGAGAACGACCAGACTGGTCTGAACTGACGGAAGTCTATAGTAACTCAAATAATCACTCTTTACAACCGTCATGAGCAGAAAAGCATCTCAGAATGCACAAAACATTGAACCCTGTGGTGAATGGGCTACAACAGAAGACGACCACAACAGGTTCCACTCCTGTCCGCCAAGAACAAGAATCTGAGGCTATCATGGGCACAGACTCACTGAAACTGGACAACTGAAGACTGGAAAAAGACCAGGTGATTTGATGTGACTTGATTTTTTGATGTGGCCTTCTGCTGTTGTAGCCCATCCACCTCAAGATTCAATGTTTTGTGCATGCCGAGATGCTTTTCTGCTCACCTCGGTTGTAAAGAGTGATTATTTGAGTTACTGTATCCTTCCTGGCAGAAGCTCTTGACCTGTATCTGCATGATGTTTTGCATTGAGCTGTTGCCACATGATTGGCTGATTAGATAACTGCACGAATGTGCAGTTGTACAGGTCTTCCTAATACAGTGAGTGTATACTTTTCTAAGATAATGTGAGTATCGTCAGTACTTTTAAACACCGAAAGACTTGTTACACACAGTAGAAAGTAGCTGATTAGACTTTTTTTTTTGTTGGGGATGCCAGTCCCAATGCACACCTTAAACGCAATACTATATTGCTGCCATATCACCACCGCTAGTCCTAAAACGCAATAATAATAAAATAATACAATTCAATAAGTCTGTGTGACATTACTTCCAAAATGGATATGCTTCATCTTCCCTCCTTCTCTGTAAACAGGTAAAGATGTGTATACTTTAGTTATACTTTTGTAAAGCATCCACCATCAGACACCAAACCCGTCTTGGCTAACCTATTTGGTTTGGGAAAAATTGTAAAAATCTGATATTCTGCTGAACTGTTTCTTTAGGTTTCTGAAAGGCAAAGCTAATAAAGCTCACTGGATGATTCCAAAAAACATCTTCAAGCCCATTTACCTTGCCTTAAGCTACTACTACTACTAGACAATTCAAACGACCAAGTTGGCTATAAAGACCTATATAAGAATAAAACGCAATGCCATTTTCAAAAATCACAACGTGGAGCTACCCATCAACTTAACAAATATACAAAGACACAGTGAACAGGACAAGAAATTCAAATCCCACATACCAAAATTGTACTATATATGAGAGCCTAAAATATAATACATAAGCTATCAAGGCTGGATTTTCATTTTCAACTGATTACTTACACCAGAGACACACTCACTACCAGACGTGTTAACAGCTATTAGCTAGGCAGCTGTGTGGTTAAGCTAGACGAATACCTAATGACAGATAAATGAGAAACACGAACATCGTCAGTCATTCGTCCCTCAAAGCTACTTTACGAAATAAGGCACTCGAACTCCATCTGTGTACTGTCAGCCAATGCACACGGCAGAAATCACTAATATCGCATTTAAAATCTCATTAGCACCTTGGAACGGTGCTCTCCCTAGGCAAGGGAGCTGCTCTTCTTTTTCTTCGTTTCAGAAGCCACATATGCATGACAATAAGCAAACTGTGTTTCTTAACCTCTCAAAAGCCCTGCTTTCCAACTGGGAGGGAAACTGTATCTAAAGCAACAAAATCTAAATCTCAACGGACTGCAGTGTCGCAGTACTCTTCCTGCTCCTTTACAGAAGCTGTTAATGAAGAGGATGTTTTGGTATTTCTGGAGAAAATGTTGATTTGTATTCACTGTCTAACCCCAACCCCAATTTCCTGAGAAAATCACACTGCGTTTAATTTGCTCAAAACCTGAAACCTAGATCTGCAACACATTCTCAATCACTTCACCCCCTAAACAAACCCCTCTACCCTTACATATGGCCGCTAATTAACACTGCATTTACATGTACAAAGTAAAGCACAGACCATCAGATGATGCATTTCAGGGATGTAATAAATATAAAAAATTCTGGATCTTTATGAGACACCTTTACAATGCTCAGTAATCCACCAATAAATAAACCCCCTGAAGAAATAAATCTAATTCTACAGCTTTTCAAACAGAACAGTTTAACTGAAAAATATTTATTTGGGATTTTTTTTTTTAGTGATGCACCAAAATGAAAAGGACACACCGGGCTGAAATCATATTTTTTGCCTGAATAAAACATGATTATAAACACTGCAATGAAAAACACTTTCATTATTGGTTTTATTGTTATATACTCAGCAACCATTTTATTAGGCTGTAAAAAAGCCAGACAACGTTTTCCCAACCTTCAACTGTCCAGTCTGGGTGAGTCTGTGCCCTCGACGGCCTCAGCTTCCTGTTCTCGGCTGACACAAGTGGAATCTGATGTGATGATCTGCTGTTGTAGCTCATCCACCCCAAACTTTTGACATGTTGTGCATTCTGAGATGCTTTTCGGCTCACCATGGTTGTAAAGAGTGGTTATTTGAGTTACCGTAGCCTTCCTGTCAGCTCTAGCCAGTCTGGTCATTCTCCTCTGCTCTCGCTCATCAACACTGGATGTTTTTCAGTTTTTCGCACCATTCTTTGTAAATAGTGTATTTCTTTCTTTCCAGTTCTTTGTAGTGTATGAAAATACTAGGAGATCGACAGTTTATGAAATACTCAAACCAGCCCAACACCAAAAACCGTGCCACGGTCACTGAGATCATATTTTTTTCCTCATTCTGATGTTTGATGTAAACATTAACTGAAGCTCTTGACCTGTAGCTGCATGACAGTCCTATACATAGGGCAAAACTGAGCGGACAATAAATGACAAGTTAATAAAATAAACTATAAAATGATTGCACTATTTTCTACTAATCTGACTCTCACTAACAGCATATGACTCTCTTTTTCATACTGTATCCAAAATAATAATTGTATAAGCAACAAGGCTAAACAGTCACAATAACAGACAACAGTCGTTCATCCATAGCAATGAATTCGGCTATATTTTAGTTATACTCTGCTCTTTGGGACTGTCGTTTGTGATTTTTTTTTTTTCCCCCGTCTTTTCAAAAACCATGGCTAAGATAGCATCAGTGTGCTAGCAGGGGGCTTTTCATGATGCTTCTGTAGTATTCTTCATATTTAGCAGGATGCTGGGTGTTCAAATGACGTATCAAAGCTGTATGGAGAAGTCCTTAGGTGTTGCAGTCTTCTTTATATTTGAACAGTTTAGAAATCACTTGGCTAGTGTCACTTGCAGAAACCGAGAAACTGCTCCACACAGCAGATATTTTTCACTGCTGATCTGCTGTTCAAACTGTATGAAGGCGTCTGTGCTGTCCAGTGGAAAACAAGCAGCAGTTTTCAGTATTTATCATCATTACCATTAAAATTGTTTGCAAAGTGTTAGATTTGACACTTCTTTGTAGGCCTGCTTTTATTCTGGCAAAATTTCCTGCCTTTTTTTTCTTCCTCTTTTAGAAATTTCTGACTATTTGCTGCAGTGAAAATTTCAGTGCATTTGCAAAATTTCTATTACTGAAAACTGCATATCATACATCACAATCATAAACCAGTTTACTTCTTCCAGGGCAGTTCTTCTCTTCCCAGTTATGTTTGCACAGAAGTAGAAAACCAGAAGCTACCACACTAACAGCATTGTGCTAATTAACCTAAAGTCTCTCGAACGCCAATAACAGCTCTACTACCATACTGGATCACTGTATGCTGTTCACATGAGCACTGAAATCAGATAAGAACTGATTATTCACGTGTATACGCGTGCACTCACTGATAACATCAACGAGCACGAAATAAGAAAGCGAGCTGTGCCTCGGCAGGACTAAGAGAACTGCTCCCCAAACTAGAATAACAGCCTCAGTCCAACTGGTCAAGTCAGAACTGAAACAACCTGTTGGCTCAAAATAGAACAGTGCATTCTGGACCTGCCTAATGAAGGAATGAAGGTTTGTGTGTGTGACTGTCTGGAGAAATGAGAAGCAGAAGCCTTGGCATACTAAATGGAAATCGACCTAAATCTGTCAGCTCATGAGAGGAGCCCCCAGGGCCAGACACACCTCCAGTGTGGTACAATATGTTAAAGAAAAGGTTTTGCATGAGTGCCAAAACAAACGAGGGGCACAAATGACATTGTAAACAGGTGTTCATTTCAAGTTTTTTTAGGAAATGCTTAGTCATACCCAAAAAAAAAAAAGAAAAAAAAAAACTTGTCATGTCTGAGTAATTTCTCAGCAGTAAAACAAATCAACCCGTATGACCGCACTGGCATTTCCATTATTTTTCATTTACACCACAGCACTGGTCGTTGAGCAGGAAGTTTTTTTTTCTCTCTCTTCTTTCCATTTTCTATAACACTAGCTCCAGCAGTAGTTCTGACTATTATCCAAATCAGAGGTTTATATTAATGTGTTTGTTCAATACATTACTGTTTCTCAACTCACAGGGAACTGTATGGCAGATGCATCATATAATCTAAACCTAATAATATATATTTTTTGAAAGTGCTATAGCAGGGGTTCCTAAATCAGAGGTCACGACCCCACTTGGGGTCACTTCATGTACAAAAGGGGTGGTGAGAGAAACTCACGATCTCCTCTTTTATATTTCATTCATTTAATTCACAAATGAATATTAGAAAAGTATCAGATTCTGTGTGCTAATATTTAGTAAAATTACAGGGTGTCATATTCAGACAGGCCACATTTAAATTAATGTGCTATTTTAGTCTTTTTCACTATTCTGACATGCTGTACTAGTGTAATTCAGCAATAACAACGGACGTGTCCCCGTCAGCATTGTGTCGGAAATTTTATAATTATGTCCTATTCTAGACAGTTATTGAGCACTGACACTAACCGGTTTTCTTGTTACAGTTATTGTTCGAATTTTAAAAACCTCACGTCGCCTTCAAACCTACCAAAAGCTCCATTTTTGCAGACCAGTCTTCTGTATTTTCTAGATTATTAAATACTTTTGCAAATAAGGTCCGAGTTTTCGATTCGAGACATAGCCCATGACAACAATCATGACGACAGCGGAACATTTTAATAGAGACAGAACTCGTCATGTGTGTTTAAGATCGCTGTGTATAAAATCGCTAAACGTTTTACAGTTCGATTTGGAAACCTGATGGAGAGGGACATTTTGGCTCTCACGTGCCGTCTAGCGGCTGTCACTTTTAAATCTTACAGTTGTACATAAGATACGCAGGTGAGTGAGTAAACGATGCTGCTCGCATTGCTGCTGCAACACAACACTTCCCACTAGACTGCTAAGTCAGTGCAAGGAGTATTCCTTTGGTTTATGTCACTTACATTGTGCACATACATATTTTACTGACATTATAAAATGTTTAAATGATATTTGAAAAACGTAAGGTGGTCAAGGCTTGGGGTTGCAGAAAATTCATAATGTCCATTTGGGGTCAAAAAGTTTGGGAGCCCCTGTGCTTTTGAAGCCTTCTCTAAGTAGAATATTTATATAACACTAATAGAATAAGTTGCCACGTCTCCCACTGCACTTGTGTGGTCTGTAAAGCTTATAGTAATATGATCTTATAACATTAAGCACTTACTTTGCATGTAGAAGAGGATCGAATGGAGGATGCTGGGCTCCATAAACGTGCTGTATACTGCAAACAGGAAAAGATCAATACAGCTGAGGTTAGTGTACATCAAAAGTGTTCTCACCTTCTTTTCCACCAGTGACCCAGTTTCAAGGGCACAGAATTCTCCCAACTAAACCCAACCCTCTTCTTTATTTCTTTAAATGTTTAAGTCTTGTGGCCATTGATGGGCTGCATCAGGTGCGGCAGATAACCAAATGATCACTAATCTTTAAGAAAAAAAAATCCCAGAAGATATTTTTGGAAAATTTTGTACACTCAGACATGTGTTAGTTTGAATTGAATCAACTGTCCAGTCTGAATCAAAGACTATGTAAGTGAATTTCCCCAAACAGCAAAGTAAAGTAAGTAAATGAGCAAATGGTGGCACAGGAGCTCTCAGGAGTGCATCTGTTTCATTCTTGCTCATTTTCTGACCAATGATTTGTTGTTAAGACCATTAAAAGCTTCATATTTGCCATTTTGCCCATTTTTTTGCCCAGGAGTGTAGCTGTGTGCTTCCACTTGTCAGCAGCACTCTGCTGTATATGCCCATACTTGCCAGCCCTGTATGAACACTGATGTCAGCACCTGCTACTGTTTCATAAAAGCAGACCAGGGCCCTGTTCACACCTGGTACTGACATGCATCCTGGGTGATCGGATCACAGGTGGACAGCGCTGAGTACAGGTGTGAACGGGGTCCGGTGCATCTGGAAGACGCATTGTGATCAGATCGCTCAAACCACATCTGGAGGTGGTGTGGGATGCATATGGCCACATCACATTTGTAGTGTGAACTAATGCGTCTTGATGCGTCCCGGACAGCAGTGAAGGACCTCCTGATCAACTGGGTCCTTGCCCTAACTGGAAAATCAGGAAGAGGCTGTTTGGCAATCGCTCTGAATGGTAGAGACAATGCTGTAATAGCAGAGACAAAAGCATCCGCTTTTCATAGCTTCATTCGTCTTCTCATCTCTCATTCATTTATAAGTTTGGTTAGCAGACCACGCAGGTACATGAGATAGGATTTGCAGGACAGTTCTGTCTGAAAATAAATGCTGTGGAAGACTGATGTAGTAAGTGAGTGAATGACAGCTGCTCTCCAGCGGAAACGATGTATGAAATCCAATCACAAGTGGTCACTGAAGATGCAGTCATAATGTCAGGTGTGAATGGCTATGCTTCCCGGCTGTCCACTTGTGATCCGATCACCCAGGATGCATGTTAATGCCAGGTGTGAATGGAGCTGCCGGTGATTTCACCCCGACTGACTCAATAAGAAAGGAATAAAATGTGGCAGGTTGTGCTTTTATAGGAAGATAACGAATGGTTGGATGGTGTGATGTGGCCTGATGAGAAGTGTTGTGCTGTTGCTACCCCAAAGTTGATTATTTTCCAATAACAGCGTTGCTTGAAGTGTTTTATTCCTTTTAACGCACAATGATTCGCCACCGATCGCAAATTTTTTATTTATTGCTGAACACCACATCATGATTTTTAGCCATTTATATGCTGTGGAACATCCATCAGACAAGTTCTGTCAACTATATCATCTTTTATAGTTTTTATATGCATATATAGTATATATATACTTATATAGTATATGTATTTATTACATATCACATGTATATGGCGTACACTCCTGGGCAAATAAAAGGGCCAAGCCCAAAATGGCAAATATGAAGCTTTTAATGGTCTTAACAACAAATCACTGGTCAGAAAATGAGGAAGAATTAAACAAACGCACTCCTGAGAGCTCCTGTGCCATCATTTGCTGGTTTACTTTTGCTGCAGTGAACTGTTTGGGGAAAAGCTAGAAACAGGGAAATTCACTTCTATAGTCTTCTTATACGCAAAGGTAAAACCATGATAAATTCAAACTTACACATGTCTGGGTGTACAAAATTTTCCAAAAATATCTTCTGGGATTTTTTCTTTCTTAAAAGATTAGTGATTATTTGGTTCTCTGCCACACCTGATGCAGCCCATCAAGGGCCATGAGACTTAAACATTTAAAGAAATCAAAGGGAAAAGCTTCCATACTAACTTCCTTTATCTATTTATTTAATTCTTGCTCATTTTCTGACCAATGATTTGTTGCTAAGATCATTAAAAGCTTTATATTTTGCCATTTTGGGCTTGGTCTATTTTTCTGCCCAGGAGTGTATGTGCGTCTAAATGATAGTAATTAATAACATTAGAAATGTATTGATTCAGTGTTTTTAGATTAATAGCAGAATACAGGCCTTGAAACAGCATTTCTGTTAGAAGTAAACATGGCATATTTGATACCTTAATTAATATTGTTTGGTTCAAAGCACTAACTTCATATTTTCTTCATATTTTGTTCATTAAAACCTGCTCTTTCAATATAATGGTATAATTCTTTTTATGGTAGACTTTGTCCTATATGAACAATATATTTGAAGTCTAGATGCAAAATGATATTTTTTTATACATTTTTAACACCTTATACATCAGAAGGTTTGAATTCTTTCACACATACACCTAGTTGCTAAAAAAAAAAAAAAAAAAACGAACTAACATGAGTAATAGATATGAAAATGTGAAAGCTCGGACGTGCTTTAGTGTGAAGATTTTTTTAATAATTCTCAGAAGGCCATAAATAAATATGCAACCGTGGACCTTCTATTTTAGATATTAAAGACATCTTACACTAGGCAACAATCTGTGAAAATGCCATGAACCTTGCATGAATAGTTCAAAAGTAAAGACTTATGGAATTTTGTAACCTTTTCTGTAGCACAGACTTTAAAGTAAAATTAGAGCCACACCCGCTTTTTAAAGTCTCTATCCACCTTTTTCTTGAAAGCCGAAGTCTCACCTGGCTCATACCGGAAACCTGTTTTACATTTCCGGTCTCTGGTGTTTATAGTCAAAGTAGAGTATGATCCTAACTGACAATGTGATGTTAAACTTGTGAAAATGGCTTTAAAAAAAAAAAAAAAAACCTATGTCTCCATAGTGCAGACACTTTGCTGTGTCGCAATGACTGTCTTTTGACAGTGCCGCATCCGTCAAAGTTTAATGACTGGGTAGATGACATGAAGCTATGGCCTGAGGTTAGCTACACTGATATTATTAACCGCTCTGTTTTCTCTGTAGGCGTTAATGGCCAAGATCTCTGAAGTTACCAAAGCACAGAAGCATATAATTACCTGCACAGCAATAAAATAGGCCAGGTTTTATACAGAAAACACAGCAAGTTTATTTTATTTTTGAAAGCAGAGGTAGAGCCCAGTCAGAAAGTTAACCAGGCTAAACATGCAGCTTGGGTAATGCTGAGAGAAAGCGGAATGATAGAGACAGTCGGTTGCTCAAAACAAGTATTTTCCACTAATATCTTGACCCTGAGCTCATCTTTATTCTTACTAACACTCAAAAGGTTTCTGTTTGATTAATTCAGTCGCTCTCTTCAGCCAGGTTTAATAAGGGCTCCAGTCACACCGGCGCTCAGTGGTTTCTCAGGAAAAAAAAAAAACGTGGATATCAGAAACTGATGCAGATACAAGCCTGAAATTATGCACACTATTCATTGGGAATAGTAAGATTACTTCCCCAAAAAAAAAAAAAAAAAAAAAAAAAAAAAGGATGATGCAAATCTGAGATTCAGGAACATTTTTAAAATGTTAGATTAGAGAAGATTAGAAGTACGAAGCCAATGAAATGCAGTTGGCATCTAACCAGAAGTGCAAATAGCAATATGTCTATGGCAGTGGTGGCTCAACGGTTAAAGCTCTGGGTTGCTGAAGGTCGGGGGTTCAAGCCCCAGCACTGTCAAGGTGCTGCTGTTGGGCTCTTGAGCAAGGCCCTTAACCACATCTGCTCCAGGGGTGCCGTATCACGGCTGACCCTGCGCTCTGACCCGCAGCTTCCTAGCAAGCTGGGATATATATATATATATATATATATATATATATATATATATATATATATATATACACACACACTAGATTACAAAAAGTATTTGGTCACCTGCCTTGACTCACATATGAACAAAAGGGACATC
>CM075020.1:13237021-13269112 GCA_037576675.1 Pangasius sanitwongsei | reverse complement strand
TAAAAAGGTGGAAAAATATACACTATATATATTAGAGAGATATCTTGTGTGTGTGTGTGTGTATATATATATATATATATATATATATATATATATATATATATATATATATCTGGTAGAGAAAGTAGAGACCAGCTCGGTGCAGATATAGACTGTGCGTGTAGTGATTAGTCAGTAATGTGCATTGAGGCACGATCTGGTGACATATAAAAATCTGGTGATCTGAGGTGGATTTCCATGTCTATTTCCTCTTCTAATCAACCTCTATAATCTTCAAAGGATGCTCTGCTGGATACAGTGTATATAACTGTGTATGTGTATCTTCATATGTAACATGGGTTTGAGAGTTTGTGACGTCACCTGATGACGTCTGGGCACTTTTTAAGCAACTACTTTCCCCTGAAGAGTTAGCAGCACTAACTGTTAGTGTCTAAGTGAAAGAGGAACAGTTGAATAGTTTGAGCTGTCTCTCAAAGCTATGCTGAGGCAGTCAGAGTGAAATAAACTCTGTGATGGGGCAGTGCTAAATAAACTGAGTCTACTATTTTAACCTGATCTGGTTATCTCCCCTGTAGATCAACACCTCTGTGATGTCCTGCTCCATCCACAGGTGCCAGATCACACTGTTTAGCGTGTGATAAACAGGAAGAAAACCTTTTAACCTGGTTAACAATAGGTGTTGCTGTGCTAAAATATTCCACACGAGCGACTGCTGCCAGTGGATTTACAGGAAATGTGTCATAGCTGGAGAAGAAATCTTAGCTAGCCAGAGGCTAATCAGCTAGCTTAGCTTCCCAGCTCATTCACAATGTGTGTGAAAGTTGTAAGGGTCACAGCATGTGCTCAAAACAACCAACGAGACAAAATGTCACTGTCGATTCGCGACATCTTTCACTGACACCATGAAGCATAATTAAAGCTAACATTAGCATGCTAGCATGAACACGTCACTTTACCTGCCAGGAACCTTCGCTGTGTTCCTTTTCCAGAACTGCTTCTTACTTCCGTCACTCGACATTTTTTACTTCTCTCTGTACAACAGATCATCAACACCCCAACCACTTCAAATAACTAGCCTACTCTCTAAATAATGTACACTTGCTTTATTTACACATTAGCTATTTTTTCCTCTTCGTAAACTCAGAAAGCCGCCATGTTGGTGCAGCCCTACGGGGAGCAAGCAGCGATCTGATTGGCTAGAGAGAGAACGTACAGTACGAGCTGACCAATCAGAGAGCATCCGCTGTCCAATCAGAAGTGAGCACTACTGTAAGACTGCTGTCAGCAAAAACATCCAGCTGGATCTCAGACTCTAGGACTGCTGTACTTTTACTCTAGAGAAATAATAATAATAATAATAATAATAATAATAATAGGTTTATTATTTTCCTGCAAATATTACTCTTTATCTACACTCTTACTAATAGTGTGATTAGTGTACCAGAATTCTTATATTTATACAGTTCAATAAAGACTTCTAATATTTGTTTATTTTATAATATATACAACATATCTTTTTTTTTTTACTTTACCCATACCTCTATTTCATTCATTCATTCATTCATTCATTCATTCATTCATCTTGAATAAGCGCTTCAGGGTTTACTGGTCAGTCTCTGATTGCAGCCCCTTTCCAAGGAACACTGGGTACAAGGCAAAAGAATTCACCCTGGATGGAGTGCCACTCCATCACTGGGTACCATGCCCACACACATTCACACCTACGGGCAATTTAGCATCTTTCCGCAGGTTTTTGGACGTTGGGAGGAAATCGGAGGGAACCAGAGAACCCAGAGGAAACCCATGCACACAGAGAATATGCCAAATTCCACACAGACAATAACCCAAGAGCATGACTGAACTAGAAATCCTAAAGCTGTGAGGCGGAAGCATTACCCGCTGCACCACCATGCTGCCTGCTTCTACTTTATTCTTGTTTAACTGACTGCTTTGTTGTTAAAACATTGCAAGAATTTCACTATTGTACTTTTTATCCCCGTGTAAACTGTGTAAACAGTACTGTGACAATAAAGCTAATTCAAAAGGGTAAATATTACTGTGTGTACAGTTCCATATTGGCATCCAGCATTAGATTAGATTGCTTTCAATGGCCTTTTTCTAAAACATTCAAAAGTCATGACCATATTCACTTGGAAGTCCCTTTGGGATTATAAGATTTTATTTGGGTTTTCATTTATATATTCATTAGGCTTCAGTAACTGCTATTCTTCCAGGTCAGGGGTGTGGTGGATCCAGAGGTTTTCCTGGGATGTTTCCCTGCCAGTTCACCAGTTCAACCCAGGACACCATGCACACACATTCACACTTAGGTGCAATTTAGCGTAGTCAGTCCAAATACTGGCATGTTTTGGGAGACAGAAGGAAACCAGATAACCTGAAGGAATCCCACTCAGACACGGGAAGAACATACAAAATTCCACATGGACAATAACCCGAGCTCAGGCTTGAACTCAAGACCCAGAAGGAGTCGGGCAGCAATGCCATTCGCTGTGGCATGTGCCATTCTCCTTTTCTTTTGTTTTGGCTGTTAGAAATATTTTTATTTACTGTGTAGGTCAACATTTTATACCTCAATATCTAAAAATCACAGAATAGTTAGATACAACCTTATAATTCTAAAGGTTCTGAGTGTGATCCAGTCTCAGTGACCTCAAATCTCCTATACTGTGGAATCTAACTTTGATAGAAAATATCATTGATTTAAAAATATCAAAAATATTAAAAGTATTTGATAGAAAATATAATTGATTGAAAATATCTTTGATTAAATATTACCTCAGTTTTGAACTATGCAGCATTTTATCACAAAATGCTGAAGTAAGCACTCCCAACTCACATAAATTCCCACAGCACACTATGTGAGTAAATGTCCTGGGTGAATGTCCAGACAATTTACAATTTTAATCTCCATTGTTAATGATTTTTGAGACATAAGGGCTGAAAGCCATATTATGAACTTTGAATGAACTCTTATAGAGTTGGACTATCCATGAAAACGTTTATATTGTGGCATTGGTGAGGAAGAAGCTTGACCAGGAAGCACTGATAAAAACAGTACACTCAGTCTTTTATTGGCAACTCACACTTACAGTACAAACACAGGCTTAGTGGTTAGCCACAGAACCTTCGTCAGAACAGTGAACATAATCATAAACTGACACAGACATGGACAATATGTAAACACATTTCTTCATTAACAGCAAACACTTATGCTAATAAAACAAAGGCATTAAGCTTGACATTAACGAGGCAGCCACAAGGGCTCACAGGTATACAAAGTAGCACTTGTTTTTGCGACACTACAATATTGAAATAGACCACTTAAGGGAAATAGAGAGCCAAATACTGATGTTTATCTGGAAAAGGAATAGTGCCTGGTACCTTTTTCTCATGACCTTCTGTCATAAAGAATCAGTACTGTACTCTGAGGAGTGAAAATAAATTTTGTAATTGCACTACAAAAAATAGCATCTTAGCAAGTGCAAATATCTTTAATATAGGCAAATTTAGCTAGAATTTACTTTACTTAATTACTTTATATATACATATATATATATATATATATATATATATATATATATATATATATATATATATATATAAGATTACAATAAACCAAACAAGATTATTAAACCAATTTCTAGATATTTTTTACTCATTACATGCTTTAAATGTTCTTATTCTTTTGGCAGATAATTTTGCTTCTTTCTAGAAATAAATGCTAAAAATTAGCAAAATTGTCTGCCAATAGAACAAGACTATTTCAAGCTTAAAATTAGCACAGAAATGGCTAGAAATAGGTTTAATAATCTTATATATGGTTTATTATAATCTTATTAAAGAAAATACTAGCTAAATTTGACTATATTCAAGGTCTTTCCACTTGCTAAGATGTACATTTTGTAGTGTGATTTCTGTCTGGGTGACCAAAAGTCACATTTATTTTAAAACACTTGAAGTTAGGTTAAATAATTAGTAGATTCATATCTCAATAGTTGCTGAGCCTCCATACAAGTAATTAATAGGAGTACAGTGATACCTCTATAGCAGTGGTTCTCAAAGTAGGGTGCATGAAGCATACCCAGGGGAATTCATTCATTTATTCATCTTCAGTAACCGCTTCATCCTGGTCAGGGTCACAGTGGCAGGGGCAGACTTAGCACCTTGGGCCCCCAGAAGCCAAGGACCCCCTAAAAATGCAAATTATATATACTTTTAATTATGAATGTTAAATAATGGGCCCCATTCCTTTATTTTGCCTAGGGCCCCCAAATCACTAAATCCGCCCCTGCACAGTGGATCCAGAACTCACAGGAGAATCCACACTGGAGGGGATGCCCATCCATCACAGGGCACCTTGTACACACACATTCACATCTAAGGGCAATTGAGCATAGCCAATTTGCATACTGGCATGTTTTTGGGAGGTGTGATGAGACCTGCGAACTCAGAGGAAACCCATACAGAGATGCTGAGAACATGAGAAACTCCACAAGGACAGGAGCCTGAGCTCAGGGTCGAACCCAGGACCCTGGAGGAGTGAAGCAGCAACGCTACCCGCTGTGGCACTGTGACGGTTGGGCCTTTCAGTTAAATGGGTTTAACCCAAATGTCAATCATTCATAAATAAGCAGCCTATAAAAAATGTTTATGAATAGTAATATCTATAGCTATAATAAAGAGACAAAATATGATTGCACACATTTGAAAAATGTTTATAAAATAAATGCTCTGAGGAGGCCTGTGGAATTTCTTTTATTTTACAGTCTCTAGCTCCACAGGTATGAGATATACCCTCCTCTATATCTACAAGCCAACGGTGCTGCATTTATTATAAGTAATTAATTATAAGTTATTTCTCCCTTTGCTATTGTTGCTGTGTCAATTTTTAGCATTGACGTTTTAACAGTTTTGAAAATAGGACCGCCCACACAACGTGACGTCACTTGCGCATGCGCGTTTCATCAAGCTAGTGTCACTATTATTGGTAACTATCTAACATCACATAATAAAGTTAAAACACGTTTTTTTTTTCCCCCAGCGTGACTCGTTTAAACATTTATTAATAAAAAATAATAATAAAAAAAAACTCCGCGGCTTTGCGAAGGTCCTCTGCGCGGTGTGCGCGTGCGTCGCTGCTCACGTAAACA
Source organism: Pangasius sanitwongsei (assembly GCA_037576675.1). Taxonomy (NCBI): domain Eukaryota; kingdom Metazoa; phylum Chordata; class Actinopteri; order Siluriformes; family Pangasiidae; genus Pangasius; species Pangasius sanitwongsei. Next base: position 13,263,941 of record CM075020.1, on the reverse strand, counting down.
GATTTGCGCGGTGACGCAGGTGAGTCTTTGCTTTTCGTTTTATTCTTAGAGAAAGCAGAAACCGCTATGTGTGGACGGCGCGAAGGACTACAAGCGCTCTAACCGAGCCTGCGGCTTTGAGTAGTTTGTTAAGTTCGTTCCCAAGATGAAATTCAGATAACTAGGGTTTACAGTGGGCCGTGGCTGCGGCTGGAAGAGTGTGTTCACGGAGAAATGCAGGAAAAGCAGCCGAAGCCGCCGTCGCTGTTGTTGTCCTCGCAGCTCAGCCTCCAAAACCGGGGCTATGAGGTGACACTCAACAGCGCTTTTCTCTCCTGGAAGGAGGTAGAGACGAGACAAAAACGGACTGCTGCCAACATTTATGGTCCTCTGAAGGCTGGTAAGTTTCAAACTACTCCAGTAAATTAGGAATTATTTTCTCAGACACTTTCTTTGTTCTGCACGTTAACTGACGCTGTCTGTAGAATGAGGCAGCAGTATGGGGACTCTGTTACCCAGCATGCCTTGTAAACCCGGCCAAACATCCTCCTGCTGTTCACAAAGACTAATAAAGTGCTCCTGAAAAGCTTTAAGACACAGGCCATGTCTAAACACCAAGGCCTGGTGATCAGCTTCTGAGAGGTACAGACACAAGTGGCTGGGAATATTCAATATTAATATTTAATTTTAATAAACACGAGTAGTCAAAGAGCATTAAGAATGTTCTTCATGGACTAAAACAGTAGCTTATGAAGACATGGCATGGTTTCAATCCCAAATCACTTCTTACTCTGTATATAAGTGCAGTGCAGGGCTTTCTTTCGTATTCTATACTCCATATTTCATACACTGTGTGTCTAAGAAGGGGTCATCAGGGACGCAGGCCTGACCTGAATGTGACTGAAGGGAAGGACAGGAGGACAGAGACGCTACCTGTAAGTAGTGCTCACTGTCCTCATGGGTAAGCTGACCTTTTGAGTCATATGTCCTCATGGTTCATTTACTAAGTGTGCCATAAATAATGCTTGGAAGAGATTAAGGGTTCCTTTACCTTTTTTTTTTTTTTTTCTCTTCCTCAGAGTTTCCATAATTAACTACCTCCCTGCCCTGCATTGTTAATTAGCTACCCAGAAGGCCTGCAGACTTGTTTCATTGTGAACATGTGACACAGCAGTTCCCTATTCTCATTTTCACGTTTTTTTTTTTTTTTTTTTTGACAGTTGTTTAGTTCTGTTTAGACGTTGACTACAGGGTAAATTCCAGGCCCTGTGTATCTGAACAATACTTTATTAGCCATGTTCCACATGACCCACCATGATGTGGGTTGTGTGTGTGTTCAGGAAAGCACCAGCGTTTCATGTCCTTCTCCAGAAACATCCTGTGCTGGTCAGTTTATGAATATTTCCCATAACATAAACAAGCTGACTGCATTGAAATCTCTAGAATAAAATCCGAGAACACTGTGACATTGACCGTGACAGTGTTCATGGGAAAGATTATATGTGTGTCTAGTGATAATATGTTTCACCATAGAAATGTCACAATGAACCCAGCGGCCTTGAATACAAGAGAACACTCTGCACTACCTGGATTTCTTTTACTCACAGCCTGCATGCATCTTTTCCCAGGGGCTGTTCTGCTTTGGAATTAAGTTTCCTTCCTTCCTCCACTAGATACTGTAGAGGCCCTGGCTTTTGTTAAATTACTTGGAAACCTGGAAACTTGAACACTGAAAGGCTTTGACTACTAAGGCCCCATTCAGACGTGGTATTAAGAGGCGTCTCGGGTGATCAGATCAGAAGTGGACGACACTAAAGGCAGGTCTGACCGGGTCAAATGTATCTCGCGATCTGTTCACAGATATGTCCTGTTACATTCCTGTAATATATTTAAAAAAAAAAACAAAAAAAAAACGTCTAGTCACCAATGTCCAGCCATGTTTGTATTAATGCTCTTGTTCTTATATGTTATCGTTTCTATAGTAACAACTTCTACAGGGACTTGAATGACAGATCATCTTCACCTAATAACAAAACAGAAATGTGTTATTTAACGAAGAACAACATGTGATCATCAATATGATTAAACTTTCTGTTAGGACATGTTCATTTATTCGTCTAACGTGTATAGAAGGAGTCTCGGGTGCCGGTGCTGGTGTTTTTGTAACAGTCAGCAAGTTTCAGGACGGGAGAGTCTTCAGGACAGAGGACTTTGCACTCTCCTGCGTCGCAGTAACGTGACAAGCTGTACTGTTCGTCTCTAAAAGAGAGAAGAACTTTGGCCTCATAGGAGTGAAGAAAAGAGAGGCTGGTGAAGAAAGGGATGTTTATAGCTGCTTTGACACAATTTAGAACAGAATTGTGATATATACAATATATGAATTATACACTTTATATGTTATATATGAAGTTAATTTTAGTGTCGTGGTGAACTGACTAGCCTGGTTAAGAACATGGCATGTTTTTAGTACTGCTTCATTAGGAGTTAATGCCTCACATTACTCTTATAAACGGCCACACATTTCGCACTGATGGTCTTGATGTTGGACTTTCTAACAGTGTATAGGGCTCAGAAGTGGCAGATTGACAGTGTTGCAGCATACATTCACAATTCGGATGGTATTATTATTAAATAAAACATTTTATCATTGTACTTTGCTTATATTAAAGCCATTGTGTGCACAAATGGTCAGAAATGCACAAGTAAATCTCCACACACGTTCTAGAAACGCAAACTATACACTGTTTTTATATATTAGATATTTGACAATATCTGTACGTTTGTAGCCGTGTGCAACTCATACGCATGCTCTTGCTGTCTAGCAACTCACATTTTTTTCAGTTTTTACTTCTCTGTCTTTGTGTGTGATGTTTGAAAGCGCATGAAATGTGACTTAGATGAGCAAATCCTTCACAAAATTCCCCACAGCGAGAGGAGAGTATGATTAAAGGTTTTATCAACTGATCTAAGCGCCTGATGATTTAATTAGGAAATGCCAGTCAGTGGCTTTGTTTGAGTTTTTCTTTGCTGTTGGCTAATATTTTTTTAGGTTTGGTTTTGAAATCACATCGGATTGGTTTTGGCAAATCTGGCAACCCCGCTACTGATCAAATTTGATCATGTGGTCATTAAGGATGCAGTTGAGACACATGGAAAACTCAGGTGTGAACGGCTGTCCGTCTCAGCCTTCCACTTGTGATCAGATGACCTGAGAGTGATGATGATGCAGAGTCTGAACAGGGCCCAAGAGGCAGCACAGCTCTGTAAAACGTGAGTAATGTACTGTGTCAGGATACGTGATGGTTGCTCATAAATGCACAGTCATTTCAGGCTGATACGGTATGGTCTGTGTGATGATTTGGAAATATAAATGCAATAACCTGCATCAACAAGTGGTGACCTTCCTCCAAATGCACTTAAACCTCTTTACACTCACTTATACATAATGTTGGTGATGAAAAGAAATTGTTCTATCATATTTCAATAATGGGTCATCTTAGATAATGGTCCTGTCAGTCCTCAAGGGTCTTTTATGCCGATACTGACTTCTGTAGTGCAAGCTGTCATTTTACGTAAAGCACTAGTGTGAAGGGCGTTCACATTTCCCAGAACACTCCAGCTCCAGCTTTGTATTTCCTATTGGGTTCATTTCCATTTTCACTATCCTACAATTTTATTAACAAAATAGGCTGGCTTTGAAGCTGATACACTCTTCCCAAACCATGAATTGTTTTCCCTCTACCTATTTTGTATTAGTCAGAGTCAGTATAATGGTGATGTCACACATGTTGATTATTCAGTTTTTGAGTCTCAGTGTTTTCTGCCATTTTAGTTCCTTTTATTTGGCCAGACACGTCATGTGAACTTGGGTGGGGGGGGAAAAAAAATCAGCTCCACAAAGACCCAAATGAAGAAGTGATCTTGGGGTGGTACCAAACTTGAGTGCATTTCATTTCAAGAGCAATCCAACACAAATAAAGCTGAGCACTGTGGGGCTGTCTGTTGAAGTTGGGTAAGCTAGTACTCCCATGCTAAGCAGTATGAGTCATGGGTTAACCTTGGACAGTGATAAGGTTGAATGCTGACGAGCACATACACCAGGATTTAGATCATCTGCATGATCTTATTAGCTGCTATAAGTCTTACTGTCTGCTTGCAATAAATCCTTTGCTCTCTAAGAACCCAGTAGAGTATAATAAATAGAAGTAAGAGGCATAGTTGTCACTTTAAGACTTTTCACCAAAAACCCTGGTCCTTTTGCATGTGCTCAAGTCATTTTCATGCATGCCATGATAACTGTGTCCAAGCAACTACTATTAAGGTTTGATTGGTCTAACTATCCAAACTATAGATCCCACTTGTCACAATGTGTATTTAATTTAACCCTAACTCCCCATCTTGCACATGAAGTTCCTGCCAGAATACATAATGTGGGGAAAAAGGAATGAAAAAGACCGTAATTGTGAAGGGTCATTTCATGCTAAACCAACGTTTGGCCAAGGATAGCGCCGTGCATTGGACAAACAATATGTGCGGCTGCTCAAACAAGACTCTGAGGGAAGGGCAATCTGTTATGTAATCTCTAGCAATGAGCTCACGTGCGGCGTCTGCATCTGCCCGCCACTCACGTGACACGCCTGCCCGAGCTTGCATCTCCCCAGTGACGGAGCCAAAGTCTGGTCTTATATTTCTTACAAAACCGCAGGCCTGCTTAACGCTGCCAACAAAGCCGACTTGTTTTCAAACCATCGCTGTAAATGAGGTCCTGTTGCCAATAAATATTTTAGATCTGTTTTTTGAGGCAGTTGAATCCCAGGAGTTTCTTTAGAAAGATTGATAAATTGAGTGGATGTTTGCCACCATGCTGTGTGTAGTTAAGTAGAAAAGGAAAGGGCAAAAATTTACACGTAATTAACGTGTGATCTTCAGTGGTATCCAAAATTTTTTTTATAATAAAATTGGGTTGCGTGGTGGTGTGTTTTTTTTTTTTTTTTTTTTTGATTTTGCTATTTTCTACTGTTCCTCTCCCAGATTGGATGGAGAACATTGGTGGACAGTAGTTCTCGGGTCTTGCCACAGTCTGGGGATTTTTCAAGCCATTCCTTTGTAGTTTTTGCATCGTGCTTTGGCTCATTGTCCTGTTGGGGTGTAAATTTTCACCCTAGTCACCGATTTCTGGCTGACTGGACCAAGTTCTCCTCAAAAATTTGCATGTATTTGGCTTCATCCCTGTTTCCTGTGATGGCAACAAGATTTTCCTTTCCTCCTGCTAAAAAGCAACTCTAGAGCATGATACTGCCGTCACCGTACTTGATGGTAAGGATGATTTTACCTGGGTGTTGGGCTGTATTTGGTCCGCTTTTAGACCAAGCTTGCCTTAATGTTAGCTTTTCTCAGAAGTGGCTTCCTTCTGGCCGTTCTCCCATAGAGACTGGATCTGAGAAGATCTGCTGATATTGTTGAGGGCTGCACAGGTTCTCTTATTTCAGCCAGTGAGCTCTGTAACCCCTTCTGTGTCATAGCTGGCATCTTGGACACTTTTCTTACAATTGCCCTTCTTGCCTCTACACTCAATTTAGGACAAGCTGACCTTGGTAGTGTCTGGGTTGTGCCATATTTTTTCCACTTGTAATGGATTTCACAGTGCTCCTAAGAAACTTCAAACCTTTGCTGATCTTTTAATAACCTTTTCCAGCTTTTCTGCTTCTAACCCCTTGATCTTGAAGCTTCATGGGCAGCTGCTTTGCTCTCATGCAGGACTGATCTGATCTGCCATTTTAGCTGTGAGACCTCCCCAAGTCAGTGATTTATTTATTGTGCAAGCACACAGGTGTACCTGTGTACAGGTGTATTTAGTGAGTGCTCAAGCAGTTTTTTTTAAAGATTTATTTTATTTAATCTAAAATACTTTCTGGAGGTACTGTAAATTTTAAGGGTATTTCAGGCATACAAATTAGTAACAAGAAGGACTAGACTTGTTGTTGGCCAAGGCATCCCCGTCAGTGCCATTGGCATCAAGTTCTACTTGTTCCTTTAATGATCTGTTCCTTCCATAGACACAAACAAACTAGCAACAAACTAAATGTGACATTGTCAGTTTTGGTCCTTGATTTATCTGGTGTTCTTTGTACATTTTTACATTAACACCTACAAACAAAGCACATGATTAAATCTGCATGCCTTTATGGAAGTCTTTAAGCATGACTAAGAATAGTGCTTTGTGAAATCAAGGCTGCTGACTGTGAGTGATAATGAGGCTTAGGTCCAAATTTGCATATAACAAATGGCATGAATACTCTTCATCTAGTTTATCAGGGATGGACAAATCATAACTTTATCTAGCTTACGAGGCAAGTCAAAGCTCCCATGTGCTTGCATGGAAGTCCAGTTGCCTTGTACCCGCAGGTCGTCTCACACATTTTAACATCCAAAATTCATGACGGCTCTATAGATGGTAAGTGGAAGGTGACTGGTAATGAAAATCGCTTAATACACTCTCGTTTTGAGATGGCCTTTTCCATGCTCTGTAAAGCAGCTGTTGTATTTATGCTGCTACACTTGCACAACCAGCTTGCCATTTCATTACAAAACAATTAACAAACAGGATTCTCATGTTCATGTTGTTCCACAGCGGAACGTCAGAATGGAAGGAGTCTGTGTGCGGTTTAACACAAAATGTATTCATAGAAATGTTCATATGTGTTCATAGGTGATGTGATATGATCTGTGTATGAGATTAGAGCTGCATAAAATGGAGGTTACGCCTTTTATATGATCTTATATAACAGACAGGACAGTAAAGGTAACCTGAGGTCAGTAACCTTTGTATGGATCATAATTTTCACTCTCCCTACTGAAAATGTTTCTCTGGACTAATAGTGTGATACTGCTGCATCATACAGATACAGTACATAAGTCAATTTTGAAGTTGTTCAAAATTGCTGAAGAACACCCGAAAGGGGAAAAACATTAGCCAGACTCCAGTGGAATGTCCAGTATTGTTATGTGGCATTTCCTTTCCTTTGACTTTGTTTACTGCTCTGGTATGTTATGATTGCTGAAGTCAGGATGTCCAACTTAGAAAAGAGAGACTTAAAGAACAATGGAATCAACCATTCATTCTGTTTTATAAGGCCAGTTTGTGAAAACATTCAGCTCACATGTTTTAAAGTTAAAAGATATTAAAATTCTTCAAGAGGTGATTATTATTTTTATCTTACATGTTCAGTGTGTTAGGTGAGAGACTCTTAATGTGCAGTCGGTGACCATTTAAAGGAAAAACTGGTGGCTCTGTTATGCTGTAGGATTAAACTGACGTGGTTTGGGTCCACTTTAGAGTGAAGCGTCTCTGCAGATCAGTACAAAGTTCTTCTGTCCTGTGGAAAAACATTTCTATGCTGATGGGTGTGGTGTCTTCCAGGATGACTGTGCCTGGTCCACAGGGCACAAGGGCTCACTTAATGCTTCCATGAGTATGAAAATGTTGTAAATCATATGCTGTGACCTTTACAGTCGCCAGATCTGAACTTAAATGAACACCTGTGGGGCATTTTGTACGGACATGCTGAACAGCGCTCACCACCACCACCACCACCATCATCAAAACGCCACTTGAGGGAATACGTTTCCGAAGAACAGTGTTCATTGCTCCAGTACAGTTCCAGCGATTTGTAGTATTTATGACAAGGCACATGGTGACTCATGGTGGCCCAACACCTTACTAAGAAACCATATTTGTAGTTTGTTTTTTCTTTTCTTTAAATTGTCATCTGTCCGTTGGTCTGTGGTCGTAGACTCTGAAAGAGGGTTTTTTTTTTTTTTTTTTTTTGGGTCATAAGCCATGACGTTGAAGATGGTGGAGGAAATGAAAATAATATATAAATAGTGCTCTACAGACTGTCTGCAGAGGAAAGATTGTGATTGCAAACGGAATGCCCAAGCTCGCATTCAATTTCAAATAAGCATTACTTCACTGTACCCTATTCAACACCATGTACCATCATGCATTTACTGGTGTTATGACAAGGAAAAAAAATGAACAAGAGTTCTACTCATTTAGAACTAGCCTGGCCTGTTTTACATTCTCAGTGAAAACTGTCATGTAAGGTTTCATAATGGATATTTTAAGTAACCAGGACTTGAGCAGATCCTCTCAAAGATCATGTTCAACCTGTAACTGATGGTATCAGAATGCAGAAACAAATCAGCAAGAGGTCATTTTTAACAATCACCAGCTTGTCCTTTCACAGGGAGGGAGCATCAATGTTCCTTATTTTCACTTGTTTTAGTTTCATACATGATTACTAAACAGTCTGGATTGTGTTACTCGATAACAAGTCAGTTAAGTCCAAAGTTTAAGTGTTGAGTGTAACTTAAAAGTTAAGTGTTTAACTGCTGAAAATGTGTGTAGCTTTTATGGGTTTTTAAAAATTATTATTATTATATATATTTTTTTTATTTTAGCAGGCAGCCACTACGTGCCAGTGTGTGAGATCATATCCATCCAGGAGACGGAGGAAGACTGCCCGAGCACAGGCATAGGAAAGTGGCAGAAAGTTCCACAAAGTCTAGCTGAATCTAACCAGTATGCTTTCACAGGTATGCATGCTCATGTTCTCTAATGCGGCATTAAGCCATGTAGGCTCTCACACAGCATAAACCCCTTAGTTCTAAGAGGAATGTGTGTTATCTATCCAGGAATACACAGATCAAGATTGCCACGTAACTATGTTACACTGTTTATCACGCTATGCAGTTGGAATGCAAGTTTAAGCTTTCCTGACCTCCTGTCTGTAGTGTCCTATGTGGAGAGGACTCAGAAACACCGCTGGCGGTGCAGTGAAGTCACCCTCCATTGCACTGATAGAACACTGTGTCTGCAATGGGTCCAAGCCATCAGGGAGCAGCTCTCACTATTGAGTACGTCCTTAACGTTCTTTTGTGCAGCTGACCTAGAATAATGATTATGTCGACTTTTATAAAAGCATGTGTAATTTCATTTGTTTGTTTCTGGAATTACTATATATATATATATATATATATATATATATATATATCACACTGATGCAGTTTTAGATGATGTTAGGTTGCACTGCTTAGTCCATTTGTGATTGATTTACTGGAAAGCTAGCCTGGTTCTAAGTTAGGATTTATTTAAAGTTAACATTTAATGAAAATTTTCTAGAAATAACTTGCACCTGAGTTAACCATTTACAGTTAAGGTTTATATACTGTGAAGTGTTCTGAGCCTAGAGAAGAAGACACTTTGGTTTAAGAAGTCAGATATTAAAAGATTAAGGCTAACATGTAACACATTTATAAAAATAACAGAAATGTAAGTGTGGACTTTTATAATATTTATGCATATTATTGTTTTTTTTTTTTTTTTTTTAATAATTAGAATACATTAAGCAGGGTTTAACAAACTTGCATTCATTAATCCAGAATTTAAAAAGCATTTATTCAGGGACTTAGTCTGTGTCTGGAAATCCAGTCCTGGATATCCTAGCTACTAAGGCAATTATGAATGTTTGTCACAATTGATAAAGTTTGTTTGTTTAAAAAAAAAAAAACCCAATGAAGTTGTACTCTATACAAAAGATTCTGTAGTGAAGCAAATTAAACCTGTTGTTTCTCCCCATCTCCTTATTTGCAGCTATTCGCCCGAAGCGCTTGCTGGTCTACATAAATCCCTATGGAGGGAAGCACCGTGGGAAAAGGATTTATGAGCAGAAAGTAGCCCCAATTTTTTCCCGTGCCTCTATTTCCACTGATGTGATTGGTGAGCGCCCATCAGCTGTCTACATTAACATTTGAATAAAAAATGAGCGTTCACGTTCTGCAAAAAAGATATTTGTGGGCAAATAGCCGTAACTGTTCCCAAGGATATGATTTTGTTTACAGGTTTATCCGTCAGGCAGGATAATGATAATGGGAGCTCTGATAGTTGATAAACATGAGAGGATTATTCATCAGGGTCCCCCCCCCCAGCATAGGCTGCAAAATGGTGAATGGAATACTGGCAGCACACAATCTGTGTAAGGCTTATTAAAGAAGAGTGTGTGTTTATCATGTTGGCATTTCACGAACAGGAGAAACAGAATCATTAGAGAAACCTAGCTAGCTTTAATAAGCTCTATACAACTGTTTTTGCATCTATAGTCACCTAGTCACCATCACCACAAGAGGCTTTCTGTGAGCCATCTGTTTTTAGTGACTTACTGACTGAGTAAGACTTGGATTGAAATGTGCTTGAGTTTTTTTTTTTTTGTTTTTTTTTTTTTTTTTGCAGCAGCAGCGGCATTAACTTATCACTTGATGTAGCTGGATTAATTGAATTCATCAAAACCACTACTGAAGTAGCAATTTAACTTGCAGATCAAGTCAGTGTCATTGCTCCTCACTGCTCACAGTTACCATAACTTTGCATTTGTTTCCATAGTTACAGAGCGGGCAAATCATGCCAGGGACCACTTGAAAACGGAGGCTGATCTAAAGAAATACGACGGGTGAGTTGCAGTTAGCCGAGATCACTGTGTGTATGTGGCAGCTCTTAATTTGCCCAGTGAGGAATTTGCCCATCCACAGCAAAGACTGAATTATCATTTCAGTGCACATCAGTCTGCTGGCACTGCAGCATGGTTTGGCAACAGTGAGAACTTGCTGTGGAGTTAAACGAGCTTTGATGACATCAATGTGCAGCATTCATCAAAAATGAGCCCAGAAGCCAAGTGACTCTGAGTAGAATTGCTGTTTCTGGATCAGGATTTTATTTCAGCACTTCAGCGAATGGCACTCATTAGCCTGGTTCTGCTTCCAAGAGATGTAACCCTTATCTCTCACGTTGACTCTAGTAGAGGATGCCCTTACTATTGTACTCATCACCTTTGACTGTTGAATTCTTAATCATGTTTGCTCAGAAGGTGTAGATTTCTATAGTAACATCTAACACAACTTGTTTGGTGGACGCTCTAAATGTGTGTAATCACGGATATGGTGAGGAGACATGTATGTAGCATTTATGAAAGGACTCTCTAGGGTTGTCGCTTTATAACAGCCTCAGTTTTTTTCTAAAGTCTTCAGGACAGAGGGCTTTGCACTGCGACAAGCTGCAGTTTTTGTCTTCTTCAGGAGAAAAAGAAGCTGGTGAGGGAATGATTGTTTTTAGCTGCTATAACAGGAGTTCGCCTTTCTGCAGACGTTCCCCAGCATAACTATAAATGGATAAAAAATTATGATAGTAGTATTCTTAATAAGTGCATTGTTTAGCAAATCGTTGTGGTATAAGAGGAGTACACTTTGGGACTTGACTTTGTGTCAGGCTGCATCATACCTCCATGTTGTTGATTAATTTCCTATAACAGCGCACCATGTCATGTTAAATTCTTTGCTTAAATGTTAGCAAAATATAAAAAAAAATTGATTTGCTCGAAGTGAGCTGCTGGCAGATTGCACTTTATGTGCTTAAGATCTCATAATCTCTGTAACATAAAGAACATAAACATATCTACATAACACATAGGTGTTTTAGTAAAACGTTAACATTTTGATCCAAACAGAACATGAAACCAAGCCCAGAAACAAGAGTTTTCTCCCTGTAGCCGAGAAAAGTTAGATTTTATCCTGTGGGTGGTTTTTTTTTTTTTTTTTTGCTTCTTTATGCTACATCATAACTTATCAGTGTTTTTATAATTGGCAGGGTGGTTTGTGTTGGAGGAGACGGCATGTTTAGTGAAATCATACATGGCCTAATCTCCCGTACGCAGTGTGACTCCGGTGTAGACCAGAACCGTGCAGACGAGACTCTGATACCTTGCAGCCTTCGTATCGGCATCATTCCTGCAGGTGAGTTCTCCAGACTCAAGCGTGAATAAAGGTGTCTAGAGAAAATGGCTTTGGCTTCTTTGTTTGTTTTTCTTGTTTTTCCTGTTACCCCACCACATGGACATTCTTCTGATAGCCTGCCTGGGAGCCATTAAGTATACATTCTTCATAGCTTCGTTCTACTTCATAAATTCCACAGCTATGACGTGCATTACTTGGAAAACGATCACTGATGATTATGGTATGCTGGCCTGTCGGAGAGCAGGCTCTTTTCTAGCCACTACACATGGAAAACAGTCAGTCTGGACACAGCCATAGCTCAGTCCAAATGCAGAGGGATTCATAGCAACTCTTTCTCTAGTGGAAAAAGAGAGAAGCTTGTTTGTTTCCATCCTTGCTTTGCTATATTTTGCCGAGGGCCCATTAGTGTTGATAACACTGTTTTAACAAGGATTAATGAAATGGCCTTGGAGCTGTGGAGTGTTGTTCACCAGAGTGTGGAAATGTACACAGTTCACAGCTCCAAATCATATTTTAAGATAAAGTTAGCAGCAGCCTGGCTTTATCAGTATTTATAGAAGAATTCTGTCTAGCTACAACCTGTTCTTCAGGTGCAAGAGTTTAAATAAACAGTATGAATTTTATATACTAATGGAAGGGTGGTGCGGTGGTGTGGTGGTGCTGCCTCACATCTCCAGGGTCCTGGGTTCGATCCTGAGCTTAGGTTACTGTCTGCGAGGGGTTTCACATGGGTTTTCTCTGTCTTTCCCAGTTTCTTCTGTCCACAGAACGGGTCAGTAGGTGGACTGGCGAGGCTAAATTGCCCCTAGATGTGAATGAGTGTGTGGACAGTAAGCTACAATTGACTGGAGTCAAATTCAGTGTGTGTTCCTCCCACACACCCAGTGTTCCCACCTCAGCCCTGGATGAAGCGGTTACTGGAGATGAATGAATGAATGAATGGCTTAAACTGCTAATGGAAGAAAAAAAAGTATAATGAGACGATTCTTCTTCCCTCACCGCTAGAGCTTGCTGTATTGATCGGCTTGGTTGGTTCTGGCACATGTTATAACCCTGCGTCATAACAAAACTAAAAAATATTTTTTTAAAAATCTTTTTATTTTCTCTTCACCTCTTCACACTTTTTTTTTTTTTTATTCATGCATTCATTCATCTTTAGTAACCACTTTATCCTGGTCAGAGTCACAGTGGATCCGGAACCTATCCCTGAAGCAGGAATACCCCTGGATAGGATGCCAGTCTACCACAGCCCCTTCACACTCTTCTTTTTTTTAATCCCTTTTTTTCTTGTGCTTTTTTTTCTTCTCCCGTTTGCTCTCTTTCTTCATTCTTCTTACCTTTTCTCACTTCTCTTCTTGCTGTCGCTTTCTCTCTTGATTGTTGAAAGAACCAGCCAGGTTGTATTCCAGACGGCACGAGCTCTGCTTACTGCTGCTCTCACTGGGTTTTATATTAGCAATTTGCGACAGAAGAATTTCATTACGGAGCAGAGTGAGAGAAGAGGGATGAAACCTGAAGAAATCTCATCTCTGTAAAAAGCAGTGCCTCGCTGCTAATAGTATTCCCCACCATGCCTCTGTGAGTCAGCTAAATTGTTCTCAGCACAAAGAAGAGACAGAAAGTTATTTTTGCTTACACAGAAGCGTGAACCGGAAAACCTCAGGCATATCTAATATTTGGCTAACATTTCTCCCGATTGCTAGGTAGATTGTCCCAGCATCGAAATTGCAGGGAGAAGGTGTGAGCGGGAGAGAGAAAGAGAGAGATTCTGATTTTCATATTTTTTACATTCAGAGAAATGGAGATTTAGATTTGTTTTGTGCCAGAGCCCTGACCTGTGAAATGTGCTTGTGAAACAGGTTCGACTGACTGCATATGCTACGCAACGGTCGGCTCTAATGACCCTGTGACCTCAGCTCTGCACATCGTCGTGGGTGAGTGTGCACATCCAAGTAAACTCTGACATAGAACTGGTAATACAAGTGTGTCACTTAAATTTTTCTTTTTGAATCAGAGGCCACGTGCATGACGTCTAACCCTATTAATAAAGAAGTAAAGAATATTTCCTCCAAAGATCCGTCATTGCTAAGTAAGAGAGAGTTGGAGATGTAGCCTATTGAACTGGATTAAGCTACATACCATACATGTACACCCATACTTAATATAGCTGTAGGGTGGAGTTGTTAGCTAAGGTCATTCATCCCAGCAACAAATGCTTGTAAGACTTGCAAGACAGCAGTGTTAAAATCGTTTTAAGGTGTGTCATCGTAGCACGAGTGCTGACAATCTTAACATAGTAAAATCTTCCAGGAGCCATTTATTTTAACTGGTACTAGTGCCGCGAAAAGGATGTTGTTATTCTTTATTGCGCTTGCAGCCATACCTGTGACGCCTATAATGTAAGGCATGTATGTCTTAAACCACTGTACACTTCCTATTCCCAGGAGATTCCCAGCCAATGGACGTCTGCTCCATCCACCATAACAACACCTTTCTCCGCTACTCTGTCTCACTGCTTGGTTACGGTTTCTATGGCGACGTTCTGACTGACAGCGAGAGGAAGCGTTGGATGGGCCCAGCTCGCTACGACATCTCAGGTCAGTAAGACCTCTGTAACAACAGAATGAAAGAGAGGGGGGAAAAAGTGAAAATTACTCTTACTGCCATCGTTCTTTCAATTGCCGTCATTTTCAATGGGAACCCTGTTGGTTTGTGGCAGGTGTTAAAACGTTTCTGTCACATCGCTATTATGAAGGGACGATCTCTTTCCTTCCTGCTGATGAGAACGTAGGAACTCCGCGTGACAAGCTGCAGTGCCGATCTGGGTGAGATTTGTCACGTTCATCAACTAATGGTTTTATTAATTGTATCATTATCTCAAATTCAGATGAATTTGAACACAAGTCAAGCAGTCACTGTGCTGGCTTAGCAGTAATAGATGCAGGCTTAATGGATAACGACTTGTTGTTTTATTAGGTGTAATATCTGCAGGCTGCCTTCAGCAGGCAAGCAGGTTTCCAAAGATGAGGAGAGCGTCTCAGACACCGGTGAGAATCCATGCCCTGTGCTGGCACCCCGTACGATGAATCTGAAATGAGGCAAAATTGATTTTGATACACACTTGATTACTGCTTTGACACTTTGCTTGCATTCAGCTCAGTTAAAAACCCAAACTGATTAGCATAGGTTTGCAATGTGGCTAACATTCATGATTTAAAGTGTCATTAAAACTCTGTCACCACAGCAGAAACATGCTATATTAAAACAGACCTTCTACAGCTCTAGGCATAAATAGAGACTAGATGCAGTCATCACCACTTTTGCTCAGGCACACACATTTTGAGTAAGACAGACAGCTGTTCCATTATTTACAGTAGCTGTGATAAATGGCACTTACCTACATATGGGCCTAACCTACTTCAATACACACTCTATGGCCAAAAGTATGTGGACACATGACTATTACAGCCATATATGTGCTTCTCTCCCAAACTGTTGCCACAAGGTTGTGAATCTGCCACTACCTTTTTTGGGAATGTGTGTCAATGTTGGAGAAAATTCTGTTTGTATGTGTAGTAGATGAGTTTTCCTGTGCAGTGTGATGACGTTTAATGTCCCTCTGTAGTCCTGTTTAGCCACTTGTTAGCAACTGCCTTTTTCAAGACACGTAAAAGCTTAAAAAAAATCACAAGTGGGTTATTGATGATGAATTTTATGTCATAGAATAAAGTGTGAAAATATCTTGAGCCTATGTTAACCACAGACCTTATGTCAGGCATTTAACCAAAAAACCATTGACTTTGGGACAATGGAACCAGAAGTGCTAAAATGCTAACTAATTTCCGGGTTTTAGGACTCATTCCTGCGGCACTCTATTGTCCTTTTGTTTACAGTCAATCACAAGTTCCGCCTAGAAGTTATCATTAAGATACTAATCATGAAAATAGGCTGAGAGGGATTTAAATGAGCATGGAGTCAAGGGCAGTGGATGTTCTCTCACTGCTCTGATTATTCCCACACTTCCACCTACAGTGGGTGAACAAATATATTCTCCACTAATGATATGCAGCCCTCCCATCTGTCCCTGCACTGATTATTCCCAGAAACTCACACACACAAACTTCTTGTGGATTATTATCTGTCTCTTAGCTCTGAACA
This sequence comes from Pangasius sanitwongsei, assembly GCA_037576675.1. NCBI lineage: Eukaryota > Metazoa > Chordata > Actinopteri > Siluriformes > Pangasiidae > Pangasius > Pangasius sanitwongsei. The sequence goes on along the minus strand of CM075020.1, from coordinate 13,247,960 downwards.
GCAGGCACCTTCATTACAGACTGGTCCGTCTGTTTACCGTGACTCACTGATAAGTGCTGTTTACAGAGACACATGCAGAGACCTCCAGGTCTGTATTTGCTATTTGGACATGGTTAGACTTGGTAGGGAAAGCAATTCAAAGGGAGAAGGGAGGCAGAGGCGCGTGCACGTGTGTGTGCATGTGTGTGCGCGCGCACACCGGGAGGTTTAAGTGTACTTAATCAGTAATCTAGCATCACAGCCATACATGGCATGTACTTTCCATTTTACTGTTTCCCGATGAGCTTCCTAGAAACATCCCATTGAAAAGCAGCAAATGAACATAAGTATCCAAAATGGCAAAAGAGACCTTTGGCTTAAGTGTCTAATCAGTAATTTCTAATTAAAATCTTTTGCCTTTTCCCAGCTCTACAGGCCTGCTAACACGGGAAAAGTCTTCTTTCTGTTCCTTTTAGCAGTTTTTGAAGGATTTATTAACAAGGCATTCCCTGCATGGTCAGATACAGTACTCACAATTGACATTAAGTGCTAGATTCATCTCAGTGTTTGGGTCTGTGACATCAGATTTAAAGGGATACACCAGCATTTTTAACCTAACCTCAATCCAACATGTATGCGTAATTACCGTAGACAAAAATGGACCTGTTTCCCTATGCTGAGAAATGGGGAAAAATAAAAATAATAACAATGACTCATTTATAATGGAAGTCTAGGGGCAGTGAATAGGTGAATTGCCTTAATAGATGTTTAAAATACATGATATTGTAACGTGAATTCAAAACTAAACAAAGGGCCTCAAAATAAACATGAGAAAATGTATTGCTAAAGCTAGTCTTGTTCTATAGGTTTATCCAGCATTCAAACATTGGAGCAATACTGTAAACACAATTATGGTTACTTCCTTTCCCTAAAGCTTTTGTGGTCTTCACATGGAACAACACTTAATCACCCAATTTATTCCGACTGAAAAAGTACTCCCATCTCTTCCATTATAACTGAGATCTGAATAACTGAAAATGCAAGGTTGCATAACAATAGCCGTGTGTTTTACATTACAGAGAAAAAAGGAGCGTGGCAGGTCATCAGGGGAAAGTTTTTGGCCATCAATGCTGCATGTATGAGCTGTGCTTGTCCTCGCAGTCCCAAAGGCCTGTCTCCCGCTGCACACCTGGCCGATGGCACAGCTGACCTCATCCTGGTGCGCAAGTGCTCACGATTTGACTTCCTGCGCCACTTGCTGCGTCACACCAACAAAGACGACCAGGTACATGCTGTAACACTCTGGCATTATGGCCATCGGGACGTGCTATTCTAGGAGAATAATTGGGGTGGTAACAGTAACTCCGCTTTACATCGGGCCACTTCACACCACCCTGTTGTTGATTATTTTCCTGTAACAGCATGCCTCATTGCATTTTATTCCTTACTTGGCTTTAGCTTGACTTTTAGCTAAGCTTGCTTCTCTCTCAGTCACAGTTTTGCACAAAAACAGAGCCAAAAAATGATCACAATTAAAATACATTTCATTATCCTGCCCTATTATAGGAGACTAGATTTAGGTTCAGTTGTCCAAGCACAAATGCCAGATTCAGTGCTCCAGAAAACATACATTTTCTATTGCTCTCACATTAAATCCAGAAACTCTATATCTCACTGCCAGGGAACAGTTCAGGTTCAGAAAGCCTCTAATATGACTAGATGAATGGTTAGAGTTTTTCATTAGATTTATGAGCCATAAAACCAACAAGGCAGAAATATTAGATTTATCTCAAAGGTAATTGAGGGAAACTTTCCAGCCCCTGCCGTGTCTAGTTGCTCATCCCGATTCCTTTTTTTTCAGTTTATGGCTGTGTCTTGGGAGTTTTGCGTCATGGGTGACTCACCCTACTGACAGCAAAATTTGGTTAGATGGACACAGCTGTTTGTTTGTGAGGGTTCACTTCAGCTCACTGTGGGTACATTTCCGTGTTTCTCAGAAGTCTGCCATATTCCTCAGAAGCCCACATGCTCAGTAGCACTGTTTTCACTTTCAGGGATAAAAATCAAACAGTTCAGGTTCACACCCCTGTGATTTGTTGCATTGAACTGTAGTTCTGTCACTGATAGTAAAACACCTTTTCTGTGAATAATCAATTACACATAGTGGGTTGATCATATTTGTCATATGATTGTCATGTGATTGATCATATGAGTTTTCGTATTATTTACTTGGCAAAAAGGCAAAAAAATTCCACAGATGACATCTACCTCTTAGTTGCCTACTATAAATCTAATGACGCCTTTTCTAAACCTTTTGGCCAAGAGACCCTTGTCACTTGACGTGGGAATTTTTAAAAAAATAATATTATTATTAAAAATTATACACACACTAGCTTAATGTTTGCAACCAGGAAACATTACTGTGGGTAAACAAATAGTAACAAAAATTGAAATAAAACATGTTGTAAAACGTTAAAGTATAGCATAAAATATTTTCTCCTTCTGTGGGTTTGTCTTATGAATGCATAATTTGGTGTTGCTGCTAGTGTTGGTTCTATTTGTAACAGTAAAAATGAGGTTAATATTTAAAGTAATTAAAATTAAACTGCAATTTTTAAAGGAACATGTCAGCGATAGTTGTAAATGCTGTACCTTGGTTGATTGTTGAAAAATGCTGATGTCTTACGCCAAACCAGACATTAGAACAAGCCCAGACACTGAGGAGAAACAACGGTATTAGTATGTAAAGCTTTTAAGTGATGATATAAATATCAATTAGCTGTACACAGGTGTTCAAATACTGAAATCAGTATTCAATATTCAGTATATCCAGTATGCCCTAGTCCACATGAATTCAGTCAGATAAAAATGAAATAGAGAAGCCATGATTGGTAACAGTCTGACGTGGAGAAAAATGCTGTACTGGTGAGCAAGAGATGTGCCTCAGGACTATAATTCTCACAGGACAAATGAGAGATTACATATTTCTAATTACATCCAGTACAACACCATTAAAAGTCTTAAAGTACAGTGTACACAAATCAGATACCTCGGTTTTGCAGATTTTACACCTGGAAGAATTTTAAATCTACACATTTGGCAAGTGTACACTGGCTGCTGCTCCCACATTCAGAATTTATTTGTATTTCCATTCACTAGTTTAGTAAAGATAATATGCAAATATCTGTTTTGACCATCAGATTATTATAAAAATTAATTGCTGCCATGATCTCATGAAGTTTATTAATCCAGTGAGATTTTGACTCCAAAACACTGTGACGGTTTTTCTGTTCACTGCATTCCCAAAAATTGATTACACCACCTTAGTAGAGATTTTTTTTCTATATAAAGCAAAAAGGCACAACCATAATATTATTTTAAGATGCTACTAAATGTAGTTATTGTGCAGTGCTTTTTCCTTAAATGTGAAGTTGGCAGGTTCCAATAGGACCGAAAAAGAAATCGTCACCTCTCTCTCAAAGCTCTCAAATACATCAGAGTAGAGAGGATGGCTCCCAAGTCAGTGTGTGCTGTATGTATTGCAGTTTGACCACCCGTTTGTGGAGGTGTACCGTGTGCGACAGTTCCGCTTCACACCCCGGTACGAGGAGACTGACTCTGACTCTGAGCTGGAGCTGCGGGAGGCTGAGGGCTCTGGTCGTAAACGCTTCTTCAGCCAGATATGCAGAGAGCATCCGGCATGCAGCTGCAGCCTGGCGCACAGCAGCTGGAACTGTGACGGAGAAATCCTGCCTCATGCTGCCATTCAAGTCAGGTACAAGCACCTCATGGCACTACACCGAGTATTACAAGTTAGAACTGATTATGTATTCAGTACACTGCAGTGCAGTAATGTACATATTCCACTTTGAAAAACTTGAAGAACTGGACATTTTGGGTCATAGGTTTGCATAATAAGTGAGCAGTGACACTGACATGATGTACAAATGAGTTATAGTCACAGTTTCTGAATTGTACCAGGTGAACCAGCAAGGTAAGTGTGTCTAGGTAGAATGCACAGTGTTTAAAATATCTGTGCTTCATACACTTATCAGTGACACACACACACGACCATGTCAGTGTCCCTGCTACGCTGAGAACGGTCCACACCCAAATAACCTCTGCTCAGCGGTCATCCCTTTCCGTTGATGGATGGAGTATAAAGGGGGCTGGCATATTGTCCATGACATCAGATGGGCTACAGTCAGTAACTGAGTTCCTGCAAAGTGTGCCTATATTGTTGATGTACCTGATAAATGGGAAAATAAATGTAGGTGCAAGGTAAGTGTACATGATGAACTGCTACTTCAGTGTCAGATTTTGCCAATTCAGAAAGAGGGGTAGTTTTTCTCTGAGCGTTGAATTCCCAATTACCTCAGTACACTGTTGTAGCTCATGGTAAGTAAATCACTTTGAGCTGGGACAAACCGCTTCCGCTGGAATATTACAACCACAATTCAGCTGAGAGATAAACTGCATGGCCATTGCACTGTAAAGAAAAAAAATCTATTTATATAACAGAAAGCATGTGATTATCACAGGAAAATCTTTATGTAGCATGATGGCTTTCCTGAATGCAGCATTTATTTCATGCTCCATTTGTCCCAGCAGTGACGCATAGCTGTCTAATGTCCTGTAATTTAATGGCCTTTCCACTGTTAAATGCTCACTCCCTTTTAATTAAAATTTAGGCACATTCATTTATTGACTTTTCCTCCTCACTAGTTGTTCTTTGAACGATACAGCAAATGAACTGTAGAGATAAGCAATGTGTTGTAAGACAGGGAGCGATAGAGAGGATTATGTTTCACCTGAGTGCTGAACATGCTTCATTTTGTGCAGTTAGAGGAAATTAAATTCCAAATCCCCCGAAGTTGCACAGACGATTAGTACTTAGTTAATTAGTCTGAATTTAAAATATATATGTTCACTACATTTTAATGTGCGTCGCAGTATGAGTAAAAAAAAAAAAAAGGGAGGGGGGGGCAGAAACTGGCATCAATAATACAAAAAATATGTGGTTTAATATATTAATATTAGGTTAATGTAAGGCATTACATTTTCATCTAAAGAACATGCAGAACATAAATGGAAAATCTCTACAGGAAATTGGTATTTGCAATATTTTAAAACCATAGGTGGCAGGTTAGTAATAAAACTTGCCTTAATAGCAATGAGGGAAGTGCAGAGCCAATCCACTGATCAGGTTTATTGTTTAGCACTTAATGAAATATTCACACAAGAGCAATTCAGAAAAGCAAATTAATGCAAGGAAAGAGAAATGATGTACCTTAAAAATACTGAAAGGCCACGTGCAACATTGCAGGATGTCGGAGCCTCAGTTAGCAAGTGCACAAGAACAGCTGCAGGTTGAAGTGAAGAATGAGTATAGGATGAGTAAGATTTAATTGTAATTCAAGTGGAACATCATATAATTTATATTTGCTTCCAAGTGTTTTGGAAGATGCCTGAAAATGACTCGTTTTCTCAGTTAAAGCAGCAGCCAGTCCAAACCCAAATAAAATTCTCACTGTGGAAAAGCCAGGTTACAGTTACAGTTATCCCAACATTCTCTTAAAAAAAAAAAAAAAAAAAAAAGTCATACCAGCAGAACCAACATACTGTTGATCCATGCAGCTTAACGATATCAGATCATCTGCATGCTGCCAAAAAAAGACTGGCTGGATCTGAGTACAAGAAATTGAATTAGATTAACTTATACAAAGGTGGAATATATTTTGCGTCCACCATTTAATATTTTCTTTCAGCAGAAAATATTAGTAAGCATCTCTCACTGCAGTTGTACGCAGTTTATTATGTGCAGTATACTGTGGACATCTGCAGAACAGACATGTTCAATTTGTAACAGTTGTGTAAAGTAAGCTTATAAACTTTGCTGGTTGCTTAGAAATTCAAACATTTCTGCAGATTGCAAGTAAATAACTGTTCAGCCAATACATGTTTTATGCTTTACGCTGGAATTGTCCTGTCTAACAACATGCAGTACTGTTATGTCTGTTAGGATTTTCTTGTTGGCACCTTTGAATCAGAGAAAACAATAAGCATGAATGACTTAGACATATGCAGTCCTAGAATTCATATTATTACTAAACAGACGCTGTTTTTTTTTTCTGGTGGAGTTCAGGCACATCATGTTTCTACTTGCCTCATTACATAAGTGAACGTTTTAAGACCTTCATCTCACCAGTGGCCACTCCTCCCTCATCCGTTTATTCACCTTTGTCCATATGTTTAAATGCTCGCTTTGTCCAAAGTGACGTTTGACAGATCTTTCTCTCTCCATCTCTGTCTTTCCAGAGTGCACTGCCAGTTGATCAAGCTGTTTGCGAGAGGGATTGAAGAGCAGTCCGTCTTTGAGGAACCTTACACTCTCAGTGCAATATAGAGCTGCCTGTCACTGGAAAAAAAAAAAAAAAACCTTGCTGGACCATGAAGAATCCCAAACCATTAGGTTCACTTTTGGATTAACAAGATGCTGTTACAAGTTCCATTGCACACCCATTTATAGTGTTTGCTGGAAGTGATGTCATTAGTTTGCTAGTATGCACCATGGTTGAGTAGATAGCATCTAGCTGACAATTTATAGATCACTGAAATCACAATGGCAAAGGCTCAGATGGGTTAAACCTGCATCCCCGCAGTATTGCTATTTTTTTTTTTTTTTTTAAAACACATTCCTTATTTACAGTGACTAAATTGCTAATTATTTCTCTTACCCCACCCAACACGTCCTAAGTTTAACTGTGGAGCATGATTTCTGTCTGTCTTCCTCTATCGTCAAGCTGGCCTTGATGTTTTGGATAGTAGTATCCCAAAGTTTGAACATAATGTGCAAATATTTTCTTTACTGGAAGTGAAGTACTCAACATTATCCTGCCGTAGTTGCTGTCATTAAACATAATATATTTAGTTACTTCAATTATTTCCTGGAAATTGTATTTAACTATTGTTGTAATATTTAGCTGTTATGTCCAGCAGCTAAAATGTGTAATATATAATGTGTAATATTTTAAGTGTTTTGTAGCAGTCTAGCACTGGGCACAGTGTAGCTGATCAGTCTGTTAGTGATAGTCTGGACATTATACTGAGGTAAACTGCTTCTTAGGAACTTAAATCCCATGGCAAAAGTCAAGCATCACCTGTTGCATCCCATTAGAATGGTCAGTTTTGTTGCTGGATCCTCAGCTGAATGCATTGTGAGTTCTTGACTAAATGTGGTTGATAATCTGCTCTAGTTTTGTCTGCAACATAATTCCTCTGGGTGTCAACCTGTTTAGGATCTGTACCCTTTATTGCTTCTGTGCTTCTTTTGCTCAGATTTCTTATTTCTCTCCATCTTATTTCTGTAATGATAAAAATAGCCATAGGGCATCCTGTTCTGTGGCCTTCTGCTGAAGGTTTAATGTGCGTATTCCAAGGCTGTGTTCTTCCACCATCAGGGGACTTTGAGCAGACTGTGATTTAATGCAATTGCCTCTTCACTGTAGTGCATCTGCTGTTTGTGAATGTTTGAGAAGCTGAGGTTAGTGCTGTGCTTGAGTTCAGAGGAGGTGCTCTGTCAGTTTCCTCATGCTGAAGGAAGATCCGGTAAATCATACATCTCAACTCCACCCCTTGTGTAATTCAAGTAAAGAGGAGCTGCTGTAGTGTGCGATAACACTAGCAGTCAATGCCAGGCCATGAACTGTCCTCAGTGTGTGTGGGTGTGTGTACAAACAGCAGCCATCTGACAGCTGCTGTGTTTGGCAGCCTGGTTCATGGCCGGTCAAACACTTACATGCCCATATGCATCAACCGCTGCGTCAACAAACCTCCTATTCAAGCACACAGACAGCCCTGAGACCGGACTTCATCTGCACCAGAAACATAATTCAAAATCCTCTTCAGCCCGCTTGTAAATATCCCTGCCATCTACGCTTGCTCTGGCTTTCAGTACTGCGGCTGTTGCTAATTTATGGTCCAGTGCTGGCAGTTGTGACGAGCCTGTTTGCTGTACATTACAGCATCATCAGCATCCACAACCCACACACGTATAGCTACTGCAACCTCAGTAGTGATCACTGTGAGCAAAGCAACCTTTTCCTTAGATATGCTGCCTAGATAAAGTCTCAGGCATGACTGAAAAGCGGGATGTTCATCTCGCAGGCTTCGAGATGACACGGGGAATGATGTATGACCTGAAATGTACAAGTTGATGCGTGTTAACAAAAAAAAAAACCTTAATAAAGTTCTTCAAAACATCTGTGGTGATGTGGTGAGTCAGATGTGGAAGAGACAAATGGAAGAAACACTGTGAACTGTGTTTTATCCGCTGAAAGCCTGTCAGTCTTGCTTAAAGTGCTGATGACCGGGGTCTCCTTGGAACTTGACAATTGATGGAACGAGAGAAAAGTTACACTGAGTTGTACTGAGGGATAAGCTCTGGAGATTTTAAAAGAAATCCTGTTTCAAGGTTGACCAGTGCAACTTCCTTTATAGCATTCATGCATCCAGGGTGGTTTATCTCAGAGTAACAAGTAGTGGTTCAACCATGGGTCAGCAGGGATGTTGGCAAGGAGCCACAGGTTCGAATGTCCTTGTCATTTTCTCTTCTGAGCCACTTCTGCAGTGACCTTCAGCAAAGTGTTTAACCTTAAGTAGCATCTATCTCCATTACTGGAAATCCTTTTCTGAGGCAGCATTTAAGTACAAAGTGCAATAAATTAGTTTTTTTTGTATGAATGTGACAACCCTGGCTGTACATTCCTCTGGGAATAATTACTTGGTCTTAGGCCTTTCTTAATCTTTCCCATCTGTCAAACTGTCATTTTATTCCTGGTGTCAGAAATGATTAAGACCTAAAAACAAGATAACAGCTTGTATCTGTTGCTCTGTCTCAATGAGGTATTTATCTGGACCATCAGTTTTTAATCACCGCAACACTGATTAGGAGATATAGCGATGGATTCCTGTGTTCATTTAAAGTCCTCCTGTTTACCCGTTCAGTGTCATTTCTTCCTCCTTCATTCTGTGCCAAAGTCATGGTGTAAGTCTCCTTTCTAACCCATTTTACATGGAATGCTGTTATGAATGTGCTACTTGAAAGCAATCCATGTTTCCCTATTATCTTTAAGAGCCTTCAATAATGGTGAATGCTCCACAAAGCTCATTCTTCTGGCAAACGTGATTTGCTACAGAATGGACAAATGAAGCAACTTAATGGGTTTACTGCATAAAAATGTTGGTAGGGAAGAAATATATTCTTCCGCTCACTCCCTTTCTGCTGATGTGCTGTGATGGGGAAGATATTTTGCTCTTATTCGCTGCCTCTGTACAGCCCATGCATTAGGCTTGCTGTCTGGTCCCACATGGCGATTGAAGCCAGGTAATTTTCCCATCTATCGTTGACCAAGTAAATTCCATCTCCTCCCTTCCTCGCTTGCGCATTGCCATGTCCTTATTGATTTATTCTGAGACCTGGAACTGTGGGTGGCATCCCGCTGAGGCCCACTTTCTCATTCTTGGACCCTTTTCCAGAGATGTTACAGAGACAAAACCAACAAACAGCTGTCTGTGAGCACTCAAATAACTGAAGACAACTCATTGCAAGTGTGATTACAGTGGCGCCATCGCTTCCACTTTTAAGTGGCTGTGCAGAAGCAGCTCGGCTGAGATTGAGTGCTTTTGGCCTATCCTGGCCTCCAAAAGCCCACCTGAGCCTCATCCAAGGCTTTTACCCAGGCATCACTCCAGCTGAGCTGCAGGAACAAGGTAGGCATTAAGAAAAGAGGAGTCCTCGTCAGTGCAGGTTTTATACAGCGCTATCTCTGCAGGTGGCTTTCACCTTTCAATTTCAGATTAAAATCAGTTCTTTGGGAGGTATTTGTGAAAATGCTCTCCATCATGGCCTGCACTATGATTGCTTAGCTAACTGGTTTGAAATACAAGAGGTGATGATCTGGAAGTAAGGAGCTGTGGTGACTTGCTGCAGACTCCATTATCGATTTGTAAGTTTTCAAAGTTTTCATTAGAACAGGTTCACTCTGCATTGCCACAACCAGGCTAGACTTGTTCTGGTCTGGCTACACTGGGGACTAACAAAAGTAACAGGAGAGAATAAAGATGCAGACCATACCTGTCAAGTGCTATTGATTGCCCATTTTCCCCCCCTTTGCCGTACTTCTCTCTTCTGGACTTTTTCATGACTGTCCCAAAATCCTCCTGGTTTTAATCCTCCCAAAGTGACAATATCCATGCCAAAAAAAAAATTTGCACACAAGTTGTAAAATAATGTCACATCATGTCAGCACAAACCTTTAGCAAGTAGACTGATGATAATATTATCCACATAGTCAGAATTTATCTTTTTCTTCCTGGGTTTTTTCTTTCAATTCGGTCTTTTGCTAATTCTCACCCACTTGCTAGCTCCACATAGCATGACAGTTTACAAAAACACAAAAGCTACCAACCAGTGAGGATCAAGGCTAGCACATGCTTCCTCCAAGACATGTGACCCCAGCCACCAAATCCTTTCAATGAAGGAGACTGTGACAATTCATAATGTATTTCATGTTCATTTAGAAAAGAGCAAATTACACTTTTTTTGTCTGTAAATTACACAACCTGTTTGAAAAGGCCTTCAGTTAAAAAGGTAAGACTGCTCTTGGCAGTACTCTGATATGGTGTTCTAAAGGTTAGATGCTTTTATATTAATATCAGTGTCTGAATCCTTTTATACTGGGCACATTCGGGCAAAGGATTCATCTGCCAACAGACTTCATGTTTCCCTCCATGTAGATGCCTTTCAAACTGCTGTTTCAGTCCATGTTTTATAGAAGTGGACAGATATACACTCCTGAACAAAATCTTAAGACCGGGGGAAACATTCCAAGTATTCACATTTCGCGCTGGTGGATCATAACCAGGTTGTAAGAACTGCTTCAAAATGTCAAAAGAAGAA
>CM075020.1:13225079-13236921 GCA_037576675.1 Pangasius sanitwongsei | reverse complement strand
GTTACGATCCACCAGTGCGAAGTGTGAATACTTGTAATATTTTCCCTGGTCTTAAGATTTTGTTCAGGAGTGTATAACTTCAATGTAAAGGACCATATGATCTGGAAAGGATATGGTCGTGTGCCTGCAGCCAAATAGAAGAAGATTCTGCAGAACCCATAGTAGGTCCACCACATCAATGGCAGTCGAACCTGAAAGATAACGGGCTTCGATTTTATCCCAGCTTGCTTAATCTGAAACAGACAGAGATAAAAAGGACTATTACTTTTGCTGCTTCCAATTCGCATGGTGTGACAGAGCTGGACTTTGTTTCCCCCTCCAAGTTATTGCATCCCTAATGGTGCTTAAAGTAATTACACTTTGTAATGTTTCTCTCCCCTTTAGTAGGCCCTTCTGAAGCGCTCTTGCATCCAGTGCCCACGCTGCCGTTCTCTGCTAAATGATGCCATTAACCATATTGCATTTGCTAACTCTCTGGCCACCCCAATGAGATTTGGTTCACAGCGAGTTTAATTGACTGAAAACAAGGTTGTGTTTAAAATGGTGCAGTTGGAGTAAGTTAGCCAGGAGCACATGGTCTGTGTTTGGCATGTTTTTAGATGTTTTAGTTTAAATGGAAAGAGTCTGTCAGTTGAGACATGCATTCACAAGTGTAGCCATTCCACCTACTGACATGTCCGTGTGAGAAACCCAGTACTTAATTTGTGTCCGCTCATGCCCTCAGATTTGTGCCTGTGTTCCTGTGACTTATTTAAGTTGATCACGCACCACTGCATCTTTTTTAATAAATTACAATGTAATTAATAATAATAATAATAATAATAATAATAATAATAATAATAAACAACAATAAATATTGTAATGAATGATCATACTTTGTGTTACTTCCCTTTCAGAAATTCAGTTGGCTCATTTCCATGTTGACCAATTAGTAATCAGAGGGTATTCTCGTTATCAGTCACATGTGAAGAATGACTTTGTCGTCATTTCTTAAAGAAGTATGCAAAAGTACAGAAAGCAAGGCGGAATCAGTTCTGTTTCTGAAACTTGTGAAACCCTGTGTCGTGAGCATTTTTGGATTTCTAACAGACAGAAATGTCAGGGACAAGCAGAACAAATCGCGACATTGTTAAGAGAAAGGGGAAGGAGAAGGGTAGGGGTTGGAGAGGGGGGTAGCAGAAAACGAATATGAATCTATCGTTCTGATCTGTTAAATCTGTCTGTGGTTAAGAGACTATAAGCTACATAACTTCATTTCGGAGTAATTTGGATTAGTAAGCAAGCTAAGAAAGTTTCTTTTCAGTGATATCAGTGTTTGTAAAGGGCATGATGTACTTTTGTAAGACTCAGTGTTCTGGTAAAACTTCTTGTTGTGTGGTCGAGCCCAAATCATGAAGCTTAACGCATAGTAAATGTGCAGGTGACCCCTCCAGCCCTCCCACAGCATCACTGAAATACTGAGGTTGCAATCCTTAATTGTACCATGGTTATCATACCTATGCTATTGGCCCTAGGCTTATAGCGGCATTCAGCGCTACTGTATTATATGAAGCATGATATGGAGCACTGTTGTGTCTATATATTCCAGGGCCTTTTCCCTTCCTGTTCACTTGCTGACCCTCTACCTTGGAGTTTTGGTACCTCATGTTTTACAAATGAATCACTGGAGGAAATCCATGCGAAACTCCACACAGGCAGAAACCCCACGCATAGGATTGAACCGTGGTTCCTGGAGCTGTGAGGCAGCAACACTGCCTGCTGCTTATAAAGGACAATATGAGATAAGTAAACTGAATGCATCTAGTACTAAAAGCTAATTAACATCTACTGGAATGGAAATGTCAGCACACATTCCAAAGTATTTTACACTGAACACTTACATTACATGTAAGCGGGTACACGTAACTTGCACCTACACTTGTTGGCCATTTCATTCGTATATAGGTGTACACTGCTTCTACACTCGTAGCAGAACAACATTACCATGTTTCGATCATGCCCATGTGCTGAGAATGGTCCACCACCCAAGTAATGTCTAGTCAGTGGTGCTTCCTTTCATTTGAAGGACAGGCTATAGGCTGACAAACTGCATAACAACAGATGGGCTACAGTCAGAAATTTAATTTCTAAAAAGGTCAGTTATGTGTGGGTGTACCTGATAAAAATTGCAAATGAGTCTAGCTACAAACTGCCAACTCTGTGTGTTTCTATTAGTCGTAATCAATTGCATAACTGCATCTATTCCAATTACACAGAATACAATGGATAACTTGCAGCTCTGTACTGTGAAGTTGTGATTACCCATCAGTCTCTCCTACAGTGACACTCTCTTTCACACTTCTCTGCTCTGGGCGTCATCATCGGGCAGCACAGGTCACCGCGTCCGAGAAAGAGCTCTGGGTATACACGGCCCAACAAAGAGGAATGAATATTGTCCTTATCTGTTGGGGTTAAACTGACATGCCCCCGTCAGGCATCTTATCTCAGCGGCGAGACACGAAGAGAAAGACGACACATTTCTGCAGGCCTCGCACATAAAGCTGAGGCCTTGTCCCATTCCTCTTTACTGCGCAATGAACCAGCGCTGCCTGAGTTTCCAAGAGATGGCATGGAGGAGAAAGGGGAAGGAGAAGGGTGGGGGTTGGAGGGGGGGGGGTAGCAGAAAACGAATATATCCCTGAATCTACCGTTCTGATCTGTTAAATCTGTCTGTGGTCAGGAGGAAAACTGTAAATCGGTCCTGCAGCTCCCCCACATGGTGTTCTGCCTTTTCTTAATGCTCTGACCACTTTCTCTCTCGCTCTGTCTCTCTCTCTCACCCCCCCCCCCCCAACCCCCACAACACCACTGTTATATATGCCTGGAGCCTTTCCATGAGCCAAATCCATTAAAACAAGCAAACAGTCATTCAAGTCTCCAAACACGGCCAGACCGAGGAGAGAGAATGTAACATTTGGTCTGACTGTCGGATGAAGCGTGAAGCCTTCATGCAGCCAGGATTCTGTTGCTTCTGTTCCTGTGGGGCGAGCGCTAATATTTTTACACATTTGCGTCAAGATGCAAAGGCTGCTGGCTACACACTCCCACTCCCACGTAAAATCTTCTCTGGAAAGGTTACCACAGTGTGAAATTGTCAAAGTCTTTTTTTTTTTTTTTTTTGCTTATGGAGTTGTACAAACTTTCCAATGCCGAAGTCCATTAACAGTTTAACTGATAACCAGTGAGTGTCGCATCCGGTAATAACCAAAGCCTGCTGTATATATCATTCCATAGATTTACATTCGCAACAGGAGCAAGCCGGCTCCTCTTTATAGTCCATTTCCCTCTAATTTATGCCGTGTGTCTGTGCTGGAGCGCTGGGCCAGTCAAGCCCAGGTGGAGCAGTAATGGCCACATTGATCATGGCAGTCCCTGATGGGATGGACCCACTTTAAGAGCGAATGAATGGACTCTATATGCTCCCTTACCCAATCAAAAATCCATCTCGCCTGTCCCCTTTGCCCCCAACCAATCAAAAGTTCATCTTCTTTGCTTCCTCATAGTAAGGACGCACTGTCAAAAGAATATCTCTTCCATATCGGTGGTTTGCACTGCCTAATCTGTCCCCATCACCTAGGCTCAACCTCTGACGAGGTTGCTTCATCTAAAAGTTAGCCACTTTTGTCATTGTCCAGTAGGCAAATGGAAGACTTGCTTCCTCTCTTGCACAGCTATGCAAAAGTTATTGCCCAATCAGCCTCAGCAACCAGAAATTACCCCATGCAGGAGAAAATGCTCAGTGCATAGTTCCATTAAAATCTCCTAAAATTTATGGAGCAAACAGCTGTGCCTCTCTCAATAAAAGCTCTGCAATAATTCACACCGTCGTTCGTGTGTTAAAAGCACAAACGTGTACTCTCTCTCTCACTCTCTCACACAGACACACACACACACACACATCTTGGAAGATCACAGCGGGGACAGCTGATGATTTCCAGTCGCTGACAGTTGAATTCTCACATTTACTGGCTGCAAAGTCAAATACAGCCCAATGTCGAGATCCATCACTGGAAAGGTTGTGAGAGGTGTCAGGCAAGCAAGAAGAACACAATTTCCTGTTCTGTGTGTGCACGTGTATTTGTGCGTATGTGTGTGAGAGGCTCAAACCACTAGGCAATCTGAGCTGCAGTGGACCCCAGAGAGGCCTGACAGCTGCCATTAGCACAAGCGTACATATGATTACAGCCTGCCTCTCTTTTATGGGTTTTTTGTTGGTTTTCAGACATACTTGTCACATTGGGTATAGACGCCTAGCAAAACGCAAGCTGTCTGCTCACCAGTACTGCTCACTATCTGGAACCAAGCAGATGATCTTCCAGAAATAATTGCAAATCAAGAGTAAAGCCAATAATTGGAATATGCCCACAATACATGTTCATACGACAATATCTTGGCTTCTGATATTATCACAATTTTACTAACATATAACCCATTATCTCTTACTTCTTAAAGACATCTGTCTAATCTTTCCTTTCAGATGTGATGAAACAAAAATGCATTCATTTTAATATAGAGTTTAATTAATCTGTTTCAGGGTTTATATATTCAAATTATCTTTAGTTTTTAACTGTAAAACTAAATCTTTTTATTCTAGATTTGTGCATATTTATGATTTTTATCTTACTCATATTGTTTATATTTTCCCTTTGAGCTACCATGTGAAGAAGAAGAAGAAGAAGAAGAAGAAGAATTATTATTATTACTGTTGTTATTAATATTATGATTAATATACTTAATCTAGCACAGGGTTTCCCAACCTTTTTTTGTCAGCTTAAACCTAAATTGTTTGTGTCAAGTACCGCTAGAGATAAGCTTGCCCCTGAAGTTAAGCAGGTTAATGTTAAGTGAAACGTTTGCCTGTTGAAAAACGTTGTTTTACTGATTTACAGCTTTAGTGTTGCTTTTTAAATCTATGCAAATGTGCACTGAAATATGGTTTTGTGGCCAGGCTTTCATGTTTTGTTTCCAAATGTCTTTTTAAGAGAGCTGGCTTCATACTCTCATTAGAAAGCTGCTTCAAATATACTGCATCACGCCCCTGGGAAAGGGTTTGGCCTCGTCACTCTCCGTGCACGAAAACCCAAATCTTTTAGATACTCCTTGCTGTACTTACAGAACATTTAGCTAGCTAACACTGTAATTTATGTTTGACTCTTGTTATATCAGAACCTATGAGTAATCAGCTTGTAGCACTTTTTACATGAGGTTACAATAAAATGCTACAATATTAATGGTTTTAATTAATTTAGTTTTTTACTTTTATTCTATTATTTTATTTTATCTTATTCTGTTCATTTTTTTCTTTTCTTTGTTTATTCTATTGTTTTGTTATTCTATTCTACTTTAGTTTTTATTCTTTTTTGTTCAATCCTTTTCTAATTTATTATTTTTATTGCATTCAATTCATTCATTATATTTTATTGTAATAGTTTATCTATATATTAGTAAAATTTAACTTAACGTGTCATGGACATTTCCATCACAGTCTCACGACCCACTGCAATGCCACCACGAACCCCAGGAGTTCACTAACCCCTGGTTGGGACACCCTGATAGCAGAAAGTAGAAAGTATGGATAAACTCCATATTTCAAGTTATATTCACAACTACAAAGGTAAGCTGATACTGTAATGCTGATACTAATGTTAATAATAACTTCCACATGATCACCCAGCTAGTCACTCTAGTTAACATCACTAGCAAACACCAATTCTGTTCTATTTATTTGTATAGCACTTTTAACAATAGACGTTGTCACAAAGCAGAGTTACAGAAAACGTGAAGTAGGTTTAGATCCTCAGTGAGTAAGCCTGAGGCGACAATGGCAAGAAGAAAACTCCCTGAGAGAACATGAATCATTCCTCTTCTACAACTATATAGTCAAAGAGAATTACGTGTGTTGAAAAGATGTTTAGTTTGAGCATTATAAACACATAATGGTCATTAGGATTACAGCAGAAATTCTTGGGTACAAATCTACAGTTTGCATGTAGAAATGTTTTATTGACGTCCATTAGTACAGTATGGAAGGTTACTTGTAAAGCGTCTTTGTCTCTAATATGTACACTTACTGGTCACTTTATTAGGAACACCTGTATATACCTGCTTTTACATGCAATTATCAAATCAGCCAATCATGTGGCAGCAGCACAATGCATAATATCATACAGATACAGGTCAAGAGCTTCAGCTAATGTTCAGGTCAAACATCAGAATGGGGGGAACATGTGATCTTGGTGACTTTGACAGGAATTGGACAGTTGAAAAACTGTACAACTGTGCATCAGAACTAATATAATCAGGAAATATGTTTAGATCTTGCATAAGCTGAAATATTTACCATGTATGCAGGATAATTCATCACCCTGCACAACTCAGACAATTAGATATTCTTCTCAAGTATGGCTACATTTTGAATGGGTTTGTTAAACTTGCATGGATGAAACAGCTATCAATACCAATCCTGCTGTAGCAATTCCACTCCATGCCTGAGAGCTAACACAGCCCTCTAATCCAGTGTCTCTCAGTCAGTGTCCTCTGTGCCAATAAAGCACAAAAGATGCACTCACCTATGGCATTGTGTTCCAGTGAACCAGGAGAGTCTCAGCCAAGAAACCTGGTTCTCTTCGGACAATGGCAAAGGACACAAGTCATGTGAGACTGCATCCTACATGGTGCGTATCCAGGATAGGCTATTCACAAACTCGGTGATTAGCACATCAGTCAAAGCACAAAGTCACAAAAATGACACCGTGCCTGATGGATGGTCCCGTAAAGAGGGATGATTATTTTCGGACAGCAGTGTCAGTGGCCTATGAGCTATCCTGTCTCTGTCTCTCATTTCAGCTGTTGGGAATTAACTGCTGGCAAAAGAGCAGCCTAGATCCATTACTTACTATCAAATAGTAAGATAATGGTTATTGATCAGATTTACAAAAGGTCAAGCAGTAGAAATCAAGCAGTAGAATTTTGTTCTATCATTATTGTAACAAGTGCCTCACATTAATGTGTGCTTTCCTACATTACAATTAAAATTATTGCACCACTGCCAAAAAGGATAAATAATTCCTTATTTAATTTATTTCAGATTTTAAGCCATCTTGATAAGTTGCCATGCTAATTATCACCTCAGAGATGTGTTGCAAGAGAAGTGTACAGTAGGTTTAAATGAAGAATTGGTTATGTAGTCAACTCTGAGCCTGACTTAATTACTTAACCTTTCACTCAGCATTTTATGCTTCTCCATTTCACTGTACTTAAATATCCTTTCTTTTCCATTTAAATCCCTGATGGCTTACACCCTTAGCAGAAGGTGTTCTTCAAGGATCACTTGGATGGTTAATGGTTCTAGCTTTCAAAAGCACATTCTTTTTCCCCTAGAGAGACAAACTAGAGAACTATTAAAGTATTAAACTATTAAAATCTATTAAATTATAGATTCAACATTTTTACTTTGTTTATTTGTTTTCTCTATGAATGTCCAGAGCCCTGCAATAAACCATCCCATCCAGGGCATGTTCCCACCTCAGGAACCACAGTGGCTGTTTCCAGGTTACTGAAGCTGAATGAATGAATGAATGATCTGGTTCCACAATTTAGTAGGGAATTATTTCTTTTTTTTTTCTATTTTGAGAACACTGCCTATATCTTTAGTGCAGTGTTGGGGTTTGCATGAATATTCATTTTTACTAGTCAACCAGTGATTTAAAAAAAAAAAAAAAAAAGTAGTGAAAGCAAAAACTGATTCAGAACATTGCTATTTTTAGGCTATTTTATTACTGAAGCCTGGGCAAAAAGAAATTTGAACTGTTACTCAATTAACAGCTATCCATCCATTTTCTGAACTGCTTATACTACACAGGGTCGTGGGGAGGACACCCTGGACAGGGTGCCAACATCTTGCAGATGCTAATCAGCCTACAACGCATGTATTTCAACTGGGGGAGGAAACCAGAGTACACAGAGAAAGCCCCTGAAACACAGGGCGTAGGTGGTATTTGAACCACCAGCCCCAGAGGTCCTAGGCAAACTGGCTAACCACTAAGCCATCGTGCCCCCTCCCCCTTCTCCCAATTAATAGCCATACACAGGCTATTTCGTTCCATGCTTTATAAGCCACACTGTTAATGATTAAATTAAATAAATCAGAGCAATCAATGTGCATATTGCACTATGTACGGACATATTCTTAAAACTATTATGTGGATGACCCGGCTGTTCACTTGAAATAGTGTGGAACTGAGAGCATGCAGCATGGAAGCTCATATCCATCATCAGAGCCCTCCTTAAAGCTCAGTGACTGACCTTCCTTGGATGGAGGATGCTATGTCTACAGCACCTACACCTGGGAGGTTTTTCCACCATGTTCAACCCCAGCATCACTAGCAAACAAAAATAGCTGTGGGAGGAAATAGGATTAAAAAAATAATTCTGTGTGCACTTCTACATGTCATATCAAAGTGAATTGAAACTGGTAATGTTCCATTAAAACAACCAAAGAAGAAAAACAAAAAGACTTTTCCCAGGGAGGTTTTATACAATGTGCATTTGACTATAGAACTGGAATATCTGAAATATTAGTAAATTACATTGAGCTTATGTTCTTCACTGCATTGCAACGCTTTTATTTACTATCTGCCTTGCTGTTTTTCCCATTGCCCTGACTAATCGACATTCCTACAGAAGCAACTAGTGAATGTATTAGTCTATAGTAGTGTATACAACCCCTGACCCAGGGATAAAGGTTTGGTCTTTCCATTTCAACTGTATTAAACACCTTTCAAACAATATAGCCAAAGCACCCATTTCAGGAGATAAACCAAAAATGGTCATCAGTGGTTTTGGATCTACAGATGCTCAAGACACCTGAAATCGGTTTAAAGATCAGAGATCAAAATTCTTTTCACACATAGCCAAATCAGGAAGAGTTGGAGTTGTATTGCAACAGCTGTAAGCTGTGTATGGAAATAGTGTCAGTTAAAAGTATGGATTATTTTTCATTTGCCCAATGTCCCATGTTGAATTTTATATTGTATAAAGCCATGCCTTGCACAAATTGCACAAATCTTTCAAAATGTGGACTCCTTGCACTTGCACATCTTTTGTGTGTGACAAAGGCCCACCCTACAGTGCAAACATCATGTATTCATCTCTCATTCTTGCATAGCTCTGCCCTCTTCTGCAAGTGAACCACATGAAAAAATTGTTTAGCTATTTACACCACAAACAACAGTTGTGTTTGTTTTGATCCAGATATCTGCGGTGAAAATCTGTGTCACGGCAGATATGTTTACACCAGCAGGACTAAAGTCTTTAAGCGCTATTTTAGCAAGCAGCATGAAGCCATGTGCGAGCCCCGCAGGATGGTAAGACGCCTGAGCCTGAAAGCAGAAGTTTAACCAGCGTTATTATGACCTCCTTTTTTTTTCTCCCTCATTCTGCATTGAGCAGCTAGCACAATCGACTGACACTAAATGAGATTTGTACCTTTGTGATTTTCGAGTACTTCCATGGCACACAAAAGATTCCTCCTATCTGTGTGGTACAGTCAGTCTATTGAGGCTGACATGGTTCCTCTGCCTTGCAAACACACACACGTACACACGCACACAAACGATTGAGCAGAAGCAGAAAGAGCTCTATTCAGATGCAGGGTGTCTGCAGGGAGCTGATCTCATTCTGCTGAGTGTCAGGGGGCAGGGCCACTAAGAGCACTGCATAATAAATTAAGCCTGAGCCAAAGCATCTGTTAATTACTGATGTGACTGCACCATGGATTTCTGTCCCCTTTTCCCCATCCTGTTATATGTCACTTACTCCCTCCCTCCCTTTGAAAAAGCCTTTGATAATGCAGAAGCTGGGGGGAAAAAAGCATGAAAAGAAGACACCTATACACACGTTTATGGCAGACCAAGCAACATAGTATAATGTGTTGGAAAAGCTGAGAGTATTACTAAATTTAGTGTGACTTTTTTTTAATTACCTGTTTGTTTTTCTGCTTGTTTTTTGTACTCCCTGAAACAGCTTGACATGTTCATCTGACTTTGTTCATGCCCTGGCACCTGTTACTGATGTGTAGAGGTATTGGATTCACAGCATGACACCTTTCATAGCTGGTTAATATTTCGCAGTATTGCACTGATGCACAGGAGACTCATGTTAAGACTCAAACAGCATGTTAATGAGAGTAGAATCAGCCTTTAGGGATTCAGGCGTCTGCTACTCTCTCTGTCTAATCTCTAATCATGGCTGGGGCAAACAAAACTGTCTGGTCTCAGATGAGATTGTGACCAGTCTGGTTTATGGACCTTATTTTCGTTGAGCTGAGACGTGGTGTTCCATAAGCCCATTTTCTGTGGCCTCCAGGTGAAAATAGAAGCATAGATCTGCTCTCGCTGAAGGGCATGTGACATGCGGCATGGTGTATTAATACTCCACTGTGTCTCATGAAGTAAGGAACTGATCCAGAAAACTGTGAAAACTCAGTTCAACCCTGAAGCTTCTACACTATCTGCTCCGTACACATTCACATCTTGGTGTCTTACCTGGCACATTCACTTAAACACAGAGTGTTCCTCAGGGAAATGATAATATTTAGAGAAATATTCCAGCATTTTTCTTCATTCGATTTACCTCAAGTGTACATGAGATTAGCACGGGCTAGAATTTCAACACAGTTCCCTGTAGCTAACAAGAAAAAAAAAATCTCAAAACACTTATAATGGAAGTATTAGGAGAGTCGTTGTCAAGAAATGTATACGCAAAACTTTTATAATTTGTTCTTTCATAGATTTTTTTTTTTTAGTGAAAAAGAATCTGTGGTTATGTGGGAAAGGTGGCTCAAAGTAAACACAGAACTGCTTCAGTTACTGCTTGCTACCAATAAACATAATGGAAAGCATAAGTAAAGCTGTTAAAGGTGAACAAAAATATCAGAGAACAGTTTATACATTCTCTCTCTCATTTTTCTCATCTAACCTTTCTTATTAGACTCCAGTGGTTATTGTTGGCTATATGTGTGATGGTCTGCAAAAACCCATTATATAGAAAACAAAAATTGGGTTTTGACCAAAATCCTGTTTTTATGCCAGTAATACATTTAGTCGTCTCTCCTTTAAGAAAACATATACAGTGTATATATGGAAATGTATAACGTTACCATGGCTGTCTGCAACAATCAAGTTGGTTATGGAGCCAGTTTAACAAATGCTAGCTAAGTGTGATTTCAACACAGTTTGATCAAGTTGTTGGATAGATGTATGCCATAGTTAAACATACAAGTCTAATCAGTTCAGATTGTAATGAGATGCCAGCTGTCAAAACGTCTGAGATCCTCCTGCTCCCTCACATTATCATCAAAACAGAGAAGAGAGCTCACACACACTGTACAGTTGAGAGTGGAAAAAAATGTGTAAATAACCTTATGAAGACATTTAGGCAACAGAAATCAGAACAATTTTTCAGCCTAACCTCTGTAAAACCTCCACTGCATTTGTAGCATATGCATAATTAGCAAGTACAGAGATTTTAATGTTTCGTTGTGCTGAGAATGGAAAAGAAAAACTCTTATAATTAAAGCATAAAGGCAGTTGTTGAAATCAATCAATAAACATTTACAATGTGCCGCTATATGCATGACTGGTTGGGAAAACCTTTCACATGGTCAAATTTGGACATTTATTTTGCTATATATATATATATATATATATATATTAATATTAATATTAATATTACCAAAAGTATTCGGTCACCTGCCTTGACTCACATATGAACTTAAGTGCCATCCCATTCCTAACCCATAGGG
>CM075020.1:13206958-13224979 GCA_037576675.1 Pangasius sanitwongsei | reverse complement strand
GTGGCCAGGCCAAGTGATTAGGACACCTGATTCTGATCATTTGGATGGGTGACCAAATACTTTTGGTAATATAGTGTGTATATATATGTATGTGTGTATGTGTGTGTGTGTATATATATATATATAAAATGTGTTTCATCAGATCAGAGAAACTTGTTTCTCACAGTCAATTTCCAAGTGGGATTTCATGTTTCTTGCATCGAGGAGAGGCATCTCTCTGGCCATTTGCCATAAAGCCCAGATGAGTGGAGTGTTGCAATGATGGCTGACCTTCTGCAAGTTTCTCCCATCTCCACACATGATCTCTGGAGCTCAACCAGAGAGTTGGTTCAACCATGGTGTTCTTGGTCACCTCTCTTACCAAGGCCCTTATCCCCCAATTGCTCAGTTTGGCTGGGCGGCCAGTTCTAGGAAGAGTCCTGGTTGTTCCTAACTTCTTCTGTGTAAGAATTATGGAGGCCACTGTGCTTTTGGGAACCTTTAATGCAGCAGAAATTTTTTTGTAGCCTTCCCCAGGTCTGAGCCTTGACACAATCCTGTCTTAACTCTGTAGGAAGTTCCTTTGACCTCATGGCTTGGTTTTTGATCTGATATGCATTTTCAGCTGTTAGACCTTGTATAGACAGGTGTATGCCTTTCCAAATCATGTCCAATCAGTTGAATTGGCCACAGGTGGACTCCAGTCAATGTGTAGAAACATCTCGAAGATGATCCAGAGAAATGGGATGCACCTGAGTTAAATTACATGTGTCATAGCGAAGAGTCTGAATACTTACTTCAATGTGATATTTCAGTTTTTTTTCTTTTTAATACATTTGCAAAGTTTTCACAAATCTGGTTTTTGCTTTGTCATTCTGGGGTATGGAGTGGAGATTGATGTGAAAAAAATAATTTAAAGAATTTTAGTATAAGGCTGCAACATAAAATGCGGGAAAAAATGAAGGGGTCTGAATACTTTCTGAATGCAAGAAAAAGAGAATTTGGCCATTAGGGTTTCATTATAAGAGGGTTTTTCTCAGTACAGTGAAGGTTGACATTTTTGTCATCATGGTAGTCATGCATACACTACAGATGCACTACAGAGTTTAGGCTGAAAATTTTGTTATATTTGCATTTACTTTGTTTATTAACTTTCAGTCTTTGTGTTGTTTATTTCTTCAAGTTTTATTAGAAATAGTGAGAGTGAATTAATATTCAGGGCTCGGTTGGATTTTAACAGAAAAAGACACTACTCAGGTGGCATACTGAAAAAGATGCATATACCATATATCACTAAACATTTCGACAGCTAGTTCTCTGCCATATGGAAAGCAGCTGGTTTGTGGAAAAGAAGCCAGAGTAAATCTCCGTGCTTGCTCACGGTTCATGGCAGCTGAACGGAGGCTGCAGGCTAGGTGTGTTCATTTGCAGTGTGAGAGCCAGCATGGACAGACAGGGCAGCAGATGTCTTTTTCCTGCTCCTGCGGCTCCGCTCAGATAGATGTCCAGGTTGCGACCAAACAACATATTGACTAGCATATCAGAAAGCTGTCTGACATATTCACCGATGGTCAGGAATTTAAAAGACATACAAAATTATGTACGTCAGGCAACTTTAACCCATTGTTTGCCAAGTTAGAAATATGCAGTAAATACTACTATAGTAACTGGTGACGCTTTCAGCAACAGTGGCCAGCCATGCAAAAACCATGAACAACCTTGGCAAAGGCCTGCATTGTGCTCTTGTTAGGCCTCAGTGGAAAACCCAACAAAGAAAGTCCCAATGATTCCCCTGAAGACAAAATCATTAGGTTGTTAGCAAGGAATCCATCTTGATTTGAGGCCTCTCTAAATGGAAAAAAAACAACAACAGGGTGTGTAAATAAGGGCCAGGCCAGGCAGTGTGCAACCCAGGTCTGCTTAAAGCATGGTTCTGCTAGGCTGAGCTGGGCCTCTCAGTGCTGTGGTGGGAATGAGAGCTGACTGCAGGCCGATTGTGATTTATGTGGTGCGAAGTTTGCGCTCCAGGGCCTAGGCTGCTCGGCTGCTGGCACAAGATGAATACAAGGCCCAACTGCAGGAGACAATCTGATTACAGCATACACCTCACTTTCATCTTCATTCCATGGCACTGTGGCATCGGAGACGTGGGCTCTCATGCTGTCACCAAAAGCAATGACAGCGGCTCAATAACTAGCCACAGGTTTTACTGCCACGTTGTTTAACATACTGTATTTGCTCTCTGGAAATGACCCTGAGAAAGCCTGTAGATTAGCAACCCTTCTATTAACGATTGATTAAGCTCCCTGGCTTCCTACGTTGTGGAGTTTAGCCGCAACACACAAAACCAGGAAGAACCATAGTTCAATTCACAAACTTTGTCTGTAGTTGTGTATGTGGGTTATATTCATTTCTACATCAAGGAGCATAGTGTTCAATGGCAAAGGGAAATTGATTAACATGATTGGTGTTAAGAGGGAAAATGTGCTATGACTATGACTATAGCTAATCACTATCTGCCTTTTTATAACCCACCTTAACAAAAGAGATTACTTCTAATGGGTGATAATATCCTTCACGGTTAAGAGTTTCAGGTCCTTGGAAGTGGTGAAAGCTTAAACTCTAGTGTATAATGATAATACTTAACATGTGATGTCAGGTTGGCTTATGGGACTATTTTAAGGCTCATTTAGTGGCCATGGAATTACGCCTTCAAAGTAGCAGCACAAAAAAATGGAAAGCGAGAAGGACAGGAAACCCCGCGTGTGTAATTAAAAAGAAGTGTCAGCTCTAAATTTTTAAGTAAGACTGAGCAGGTATTTTATTATGAAATGATGACCTCAAGTTGGAGGAATTAAAAGTGTTCAGAGTGAGTGAGGAGATCCACCAAGGAGAAGGACTTCCAGATGTTAAAATTAGGTATTTCTAATTTGATATATTGCAATGCTGTTCAATAAAAATTCATTTGAATGGTACACTTTAAAAAGAATAAATACATTCTGGTGATTATGAACTGTCATGAAGACTTGAGGTGATGAGGTTAAGGAACTATTGTCATTTTATGAAAATATAGATTTAGGCAAATCTTGATGTTGAAAGCATTGTCCAAGTCATGTCACATCTGCCCATGATTTTTCAAAATTAATAGGTGAATGTAAAATGTGTGATAGTGGGGATATATTACTCTCAGGCAGGACTTTTGACAATGAATACCTCTAAGTGGTATTTAAAAAAAAAAAAGCATTACCTTAAAGGGGCAGTCTGTAATTTTTACAGCTGTTTTAGAATTTTTAATTGGAATGAAAACTCTGAAGACTTCACATTCTCCCCTATGTACTGAATTGCCTTCCAGGTTTTATGAGTTTCAAAGATGAGCAGCTCTGTTCTAATATGGAGTCAAGCTAATTTCTGGGCCAGAAAAATATGAATAGAAGCCTGAAGTAAAGAAACTAGTGAAATAAGGTACATTTGAAACGATATATTTATTAGAGATCTATCAATACTTTTAAACTTTACACGCTGCAACTTTAAATAATAAGCATTAATTTATTAGATAAAAATTTCCATCTAAACAGAGGTCATGCGATATAAATCTGTTGCTCTAACAGTAATACCAGTCCAATATGTTTGAGAGTGTGGAACAGCATCAGAATCTTCCCCATGCTCACAGACATTAGTAATGAACATACTGAGAGCGTCAGGTTTGTACCATACCCATTTTGGAGTGCATTTTCCTGGAATAAAGCAGTTTGATCCCATGGTCAGGGTGTGCCAGTTGCACTTCCTGGCATAAAGGAATATACATGTTCTGCGGAGTTAGATAAAGTCTGAACAGCAGTCAGAAGGGAGAGCCAGTGACTCCATCCAAAATCCAAAGAAGTGAGTCATCTCTCTGTAAAAGTCACGAAGCTGCCCTCTGTCTATCTCTGCAGAGTGCCAACTTACTGCTTTCACCAGACTTTCTAATGAGCCTCAGCGAGTCAAACAGTCCAGTTGATATTCATGAACAGTCAGTGTACAGACGGAAGGAGTGTGAGAGAAAGGAAGAGATCATAGTGCATTCAGTCGCCTATTTCCACCATTAACCCATACATCTTCTTCAGGGAGACAATGCATAAATACTGAACATGATTTTTACAAATCTGAAAATATGAATGGTGGTGCATTGCTTAGCTAGAAATAACATTTTTCCCCGGGTGAAAAGTTTCATCAGTTGACAGCAGTGACTTATAGATGTAGATGAGGCTATGTCATTAATAATGACATAGCCTCAACCAAAATTAAGTTGAGAGGCTATAACACTTGACTTATGCTATAGTTTGACCTTTGTTTGTGGAACTTTATTAGGTTTAAATCTGATTATTTGCTATAAAATATGATCCTGGTGACCACAGAGTATTTTTTCGAAACCATCCCAAATTGGCATAAAAAAACGCAACCATGGCAACCCTGTCATCAACACTCTTCTCTGCTGCTCCTTCCCTGAGCATGGGGCAGTGTGATTCGTGCCTCAGCGAGCCCCCATTAGTGCTTGTTGCAGTTCCTATTTTTGAACACAAGGTACATAATTGTATAATTGACAGTATGGTGCTAAATGGGGCAGTGACCACACTGCCTTATAATTGTGCAACATCTATAAAGCTGAGCAAATCAATGGAACATCAGCTTATATCTGTCAAATAGCAACATTTCACTGGTCATCACTGGTCCCTCAATCACTCAAAACAGATAACTAGTATTTCATTGAAAATTTAAAATGTATGGAGTTTCTAGAGTTCTAGACATCCTAATCGATCCTGAGTTTGAGGTACTGTCTGTGTGGAGTTTTGCATGTTCTCTCTGTGTCTGCATGGGCTTTCTCCAGTTTCCTCCAGACTTCCCAAAAAGCATGCCGGTAGAAGGACAGGCTCTACATTGCCCCTAGGTGTGAATGAGTGTGTAAATATATGTGTGCATTATGCCTTGTGTCTCACCCTGGGTGTATTCCTGCTTCACTCGCAGTGTTCCTGGGATAAGCTCCAGATCCACTTTAACTCTGACCAGGATAAAGTGGTTAGTGAAGATAGATGAAAGAATGAATGAATGAATGAAAAAAGATGATTTTAATTACACATTCCCTCCACTGCTTTTTCACACTCCCACCTGTCAAACCCCAGCCAGAGAAAGGATTTTTGTGCTCTATAAATACTGTTTATTGCTAATAACTAAGATGAAGGTATGATGTATGTTTCAATATCAATTTTACAATTCTAATACTATAAATTTAAAGTGATGGCTCCGGTCAACAGGGCATCCATTGCTAAGTAGTGTACTGGAGGTTTATTCCACTGAGCTGGCAACCTGGGAAAGTGGAAGCTCTGACTTCCTTTGGTGCTGAGCTTGTGTGTATGTGTGAAAGTGAGCCAGAATGAAGTATACACAGTGTGTTTCCAGCCTGGTGCTCCATACTCGAGTCTCAGACATGGAGACTTAATGGACCAGGCACTGAGCATTGGGGCCTCCCATGGCTGCATGCTCAATCTACTGCTGTTCACTCTGCTGACTCACGACTGTGCAGCAATGAACAGCTCGAATCACATCATCAAGTTCACTGATGACATGACCGTGGTGGGTCTCATCAACAAGAATGACAAGTCAGTGTACAGAGAGGAGGTGCAGTGATAACAGACCGGTGCAGAGCCAACAACCTGTCTCTGAATCTGGGAAAAAACAAAAGAGATGGTTGTTGACTTCAGAAGAGCACAGAGCAACCACTCTCCATTGAATATCGACAGCTCCTCCGTGGAGATCATCAAGAGCACCAAATTCCTTGGTGTTCACCTGGTGGAGAACCTCAACTGGTCCCTCAACACCATTTCCATAGCCAAGAAAGCCCAGCAGCATCTCTACATTCTACAAAGGCTGAGAAAAGCCCATCTCCCACTCCCATCCTCACCATATTGACCTCCTGCACTCTTGCTGCTAAAACTGTATGTATCATAGTAAATACAGTGTCATAGTGTTTTACTATTATATTGTTATCTTTTTTGCACAACCTGTTATATATGGCACTTTATCCACTTTTTAGGAAAATTGTACTTGTCTTGCGCTGTTTACACACGTGCACTTCATGTAATCCTGTGTAGATCAGTGTAGTCTTAGTTAGTTCTGTTGTTTTCTGTAGCACCATGGTCCTGGAGGAACGTTATTTCATTTCACTATGCACTGTAACAACTGTATATGGTTGAAATGATAATAAAATCCACTTGACTACTGACTTGAATGTGCACATTTTGATAAAGGTGCTCTTTATGTATGCAGTTGAGACGAGCACACCTCTCTCGTACACACTTTGGCACGGCACTGAGAGTATACTCCTTCTTTCTGGAGTGTACATGTCCTGTTACAGGAGCCTGCAGTGGACTCGTTAATACTAGTGTCACATGCTGTTTTGTGCTCTGTGAGTGCCACAGAGTGGCCACCAGCAGAACTGCATGATGGGATACCGTTTTGCCTCTCCAGTCCTGTGGAAATAAAACCTACAGAAATAATGCACTGTAGTGAATTTTGTAAGAGTGGAGGATGTGGAGCAATACATAATTGAGATGGTGAAACGGTAAAGCAATGTAGATCAATACAGCTGAAGAAGATGCAGTGAATTTATTAATATTCTGAAATTTGTATATGAGTAGAATTAATGCGTGTCAGGAGGTAAACATAATCAAAAATGCCTATTAGGCCACAGCCTTCGAACGTTTGATGGTGGAACAAAGTTATGTTGATGATTTCTGCAATACATTTCCAGTTTGAAAATATAGACTATGAACTGTACATAAATAGCTATTAGGGGGCCAAGCACCTGGTACTTGGAAACATAGATTTCATTAGGATTTTTCTTGTAAAGTGTTTGAGACTTGAAAGGCTTGTTCAGGACTAGGTTCTGTGGTCATCCATAAGGAGCAGAGTTACATTCAAATAACTGTTTTTAAGGAACCATAAATCTGATTGAGCTGAAATTTGGTGTACTGCACTGGTGTGCTAATTTGTAAGAGGATTTATAATGATGACTGGGTTACTTTAAAAACAAGACCACTGTCAGCCAATCAGATTTTAGCAGGTATTTTACATGGTTAAAATTGAGCTATATTCACAAAACCTGATAAGTATGTTCATCTATGCTCTCTCTATTGTTCTTGGGAAGAACTGGCCATTGGGAATGCTATTTGTGAAGGCTTCTTGGATGCCGCAGATCGCCACTTGCGGCTACATTTTTAACCTTGAAGCCACAGAAAGCTAAAGAAGCAAAAATTGGACACTAAATATGTCTTGGCTGATCAACTACATTTGGGATAAAGATGACATTTGATACATTCATTTAAGCACAAGACAAAAATTCTTTCAAAACTTTCCATTTTACCTCAGGTCGCCTTCACAACTTTGCCTTAAAACTTTGTGTTAAAAGCGGAACAGTGTAAACAGTTTACAGCAAAAACAACCCCTTGTACTTTTTTTCTTCTCACTCTACTGGTGTTGTGTACGACTCAACAGCTCAGCTATAAATATCATCTCAGCATTCAGTTGTGAACACACAGGAGGTGTACAACCAGATTCCCAGCTCTAGCGAATTATCTGCCGATTTTACGGATGATTTGCACCATTTTGTTGCATATGCTTTATTTACAGCCGAATGAATCACAAACAGGGCTTCAGTGACCCCAGGATAATTTGGAAAACAAATACTGGAACAGATCTGTCTTACTTTAAAAATGAATGCCCATTAATGCTTAAGATCATGAGTGCTAAGCAGACAGACTGACAGGCAGTGATTATGGGTTAAACCTATCAGACCTGCCAGGAGGACAAAATGACAACGTTGTCTTTACTGCACTGTGGCACCTCAATTCTTTGAGTGAGAAGGATATGAGAAGGAAATATTGGGCTAACTGGAAAGTATCAGTTTGATAATGTAGAATAATTCCTTCTGACACCAAATCACCATGTAATTCTTAGAAGAAAAAAAACCCCATAATTTATATTGCTTGCTCAGTTGTTTTGCATGTAGATCAGCATGCTTTTTTTTGTATAGGCTCTGGTAGGTAGACTCTTATGTAAGCAATGAAACATAACAGTGCATGCTGTTATAGAAAAATAATCAATGACAGGCTAGTGTGATACAGCTTGATGTGAAACACAGAAAAAAGCATTAATATAAACCAGTGATTTGCCAGAACTACTGTCAGAGCTGCTGTTATGAATACCATCTGACCAATCGGAATCGAGAATTCAACAGTGCTGTGGTATCACCCTAATTATTATAGTGTAAACAAAGGTGTGTGTTGTGCAGCATATCTCATTTACCGAGGGATAATACTAGCGCTTACTGTCAGAACAGCTCAAAACACAAAGGTTGTAATGCTGGTCTGAAAGACATAAACAAGTCCTACAGTGTGTGCTGCTTTCCTACTCAGTGCTATAACTCTGTTGTACATGGACTCGACTCTGATGTCTGCGAATAAACTTTTATAACCCCCCACTATTCGTGAGGCTCTCAGTCCCCCACAGTGCAGCTTTTGCCCCCTCTTTCTCCATCTCTTGTCCTTGCTAAGGCATGTTTTTAAAAGCCTTCTGCACAAACACAGCAGTCTGAAACTGAGTGAAAGTTAAAAGTTTTGTCAGGAGCCCAATGGTGTTCCACTCGAGGGGAGACAGAAAAAAAGTGGTGCAGAGCCTCCAGATGGCAGGAGCCCAGCGAACCAGAGAGGGAGAAAACTGTGCAAGACAAAGCACGACCGCAGTCCCTCACCTCACAAACAAAAGCTGAACATAACGTCCTGCAAAAACAAGGAGTGTGTGTACTAATGCTTAGCATGTTTTATACTCATTGTGACTTGACTAGTGTGTGGTTTTCATAAACTGGTCATAAATTGGTCTTTACCTTCCATTTCATAAGTGTATTGCTGTTTGTGTGTGTGTGCACATACTGTTACTAGGAATGGAAACATGGCCGCATTGTTATCTGAGAAGAGACCACTCCCATCAGGATAGAAATGTGTCATCAAAAGCTTGTGTGTGTGTGTGTGTGTGTGTGTGTGTAAAATGTGCATTAGTCTTACTTCATCTTCTCTCTATCTGCATTTTCCTAGCATTATAGTTCCATTTGTGCACGTATTGCAAGATTTTAAAGTTCCAAAAATAAAATCTTATTTTAACCACTGCTTGATGAGATTTCCATTAGGGCTGGCTAAACAGTATTTTTTTTTTCTCTATATAGGGCACTTGAGAGCCATAAAAATATCAGAACTGCTCACTTGTTATGTATCTTTTTTCTATTTGCAGAATATTATCTTCATTATAATGATAATGATAATGTTTTATAGTATTAGTAATCGGCAGTGTTAAAAATTTAAAATATTTTATTGAACTGTATTATTTAATTAGCACTTGAAAAGCAAGAGCATGATAAGCATTATGCACTGGTGATTTTAAAAGACCAGTGATAAGTACTTGTCTTGGGTCTTCAAAAAATATAAAATGAGAAGAGATAGCCTAAGACAAGGGAATTAAAAAGCTTTCAATAAAAAGTTCACCATGCCACAAATTCAGTCTTACCTTGTTTAAATTCCTACCAAGTTTTCACTAAAGTTTGTGCATGTCAAGATTTCAAGAAACGTCTCTCATAATTTACCTGACTCATTCCTTGTCTTCTTAACCATCCTGTATTCTAGCCTTAAGTCATTTTTTATAGCTTTCTTCACAGTGCTACTCTAAAGCTCCTCTGCTTCAATGCGTCTATTAAGGAGTCAAGAGTTTAACAGCCATTTACTCAATGGAGCTTGATCTCTGATCTTCACTGAACCCTGTACTCTTTTTCTTCTGTAGCAACTAATGTACCAGCAAGGCAGCAGTGATGAAGACCGTCCTGAGCACAAGCCCTTTCATTATTCAAAGGCAAAGAGGCCTGTGGGCATCCAGCAAAGTCAAGCAAGTCCAGTGGCAAACACTGGTCGAAGAAAGCAGGTCTCCTCCTCTGGGAAGTCAGAGCTGAGTTCGGCAGGGGTGAAGTCTGACAGTAATTATTCAAAAATCAAGGTGAGAAAAGAAAAGTGTGTTGAGGCGCCCCGGGAATGATCCATGGCACTCTGCCAAGGCGGCAGCCGCTAGATCGAGCACACCACTGGGCTTTTTGTGTGTGTGCACTCATGTCCACCTTGCAGTGGCCAGTCGGTTCAGTGCACACCATCATGTTAAAGGAGAAGGGGCACCCAAGGCTCCGACAGACATGGCCATCATTAGGCCAAAGGCAGCGAGACTACACTTCACTTCACCCGAGCATGATTAAAACGCTGCTCATTAGCATGGTTTAAGTGGAGAGCACTTTCACGGTCTTACAATTACATTGACTCCAACCCCTGTGAGTGTGAGAATCATCTGAATGAAATGAATATCTTTTTTGAGGGGTCTTATATTACTACACGGCGAGGCACAATAACCTTACACCACAGAAAACCGCTGGGTAATTAAATCAACTTCAGCGTGGACACAGTGAATCAAGGCATCATCCAGAAACTGTGGGGGAAGGAAATGAAATCACGCCGTTCGTGGCAGAGCATGTCGCCGTGCTCATTATGGAGTAAAGAACCATGAACAGAGAGAATGATGAAAACCTCAAACGGTCGCCTCGCACAGGAATAGATTCGGCACAACAGTACCAGGTCGCCAGTGACATTCCAAGGACTGCAGAGACATTCTTCATCAATCCATGTCATTCAGCGTCTTCACTTTTAGTGCTTTGAGTCAAGGAGGATGCTGAGACTTTTCAACAACCATCAGGTTCAGGTGCCTATATTCAGCTTTTTACAGTCTTTGACACTCCAGATTTTGAGTGTGTAGTCTACCTGAAGGCATCAGAGAGCATCTGGCACAGAGCATAAACCCATTCCACTGTCCCTATGACCCATCGCTTAAGTCCCGCATCCACCAATCTGTCACATGCTGACACAAACCTGCCTCCGGAAAGAAATCTGCTATAAACTCTCCGAGCCTGCACTGACAAGTCCCACCAAACAACAAACAAATAATAAAAGCCTTCTCCTTCTGGGTGACAGTGAGAATTAAAGCAATGACAGTCCATAGCGTCTGTAGTCCAGAACTATGTGTCTTTCTGGTGACAGGAGGCAACAGTATATGCTTTTATAATCAAGCCAAAAAAACTCTCAGAACAAAGAAACACTGGCAAGGCAGCAGCACAGGAGCATTTTCAAGTGGCAAGAAAAACACAGTCTATAGAAGCACCCTGTAATTGAGGAGTATTGATATTCTAACTCATTCTGTGCAATTGTGCCATACAATAGGTATTACATCAATTTAAATTAGCTGCATGCTCTTTACATCAGCCACCTTGCTTGTAATTGTAATAAGATATATTTACATCTAGACCTGGGCCAAATGACCAAATTAAGAGAACAGATAAAGGCAAGCCAACCCAATAAACTATGAACTTTTATTACAACTTTCAGCTAACACTTGAATCGGATCAGATTTGCACTTCATTTTAGGTGATTTCACTGAGCTTTCACAGGCAGTGAACAGACACGGGATTTCTGACTAAATAAGTCAGTTATACTTTCACAATTACACTCTGTGCTTCCCCTTCCTGTGATACTGCTGACATTTCTAAACAAATAATTAAAAAAGCACAAAGCTTATTTAATGATTATTGAATTAGCAGTAATTATTTTACAAGACATGAGATTTGCACCCACTGAATTTGCACAAGGCTCAGAAAGTGCAGTATACTTAGACCCAGCCTCATGAAGACCCCCTGACCTAGGAGTTCCGGAGAGTTAATTCTATTCCCTGATGTGATGCACTTGTAGCACTGGCAATGTTTCACATCATGTGTCTACTATGTAAGGAATAAAACCCTTCAGGGTGAGCCGTTGTAGGAAAATGATCAGTGATGGGGTGGTGTGATGCGGCCCAACGCAAAGCGGAGTTACTGTTACCACTGTAAAGTTGATTATTTTTCAATAACAGCACATCCTGAAGTGTTTTATTTATCTTATACTATAGCAATTTACTTTATTTATTAAAGAACTGTGTTATACATTTTATACTTTTATACTTAAAAGGATATTTATTGTTGTGGAAGAACATCAACAAAACAAGTTGGTTCCTGTTATCACAGCTATACACAAAAGTTGTCTTACATTCTCTTAGTTAATAAATTTATAGGACGGTGTTGAGGGTGGAGTGGCTGGCTGCTTTATGTCCCAGGGTGCCCTCATGTCTGTGTTGCCTTCTGGCTCTCCCTTTCAGTTATGCTGTCAAAGCTAGTCTTGCCGGAATCCCTGCTTGCACTCTGCACACAAAGTACATTGTTCTCAACCATTGCGTGACGATTAGCATACCTAACGATCTCTCTCTCTCTCTCTCTCTCTCTCTCTCTCTCTCTCTCTCTCTCTCTCTCTCTCTCTGTGTCTCGCTTGAGCTACACTTGCTACTCTTAAGAGATCAGTGATCCTGACCCCTTCTTCTCTCCAGACCTGCCTGATCCATCCTGATGCCCTACTTCTGGTTGGAGTTCTCATCACTTGGAAATCACTCGCTGTTGCTGAGGATGGCCCCACAAGGACAGCCTGAAGATAATGAGATTACTGGGGATGGTACCACTTAAAAACCATGACGATGGCTTTGAACTGCAACTGATATGAACGGTTTTGCAATCATGGCTTAGGTCTACAATTGTTACGATAGCTTTAGGACTGCCATTGCCATGAACAGTTCTGCACTCAAGTCTCCTGGTTATGAATTTCCTGGTTACACGACTGCACTGTGACCATGTAGTACACAGTTATAGAAGGGATTTATTTATAATTGCTCTATCTGGTGTCACCCAGATGAAGATGGATTTCCCTTTTGAGTCTGGTTCCTCTCAAGGTTTCTTCCCCATATCGTCTCAGGCAGTTTTTCCTTGTCACCGTCGCCTCTGGCTTGCTCATTAGGGATGAATATATAAATATAAAATTTATATCCTGAATTTATTTAATATATATTTCTGTAAATGTTAATTGTTAAAAGCGCTATACGAATAAAATTGAATTGTATTGAATTGAACAGCCTTACTTCTGGCTGTAATAAAGCACTGACACTAGAGCCTCTTTTCATAAATAATCATCTCCTTACAGAAAGCTTTACCATATCAATCATTAGATGTTTGTCTTTGTTAAATTACAACAGTTTTTAGTTTTTAGTAATTATTAGGCTGCAGTGATATGGAGCATCTGCCATATAAGTCCCAGTGAATTACTTGTTACTATAAGAGCAATAACATATGGGAACAAGCACATTAATAAAAACCTTGCAGCCAGCACTATTGTCAGGAGTAATGTTATGGAAAATTAATCAACACCTTCTGACCAATCAGATTCAAGAATTCAGAAGAGCTGTGGTAAAAATCCATTGTGTCATCAACTGGAGTTTTCTGAATTTGCGCAACATTCATGCATTTGAACCTTTGCTATAATGAATGTTTTATGTTTATGGCATAAACATGAGTGTGTTAAGTAATAGTTTCGTGACTGGCAGTATAACGGAACAGGGCTAAGGTAACGTCTTCAACCTATAAGTCTAAGTACTTTGTAAGGAAAATGTTCTCCTGTGGCAAACCTACACCATTTGTTAGAGCAGCTGACAGTGAATGTGAGCTGTTCCACAGCCTGAATAAGCCTGTCATGATCGTGGTTTGAATGTGCCATTGCTGCTTAGTGTGGAATCTGCGTGAATGATTGTTAAGTAGCATGTTGTAAGGTTGCAAGGGCTCTTTTACATCAACTAGCAATGATAATGACCTCATCAATATTCGCCGCACCTGTCTCATTCATTTTAGACTGTAATGTCAGGTCTAAATTTCTCTC
The DNA here is from genome assembly GCA_037576675.1 of Pangasius sanitwongsei. Lineage (NCBI taxonomy): Eukaryota > Metazoa > Chordata > Actinopteri > Siluriformes > Pangasiidae > Pangasius > Pangasius sanitwongsei. The sequence goes on along the minus strand of CM075020.1, from coordinate 13,211,105 downwards.
TCCCTTGTGCATAGACATAACAAATTCAGAAATACATCAAACCGAAGGTGATTGATGTCTGCACACATTTGGATGAGCATTTGCATCAGTCTGCAGAATGGCAGTGTGTGTGTGTTTGAGTTCAAAAACCTTTTTTTTTAAAAAAAAAAAAAATTGTTCCAAGGCGTATTGCCTTTTCTTTAAAAATGGGAGGAAGGTCGATTTTCAGAGAACCAGAATGATGGTGTGTGGTTACAGAACTGTTTGTAATATCAGGCTCTAGGCCATTAATCTGGCCAGAAGAATATCACCCATATGAATATCCCTTTTATCACCTGATACATCATATTTTTGGCTTGAAGATGAATTTTTAAAAAAGTTGGGGGAAAACTGTCTGTATATTTCCACCTACAAGCAAAACTTTTTTCAAATAAAGTCTCAATCTTAAAATCTAGGTTTTTAGTCCAACTATTTGTTAAATAGCTCTTCTCTTCTCCCCTCCATGTGATCACTCAGTTGTTAACTGAGTTAAAATTTATTTTATTTTTATTTTATTTTCTTCTTTCTTTCTTTTCTTTCTTTCTTCTTGAGAGCAATTGTAACATGGCAAAGCAATTTCCCCCTGGGATTAATAAAGTTCTTTGAATCTTGAATCTTGAATCTTAACGGTGGAGTGGTGAGGTGCTGATGTCCCAAGATGTTCTCATGCCTGTGTTACCTTCTGGCTCTCCCTTTTAGTCATAGCTACATCTTCCAGCGTCCCCGCTTGCACGCTGATAACAATGTATGCCCATTTAATCCACTATAGAATAAGAGAATACCTAATAATCTGCTCTTCTCGTTCTGCCAGGCTGGATGTGCACTCCTGCTGCCTGACCTGGACACACTTCTAATGCTGTGTCTTGTCTTGAACTTGCCTGATTCATTCAGAAACTACTTCTGCTTGGAGCTTCTGCACTTGTGACTCATTTTCTAATGCTGTAGCTGATCCCACATGGATACCATAAAGATTGAACTTCACAAAAACAGTATGCCTTAAGTCTTACCCTTGCGTCAGTGGATAATTGCAGCTTGTTACTGTAGATTTGTACTTAAGAACTGCTGCTGTAATCATATTAGTACTGTTTGCCTTTATAGTATACAGTTGTAGTAGAGTAATGGTTTATAATCATACTATCTGGTGTCACAGAAAATGATGGCTTCCCTTTTGAGTTTGGTTCCTCTCAAGGTTTCTTTCTAATGTTAGAGTTTTTCTTTTCCACTCTTGCCTCGGGCTTACATCCACATTTATGTAAAGCTGCTTTGTGACAATGTTTTTTGTTTAACGCGCTGTGCAAATAAAACTGATCTGACCTGCTGAAATCCAAGTGTAAGTCAACTGTGGGGTCCAAATGTCTGAGGCCACTAGTGAAAATGCTTCTATTTTGCATTCTTTTCTAAATTAATACAACAATTTTCATTACAAATTATATTATTGACAATAACTTGAATGAAAAGTCGAATCTTTGAAATATTTACATGTCAGAGTTTCTTAGTATTTGCTATGTCCCCTTTTTGCTTTAATGACAGTGTGCACTCGAGCTAGCATGGACTCCACAAGTTTGTGCAAAACCTTATGATCTATTTTAGATCAAATCCATCGGAGTGTCATCTGAACACATGCTTCAGTAGAAGAGATTAGGCATGAAGAAAATCTGACCTTTTGTATAAAGCAGTTAACATGATCAATATCACAATTTTGCTTACATTTAAATAGGGAACTAAAAATAGTGCAGAATCTTGAATATTAAATGTTCAAGATATTGAATATTTACTTTCTTTGTTTTAAATATTCTAAAACCCAGATTTTCAGTGTGACCCCACTGGACCCCAGTGTACATTTGAGAGTTTGTTTTAGGTGGTTTGACTGACTGACTGACTGAAAAAATGACTCACTCACTCACTGACTCACTCACTCACTCACTGACTCACTCACTCACTCACTCACTGACTCACTCACTCACTGACTCACTCACTCACTGATTCACTCACTCACTTACTGTGCTATTACAGGCAATAGATGAAGATGAATATTCTTGTAAGCAGTTTACTATGTCAGACCATTTCCTATATTTAATAATGCTAGCAATAAATAATTATTGGTGATTATTCAAAATAGCATAGACAGAATAAAGCTGGTTCAGTTAATGCTATTTGATTTTGATACAATACTTCTCTAAACCAGATATTTTTCCTCTGATACACTAGGTCCTCATTTCCCATCTTGCACCCTGGTGATTTACAGTTTTTAACAAGAGGAATTCAAATACAAAGATGTAGAGAATGATGTCTATCAGTGAACATCCCAGACTGTGAGATGGTTTAACACAAATATTAATAAGACCACTGGCTGTTTTCTAAAGCCAGTGGAGGGGGTGGACATCATTATTGGACATTAGCTTGTGTATTAAAAGCTTATGATTGCCATACATACAGTACATCCTGCCCATGCATTCTCAAATAAAATAAATAGATATAGCACAGAAGAGTTCAACATTCTCATATAATGATTGCTCAGGAATCTGAGTCATACTAAGCATTTTCAGTTGGTATGAGACAACACAAACTGTTCAAGGAGCATTACAAGCATCAATGGAAGGTAAATGAGTAAGTGTAGCAATAACAAGGACATAATATAAACATAAGTAACTGTATTGTAATTAAATCATTTAGAAACCAGCAGAACTGCACTTGTTGAGTGAGTGCAGCAGCTTTGTTTAGCTATCTGAGTGGAAATTAGCAGCTACCAAAGCATGCTGGTGCACTCGGTTGCGCACGATGTTCCCTTTTCAACTTAAACATCTGCTGATTAGAACCAAATACTCCCTCTTCTAGTATATTCAGACAAAACAACATCATTAAAACCACACAGGTGTCAGCCATGTGCACTGGTGCAGTAGGCATGGTGGGTAAACAGAGCTCTTACTCATTAGCGATCGACAATGAGATGGGCTAACATCAAAAATGTTGAAAAGAATAGGATTTATTCCCTCAGACAGCAGAATACAGATAATGAAGGGGATGAGCTATTGACAGACTGGTAAAACAGAAAAAAGGATTCTTCAGCGTGGGCATGGTAAAGGCAGACAAGGCGATGAAGGGTGAAGGAGTAGAGAGATTTGGTCTGGCTAGCCATCTAGCAATCTTATTGTCGATACACAGAGAGCAAAAAAAGACTATTACCATAAAGCCATGGCAGCTACATTGTATTTTATAGCCATTATTAATTCCCATATTTAAAAGTGCAGGGTGTTTCCTCTTCTCAGAGAAGACCGGAATACTAATGGCCGCTTGGTGCAGGCTAGTGGCCAGCTACGAACAGAAAGGTGATGAACTTTCCTCTACAGGACACAGGAGACAAGTACACATTCATCAGAAGACATGAGTCTCACAGGAATGTGAAGCATATGAGAGGACATCAAGCAGAAACATGAGTGCCGCTGCCAAACCGTTCCCAGAGAAGCTGATGCACATAAGGGAATTAAAATGACAGGCTCCCGGAGAGAGTGCGCTTTTTCACTGTGCAGACGTTTACAACTGTTCATAGGGGAAACACAAAGGCAAGGCTGTGTCATTCAGAAATGCTAATCACACAGCTCCATGTCTGTGTTGAGAGACAGTTAAAAGCACCCTAGCTGTCAGTGAGTAATAGCGCACCTCGATGGACTACACAATACTGGCTAGCTAGCTTGTATTTTCACTTAGATAATTTTCTCTATATATCATTGTTAGCAAATACAATTCAACAACATCACTGAGTAGTCATGTCTTCAACATCATCAGTGACTTTGTGTCCATTTATAGAAGACTTCAAGTAGGAGGTAATTTATATTCATACTATATACACTCCTGGGCAAAAAAAATGGGTCAAGCCCAAAATGGCAAATATTAAGCCTTTTAATGGCCTTAACAACAAATCATTGGTCAGAAAATGAGCAAGAATTAAACAAACACACTCCTGAGAGCTCCTGTGCCACCATTTGCTCGTTTACTTTTGCTGCAGTGAACTACTTGGGGAAAAGCTAGAAATAGGGAAATTCACTTCTATAGTCTCAAGGGCCACAAGGCTTAAACATTTAAAGAAATCAAAGGGAAAAGCTCCCATACTAACTTCCTTTATCTATTTGTT
>CM075020.1:13167080-13206858 GCA_037576675.1 Pangasius sanitwongsei | reverse complement strand
TATATATATATATATATATATATATATATATATATATATAGAGAGAGAGAGAGAGAGAGAGAGAGAGAGAGAGAGATATTCATTTATTTATTAAGTATGAACTAACTTTTGTGTGCACTCAGTTTGCATTACCAAATTAAGAGAAATTTCCTTAATATTGAGTTCAAACTTTGTTGCTAAACTATGTTTTGGTGTTTCTCACCAATGCTAGCAAGTGTGTGTGAACTGAGCAAAAATGAAAATGAAGTGTGGTCCAACATGAATATTGTTACATATTACATCTGGCTATAAATTTGCGCAGGTTCTGATCTGACCCAAATGTGGCAAAAACCCAATTCAGAACTGATTCACTTAAGTCATTACTGGCTCATAATTATTCATGAAATCATTTTTTTAAAGAAAATAATTTAAAACAGGCAAACATAAAGCAAATCCTTCTACTATTCCTCACTGCTGCAGTTGTTAACATTCACAGTACTCACAAACATGTAACTGACTGCACCCAAACATTGGTGATAATGAAGAATTAAATTTATTAGCACTTATTAGCAACAAACAACAACAAAAAATGATGACTCTTACGCTGCAGGATTTTGTTACCATGGTTTGCATCCACTTACCCCAGATTAGCCTAGAGGGAAATCAATAGAAAGTTCTTCTGACTGATCGGCTTCATCTTCATTTCTATCCTGATGGGAGTGGTCTCTTCCAGGATGACCTCGCCCCCATCCACATGGCACAAGGGCTCACGGAATGGTTTGATGTGTAGGAAAATGATATAAAGTACATGCTATTGTCTTCACAGTCACCAGAGTGCAACCTAATTGAACAGCTACTGTATGGGAGATTTTGGACTGTAGTTTTAGCAATGCTCTCCACCACTACCATCCTCAATACTACAAGTTAGAGAACATCTTTTGGAAGAATAGTGTTCATCTCTCCAGCACAGTTCCAGAGACGTGTAGTACCTATGCCAAGGAGCAGTGAAGCTATTCTGGCAGCTCATGGGGGCCCAACACCTTACACACCTAACACACTTTGTTATTATTATTATTTTCTTTAATTTGTATATTTTAATCATCTATCTATAGCTTTGTTTACTTTTTTATTTTTCATGTCATTTCATAGATTTCACTGACTCTCATGGAAACCTATTCAGCATGTAATACTAAAACTCAAGCACTGACTTCTGGTTTAAAAATAGGGGAAAAAATTTCTATCAGAAAGAGTCTACATATCCTAGTCGCTTCAAACTACTGTGTGGAATTAAATGTTTTAATTTAACTAGACTGCTCCACTGTTTGTTTGTTTTTTTTGGCCAAGAAGTACATTTCTAACCTGCTATAGTCTCTTCATGAAAATCTTCTGTGACTGTGACATATAAATATCTTGCAAATGTTCCTCATGAGGACATGATTCTTATCGAGACCAAGATACTGTAGGAGGATAGAAATGTACTTGCTGGCAAAAAAAAAAAAAAAAAAACACAACAGTGGAACCATCTAGTTAGCATGCACAACAGATCTAACTCTGCACAATATTTTATTAAAAGTGGTCGCACCACATGATTAAAAGTGGTGAGACAAACTTCTGAAAACTAGTCATGCTTAGAAATCTGGCATGAGGAATATTTGAAGATATTTATATGCCACAGTCTCACAGATTTTCATGAACATTTCTCACAGATTTCATAACCATAATTATAAAACTTTTTCTCAACAGTATCTATCTTCATGAAAATGTGACTGTGGACATGATGCCAGATTTCTAAGCATGAATTCTTCAGAATTTTGTCTCAACACTTATAATGAGCTGGTGCCACATATGTAACTAATGTTTCTAATGTAGCAAGATAGGAAGAGGTTGGCTATGCTAGCTACAGTATATTTATTATTCACTTCAGATGGAAATTCATCACCAAACTATAGTGGATCAATGGATAAAGCAAGACTTACAGAGCAAAAATGGCACGTAATAAGCTCCTTTGTATGATGAATGTGTCAAAAGATGAGCTGGACTTTGAGAATATATTACCATGCGATTAACATGAAGGTCAGGATGTTGGGGAATGCTCTCAGGCATAATTGAGATTTGGAATGGCTGGTATTAATTGTGTCCAGATCCTGCTCCTACAGGCTGCCGGTGAGTGGTCCAAAAGCCCTGGAAGAGAGATAGATAGAAGTGTCCATCACACTTTCTGAAGTACACATGAGAGTGAGGATCTGGCATTACACCACAATAACCTCTATGTTTTATTTATGAATTATTATTTTTTAGAACCAGTCTACATTCAGAAACCTGTTTCACCCATTTCCAGACCATATGAAACTCCTGTGTGTGACGACATGCTTATCATCAAATAATCATGATAGACAGTTATAACTGACCAAATATACATAGTAATCCTGACTTGTAAACCTTTTATACGATCGGTATGGTAGTGTGTGTGCTGTCCTGATAGATATTCTGTGCACAACACAGAGTTATGACTCTAGGTCATGTCCCTGTGCTACTGTGCCGCTTCTAACATAAAATATGAGCTCTTCATGAAGTGTCAGACGTCTGATGTGGCCTGTTAGCCAGGCCACCTCAACTCACACTATGATGTGACTCATCACTCAACATTTTGTCATCAGTCTGGATTCCTGGTGATATTAGCCGCTAGAGTCCACTCTCTTTTCCTCCCTGCATCCCCAGGGGTTTGTACTTACTTTTACCGTCTTGGTACTTTCTTTCACGATGCTTCCTTCTCTCTCTCTCTCTCTCTCTCTCTCTCACACACACACACACATACGCACACACACACACACACTCTCACTCTCACTCTTTCGATTTTGCCATACTGGCCACTGACACACACTCCTGAACATTTACAAACCACCCTGTCAGAAGCAGCAGAGGAGGGAGGTCTGCCAATGTCACTGTCTACCAGAGCGACTAAAAATACCCTCTCTTCATCACAGACCGTCTGATTGGGCTCATCAAACAGCCCAACATCTGTTCCTCCCCAGAGAATTAGACAAGCGGTGCCTGGGTAAAGAATGGCGCAGTGAGACAGTGGACTTTCAGCACAACTCCACAGGGATCCATTAACTCCGTCACACACTGTTGCTGCCTTGATTTCTGAACTATCCGGCTTTAAGCTCGGTGCTTCTTCAGGGTGTCCAGTCTAGATCAAGAGGCAAACATGGCATAATATGCAGTCTCTAAATAAATGGATTGTTTTGGTTCTCTAATCTAGCACATTGGATTTGAAATTGTGGCTAAATCTCAGCTTTAATTCCAGGTTATTTGCATATACTGTATATGGGATAAACCATGTAAAAATCACAAAACTTTTTATACAGTTCATATCAGGAACAAAGGCAAATCATTGTCTGCTCAGTTCTTGGTTCTCTGTGTGTTGTTGCTTTACTAGTTTATGCCCCTGATGAGTAATGAGTAATGAATTAATGCTGGCCCACATTTATCATATCATTTTATATCACTTTATAGCCAAAAACTGAAATGCCACACAAGCAATCGTCACATTTGAGCCTCTTTTGGCAAATATTTCAATTGCCATTAAAGATAAATGTGTTTATTTGCAATTCTGCCACTTTTGGCCCACAATTCTCTCACCATAATGTTCCTTGAACATAACCAAATTTGTCCCAGAATCCTCCGCAATCTGTTGCTCAAAAAATGTCTAGAAATGATTCTGGGCCGTTTTATCTGCAGGCTCTTGCTAGTAAATAAAGACGAGTGGATTAGCAAAGAAATCCATCATGTAGGTGTAAAGAGTGAAAGTAAAAAAAAAAAAATCAGAAACAGAACCAAAACATGAGTTTAGTGCAGTTGAAGTCAACTTTGGTAAGAAACAAGAACATGACCTGACAGACCATGAAAGAGCATGGTAGTAAAAACAAAGACCAAAAAAAGAGACTAATGCTTTCAACTGTAAAGTTTTGGCTGTCAAACTAATTAGGAAAATGATCTACACTCCTGGGCAAAAAATAGGCTTATCCCAAAATGGCAAATATTAAGCTTTTAATGGTCTTATCAAATCACTGGTCAGAAAATTAGCAAGACTTAAACAAATGCGATCGTGAGACCTCCTCTGCCACCATTTGCTCAGGGAAAAGCTCCCATATTAAGTTCTTTTATCTATTTATTTAATTCTTGCTAATTTTCTGACCAATAATTTGTTGCTAAGACCATTAAAAGCTTAATATTTTGCCATTTTGGGCTTGGTCTATTTTTTTCGCCCAGGAGTGTATGATATAGATGTGTCAAAAACAAAGCACGACACACAGAAAGAAAACACACAAGCATGAACTCAGAGCTTTTGAGGTAAAAAGCAAACAACTCTTAAGGCTGGTAAGAATACCATTCATATAAATCTTATCTTATCTTATCTTATCTTATCTTATCTTATCTTATCTTATCTTATCTTATCTTATCGTGGGGTAGAGTTTGCTATAAAAGTACATGAAAATCCTCTGAAGTCTTTTGGATGGATAATCTAAGGAATTAGGAAATGAGGAGAAATATGCTGTTCATGATGTACAAGCATACCTTATTTGTGAATGGATGCCATGGCTGTATGGCTGCCAGTAAAACTAGATCCCTAGAAGCAGAAATCAGATCCAACACCTCTAAACTGAGTGGACAGCTCTTCAGCCTGCAGCAGGATACTGACCTCAAGCACACTACAGCTACACAGCTACGGAGGTTTTCAGAGACGTGTCCTGCTGGGGACTGTTCTGATATTGCAACGTCAACATGGTGATGTTTATTTGATTTTTCAAGCAATTTCGTCTTGATATTCACATGCCATTAATGCTATGGGAGTAAGGGAGACAGTTGTAGTGATCATACTTTCAGGTACAAAGTAATTTCTACCTCTTTTATTTCCAACTAGACGACAGACTTCATTAAGGAAGAGGAATTTTTAAGCAGGAGTCCTCTTCGTGCAGTAATTGGAATTAGTCCTCTCTCTCTCTCTCTCTCTTTCTCTCTCTCTCTCTCTAAACAGACATTCTTTATTCCACGTTTGACTTTGAGTTGAAAAGAGAGGTCAGCTAATTAGGTTTAATTCATTTTCAGATTGTAGATTAAACTACAGTCTATTCTTAAGAGTGTACACTCCAAGCCCAAAATGGCAAAATATTAAGCTTTTAATGATCTTAGCAACAAATCATTGGTCAGGAAATTAGCAATAATTAAACAAATAGATAAAGGAAGTTAGTATGGGAGCTTTTCCCTTTAATTTCTTTAAATGTTTAAGCTTTGTGGCGCTTGATGGGCTGCATCAGGTGAGGCAGAGAACCAAATAATGGGATATTTTTGGAAATTTTGTACACTCAGACATGTGTTAGTTTGCATTTTACATCAAACGTTTTAATCACTATCATGATTTTATCTTTGCGTACAAGAAGACTATAGAAGTGAATTTCCCTGTTTCTAGCTTTTCCCCAAACAGTTCACTGCAGCAAAAGTAAACCAGCAAATGATGGCACAGGAGCTCTCAGGAGTGCGTTTGTTTAATTCTTGCTGATTTTCTGACCAGTGATTTGTTGTTAAGATCATTAAAAGCTTAATATTTGCCATTCTGGGCTTGGTCCATTTTTTGTCCAGGAGTGTAGTCTATAGATATTAAAGACTTTCACATATTTTAGAATGTTTACCATGGCACACTATGATGTTTGTCTCATGGTAAGATCTCGAAGGTAGCTAGGGTTAAATTTCAAGCTGTAAATTGAAGTGTTTAAGGGTACAGCGAGGGACAAAAACGGAATCCTCACTGATATATTCTCCAGGGGACTCTTGCACCTACACAATACTGCATTATGTCTCGCATGTCATGTCTTTGACCTTGAAGTCCGCATTCCCAGGCTTTACTGAGATCTCAGTGAGCTCAGATATGTCATCATCCCCTCACTGTCCGACTCAAAGATCTTTGCTTGTGAGCTATGGATTTGTCCCTGAGCCGGTAATGTCATCTGTGTTCAGTAAAGTTGTGAGAAAAGTTCTGCAGAATGATGCATTCTAGGTAGGACTCTGTAATAGAGCAAAATAAGAAGCAATCATTTCTGATGTGGTGTTCTGGGGAAGGAAGGACGATGCTTACCCATAATGCAAATGCCTCTCTTGTTAAACAACAGTAAGGCTTGTGCATACCTGAAGTAAGCAGCGCTGCGTACCGGAGATAAAGTGACTAAGTAAGTCTTTATTACGCACAATAACACCAAAACAGTTTGAAATTGGAAGTCATTTAAACTATAGCTCTCATTTAAATAAAAGCCTGATTATATACTCCACAGAGCCTTTTAAAATGCTGCTGCTGCGCTGTGTAATAAAACAATGCAGTACTCTCTGAAGGGTCAGTCTTGCATTAGCCAGCCTTTTTTAAACCTCGAAGTTGTGCTTTCTTGCTTGACAACAGTGTCACCTAGTAGTGACATTAGGAAAGGCAGCCTGAGATAGTTATTACAGCCATGGCATACATATGTATACAGTTAGTGCTGTTACTGTACTTTAACCAAGATACTGATAGAGATATTGCGCTTATATACACTGAGTATATTCTCAACCGATTGTAATTATAGACTTTATACTTGTAATTATTAAGTTTGCACACCCTTAGGACAAAACAAAGAAGACAAAGAAATGTAAATATATATATCATATCAGAAGATATTTAGACTCTGATATTCGACATGTAATGGGGAAAATTAGTAGGCATGTCGCTGTTATTTACAATGAATAATTGCAGGAATTACGTCACCTGGAGAAAATAATATGTAGCTAAATGAGATTGTTGTGTTCTTCTTAATACTGCTCCTGCATTTCCGGTTCATTCAGTACGCTTTCAATGGCTGTATTTTACAGTCGGTGTCTGCAAGAGCTCTCAAAGCGCAACATCAACTTGCAAAGCCCCATCTAGCAAGCTGGAGAAAGACCTGAAACTGTATGCTTCATCTTACACACAAGTACAAAGGTAAGAAAATACCTACACTCCCGGGCAAAAGAAAAAAAAAAGAAAGAAAAAAAAAAGAAAAGAAAATAGGTCAAGCCCAAAAAGGTCAGGAAATGAGCAAGAATTAAATAAATAGATAAAGGAAGTTAGTATGGGAGCTTTTCCTTTTGATTTCTTTAAATGTTTAAGTCTCGTGGCCCTTGATGGGCTGCATCAGGTGTGGCAGAGAACCAAATAATCACTAATCTTTTAAGAAAGAAAAAATCCCAGAAGATATTTGTGGAAAACCCAGACATGTCTTAGTTTGAATTTTACATCAAACATTTTAATTATTATCATGGTTTTACCTTTGCATAAAAGAAGACTATATAAATGAATTTCCCTGTTTCTAGCTTTTCCCCAAACAGTTCACTGCAGCAAAAGTAAACCAGCAAATGATGGCACAGGAGCTCTCAGGAGTGCATCTGTTTAATTCTTGCTCATTTTCTGACCAATGGTTTGTTGTTAGACTATTAAAAGCTTAATATTTGCCATTTTGTGCTTAAACCATTTTTTTTTGCCTGAGAGTGTATCCTATATGTAACCTCATATAGATATAAAAGTAATGGTTAGAGAAACGTTCAGGACATGTTGCTGTCTGACTGCACTGATGAATGTAAATGATGCTGCTGGAAATGCGAGGGTCGTACTATTTTAAAATGGAAATGTGTCAAAACCTATTGAGTCCTACCAAGGGTTTTTGTGCATGCACACTCCACTTTTGCATAACTATAAATTCATGCTTCTTCATATGTTTTAATGCTGGTGGCACTTTCTGATAAGGTCACAGTAATAAAGTAAACAAAATAGCACAAATTCCGTGCCATATTGTTTTATGAATGCCTGTAAATGCTGGACAGCTTGATTTTAAAAAGGAAGGAGCGATCATTAGAAGAAGACTCCTAGAAGAATAAACAAATAACATAAATGAATACAGACATGAGTGAGTATTATTATGCTAAAAATGTAATCACATTGCAGGTGCAAAATGAATTGATATGCAAAATTAATGGATGTATTTTAGGTAGAAATGTCCCAAAATGCATTAAATTTATTAAGCCAAACCTGGAAAAAATGTTATTTCTTAACGTTTGCTTTACAGTTGCTCATTCATTATTAGAAGTAATTATATCTACTCCTAACTCCCCAAAAAATCTACATAATACCAGTTAAAAAGGTTGCATGCTACTTCCCACACAGATGCAGATGCATTGTTTTTCTTTTTTTTTTTGTTAATTTTACTTGCTGTCATGTTGCAGGATCCACCCACATTTAATTGTAACACTCTGGAGTTTATGTTTTTAGCAGATAAAATGAAAAACAGTGGTACATTTTCCTTCTTCCAATCAGAAACTGTTGTGGGTATAAGGGGGTATAAGGGACCTGTGTTCCACAATCTTACACAATACTCCACACTATTCACTGGCTTCTTTTTCATCCATAATTCCCTTCTGGCTCTCTCCCATCTTTGTGACCTTTTCCATTCTACTAACTCCATCATACTCTTAGATCTTCATCTTAAGCCCTGTTCGCTATCCCTCCATCTAATCCATGTAGTCTCGGAGATCAAGCCTTTTCTTTGATAGCACCTCGACTCGGGAATACATTTCCTCTAACAATCTGACAGTCACACACTCTTTATCTTTAGAAATCAATTAATCAGTTTTCTCACATTTTTGGATGATTTCCTTTTGACAATTAATTTAACATTCTTATTGTCTGCTACTTTGTGTTCCTAAGACTATAAGCATCTTTGAGGATTTTATAAACCATAACACCAATAATAATAATAATAATAATAATAATAATAATAGTCGTCATCATCATAATCCTGGAAACACTGTGTCTGCAAGGACCCAGAGGAAACCTACATGAACACAGAACCAAGTGTAACTCCACACAGACAGTAACCCAAGCTTATTATTGTAGTGTAATAATAGTTTAAATTTGTTTACTTTTTTCTTGGTCAAGGCATAATTGCATTTATTTAATAGTTTTAATAGTTGTAAATAGTGTTATTATTCTGAAGTAATAGAAAATAGTAAATAAGAAAAAGAAGAAAGAAAGAAAGAAAGAAAGAAAGAAAGAAATTCTACGACCAAGTGTGTGCAAACTTTTGTCAAAGTGTGTAACCAGCTCTATGACTAGACTTTTGTCAGATGAATTCCCAGTGCCTCAGGGACACCTAGTGTCTGAATGAACACAGCTGCACCAGAGTATTTTAACCCAACGGCAAATGCGGGAAATGTTTATTTTATTATATTAGATTAGATTAGATAATCTGTGAATTAATTCAGTTTCCATTCTGATTACTGCTATTGATACACAGAATTGCTCTTTATAGATGCAATAAGCCCGTAAGGTTTAAAAAACAATTTAAACCTGGTACTCTCTAATATAGAGAGTGAAAGTGTGACTGTGACTTTTCCGATGTTATCTTTCTCTCTCTTTTTTTTGGGAAAAAAGTCTTTTTTTTTTTTAAATGACTAACCACCATACAGAGTGACTAACTATTTTAGGACTAGCTTGGGAGGACCTCTAGTGGCAGCAGCTGGGAGGACATGAATGCACAGTAAGGCATTATTGTGAGTTTACATGGATACATTAATGAAACATTTCATGTTTATTAGACATTATTTGGGAGCCAGATTCAGATCCAAACCTTGTTCTACTAATCATCACATGGAAAAGTTGCATAATTAGCTGCAGTGTCTGGAAAAACTTGATTTTTTAAACAAATATCCAGGATCTGAATATGAATCTGACTGCAGACTACAGATTGGTGTAATAACTAGTGCATTAGCCAGCTATTTACAGTTACCAGTGATAAATAACATTAAACTAATGACTTTAAGACACATCCACTCAGAAGACCTCTTATATCCATATATGGACTCAAGGACACTTAATGACACATTCTCTGTGGTCTGAGAAATCTTGCATGTGTAAAAGCGGTTTTAATTAGCTTGTACTTTGCACTAGTTTTGATGTCTATCTGCTTGTGTTTTGGGCTCTAAATGTGGGTTTTTCAGCTTGAACAGTGACCTGCCATGAACTCTGAAAATGAGTCTTGGAAAAGCACTAATTAAGAGTTGTGGAGGTGTACATCCTGCCTCACAGACATCACTGAGCATAATGTGAGATTAAACCCCCCATAACTACTCCTTACCTCAGTCTTGCTCTTTCTGAAATCATGATTTATGTTTTATGTAATTACGTATATTTGGGGGGTTTTTTTGGCCAGACATTTTCTTGTCAAGTGGCAGCACGAACAAACCATGGACAGTGGACTAAACCATTTTATGGAGGGGGTTATTAAATGGATAACTGAAACTTATTTCTTCAATATTGCATGATTTTCCTTAAATTCTGTCTCAATTAATGTGATTTTATTATGAGCTTATTAAGCATACAATAATTCATTTTCACCCCTTCATCCCCCCTCCCCCATTAATGACGGCTCTGATTGGTAGTGATTTATTTATTTTCCACACTCTCACCTTGTGATGAGTAGATTCAGCTCCAGTTCCCTTCATATAACTTTCCTCCTGTGATTAATGCACATAACACATGCCTACGGGATTGTACTTCCTTCTGGATTTTCACATATTATTTTTATTTGGATCTTGCATGGTGGCTTCGTGGCTAGCGCTGTTGCCTGGCACCTCAAGGGTTGGGGGTTTGAATTCTGCCTCTGCCCTGTGTGCGTGGAGTTCTCCCTGTGCTTCTGGGGTTTCCTCCGGGGACTCCGGTTTCCTCCCCAGTCAAAAGACATGCATTGTAGGCTGATTGGAATTTCCAAATTGTCTGTAGTGTGTGAATGTGTGTGCAATTGTGCCCTGTGATGGGTTGGCACCCAGTCCAGGGTGTCCTCCGCCTTGTGTCCCGAGTCCCCTGGGATAGGTTCCAGGCACCCCGTGACCCTGTGTAGTATAAGTGGTACAGAAAATGGATCGATAGATTTTTATTTGGGCTCTTTCATGATTTAGAGTCATAATTCAGAGCACAAAAAAAAAATACTTCGACCAGTTTGTTACACATCCTCTCCCTGACTAGTGATGAGTCATTTGGGAACGAATCGGCTCTTTTAGTTGAACATTAAGCACCAGCTTGCATATATGACCCATTTTGTTTTCTTTTTTTTTTTTGTAGATGCTGTTACTGTTGCAGTGTAGTTTTATCAAAATGCTTCCATGGAAACACAAATATGTACTGTATCTATTCAAATGTAAGAGGGGAAGTGATCAGCTGCCAGGATAAATAGAAATGAAGTACAGAAATAGAAGGCACAATAATATTAATGCAGGGAATCATACAGTATGTGTCAGTTCACATTTACAGTGCCTTGCTGATTTTACAGTTGTTTAAATAGATTTTCTACACTACAATGTAAAGTAGTGTTATTTTGTTAATTAGAAACTCATGCAAAATGACAATGAGCCATTTGGGAGCTGAAAGAGTCCGCTCTTACTCGCTAGCTGAGCCAAGTGATCTGACTCACTGTACACAGAGACGGAATTCTCATCACTACCGCTGACGTAACTGCAATAGAAAGTAACAGTTCAGACAAGATATCCATGTATCCATGGGTGCAAAACCCAACTACAGTCCCCTCCGAAAGTACTGGAACAGCAAGGCCAAGTCTTTTGTTTTTGCTATACAGTGAAGACATTTGGATTTGAGATTACAAGATGAATATAAGAATATAAGATCCACTTCAGCTTTCATTTCCTGATATTTACATCTGGATGTGTTAAACAACTTAGAACATGGCACTGTTGGTGGCAGACCACCCAATTTTTAGGTGAGCAAAAGTGTTGGAACAGATAGTCTTTAAGTAAATTGAAGTCAATAACACTTAATATTTGGTTGCATATCCCTTGCTTGCAATAACTGCATCAAGCTGGCGACCCACTGACATCACCAAACTGTTGCATCCTTCTATTATGATGCTTTTCCAGGCTTGTACCACAGCTTCTTTCAGTTGTTGTTTGTTTTGGGGGTTTCTCCCTTCAGGAAAAATGCTCAGTTGGTTTTATCGTCTGGTGATTGACTTGGCCAGTCTAAAACCTTCCACTTTTTCGCCTCATGAAGTTCTTTGTTGTGTTGGCAGTGTGTTTTGGGTCATTGGTCTTCCAATTAGATTGGATGCAGTTCTCAGTAAATTGGCAGACAGAATGTTTGCGTAGACTTGTGAATTCATTCTGCTGCTACCATCACGAGTTAAATCATCAGGAAAAATTTGTGCGCCCATTCCTGAAGCAGCCATGCAAGCCCAAGCCACTCTATCTCCTCCATGCTTGACCAATGAGCTCGTATGTTCACTGCAGCAAATGTAAATGAGCAAATGGTGGTACAGGAGCTCTCAGGAGTGCATTTGTGTAATCCTTGCTAATTTCCTGACCAATGATTTGTTGTTAAGACCATTAAAAGCTTAATATTTTGACATTTTAGGCTTGGTCCATTTTTTTTGCCCAGGAGTATAGATGTAAATATCAGGAAACGAAAGCTGAAATTCCGATCTATCATCTCATATTCATCTTTTGATCTCAAACCCAAATGTGTTCAGTGTATAGCAAAAATATAAGAATTGGCCTTTGGATGGGGCCTATAGATAATGAGCTTTAGCATTATATAAGCATATATGAGAAGACTGGAGTTTAAAAATAAAAGTCAGACAACATCCTTTAAATCTTATTTACTCCATTACAAAATGTACTCCACAATATGATTTTATAACAGACACACAGTTCAAAAACAAAAACAAATTGTGGTTCTAATATTACTGCATTGCACTGAATATAAACCTCTTTTACTTATCTTCAATTATCCTTTTACTCCAGTGACATAAATAGCATGATAATAATAATTCACACAACTCAACAATATAAATTTCTATTTCTTCAGTACATTGTGTGTGTTAATATTATAAAAAAATATTTAGCAAACATTTGCACACAGTTAAAACAAATATATTATTTAATCGATATAACTATCACACCAGTGTTAAGCACAGAACTGGAGACACACAGTGACAACCAGTGACCATCCAGTGATGGATTTCGCCCCCGTTCTCATATCCCTGTGGGTTCAAACTGAGGCACAACATGGATTTAAATCAAACCTTCCTGTAAACATCTGTTTTACAGAGACCATGGCTAATAAAAATAAAAAGAATGAACAAGAGAGAGAGAAAAAAAAAAGAAATATTTGGCAAAACTAGTGTTGAGACAACATAATCTGTGCTTGTTTAGTGCAAGTGTAGGACAATCAGAAAAAGCTGATTATCGATTGCAAAGAGTTGTGTTAAAAGC
Organism: Pangasius sanitwongsei; assembly: GCA_037576675.1. Taxonomy (NCBI): domain Eukaryota; kingdom Metazoa; phylum Chordata; class Actinopteri; order Siluriformes; family Pangasiidae; genus Pangasius; species Pangasius sanitwongsei. The sequence continues at coordinate 13,193,544 of CM075020.1, read as the reverse complement.
TTTGGGACGTTTATGTGGACTCACTTTACGGACGCTTTCAGCTAAAGCAATTGCAAGTGCACAGAAAATGAACCAAGCTTCCATCTGAGCATGTAGAGGGTTAAAGGCCTTCAGCGTGGGTCTCTGGCAGTGCTGGGATTTAAACTCATAACCTTCTGATCGCTAGCACTGATTGCTCAAGTTTCAGATTACTATACATTCAATACCATATGGCTGACGTCAGTGATCAGAATAATCAGTAGCAGAATGTAAAATAATTCTCCGGTGAAAACACATTAGTCAACAACAACATCAGATGGGACACTTGCTCAAGCTGAATATTTGCGTTTCGACACACACGTTCATACAGTCACAATCACACAACTCTTAGTGACTCAATCAGTCTGGCACTTTGCTCTTATAAACATATGTGACCTGCTCTGTCATTGTGAATCACTGTAACCCAGAAGCACATTTTAATACATTTGGCATTAAGAAAGTCTCGGCTTTATGCTAATGGAAAATTATTGTTTTCTCCAAATAATAGAATTCGTATTCATTCATTCAGTCATTAATCAGGTGGAGCTAGATCCTATCCCGGGAACACTGGGCATTAAGCAGGAATGCACACCCAGTCCATTTGAGGCAGCACACACACACACACACACACACAATACTATGGACATTTTAGAGAAGCCAGTACACCTATTGGCAAGTTTTTGGAAGGTGGGTGAAAACCAGAGAACCCGGAGGAAACCCATGCAGACACTAAGAGAACAAGCAAAACTCAGGATTGAACCGGGGACTCTATATCTGTGAGGCCTCAAAGTGTGCAGTCTTATAGTTAGAGAATTAAATCAAGCATAAGGAGATATTAACACTTTTCAGACATACACACTCTTCATCCTGTGGGTGAAACACTTATTAATCATTGATATCGAGAGAAATGGTACTTTTCAGCCAGCTGAACTGAACCTTTCAGCACCCACGACTGTGCATTCAAGGGGTTTTGCTGCATCTTGTAATAAAAGGAGAGGAGGAGGATGAGAAAGAGACAAATACTGAGTAGCATCTGGAGATAAATGCAGCATTCTAATAAAAGGTAGAAAATGCCTCATCCCATGTTTGAGGGTCAATCGATATTTGTCTGGATTTCATAACAATATTGACATGGCATGAAAGCCGAGACTTTCTCTGAGTGCCCAAAACAACCTTCAAGCAAGCTTTTGATATAGATTGTGGTCTCTACTTAAAAAGCCTGTTGCAGCTCCAGACTCAAAATGATGAAGAATGCATCATATAACATATGCCAGTGGTTTGTTGAGCTGACGTTAGTTTCTAGTTTAACATATTGTACATGACAATGGTTTGGTGTGTGCAGAAACTTCATCATTAGTGGAGAAAGAGAGATATGGGACTAGTTGTTAATTCTCCAACTATTCAGTTAATATAACTCCATAACTAGTTTTAAGCATATTCCTCATTTTTGGAGAAACTATTACTCTTAGCTTTAATAAGGTCTAGATCCAGATTTTATATCTGTAGTTACAAAACTTGCTTTCTCCTGGAAAATGAGCACTCGTAGTATTACTTTAATGACTACTATTGGTACTTTGCATAGGGTGATAATAATACTTCTGTGTCTACACACTGGAGGTTTATTCGTCAATGACATATGATGCAACACCTCTAAACAGCTTAGAAAATGTTTGAATGTGCTACAATTAAAGACTGCTAATGCTAACTGTTCCAGGATGTTTGAGATTAAAAATTTGTGCTGATTTTCTTTAAAACAGATCCAATCCAATTTGATCAGTCAGTATTCAAATATCGATCATTTTACTAGCTATTATCAAAATAAATAACTATTAAGAAAGGCAGTTAACACATGTCACATTTGAAACTACACTGTCTCCCTACAGTGCTATGTAGCAGGAGTAACCAGATTTTGATGCAAAAAGACATCTGAAGCACACTGTTAATCAATGGTGGGTTAAATGTGCTTATGTGAGTGTGTTGTGTGTTTGTGTATGCAGTGTAACAATGTAAACTAACACGAACAGGCTTCATCAGTAATTTGCAAGGTGTTAGTGACCATCTTGCATGCTCTCCTGACAGGTATTACAAAGCAAAGCCTTGACAAATAAACACACAGCATCAGAACGGCAGAAAAAGTGTTGAGAAGCACGTGTACCACATAAGTCTATATGCAGCTCTACACTCTGCTCCTCAGAGAGTGTGTAGTCAGGCAGGCGAGGAGGTCCAGCCCCCCGAGCCGTCAGTGTGAAAAACGCTCCACAGGAATGTGTTGCTGTTTGCTCTCAACCGTCACGTGAGATCAACTAGCCACGGTCGACTAAACTGATCAGTTCCAGCCTGCTCATTGAGACAGGAACGAGAGAGAGAAGAGTGGAAGCTTCTCTGTAGGGTTAATGATGCGCTAGGTCTCGTGGCAGCCTGTGGTCACAATCTTCATGTACTGAGTGAAGATCGCCTCGAACGCCTCGTCTCTGTGGATCATGGCACCGAACACCAAGGGCTGGAAGACGGAACACATATATGATGTAATTATTTGAAGCATTAAAGGAGCTGTTCATAGATTTATGACCCTCTGCTACCTGAAAGGTAAACCGAAATTGGAATGAAAACATTGACAAGACTTCCCCTTCCGAATAACTGAAACTACACATGCCTCTAAAGTTGGATGAGCAGCTCAGCCTCAGGTGGGGGGGGGCGGTGCCAATTTTCAGGCCCGAAATATTTAAAGAAAAGCTTAAAAATAAGAAACTAGACCAAGTCAGTCGATGGCAATATTGCAAGTCACAGTTTTTCTAAGATAGCTCTAAAATTATACAATTATAACAGGTCTAGGACACTTTTACACTTTACAAACTGCACATTTACCTGAGAGCAAATCACAACACTGCACAGTTCAGTGCTTCACCTCTTCTAACACTCCTGATTCAACTCATTACAGCCTGTTATCTGAGCAAAGTCATATCACACATATCCTTTTTCTAAATAAAATCCATAGCTTACCTTCTGTGTTGAGGGTGTGGCAATAGAGATCCCCATTCCTGACCCAGGCAAAACAGACAAAACCTTATACTATGGAAAACAGAAATCCAGAAATTATGGTCAAACACACATTCACTGCCTCACATATGAACTGAGCATTCAAATATATAAATGTTCTCAGTTACCTTTTGGATATCTGTGATGTCCACAAGCTTAATGACTTTATTCTTTTTGGAGGAGCCTGATCTGGAGCTGGAGCTCTCAAAACACAAGTAGCTGAGAAGGAAATATTGCATGAAACATTTATATAACTCTCAGGTTATGAATAGTAATCAATAAGAATGTACCAAATATAGAACCCCTGGAAATTGGCAATCATTGCTGTCAATACTAAGAAGCATGATGTCATTTTCTTTATACATAGATACAAGTCTAGAAGTTCTGCTGAAAGTGAAAATTGAAATTGTAAACACTGAACAGAGCTACAGCGCTTCTTGATATGCCTGGAGCTACTATTGTATATAAATAATTCCAATTTGAATGAGATGAAAGATAGACAGTCCAAAAAGAAGAGGGGTATTTACATTTTATGCAAATAAATTTTTATGCTGGCCCATTTGTAGGAGTGAAACAACAAAAACAAGGAAATACTTCTTTTTTATTTAAATAGTTCCAGTAGATGGGAGTTTGGCAGTTTGGGAACTATTCATTGAATGTTGTTATATACACTCTATGGCCAATGTTTTGTGGACACCTGACCATCACAGCCATATGTGCTTCTTCCCCAAAATGTTGCCACAAAGTTGGAAGCACACAATTGTGTAAAATTTCCTGGCATGCTGTAGCATTACATTTCTGGAACTAAGGAGCCTAAACCTGTTCCAGCATGACGATGCCCCTGTGAACAAAGTGAGCTCCATGAAGACAAGGTTGGATTGGAAGAACTCGAGTGGCCTGCACAAAGCTCTGACCTCAACCCGACCGAACACCCTTGGGCATAACTGAAACGCTGACTGCACCTCAGGCCTCCTTTCCCAAAATCAGTACCTGACCTCACTAATCCTCTTGTGGCTGAATGAACACAACTCCCCACAGCCACGCTCCAAAATCTAATGGCAATCCTTCCCAGCTGAGTGGAGGTTATTATAACTGCAAAGAGGAACTAAAATGGGATGTTCAAAAAGCACATGTGAGTGTGATGGTCAGGTGTACACATACTTTTTTATATAGCGTATTTACATCATATGGTAAATATTTTTTTCAGCAAATATAAAGACATTATTGTGGTTTTCTTTTCAGTTTCTGGATGATGGCAGCAACATGGTTCATTAAATTAACAAACAAATGACACAATATATAATTGGGGTTCATGAGGAAAGTCTCCTTACTTTTCAGTAACATAGAGTAGACCATTGCGAATGTAGTCAGTGGGTATTTTCCGGTCCCGATTGATCAAACAACACCTCCATCCATTCTCACACACTGTGTAAGCACAAAACACTGACAATTATTTCAAATAATAGACATACGGTGGAAACCGAATTGACAATCCCTTTCTTTAGCGCACCAGGGAGAGGCCTTTCTGTCTCTGGCAGGTTGAAGATCTCATGGAAGGCTCCTCTCTTGGTGTTATGTGAGCGGCCACTGTCGTCCTCTCTGCTCATTCCTGAGGGAATGGTTGCTAAGCTACTGCGCGACACCACCGGCGGGATCTGCGCACAAAAATCCCAGAAAGAATTCAACCACAGAAACAGAAACGGCATTTTTCTTTTGTATCTACAGCGTTCTCGGTTTTTCGTAATCATGCTGCACAAACCAAGTCTCCTAAAAAATAAAGCTACAGGTGACATCTTTTCCACAGACTCTTTATTAAGATGAGCATCCAAGAAGACATAGTTCCAAATGTTAATGTGTTTAGTATTTGGGTGAATTCATATGGGTGAGATGTGTATTCCAGTCAGGGTAGCACACTACCGTTCACCCAGCAGATGTACACTACAGTCAACTCCAGAATTATTGGCACCCTTCAAGAGAATGGTCAAAAGTGACTGTACAATATGAATATTAAAATTTTCACTTAAACCAATGGAGAAACTTCAGACCATTGCCATCCTCATTCTTTCTTTCTTTCTTTAATAATTTATTCAACTGTCTCCAACCTTGGTAGAATGCTGGTATTCAATTCCAAAAGAAGACAATCATTTGGAAACTAATATATCTGAAATAGAACAATGCAGTGTCTCCATATGTTTAAGCTAAAAATATACCTCACTGGAAATGTTATTCAGTTTATATATTCACATATTAATGAAGGCTGCCAATAATTATGGAGTCCGTTTGTATGAGTGTTAGTCAGTATGCTGATGATTTAACACTAATTATTGGGTTTAAGTAAGTGGTCATGCCTTTCACTGCTACAGAGCCCACACTCAAGCTCTCTATTCCATTCTATTTCTATTCTCTCTATAAAATCTAAAGGGACATTTCCTACATGAAAAAGGGAATATAATAAGCCTACTCAAGTCTATACATGTCTAATAGGGCAGGTATATCTAAGGTCAACATTTCACTAGATATAGGTAATAACAGGTACTTGGACTATTCCCTATGAGCAATATTACAGGGATATATTTTCTATATTACTACAGTCACACACAAGTATAAAACAAACCCCTTTAAACTCTGCTTACAGAGAATTCACTTCATTAATACACATTCTGTCAATAAAATATCACTCAGATGAAAAAATTCAGTCACTGTATACAGGGAAAGAAACCCTAATGATGTGCACCGTCAACATCCAGCCAATCAGAACAAGGCGGTTTCCGTATTTGCCAGTCCGCAGTGTTGCAAAGTTTACAATTTACCACTAATTAAAGGTGATAAGTAACATAAAAAATGCTCAAAATACAATATTAACATAAAACAAAAGAGTGTAGACCTAAGTATTAATAAGGTAAATGTGAAGGAAAACCTTCAACGGCTCTGTTTATATCTGTAGGCATTAGATTGTGAATGTGCAGTGAATATCTCGTATGAAACTACCTGCTGTAATAATAAGGTGTCATTTTTAGAAACTTAATTAAGATTAGAAAGATTCATTTATTTGTTTTGATAAGCTTTCTGATTATAAGAACTAGGGGTGGGTATATCACGGTTATTTCTGCCTGGATCACAATCCACGATCTTATCACGATTATTTTTCATGTTGGTTTTTAAGAATATTTTGCAAGTTACTGAACAGGGAAACCAAACTAATGCCCCTATTGATGAAAAAATAGCTCTACTAGGAAATATAATCTCATAGGAAAAGAATAACACCTTAGGCTAAAGTATCTTTTCAAACAAAATTTAACAAAGTGCATGTCCCAAACAACGTTAACAATCATTTCTATAATGAAAACAATTAAGCATGGATACTGTATTTTAAGAAATGTTAAATAAAAATGTACATCACTTCTACTAATGTCTTCAGTATTTAAAAGTGCAATAAATGGAAAGGTGATTGGCAAGCAAGTGAGTATTTACTTATGCTTAAATACTGAATGCATTAGATGCCTTGGTTTACACTTTTATGTAACATTTTAAACTGAAAACCATGCTTTTGACCACTTTCGTGGATGTTATATACTTGGCAAGTCAAAATTCACAGCATCAGTGATGCCCTTCCAGTGCCTACTACAGCGTATATTCTCATAAGGAGTACCCTTATCACATTTGAAATTGTTGTGTTTACTTCAGCGCTGTTTCAGGCTGTGGTGCTGTTCACATGTGCTCCCAGTGTTATGGATTAGGATTTTGGACACTCTTTGGGGTGCTTTCTTGGTTAAATAAATTCAATGTGATTCCTTGACGTGCCAACCTTGCCTCTGCATATTTTGCAAAAAAACTGTTGCTTTTGCTCTGTCCATTGGCAAAAAGTACTGAAGCATTCGGGCCTTCATGACCACACTGTGTAACAGTTTCATCCTCCAGGCCATCAGACTCCTCAATACCCAGAGTCCGGACTGACACTAACCCAGACACACACGCACACACACCAGTCCACTACCTCTGCAATTTTTGCACATTTCTTTCTTAAATTGCTGCTAGAATACTGTAAGCAAAATACTGTATTGACCACCTGCATTTTTGCTTTTTATTATTGTATTGTCACGTGGTGGTCTAGTGGCTAAGGATCCACAGTGCGGGTTTAATTCCTGGGCAGGGAACCAACCCAGACATTGGGAGTGTACTCTGGGTACCAGTCCCAACCCTGGATAAATGGGAGGGCTGTGCCAAATAAACAAGCGGACCAATGATCCGCTGTGGTGACTCCTAACAGGAGCAGCCGAAACAACAACAACTTTATTGTATTGTGATATCTCTTTGCACTTTATTCCACACCACAACTGTGTAGTGGTCGGTGCTGCACTGTCTTTTACTGTGCCTGTTGTTCTGTTTAGTAATTGTTGTACTATCTTGTCCTGTGTATGACTTAGTAGTCTTATTTATTTCTGTGTAGTTTCATGTAGCTCTGTGTTGTTTTATGGAGCACCATGGTCCTGGAGGAACATTGTTTCATTTCACTGTGTACTATACCAGCTGTATATGGTTGAAATGACAATTAAACCACTTGACTTGACTTGAATTGACTTGTATAAAATCCAGCAGTTCCATATAATAGATTTTTTTAGTCATCAGTTCCTCCATGTTGTCAGCCATGCTGCTACATAAATTGAGAAGAAAACCTAAGCTAATGAACTGTCTACTCTTGGCTGTTATTGGTTTGTCAGCTACACTAGTGAATAGAGTAATGTCTGGTTCATAAAACAACTTGGGATGCCATGTCTGAGCATTTTCAGCACAGCTGACAATGTGTGTGGAGACATTTCATTGAGACATTTTAATCATTCACGTTCTAAAATCGTCATATCGCCCACCCCTAGCTAGAACTTAGAATGGTTTGAGGTCTTCAGCTGGCATAAACAGGCTTCAGCAAATTTAATACTTGCCCTTCTGTAATATTTATTTGCAGACATATTCGCTGTAGAAGTGACTTGCAGGCAATTTATTTTTCAGGCAAAATAAATCTATTTGCATTGACTCTTCCACGTATTTCACACTGTTAGCTAGAAATGCATACTGATTAGGACAAACATGCAAAACAGACAATGTTTTGCTCATGTGAAAGACACAATCTTGTTTTTTTTTGTTTTACTATTTTTTAAAGGGTGTTATCAGGTTTGCATGTGGCCCTACCATAAAAAAACACTGAGAAAGTGTTTACAATTAGGCAAATACAAAATTTATAACATGTACATCACCATGCTGTACCTGCTAGAGGGTGAGAAAACGGTCTTATAGTCTAGAAAGTTTTAGAACTTTTTCCACTGAATAAATGTACACATACCTACATATGAGAATCATATACAGGAGGCTGTCTGTGAAAATGGACCCAAAATGCCTTGTATATGCCTTGGATATTACAAATATTATAGGTACAAATCTTTGAATCAAGAAATGTAGCAAACTGGTAATATTACACGTTTTTAAAGACCAAAGATGAATAGCAGCTGATAAACATGAGGCATTGTGATCCATTTGTGCACAGACACCAGTCATGGCACAAGGTGTGTGTCCATTTAAAACACATTCGCTCGCACAGACAGGTAAAAAGGAAGGTGATCTGGTGGTATCACACACACACACACACACACGCACTAGCAAGGTCACACCAGCATCCCTACCTTCTCACACCCAGACAGCTGAGAGAGAGAGAGAGAGAGAGAGAGAGCACAGAAGAGTAGTGTGACACACAAACTCAGAGTCAGAGCTGCACAGCAGGATGGAGGCTACAGTCAGTGTCTCCTCATGATGATCTCACACACACACACACACACACACACACGTTCACAGCCATTCATTTATAACTGGAGCATTAAAGTCACCCAAACATATTTTGAAGATATTTTACCTGCAGTGTAAATGGCAAAAATTGACAAAATTTGGTGTGTGGTGATTGTTTATTGTTATGATTGTATATTTTTAGAAGAATTTAATCATAGGCATTTTAATCATAAAAAAATTTAATGATGACGATGACATTATCTAGATTTTTGCATTAAATATTCTCCAGTTTGCAACACTTTAGAAGTGTTGCAAAGCAAACAGGATTTAGAAAGTTCTGAAACGATTTATGTTACTCTGAAAAACAGAGTACAAGGTTTTTTATAATTAATTTATTATTATTATTTTAATTATTTATATTATCAGAAAGGCATGTGAGATTTTGGGTGTCATACCCGTCTGGACATGGTGGCGTTGCTGCGCTCTTTAAGTTGGGGGTCTGTGGGCAGGTTATTCCACACGATGTACGGCGTGTCGTACTTGTCCCTCAGCTTGGGACAGCTCTTAAACAGGAAGTCGATGATGAAGAATTTGATGCCTGCATACAGCCCTATCAGAGGAAAGCATACACATACACAAATATACATAATGAATGCTCTGTGTCTTAGTAAATCATATGTACATGAATGGAAAATTCAAAGTAACACATGTCTGGGTGTACAAAATTTTCCACATGTATCTTCTGGGATTTTTTTTCTTAAAAGATTAGTGATTATTTGGTTATCTGCCACACCTGATGCAGCCCATCAAGGGCCTGATAACAAGCTCATAAATGAAACCAGGATTGATAAAGCAGGGAGGGATCTACAGTATTTGTTTCATTCTTGCTGATCAATGATTTGTTGTTAAAACCATTAAAAGCTTAATATTTTGCCATTTTGGGCTTGGCCTATTTTTTTTGCCAAGAAGTATATATCGACTTATGATTAAAAAGATTGTGTGTGTGCATGTGGAAAAGAGAAAGATAGAGAGAGAATGTGCATGCACTTACCTATAATAAAGCCCATGAGTTTGTAGGGCAGGATGCAGGAGGAGATAAAGGCCACCCACAGCCCAATGTACAGCTTCTGAGTGATCTCAGGCTGCACCCACATGAACAGACTGCAACATGTTTTACACACACACACACGCACACACACACACACACACACACAAAAATATCACCCACAGAAAATAACTTTCCTATTTCCATAAACAAGCAAAGGCTCAAAATATTGCAGATGTACAGTATGCTTCTCTGAAACATTCTTAAAATATGCCCCACAGATTAATTAATGTAATGTGGATATTCTGCATGACAGTTTTGAATTTATTCCTCTCTTACTACTTAATTTTAATTTGTAGACACATTTGTGTGTCAACAGAGAATTAAGAGTAAAATGATATCCTGTTTATGCATATTAATAATTTTCTGGAGCAGGAACAGCCTTTGAACAAAAAAGATGTGTTCTTTGGTTAGGTATTTGGTTAGGACTAAAGGCCGCCTGTTGCCACCTGTTAACAGTAAATATCTGCTGGTAGGCCATATCATCATGTGTACCTGTCACTTACTTTTTGATTTTCTCCAAAACATCTGCCATCTTTCCAAATAGATTCTGTGGAAATTCAAACCACATGAGGGAATAGCATATGGGAAGTGTAGTTGTGCTTTGAAGTGAAAACAAATTTAGCTTCAAGTGCACTTAAAAAGGTCTGTAAAAAGGTTATTCCACAATTACAATAATAATAATAATAATAATAATAATAATAATAATAATAATAATAATAATTAAGGTACCTGTGCTTTTTGTGCAACATCAAGGACTAACTGAAACTTTTCAGACACAGTCAAGTCTTCTTTTGGAGGTTCCTAAAGACAGAAAGAGACAGCGATGAAAAAAGGTAGAATACACATTCACACAGCTACACACATACACATACACACACACACTGCATTAGCATGCCAGAAAACAGTAAAGGATGGAAGTGAAACCTACCACAGGTTCAGAAACTTCAGGCACAATACTCCACTGAATCCTCCATCCCCTGGAAAAATGGAAACAATAGACTTTAAAGGTACATAAACATCTCTAACACACACCCCTGCTGTACATCAGACAGAAAGGTAATGTCTGACATCTATCTTTGGACAAGCAGCAATCATACTTGCTATTCCTTTTCCTTCTAACTCCTCCACTCACACACACACACACACACACACACACATGAGGTAAAGTATAACTGGTATAGTATAAGGTGAAGTGAAAGATTTTGGCACAGTAAGAAGTGTTAATGCTTTACCTTGCAATGAGGTAATTCAAAGATAACCTCAGAATGGCTAAAAACAGGAACATAGGAATGGCCCAGCCATACCATGCAGCGTTCATGTAGACCTATAGAGAACAACACACACAAATACATATATAAAACACATATATCCTACTAAAAGTACTCTGCAATCTGTGCAAATATACCATTGTGTATTTTCAGGATATGAAAAGAATAATCATTTCCGTATTCTTGTGAGTCACCACAGAGAAAAGTCTAAAAATTAAATGACTGTCAAAGTCTTATTGCTGCAAAATATTGAGCAGGTTTAGAGAGAGATTAAAGCAGTCTGAACCATTCACCTGTAGCTAAAATGGTACTTTATCTGCAGAGCTGCAGTGACAATTTCCACATGTTTATGGTAAAAGATCATTAGTCAAGTAATTTACTGTTAATGTAAAACACTGTCATGTCTCCAGAATGATAACAATAAAGTAGTGACATCAAGGTTAGGACAGACAGAAAGACAGATAGACAGATCGGTAAATACAAAAACACACAGAATCTTTATTGTACTAAAAACCTTCTCTGTTAGATTCTATTATGCTGAAATGTTGGCAATATTGTGTTTATTTATTGAGGAATATTTAATTTTCAAAAATAAAAATAAGAACGATAGAACGATAGAACGATAGATAGATAGATAGATAGATAGATAGATAGATAGATAGACAGACAGACACAATATATGGACAGATGTATTAAGAGAGACAGATTAGACAGACAGACACTGAGACAGACAAAGAAATGCACAGACATACAGACAGATTGATAGACATATAAACAGACAGACAGACAGACACTTAGACAGACAGACAGACATGCACACAGACGTGGGGAGAAATAGATAGAGAAATAGACAGAAATAGACAGTACAATATATGGAAAGACATGTAGAAAATGAGTTGGATTACACTGACACCTAGACAGACAGACACACAGACAGACACACAGACAAACAGGTAGAGGAAAGCTCAGCACTCACAATAAAGGCAATGGCTGACGTGTACACTGAGTGCCAGTTGGATAAGGCTGACAGGTTCCTCAAGAAGTTAGTTACAGGTCTGGCACCCCGCTCTGCATACGTCAAACACACACACACACAAACACACACACAGACATTTCAGAATTATAATACATTACACACATTCACAAACTGTTTGAAAGAAATGTAAGTATAATGACGTAAGGTGTAAAAATGACTTACTAAGTCGCCTCATGTTTTCTGTTAACCTGAAAGAGAGAAGAACATTTGTCACATGGGTTTTGTCAATTTTCACAGTTTTTTATAATTATTAATGATTCTTTCTGAAGATTATAGTGTAATGCTGCCTATAGCCCAAAAGGTGGTGAGGTTGGGCATTCTAACAAGTTACTAAATTAAATCTTAAATGTGATGGCAAATTCATGTCATTCAAACAAATTGTGCAAACATGAAGAGCTGTTTAACAAAAAAGGCCAATGAGTTAAAACGATGAAACAGAACATGTAGGGGAGTGTCTGAGTTCATTAAGTTTTTCACTCTGCTCTACCTCTTAGCACTGAGCGGCTCCTCTGGCTCCACTGTGTTCTCCTCCGGCTGGAAACGGAAGTCCTCGATGTAAACCCCGAACCGGTCGTAGAGCCACTTCTGCACCCGAGACCACAGTGTTTCTTTTTGTTGCTTCTCTGAACAGAGAGACAGAGAGTCAATAATGACCTGCCTAGCTCTATTAACCTAATTTACTCATTGTGTGTGTGTGTGTGTGTGTGTGTAAGACTACCTCTCCTGCTCCACATTCTACTCCCCAAATACAAAAGGGCTCCTCTGGCCTAGATAAGGCTTGTCTACAAATTTAGATCATTGCCTGAAATAACAGGATCTGATGCTCCCTGAAGTAGAGCCTTTTACATGCAAAAGCCCCTTTTTACACACGGACAACACATCAGAGTGATGAAACTTTATCCCACCGGTAATGCTGATTTGGAGCTACCACACACTTGTATACACACTAGATCTATCAGAAGAAATCTCACTGTTCGAATAGCCTACTCTTCAAATCTTTAATGCGAATACATTTTCTAATTTTAGTTGCCTATCCTATAGTATTATTTATAGGTTTTTGGCTCAAAGACTCTTGTAACTTGATGTAGTACAAGGGCACTGAGTAAATAAAGGTACAGCACAACTTTTCATATTTTTGCATATTTCTATATGATATTTTTCTAGTTAAAAAGAAACAATGTGTGATACTACATGTAAGTAGTTAGCAATTTAACAAGTAAACAATTTAACAACCAAGAGACACATACCTAAGTCTTTTTCTGTGTCTGAATGTCAAATGGTGTTGGCATATAGTGCACTACATAGGCTCTTCAATGCCATTACATTGTACCCTATGTAGCAAGCATATCGTGAACAGAAAAACACAAATCCCATTGGGTTTCGGTGTAATGTATGTTGCTGGGGATATAATAAAAGAAATTCCAGGTAGCATACGAAATGTAAAATGTCAACAACAAGAAAACTTGCCACTTGCCAATTACCACCTACTAGCAAGTTCTTCGCATCACACAATAGCTACTGTACCTTCTGGGGAGGGAGAGGGCTAGCACGTAGGGCAGCTATACACACTCAGAGGAAAGCGCTATCTGCCCTCTTCCGCATACATGAGCTCAGAGACACCAGAAGATACTCTGAGGCAGTATTTCCAACCACAGGTCGACAAGTTTATTTATCATTTGCACTGTATGTCAATATATGTATGCTTAAATGCTCGGGTAAATGTCTTACATGTAACTTAAGGCACAGAACACACACACACACACACACAAGTTGCTAATCAGTTTTGTTCTGCTTCTGAGGAAGAGCAGCTGATATTGTTTGGATATTTTGTGTAAAACTGTGTAAAATGTATATGCATAGTAGGTATTTAAGTATTTGAATACAATTTTTTTTTAAAGATGCCTTAGTATATACAAAGCAAGACAACCATGCACTTAATGCTTTAGTACTTCCATACCCTAACCCACATGTGTTTGGTTACCTGTGCCATTTGCAGAGGGTGACTGTTGTTTACGTGAGATCTGAGGAGGAGAGTCTTCTAACCTGATACAGGAAAAATCAAGAGAAAATGTCAGATGTCCACTGATACTTTCTTCATTTAAATAATGGGATCAACTTGATGTGTTGTCAGCAATGTTTTTGTGAATAAGCATTAAGTAAGTAAGCTGTATTTATTTTGTATAACTGGTGAAAGAAGAACCAATTACCAATTGGTTCTCAGACTATACAACAGACTTGCAGATACTTCAGCATTTGACTGTTGGAGAATGTTATGTCTTTGAGGAATCCAGGGTCAACAGAAGGGAGGCGATAACAGCTATTTTTAAATCCCAATGAGTGGAAGCAAGGCTTGTTGAGCCCACTATGGCAAGCCCTGCCCAGGGGGCAACAGCAATATCACTTTACCCATCATAGAGCACAGCAGGGCTGGAAAAGTAAACCTGGGCCAAAACCTAGCCTTGGACAGATATTTTATTCTCTGTAAAAGACTTTGAATAAGTGGACCTTGTGCTTCATTTCACCCATGCAGCATCTGTAGCATATGAAATAATACAGACAAGGCCAAAGCACAGATTGTTTTTTTAAGTATAAGATTTAAGTAATTCACTTAAAAACACTGGACAGGTGTGTTCATGTTTGCTAAAACGTAGCTGAATGAATAGTAACGATTCCTTAATATAGTGAACCAGTATTGGTGATAAACTTTTTAAAGGGAACATACAGTATGTGTCCAGTTTTAATCTGTGCTTTTAGGGCAAAGGTTCAGCACAATAATGGCTAAAATGAGAGCTTTTTGTTTAATATTGTCAATTATACATCACAATGTGCAGCCAATGATGTTTAAACCAATAGAAAACAGCCCTTTCGTTTACAGTGTACGTTATTCGCCAACTTTTGGTTTTGAATCCAGTTAAAACACTGGACTGGACAGGTCAAAATTTAATTCTAATGCATTTTTTTACATAATGTAACGTATTTCAAAGTGAAACATGCTCTGCTTTTTTTCCATATTAGCTGAGAGTGAAGGAGTAGGATGGGAAACATGACATGGTGCTATTGGTCAATATTATTCCTTTTTCCCACAAATGATGTAACCAAAATCAAAAGAACATCAGAGGAGGCGATAAGTCAATGCCTTTTGAGGGACGATTATCTGATTGATACTGATGATCATGCACAATATGACCAGTGACAGTGACTAAAAAGATCAGTTCTGCTTTCATGTAATTAATTATGCATTTGTTGTGCATCCTGTGCATATACCTGTTCACAATCGAGCTCTGTGCTCACCTGCCTTTCAGCACATCATTCATCTTTTGCTCCAAGTCCAGCCTCCTGCAGCGCTCCCTCTCCAGCTCCTGCTTCAGCATCTCCACATTGGTCTCCTCTCGCAGCTTCCTCAGCTCCTCCTCTGTGCACACAACACAATCACCTCACACTCAGTACTCCACCTATAATATGTTACTTAAGGAACATAAGCAGAGGATTACAGTGCATTGTCCTTCCTGTGTTATAGGAATGATGGTGATGGGGAGAAGGTGTGTCTCATTTTAACTGTCTGTAATCATTCTTCCTTTTCCCCACTGAGAGGTGAATGTGTCCACATGACACACTCCATACACTGCCTCAACTCTTTCCCTCTATTCAGTCATCAATCTATTCAGCATAAATATCAGCTGATCTACTGCACGGCTCCAGCTGTACTGAAGGTCATAAATATTTTAGCGCTAAAACTCACACCTTTCAGCGAGCGGAACGTAAACCAGAACGAAAGCCTGCTATCTGTAGACTGCACACCCCATGGAAAGTCATTAGCGGAAGTGTTTGAGGGGAATTGTGGACCTTAGGGGGTCTGCGATTGTGAGCTCAACCGAGATGAGAGCTGCAGCACTGATGTTCAGCTTCTCAAAACCCCACATTCCACACTCAGGCACAGCCCCGACAACACATCATGCATTCTTAGAAAATCTGGGCTATATTCAGTGGGTGAAATCGCTTGATTTAGGAAGATTGCTCGACTTAGAGCTCTCCAGATATTTAAAGAGGTAAACTGCCATGTTAACTGTGAACTGGAGATAAGAATTTAGAACCCTGAAGCCTTCAGAGACTGTGGACAAATATAAATGCAGAATGACTCAGACACCATGACCTGGTTTTCAGTGAAAATAACTCCAACAGACCAAGGCAGACAGATCATGCACAAGCAATGTATGGAGATTTAAAAAAAAAAAAAAAACAGTGCAGTATCAGTATCAGTGCATCTGAAAATGCATTGCTGCTTCTAACCTATCAGCTCCACCAGCATCAGATCTCCACCACAAATACAGTCCCATTTCATTCATTGGCTGTACAAGCACTGGAACTATGGCACCACAAAACTGCAACTGATGGTACTTGGGGATGGTCCTAGCAGCACCATTCAAACAAACAAACAATCAAAAATTTGAAAAAGCTGTACTAGTACAGGGCATTTTTATGGCAAATACTCAGCAATAACAATAATCAGAAATAACAGAAATACTTAAATACTTAGGGTTGCACAATTCCTTGATAGTGTAATAATTTTTCAGTACTACTAAGTAGCAAACAAGTCAAACTTTCAATACTTACAAGTATTTATGAAACAGGCCTTGTTATTATAAGACTGTGAGCTGGATATCCAAACAGCCAATCAGACAGTATGCTGGATAACCAAACAGTCAATCAGATAATATGCTGGTCAACCAAACAGCCAATCAAATAATGAGCTGGATAACCAAACAGTCAATCAGATAATGTGCTGGATAACCACACAGTCAATCAGATAATGTGCTGGATAACCAAACAGTCAATCAGATAATATGCTGGTCAACCAAACAGCCAATCAGATAACATACTGGTCAACCAAACAGCCAATCAGATAATATGCTGGTCAACCAAACAGCCAATCAGATAATGAGCTGGATAACCAAACAGCCAATCAACTAATGAGCTGGATAACCAAACAGTCAGTCAGATAATGAGCTGGATAACCAAACAGCCAATCGGATAATATGCTGGTCAACCAAACAGCCAATCAGACAATGAGCTGGATAACCAAACAGTCAATCAGACAATGAGCTAGATAACCAAACAGCCAATCAGACAATGAGCTGGATAACCAAACAGCCAATCAGACAATGAGCTGGATAACCAAACAGCCAATCAGACAAAGAGCTGGATAAACAAAAAGCCAAACAGATAATCCAAGTACTTCTTCCATGATGAAATTAACATTGGCGATAAGTTGCATGCTTAAATGATGATTCTTTACTGTTGTCACTATCAGCATTCCAGTTGGTGGACAATAATTTTGAGCTGGAACCCTAAGTCTGGGCCAGTACTTGGTTCACACACATAGCTGTCTGTGTTTGTAAAATCTTGATCATGCGCGAGTCCCCACACACTGCTAGGCTCAACATCCACTGGAGCGGAATCTGTGCTGGAATATATCGGAACTCCTCAGATTTCATCTGCTGCCAACTGCATTCTGCAAACTAAATGGCTAACTAAATTATTCATTTGTTTGTCTGTCTCTTTGTTTGCTCCTTCTTTCTGCTGCCTGGAAGTCATTCTCAGACAGAGTGGTGTGGAAGCAGATGCTGGAAAACAACTCCATCACGCTGGCAAGCTCGTCGAAGCCCCCAGCACACACAGTGACTGGGTCATGGGTCAGTTTTTTCCATCAATAAGCATGTGCACACACATACACCACATAATAAAAAAAAGTTCTTCTCATAATATCTAAGCAAATGCTGATGAATATGAGGTAACTCCAGGGAACAATGCTGAAAATTAGGTTAAAAATAAATGAGATTCTGGCACAGGACAAAAAAAAAACACTCTAAACTAGCTCTTTACTGGCTTTCTTAGGCGTTTTGCCTGTGACTGGTTGTGTTAGACTCACTCACACTGGTCAACAATAAGAGTCAACAATAGACATAAATAATGTGAGTACTCTGGAGCACCACACCATGTTGGAGTATGTTTAAACACATTACTACCACAATGCATGGATAAACACAGGTACACAAAGTACAAACCCTCTCACAACATTATGTATACTACCTTTTGTCTAGAAAATAAGCAGTGCACAGATGTTAAAATATGTCATTTCATTTTGTGAGTGGAGCCTCTACATAATTCACACAGGCCTCATTTCACATCCATCTTCTAATTAGGCTGTATAACAAGATGGAGCAGAAGATTAATACAGCACACAGGCACACACACACGTACCTCATCACCACCTGTTAGACCTCATCAAAGATTCAGCAGAGTTCTCTCTCCCTCTCTCTCTCTCTCTCTCTCTCCAACCCCCCTACACACACACTCGTCATTTCTATCCCGTGAAGTCATTCTTTATAGCTGAATCTCTTTTGCCCTCCAGTTCCTTTTTCTGAGACTCATTTTTGCCAGTAATGGGCTAAATGTACCGGGGCAGTGTGCCTCATTGCTTTTTATTAGAAATACAGGATAAGGTCCCCCTTGTGCCACCACAGCTCTGACCTGTTGAGGCATGGACTGTGGTGTGCTGTGGTATCTGACACCAAGACACTAGCAGCATATCCTTTAAGTCCTGTAAGTTGCGAGGTGGGGCCTCCATGGATCAGACTTGTTTGTCCAGTACATCCCACAGAGGCACAATCGGATTTAGATCTTGGGAATTTGGAGGCCAAGTCAACACCTTCGACTCTTTGTCATGTTCCTCAAACCATTCCTGAACAATTTCTGCAGTGTGGAAGGGTGCATTATCCTGCTCAAAGAGTCCATTAGGAATACCATTACCATGAAGTACTTGGTCTGCAACAATGTTTAGGTAGGCGGTACATGTCCAACATCCACATGAATGCCAGGACCCAAGGTGTCCCAGCAGAACATTGCCCAGAGCATCACACTGCCTCTGCCAGCTTGCCTTCTTCCCATAGTGCCTCCTGGTGCCATCTCTTCCCGACAAACATGCACATGATGTAAAAGAAAATGTGATTAATCAGACCAGGCCACCTTCTTCCATTGCTCCATGGTCCAGTTCTGATGCTCATGTGCCCATTGTAGGCGCTTTCAGCAGCGGACAGGGGTCACTTTGCAATGCAAGCTGCGATGCACTGTGTGTTCTGACACCTTTCTATCATAGCCAGCATTAACTTTTTCAGCAATTTGTGCTAATTTGAGCTATTTGTTCTGTGGGATTGGACCAGATGGGCTAGCCTTCGGTTCACGATTTGTCCTACCTTGGACCATTTTTAGTAGGTACTAACCACTGCATACCGGAAACACCCTACAAGACAACCTGCTGTTTTGGAGATGCTCTGACCCAGTCGTCTAGCCATCACAATTTGGCCCTTGTCAAAGTCGCTCAGATCCTTATGCTTGCCCATTTTTCCTGCTTCCAACACATCAACTTCGAGAATTGACTGTTTACTTGCTGCCTAATATATCCCAACCCTTGACAGGTGCCACTGTAACAAGATAATCAATGTTATTCACTTCACCTGTCAGTGGTTTTAATGTTATGGCTGATCGGTGTATACAAAATTGTTAGTACTGGACAATTGCTGTCGGATAAGAGGAATTACTTAAGTAAGCACATATCGATACTGTTTGGCACTAATGAACTGTCACTGAAGAAGCTAAACACAAATAGCTAAACAGCTAGCTAAATAGCTAGTAATAAATATAATAACGTTTTATATATAATGGTTTTGCAGCAAGATAGAAGTTAAACAAAACATACAGAGCTACTCTCACTGCAAAACATTATATTTAGATATCAGACCACTGGCTCATACTTTTTGCCACCCTGTGGACTGGATGTGACTGCTGGTCCACAGTTAACAACAATTATTTAGATAAGGATTAACTATTCTTACTTAGCTTCTCAATGTTTGTCTATTTAAAGTGTTGCATTAAACTATGCAAAAGATACTTTCCAGCTATCTAGTTTGCATAATCAACTTCTCTGAAGTAACAGCCTGCCGCTCTCATGAAGCTGCTCTGACGCAGTAAGCATAGTAAAGACAGCCAAATAATTCTCTGTGTATACTATATCAATGTAAATTATACATATATCTTTGTAAAATCACAGCTAATATGGCTAATCAGCTAACAAGGCTGAAAGTTTTAAAAAGAGTACATTTCCCAGGTTTCTGGCTTTCCTAGTAATAACAATAAGTTTCTTCTTCCTTATCCTCAATTCTTCAACTTATTCTCTTCTTCTTATTATTATTATTACTATTATTTTAATAAATTGAATTGAAATTTGAATTGAATTGAATTGAACTAATAAGCGGTGTTAGGAAGTAAGAGGGAGGAAAATTTTCATTCGGAAATATCAGTATATTAAAATGGGTGTCAACACAGTGGAAATGTGTAGAAATACACTGATGGTCTAAACCTTTGTAGGTGTGTGTGTGTGTGTGTGTGTGTGTAGGGAGTGTCTGTGCATCATTAACACTGTAATTTCTTAAATTTTCTGAAGAAAAAAAAATACAACAGCTGGATCAAGAGAAAGAGAGAGAGGCACTTGCAAAACTGAACATTAATCAGGCATAACGTATTTGTGTATTTATTTTTCTATTATTTTTGGGAGCTACAGGGAAAGTCTCAAAGATCTACCAGATCACCACTGCTTTAAGAAATCTGTGCTTGGATCTGATTAGATTTACTTTCATTCAATCTTGAGTATCCAACAGCAGGTTCATTCATCTATACAAAGTAACCTACTCTTTTACAACAACAAGTACATTATTATATTATCTAATTTGTGTGTGTGTAGTGCCGGCGTCTAAATTGTGCATCTTAAGAAGCTTATCCGTATCTAATCTAACCATGCCGTAAACAGCATGTAAACCTATTAAGACCAGAGTGGAATGGAGGAAAGGGATAGTGAGTTAAATGGGACACAGCCCGAGGATACACTGAGTCAGGGAACATGGCAGCTCTCTTTCTCCCTGTCTCTCCCCATGTAATTAGTATTGATTATGTCTGACTGGTCAATTAGAATTACATCGGAGGCATGCTGGCATGTGCCTATCACACTCACAACATGTGTGTCATGCAGTGGTCATGTATATCATGTGCCTGAAAAATCCCAATACAGGAAGATCACGCTGTTGTAGAAACATACACATACAGTACACGACCCTACTGAAAACATAATGTCGTTACATCATAAAAAATTAGAGATAAATTATAAAATATTACATTTACGTATAAATTTCTAGTTTATTTTATATCTTATCTATATAAAATAAACCACAAACAGTGCAACGGTGCAATGGGCTGGATTTATAAAAACATTCATTTAACATGATATTAGACTTTATTTATTTATTTATTTATTTATTTATTTATAAGTCTAACCATCTGTTTTACATGTGGTCCTAAAAATAAGCTTTTTACGGATAAATCTGGGCCATTATTCCACTTCCATGTTCCGACATTACATATATTCCTCTAACAGCTGAACTGGCTTATTCAGTTCAAATACGTCCATGCAGAAATACCCAACACAAATATTGAAGTCATTTCATTACTACAACATCACAGAAAGAAATCAGTAGCCCATGCTTCACCAAAAACCACAAGGTATTCACATAAAAATAACTCCAAGGCTCTATTACACTGCTTCAGCTTGTAATAAGGACAATGTGGTAGATGGCCACTTACTAAGGCTGAGGCTGCACTTATGTATCTTGTTCTTGTCAGTTGAGTTGCTGAGGCACTTCTGATCTAGGTCTATGGCATCCATCTTGATCCTTACTCAGCTGTAACCCAAACTTAGTGCTGGATCTATCGTCAATCCACAGGGGCAAAAATCTCCCCATATAAGATAGTCCACTTTTACACTTTGATAAGTTCGAAGACCTGGCATAGAGACCTGAGGCACTTCATGCAGGTTTCCTCTGCTAGTAAATCCCAGTGAGATTTGGGCTCAAACAAAGGCTCTATTAATAGAAGAAGCTGTTAGTGCTGTGAGCACTTTGTTCACATTCTGTACAGTCTTTTCCACAACATTAAGCAAAGCTTTCAAAATTATACCACCAGCAGCTATGACTGGAAACATTCAATAGTCTGTTTCAACAGTGGATCACCATTAAAAGAAGCAGATGAAGCACGGTGATCTATGTTAGTTAGTGGTTGACAATAAATGATGAAGATCCATTCGGAATCGTTTCTTTTCAGCATTTGCAAGCACTGGGATTTAGGAAGCTGTTCTCTGCCAAGCAGAAGCGTAATCATCATCTACACACCATCATTATAAAGGGAACGTTGTCCTTTTGCCCTCAGACAATGTTTGCAGCATGAGCAACGCAGCAAAACTGACAAAAAGTTAAACGGAACAAATTTCACCAACACAGCAGAAATATAGAGACTTGCTGTGAAGACTTGCTGAGACATTACCAGCTTGTAAAGACAATGTAAAGATAATTAAAGCACAGACTTTCAACAAACAGATGAAAATGGTTTGGATTGCAGCTGCAAAAGATCTGACTCACAGGCAATCAAAGATGTTTTGGAGTCATTCATCTTAATTTGATGACAATTGTTATGAGATCTAGTGCTCTAAAAAAAAACCCAAAGCATTTAGTCAATCATGTCTTTAAACCTTCCCTCGTTTGGGTAGAAATTTTAATACAGCTTACAGCATGATTTACCGGTCTTTAAAACAGAGACCTGAATGAATCACATACGCGGGTACATGAGATTTTTTTTTATGGTTCGTCTGGTAACTGGAAGCATTTCAATCCACAAAACTGATTCGAGATACAAAATAGGTCATCGGTTACACTATAAGAGAGAAACACTAGACATGCAACTTACACTCTTCTGTGTAGACATCCTGTACTAAAACCACTTCCTGCTTCAATCAGTTTTGGTTTTGAGCAGTCATGACTTCATACACTCAGTGGAGTGCAAATCTAAAGTGCTGCAATCGCAAAACTGTGTACATCATTTCCCTAAAATGTAACACTGCCCAAAGCCTACAGCAGCTTTGCCTACGCCTACATTTTTATTTCTTTGGCTGTCAATACTTTTAATAATTAGTTAATTAATGACTCATACATATTACACAGCAGTGATGGCTGGATATGGATAAGAAGGCTAAAATTGAATCTATCCAATCTATCATTAGCTTGACAAATAAACTATTAGGGTTGAGAAATTCATGAGGTCTCACCGATGGCATAATCTGAATGATGTGAGGCAAACTTGCACACACACACACACACACACACACACACACTTAAAAGCAGGTAAACTTTTTTTTTTTTTTTTAATTTAATGTTTCAGGTCCATACTGCTCTACCATGCTATTTTTCTTCTGAATACCAAACAAGGTAAACATAAAAGTTCTAACCCTTTCATTCAAACCTCACTAAACATACAGTTCTGTCATCTGTCCTTTTGTGTCATTTGCACTTTGTTTGGACAGTGTGTGCTTAGTCTGCCAATCTTGTTTTTCCTTCAAAGGTATTTAAAAGGAAAAAACAGAAAGAAAAAAATAGAGTGACAGAGTAAATAAGCCACCTTGCTTTGGTTCATTACACCTGCAATGGTATTTTACATTCTCAGTCATTGCTGATGTTTTACGGATGTGTCAGGGAAGCAGGGTGAAAAATATCAGCCCAAATGGAGATCAAATCTAGCGGAGCATTTCACTCTGTGTAATCAAACAGCACAACTGCCACTGCCAAGCTGCATGAATCTACAGAGTGTCCCAAAAGTCTCCATACATAGGGGACTGCGTATGCCAGCACCATGTTGGTCGTGCCTTCGTCACTGGATGTTCGTGGACGTCCACTTCTCAGTTGGTCTGCAACACTTCCAGTCTTTTTTGAATTTGTTATTAAGTTTGGCAACAGTGTCATGTGTGATGTGCTTGCCATGGTTCCTGTTAAAGTCCATCTTCCTGATCCAGCCGTGAGAATGATTTCAATATGTTCTTCTTTTGTCAAAGGCATTCTTAAAGGCTATCTGAAAAAAATCTATAATATAAACTAAATATGAAACATTTTGGAAGACATTTTGCTAAAACGTTTTAATTTCCCAGAAGAAATTAGCCCCAGCCTCTTCTTCACATCATTCTGTGTATTTTTATTACAACCACTAGAAGTGCTGTTGCACTTGGTTCCACAAAACACATTTATTAATAGCAAATAATCTGATATTATATATAATATAATATAATATTGATATAACCAGATACACTATATGGCCAAAAGTATGTGTACCTGTCAAATACACCCATATGTGCTTTTGAGCATCCCCTCCACTCAACTGGGAAGGATTGCCATTAGATTTTGGAGCGTGGCTGTGGGGAATTGTGTTCATTCGGCCATAAGAGCATTAGTGAGGTCAGGTACTTATGTTGGGCGAGGAGGTCTGGGGTGCACTGGTGTTTCAGTTCATCCCAAAGGTGCTCAGTGGACCATTGAGGTCAGGGCTCTGTGAAGGTTACTCCAGTTCTCCCACACCAACCTTGGCAAACCATGCCTTCTTGGAGCTCCCTTTGTGCACAGGGCATTGTCATGCTAGAACAGGTTTGGGCTCCTTAGTTCCAGTGAAGGGAAACTGTAAAGCTACAACATACAAAGACATTCTAGACAATTGAGTGCTTCCATCTTTCTGGCAACATTTTGGGGAAGAACCACATATGGCTGTGATGGTCAGGTGTCCACATACTTTTGGCCATATAGTGTGTATTATATTAAAGTCATTGAAAGACAGCCTATTTATACCAGTCACCCCGTTACACAATAACTATAATACGTAAATTAGTACAGTATACTGTCTTAGCAATGTTATTAGCAACCACATCTCAGCACTAGGCTTGACAGCAGGAGGATGTCATCAATAAAGACACAAACACATTGTCACATATTAAATTACAAAGTACTGCTAGATCACATTTGTGTGATGATTTTCAGTAATCATTAGCGAGCTTCTCTACATTGTGAGTCCTCAGGGACATAGCGGGTGTGCTGTCGTTCTGCTGGAACTGTGATGACGTGACATGCCAGCTCTCACAGCAGTGCCCACCTCATCCCTTACAAACACACACAGTCATAGCTCTATGAGACTGCGCCAGCATTTCAACTCAACAATGAGGCATATAAAGCGGAGCTCCTGTGGCCGCACTCCTGCCTACAGAGTGCTACTGTTGCATGGTAACCTGCTTGAAAGAACAGAGAAGAAGAAAGCGGGGGTGCTGCAAATAAAGAGACAGGCCCTCACAGTTTGCCAGGCACATAATGCACAGGATATTCCAGAGGAAGTGGTGTGTAGAACGTAGCAGTCACTGATGTCCATTACAACACAGAGCAGGACTAGCCAGCAGAGTGGACAAGGGCTAGTCATGGGCTAGGGTTTAGCGTTATCTTCATTAGCGAGTGAGTTGCAGGTTCTGTCTTTTTATCACTCAACTAACAGTAAGACAGTGATCCTAATTTATGTTCTCATTATCAAGCCAGGCTATTAATGTAGGACGTTTCTTTTATACATTTGGCTCCAACCCATGTTTTATCTGAAGCCAATTAGAATTGAGAAAGGATACAACTCAAGTATTTAAGAGGCAGGGGCCTTGCTTTCTACTGCCTTTCTGACAGGTGGGATGTGAACTCACAACCTTCCAATCTAGGACAGAGCTCATCACTGTGGCACAAGCTTAACTGCTGAGCTATCACTGCCCACACAGTCAGATACAGATCTGATCTCCCACTCAAGCATAATATTTAGCTGGAAAATAAGAAAACAACACTGTCAGCTTATGCCATTAGAAAACCTCTTGTCACCATATTACTGGCTTCAAATCAGTGTGGTCATTCTTTTACTTCCCTGATTCACTTCATTATATTTGATTAACCCCTAACAGCATTTTCTACACATGCCAAGTGGATTATAATTAGTGTACAAGAATATATCGTCCATCCAGGAGCAGTTTATTCTCTTTTCTTTAGAAATATTAGCACTCAACCTAAATAACTTCCTAATGTGAGAGAGAGAGAGAGAGAGAGAGAGGCCAACTCTGTTCTGATCTTAGAGTCAGTGCTGTTATAGAAACACCAAAATGATTTGAGTTAAATTTTATAAAAATGATTGATGGTGATATTGTTCTAATCAGCAAAATATATATACAGGTGCTGGTCATATAATTAGAATATCATCAAAAAGTTGATTTATTTCACTAATTCCATTCAAAAAGTG
>CM075020.1:13077195-13166980 GCA_037576675.1 Pangasius sanitwongsei | reverse complement strand
GAGATACTGAATTTGGGGTTTTCATTAGTTGTCAGTTATAATCATCAAAATTAAAAGAAATAAACACTTGAAATATATCAGTCTGTGTGGAATGAATGTATACATTATACAAGTTTCACTTTTTGAATGGAATTAGTGAAATCAATCAACTTTTTGATGATATTCTAATTATATGACCAGCACCTGTACAGTAATGTTCGCTGAACTCAGTAATACCCTTAAATAAATTCACTATAGTTTACTATGCTTTACTATCCACCTTTATACCAGTGGTTTTCAAAGTGGAGTTCGTGAAGGATAACCGGGGGGTGGTGGGGGGTATGGGCTCCAAATCTGATTGAGTTCTTTTACATATTAGCCTGTTTGATTGGTCGATAGAATAAAAATATATAATTCATATCATAAATATCCTATCTGCTCCAGGTCTTCTCTTGCTGGAATGAAAGACAGCTGGAAGATGGTTACATCAGCGTGTGTATGTGTGTGTGTGTGTGTGTGTGTGTGTGTGTGTGGTGTATATGTAAGAAGAAGAGGCTCTGGCCTTGGGTACACTAATCACATTACTAACTTCTTACTGACATAGCACGATGACACAGCAATGCAACACACACACACATACACACACACGTACACACATACACAGTTTCAGTGATGTCACATTCCTGGCTAAGTGTCCACGAGCATCCTGGCACACAAACTGCATTTTGCCGAGCATCACTAAAAGTACAGCTTAGCCAATTAGCCCTGCTCAGATAGCGTGAACGCACCAGACAGGTAGGTCAAACATGAGAAGGACCTTTCCTTTGACCTTTATTTGACTTTCCTTTGATTGTGTTTACACAGACACCCACAGACACACCTCTGATAAACTTGCTGCAACATGAGACCTGAACTCTCAGGAATGCCAGAGAGCTGTGAGCAGAATGCATCAGAGAGATCCTGCAAAGTCAACTTAGCCGTGAAGCATGTTGGAGCAGTGCATTAAGGGAGATAAGAGATACAAAAATAGCTTTGTTTCATAAGTTATATCTGTATAGTCTCTTGCTATGGTAACAGTGAAGAGCTGCGCACCTCAAACCTGGCTTATGTTACACGACTTTTCATGATTCACAGTCACGGCTCTAGCGTGCACATTTAAGGGGCAGTTGGAATTGATGTTACTGATACAGAAAATCGAGAAGCATGTTAGAGGCACAGAGCTTAATTTCTTGCCAGCTGATTGAGTTTCATGCCAGTCCTGCCAGTGAGTACATCAAATGTTTGATTTTTTTTCCCCACCCAACTCCAGATGGAGTCTAATAGTGTATGCTAGTCAGTGATCCAAACCTCATATTCATTAACTCATCCATAGTTAATGAAAAGTGAGAGTAGAAAGCCATGTCAGTTTATGGCATCTTTATTGACATGGGGGTAGGACAATGGCAATGGTGGACTGGCATTGACAGAATAAAAACTGTTGGATCTCATTCCCAGTGCTAACTTTCAAACACGCAAAATCATTGCTGACAATAAAGCTTTTTTTTTTGCTTGCTAATCTGATTAACAGTTTATTGTGAAACTAAGTCTTTAGCACGTACTTCAGAGAAAGCAACAGCAATGAGTTAAACATGCAGTTCTAACAGCAAATAAGATCTTATACTAGAGATGGCACCGGTCCAGTATGCGGTATCAGTGTTGGGCCGATACCAGCAACAAATGGTGGATCGGATATCAGAGAAAACATATTTGGGGCATCAGGTCCTGTAACAAATAGCGAAAATTTGTATTGGATTTGGAAAAGAAATGTATTTTTTGGAACTAGAAATGTTTACATATAAGAGACCTTTTTGTTAGGATTGATTTTATTATATTTATTCTTTATGCCTTATTGTATTTATCATATTTACAGTGTAAGTGATCTTTGTGTGAAAGAGTTCAACTGAAAATAAATATATTTTGAAGTTTAGTAGTTTTATAATAATGATTGTAAATATCAGATGGGTATCAGTATCAGCTGATAGTCAAGGTTTCCGTACTGAAAAAGAAAAGTTGTTGTAGTTGTTATTTGTATAGCAAAATTATTTAATATAGTAAAGGGTTTGAAATATACATTAACCCAAGCTAAGGACTGAACCAGGGACCCTTGATCTGTGAGGTGAGGCAATTTATTAAATAAACAAATACAGAACTATCCCACATTTGACAGAGAATTATATAGTACTATGCAAAAGTCTTAGGCACCCTATTTTTTCGCACAAACTTTATTATAGATTTTTATTTTATGACTTCTACATTATTGAGTCAGTACAAAAACATTTTAGCTTTCCAAACATTAGTTTTCCAACCGAAAAATGTTTTTATGGCAGTAAAGAAAGCAGCATATTACTAAGAGGCCACTTTTCACACAAAAACATAATGAAGGCTGCTGCATGCAAAAATAAGGAGAAAGTGCAACAGTCCAAGTCTCCAGAAGAACTGTGGCTGCTTCTGCAAGATGCTCAATAAAACTTACAGCTCATTTCCTTATAAAGCTGCACAAATGTACCTGAGACTATTTTTTTTAAGCAAAGGGTCGTCACACCAAATATTGACTTTGTTTCATTTATTACTGTTTACTGCTCTTTATAGTATTTTTTAACGTAGAAACATTTAATTTCATCTTTGCTCTATAGTACTGAATCTCTCAATCTCTCCAAAATAATCATTACCGTACAGTGGAAGGGGAGAAAGCTGGAGTCAGCATGTGTCTTAGTGTACTGGGGAATCCCAAGACAAACATGTACACATCTCCTGAACGCGAGTAACCTCTTGTCAGCTGTATTGCAGTGTTAAATGGGTCAGTGCTATTATTGTGTTGTTAATACCAGGCTAAGAAGGGTCGAAGGAGACTTAACGGTAAACACACACGCAGGCTTAATATAGCTTCCATCATCACAAAGACATTAAAGTTAATGAAAGCGAAGTGTATGGAATCCCCCTCTCTCTTTCTTTGTATTTCAGAGAGAGAGAGAGAGAGAGAGAGAGAGAGAGAGATCCTGCCATGAGTACAGTGTAGTACACACCAAACAAAATGCCAATATTCAAGGATATAGACAGAGACAGAGTCCCCTTCCTGCCATACTGTTCTGTCTCTCACAGGTCCCTGTGGGTCACTGAACATGATAGATGTCCTGCTTTACTATATCTAACAGCATATAGAGTCAATGAAGCCAACTGTTACCTACAGACATCATCTAATTCTTTCTTTCTCACTCACACACATACACAATTACACCTCACTAGACACATCCAAATAAATGTATAGTTGCTTTAGTGGCATTAACACATTAGGTTATAGTGTTTCAATAAGAATCAGAGAGACAATACGATCTTTTATTCTCCAGTGCTGTTGAATGTTGGTTCATTTTCAATAACAGCACAGCGCAGCACAGATAGTAGCTCTGGATACAAGTTTATATTAATTCACTCGTTCTATAGTATTTCTATTTCTATAGTAATAGTTTCTATAGTAACTATAGTAACTTATACATGGTATAATAAACTATACTTACTATAGTATAGTTTCTATAGTAACTTATACATGGACTTGTATGGATTTACAAAAAAAAAAATTATGTAAATTTTAATAGTGTGAAATTTTCTGCAAGGATGCACAGCATTGCTGGAAGGAGTCTCCAGTGTCAGCACTTGTAACCTGTAACAGCTACAGGAGAGTCATCAGGACAGAGGACTTTGTGCTTTCTGGTTTCTCGCTGTGATTTCTTTTTGTCTTCACGAGAGTGTTCAACTCAAGTGATAGCAGTGACTACCTAGTTCTGCGAATATTCCACAACATTAAACGTAAACATAAATGTACAATGTGCCATTCTTTGATAAATAAAAAAATTGTCAGTGTTGGCAAATTGCTGTGCTATAAGAGGAATACAACACACTGGGACATGCTGTTATTGGAAAATAGTTTCATAACTTTTTTTTTTATAACATTGGGGTGGTACCAGTATCTCCACTTTAAACTGAGCTGAATGACTCCACAACATTATTGATTATTTTCCTATAACATCACACTCTGTTGGGTTTTATTCCTTATAAATGGTACATGTATAATACTCCCTCAAGTGCTTCAAACTTCCTGAGAACTAAAGAATCAATGAATCACTCCATGAATCAATTAAATTAAATCAATAATGAATCAATTAAAAAGACACAGTAAACTTGTGGACTGTAATATACACTCTAACTAAAAAGAACCCAACGTGTAAGCTGTAAAGAACCTGAGGTAATAAAAAAGCAGATGCATGCTTAGGTTGGTTAAACCACCGCCAAGAGCACACACCCTATGAGAACTGCTTTGCACTGGAGCTATGAGGCTGATGTTGATAATACGTAATGAAAGCATTACTCACTCAAAGTTGTCCAGCATCACAGACAGATGTTTCTGACACTGTATGACATGATACTATCTACGAAAATGGGAAAATGTACTTTGCACAGCTGAAAACAGTAACAACGTTTTTGCTCAGCACATGGTCTGGTTTCACTACACACAAGACACAAGACACATCAGACTCAGGTGTGGATGCGGTCTGAAGGCAAAAACCTACAACAGAAAGGATTTGAATGATGATACTCCTCCAATTTGATTTGTGCACTTCATTTTTTTAAACAGAGATGTTATTCTATGTTATGAAGCAGTTTATGTACAAAATGATTTCACTGAGCCAAACGTTCTTTGAGGTGAGATGTGATTTAGACATACAGTTTGCTAGATGCTGAACTGGAGGCTATAAGTCTTTCACATCTGTCAGCCACACACACACACACACACACACACACGCATACATACATGCACTAACACAGGAAGCCACATCTCTCCATCAGTACTCACGCAGGAAGTGCTTCTCCAGTAATGCAATCTCTAGATGACCTTTAACCTCATTGAGACGCTCTGTGTCGCTCCTCAGGTCCTGCACGGCGGCCATGTTGAGAGCCCCTGTTCCAGCCTGTCCAACACACGCACACAAAAAAAAACACACATGCACACGTGTGGTTACAGTCTAATCACTCTTTCCCACATTCACACGCACACACACAGGCTGAGGGTAGATGCAAAGCACTCAAAAGGTGTGTAATACACACAGAGCACGTGCGGCTGGTGAGCATGGAGCCACCTTACTGAAATCCACGCCTTTCTGCTTCCTGCTATGCCCTGAAAATGCAAAGCGCAGTGTCAAACGGAGGGTAGGATCTAACAGCGTCCATCAGCGTGCAATGCAGGGAGCAGTCTACACTCTCGCTCTGACTCCATGCACGCGGAGACGGCTGGAGGGGGCGAGAAAGTAGACGAGGGAAAGCAGGAATGCGTGAGAGGCAGGGTTTCTCTTTAAGAGGCCAGTGCGACTGACAGTGTGGGTTTGCTCCTCTCTCTCTGTCTCTCACACACACATACACACAATGCAGCACCCTGTCCTTGCAATAGGCTGCTTTATACGCACAATGCGGCAGGTCTCAGTCCAAATACACACACACACACACACACACACACACACTGATGGTACAAAGCAGAGGAAACCCGTAGTAGAAAAAAAAGTGACAGAGACCAGAGACTGAATGTGCATATGTGTGTGTGTGTGTGTGAGAGACAAACACTGGAAAGTTTCAAATAGAGCCCCTTAATGACACATGATTCTATAGCAGGAAACAGAAAATGTTAATTAGTCACATGACCCATTCCCCCAAACAATATTCAGGAAATCTGCTACACAAAGCAATGCATCCTGGGAATGCTTAAATTCCATTATTGTGTCTGAAAGGGAGTATTACTCCATATTCCATACACACTCATTTGAAATTGCACCATATATGATTACACAGGGTGTAATCGTCTACATGCTAAACTACTGCAGTGCTTTGTGGGATATCATGAGTGTGCTGGATATTCTACACTGTGTTTCCAGATACGATTATAAAAGTAGTGGATTCAGATATATAAATTGTCTCAGCATGAGGAAGTACAGAAATGTAGTGCACACTACACAGAGGGAAAGGGAGCATGCTACAGTAATGTAGTGCACACGACACAGAGAAGTATGCTGCAGTATGCTGCACTACACACTACAAAGATTACAAGACATGGTCCTTATTTATTTCTTTTGTGTGTGAGACAGTGAGTGAGAGAGAGAGAGAGACAGAGGGAGGGAGAGAGAGAGAGAGAGAAAGTTAAAGAGAGCAGGGATGTGGTCTGAGTCATCGCTCTCCTCAGTTGTTGTGAGATGCTGCTGCTCAGAAAATGTCTTATGAGCCTGTCACATCTTAGCCAGAAATACACCAACACCCCCACACACACACACTGTCATGCCGGGAAAATCCAGTGCCAGGCTGCTGCCAGGATGCCCACCTGCCATGCATGTGAAAGATTTAGAGGAAAACAGAGCCTGGGTGTTTAAACAGATTTTATACACATATGCCCATATACACACACACACACACACACATTCATCTCCAGATTATCATGTCTGTTATGTCAAGTCATTCACAGACAGAACAAAAAAGTACAAAATGGCAATTAAATAAGTATGAAATAAAACACAACGTGATGTATAAGTCCCTGTGAATGAGCTGTTACTATAGAAACGATAACGTATTAGAACAAGCGCATTAATATAAACCTCATTTATGTTTGAGCTGGAACTACTGTCAGGGCTGTGCTGTTACAGAAAAGGAATCCACGCCTGTGGTGTTTTATACCACTTATACCTCAGCGATTGTTCAACAGTCACATTCTTTCATTTTTTAAAGACCAACATGTTGTACATTTTTTCCAGTTTACACTTACATTTAATGCTGTGGAATGTCCAAAATACACATTATTTCCTGTTATCACTTACATCATAGAAGCTATAAACTCACCAGCCTTTCCTTTTTTCTCTTTCTTGAAGGTAATAAGACAAAAAATATGTTACCATAAACCATACAGCTATAAAGCTATAAACTATAAAGCCCTTCGTAGTGAAGACATCTGCATATCGGAAAGGTTACAGCTTCACCTCTGGCAGTTACAAAGCACTGACCCTGGAGACTCCTTCCAAAAAATTTGAAATAAATATCTCCTCACACAAAACTTCATCATATCAACAAAGTTCCTGTGTAAGCTGCGACTATAGAAATGAGTAGCAGGACTACTGTCAGAGCTGCTGCTTTAGAAAATTAATCAACACCTTCTGGCCAATCAGAATCAAGAATTCAAAAGCACTGTAGTATAAAGAAACAATATCTAAATATCAAAACTAATACTATTATATATATTATTATATCTATCTATCTATATATCTATCTATCTAGCTAGCTAGCTAGCTATCTATCTAGCTAATAGTATTTATCTATCAGTTAAGCTGATATATAAAGAATCACGTGGTAGTGTCAGTTGTAAGACATATGTACGGAACGCTGTGTGCTACAAGTCCTAATTAGTGTGAACAAGACTAATCACTTTCCAGTTTGATCTGTCCAAATTTATCTGATATCAATATAACAACAGATTCTGAGAATATTGCTGGTATCATTGACTTTTTTAAAAATACCACACACCGACTCCTCCAATACTAAACATAATTAATAACTATTTATTTTCCTTTGTTAAGTATTTTTGTGAACTTTAATGTGTATAAATGTATATATGAGTTTATAAAGTGTATAGCAGTGTATAAATTTAGACTTCCTCCTAAACAAGGTTGTGTTCTTCAGTTATACGCTGCCCGAAGTCTCGAACTGGACTGGACTGAGCTAAAAAGATCATTTAAAGCGCTGAGCCCAAGCCCTGTTATCTGAGGGAAAGATGATAAGAGGGCTATTGTTAAAGGTGCAACTGGCGAGAGCATGTGCTACTCATTCAAATTATATGCATATTGCCCTGTTCTATTGACTCTTGTTTGTCTTCTCACATGAAAGAGGAAGTAACATGGACCTAGAAGGAACGTATGAAGAAACTGTATGAAGAATATCACTTTTACAAAAATAAAATAAAATTAAAAAAATCGATTATATTATATTATATTCAATGACTCAATGTTTTTACTAAACATAAATTCCCAGCCACACATTTTTAAACACTATATTTTAGCATTTATGTTTTTTGTCTTGTCTAAAATTAGAAAATGTGAAAATGTGAATCGAGATACAAAGATTGAGATTTTTGGTAAACGGCTCCTTTAATATTTTCCACATTTAATGCCATTCTGTACTTGCTTGTTGTGTGGAGTCAGATTGATTGGAGTCATGTTTAAACACATTTTAACTTTCTTCAGCTTTATCCCAAATCCCTTGACAAAAACAGATAAACGACTCCAAGTGAAGTCGCAACTGAAATGAAAGGAGTGTTGCACTCACAATCATTTCACCCACTACACTATAAATGATTGTCTGCCCTCCGACTGCAGCCAGACGAGAGAAGTGAAAAAGTGACCACAGCAACACCATGGGATCGGGTCCATTTGATGTTCCATTTTTTTTTTTAAAGGAAAGATGATATGGTTTGAGAAGTGGCATGTAGAGGCATCAGAAGCCGATGTTTTTTCTGTAGCTACACTGGGATATTTATACTACACTGTTTCCTAGCCTTTCTCCTAGCAGGTGAGCCTATAGCCTCCAATAGCAGATCGGCAGATATCTGGAGTAAACGTGTCAGACGTGACACGGTTCATACATGCATGAAAGATAAAAAAAAAAAAAAATCTCTGTACTCACTATATAACAGCCGTTAATTTAAAATAAAACTTTTATCAACTCTTAGATATAGAACAAGAACGCTTGAACAGCTAATAAAATTAAGAAGAACTTCTCACATTTGCTCATTTGCTCATTCGGCTGACGTCTTTTTCTAATTATTATCCAAACTGAGACAAAGACTAACATTTAAACAACAATGTAGAAGCTATAACTAAACAAAAAAAATTCAAATTATTTCAAAAAAAATCTTTGGTGCTGTGTAATTCCTAAAATGTAATTTTGCAGAATTGCTAAACATGTGTCTTATATGTACACTTTTTTTATTTTTAATAATCACACCAGACTCTTTCAGACTAGCCTACATTAGATTATCATTAGATCAGTGCACATTTCAGCTCAAAGGGTCAAAAACTATTTTAAACTGCTATGTGGTCTGACAGGAGGCGGCTACGTGGAAAAAAAAACAGCAGTGGAAGAAATAGAGCAGGGAGCACTCGGTTCCTCCTCCACAGAGAACTTTCACATGAACACCCACTCTCTGTCTACCACCCATCAGAGGAGAAGAGAGAAGAGAAGAGGAGAGAAGAGGAGAGAAGAGAACAGAAGAGTGCAAAAAAGGCTAAATAGTATAGTCAAGACTGAAAGAGAGAGAGAGAAAACAGAAAAGGAGAAAGGAATGGAGGCAAAGAGGAAAAAGCACAAAAGAAGAAGCGAGCAAAACAAACAAATCATAAAGTAATACGAAAGATTAAAGAGCAAATAACGAATAAAGAAGTTAAACCGAGAAATAAAAAAAATAGAGAAAGTGCAAGGTCACCTCGCATGTGGAAGATAAGAAAGAGAAACTGTCCTCATGTGGCGCTTACACAACATGATGACTAATCTAATATATTTCATCATGGGAAATGCTTCAAAAATAAGCAGAACACAAAAGAACACACACAGTGGATCGCATTGCACAGATATGGCGTTTAATCTCTTACAATGGCAGAGAACATCTACAAGATAAATCACATTTCAGCACAGGCCTTCATCTATTATCCATAAAGAATGACTAGGTAATTAATTGCGAAAAGTTCGGCTATGGAGCAATTACATTTGGAGTCAGTCTCTGAGGCTGTGCGCTCTTCTCTGCTCGTTGATGGAGATGCCAGGTTTGGTCATGGTGGCGTGTTTAATCTATTGGATCTTCCCTCAGCACAAAGTCAACAGGAAGAGGGCTGAATAAACAGGAAGGCAGGGGCATCAAGCAAGCTCTTGGCTGAAGGTCTATCAACACCAGAGCATCTCTCCATCTCACTCTGGGCTTTGAATTGGCTCAGTTAATCCAACAACACATGCCAGGCACAGGGCAGTACACCAAACAACATCTGCCTCTGTGTTTAGTAGAAACTAGACACTCGTCGACATCAAGTGCAATTCGCCCACTGTACCACTCAGTTAATTACTCAAAGACTCACACTTCCAATGCCGAAAAGACAAGCAACTGAGATTCCTACTCAGGTTGAAATCAACCTACTGCTAGTAGTCTGGTGTTCTTAGGTAAGATGTTTTACATAACATACCATTTAATAAACCTCAGACATACAAAATGAGTGGTAACAAAGACCGTGACCTTGGCTGTGTCTAGCAATAAAGCCAGTGAGAAATAGTCTCATTCATCCAGACAGACATAAAGCCAAAAACATTCACAAAAACAAGCAAACAAGAATTCAGAGTAGAAAATTAAAACAATTATTTTGTTGTATTTTTATTTTGTTATTATTATTCCCAATGTTTCAGGTGTATTTAGGTTTGGTAAAGCTAGCTGCATTTTAGTTTTGAATAAGAAGTTAAAACTGAATTTGAGTTAGGTAAAGATAAGTGAATTGAAATTGTGTAAACTAATGGGGTTTGAGTTAGGTAAGGCTAACCAGGTTTGAGTGATGGCTAATTGGGTTTAAGTTGCAGTAGCTAAGGCTAACTGAATTTAAATTGGGTAAAGCCAACTGTTTTTTGGTTAGGTAAGGCTAGCCGAGTTTGAGTGACAGCTTACTGGATTTGAGTTACAGTAAGTAACTGAACAGTAAGTTAGCTGAATTTAAATCTAAAATCTTAAAGCTAACTGTTTTACTTAATAAGGCTAATGGGGTTTGAGTGATAGCTGATTAAGTTACAGTAGGTAAGGCTAAATAAATTTAAACTGGGTCACACTAACTGGGTTTGAAAAAAGCTAACTTAATTTGAGTTAGGTAAGGCTAACTGAATAAGCCCAACTGCATCTGAATTTCAACTGGGTTCAAAGGCCACCATGTATTTGAGTCTGGTATGATTGACTTACGGGTTCTCTCAGCTCTTCTGAATCTCGTAAGGAAAGCCGAGGCTTCATCAGAATGTCCTCGATGCCTTCGTTATCCGAGGCGGTAGGAGACTCGGCCAGATCCAGGAACTCATCACGCTTCGACCCTCGGAACCTTATTTTGTCCAGCCTCTTTAGCATGTTCAACACAGCCAGCTTAGGCTTTACCTTAGCATGGTGTACGCCAACTCTGCAAAAAGAAAAGAGATCAATAAATAAAACTAAAGAACACTTTCAATTTCACACCATGCTCCTATCATCCAATGTGACAATAAGAGATTATAATGTTATGCTACCTTGCCATCCAAAACAGTAACGTAGTGTGCAGTGTGCAAAATCTTTCACTTCCCAATGACAGTGTGTGTGTATGAGCAATACTCTTATGGGAAACGGTGCTGGTTAAAC
This sequence comes from Pangasius sanitwongsei, assembly GCA_037576675.1. Classification (NCBI taxonomy): domain Eukaryota; kingdom Metazoa; phylum Chordata; class Actinopteri; order Siluriformes; family Pangasiidae; genus Pangasius; species Pangasius sanitwongsei. The sequence continues at coordinate 13,155,537 of CM075020.1, read as the reverse complement.
AAGGCACTGCTTCTTGGAGACATAATGTGGGCTAGGATTTCACTGTTACACAGAAGACAAAGCTACAAATATTCATATTCACCTAAACCAGCATGACTCATTCCACAATGATCCTCTCTACTTGCTTAAATAACACCAAAATATGGATACAGCACAACTTTCTGAGAACAGCAGTTACAAAGTCACTGAGATTGGGACAAAGTCATCCATTATTAAAAGAATTAAATTAAATTGTTTTAAGCCTAGCTATAGAGAACACTCCAGTATCTCTATCCTCTGGTTCGGAACTTTATGTCATACTTTTCATAGCCAGCTCGCGTTGCAACTGAATATTAATAACTTAACAAAAATTTTTTTACAAAAAATCTCTGTAATATTGCTAAAATTAGACCACTTTTGACATTTTGTATGTTCTTGCTAATAATAATAAAAGCTGCAAGCAGCATATTCGGAGGCCAAGCATCCAAACTTGGTGAGCCGCACATTCACAGAAGCGCTACAATTGTTGCATAAGCAATCACAGGAAAGCAGATCCATAGCTATAGGCAAAGGGATTCAAGAATGATTTGTAATTTCACACACTGTCCAGTCCATTATGGGTGAAAGGTTTTGAAGCTTTTATTCAGGTTGGCCTGAAGATGTCGTATGCCAAATTTGTTGTTGATTGGACATAATTTGTCAAAATATGGACATAATTTGTTTTTGATAAAATCCAAGATTCTTGACACAAAGTACACTTGAATTTCAAATGTTGGTGTGCATTCACTTAGGCATAGCCCAGGGAATTATAGGAAAAAAGAAATGTGAATTTAGCACAAACTCTTCAAATGATATAAGGAAACAATGAAAGTTGTTACAGTTCTTGACCACAAGGTGGCGCAGTCACAAAACTTCTTGGGTAAATTCAGGGCGTGGTCCTGAAGATATATATTAAGTTTCATGATGATACATAGATGCATTTCTGAGATACACCCACACATGTTTTTTGTTTTTTTCATTTGCCAGCGCATTACAGGTGAACAGTTTTGAGTATCAGAGTTCCTTTGATAACTTTTTTCAGACAGGCCTCAAGATGATGTGAGCCAAATTTGGTGAAGATTGGACAAAATTTGGAGGAGCAGTAGCAAAAAAGGCATTTAGATGTAAGCATTTTTTTAGCATGTTATTGTTACTTTTGACCAGTAGGTGGCGGTGGCACAAAATCTGTTGCATTGCCTCAGGTCATGGTCCTGAAGATGCCTACCAAGTTTTGTGACAGTACCCAAAGACCTTGCTGAGATACAGCCTCAATTCCTGTTTCGTGATTTTGCTGTCAGATTCATTGGCCCATTACGGACAAACCATTTGAAGTATTCAAATTTCTTTTGATAACTTTCGTGCGGCTTACTCTGAAGATGAGGTGTGCCAAATTTGATGTTGATTGGATGTGGGAGGAGTAGCGAAAATCCAAGAAAATCTAATGAGGCAGAAGTTAATGTCATAGGTTGCATTGAATTCGTCTTGACCCAGGAAATCCAGGGATGTCTGGCTTTTAAATTTTGGACACATGGTTCAAAAGTTATGACTATAAACGTACTTCCAAATTAGGCCCAAATTTGACCTGATGGTGGCGTTAGAGCTTTGGCAGCACTTGGTCCAAATTTGGTCAGAATGTTCCTTGGACACTCCCCAGTCAGTGTGCTAAATTTCACAACATTTTACCAGACAGTTCTATGGGCTGCCATTGCCACCCTAGCTAAAAGAAGAAGAATCAGAAAAGGTAGAATAATGGCCCCTAATAATAATAATAATAATAATAATAATAATAATAATAATGAACAGCTGTAAGAGGTGACCTAATTCCCCTGCCATGACTGAGCGCTGTGCATGTGTTGGTGAGTAATGAAAGCGAGAGCGAGAGACAGGATGAGTCTGTGACTCATCAGACAGTCATACAGAGTTAAACAGGAGAAAGCAAAGCTCACATCCGCATAATCACAAAGTACTGGCATGCTTCCTAGTTTTGCCATTTTTATACCGTCCTTTACATGGAGTGTCATGCCAATGACACTTAGTGTCATGCCAAATAATGTAGATGTGAAGGACATCTACAAAACAAGTAAGCAACTGACATGATGCCAAAGATAGGCACCTGTTATGACTGCAAAATACAATTTCTGCATTTGATACATTATGCACTATTTTACTGCCATCTTGGTGTGGGTCTCAATCTGGTCCTGAGTCTTGATCTGGGTGGTAATCTGCTCTGAGTCTTCGTCTGAGTCTCAATACTCTGGGTATGCTTGGTCTGGGCTCCAGTCTTAAGGCAACCTTCCTAGTTCTGTCATTTTCATACTGATTCTTCATATGTAGTGTCATGAGAAATCTGGATATATCACACTTCACACAAAGAACCTCTATGAAACCAGTAAACCACTGATATTTTATACCAAAGGTAAGCACTTGTCACTATTGCAAAAATAAAATGACCACATCGGACATGTTATGCGCCTTCTTACAGCCTTCTTCTTCTGGGTCTCAATACTCGAAATCTTGATCTGGGTATAAATACTCAAGGTTATGGAACGGCTTTCAATTCCCAGAGTCTTCATCTGGGCCTCAATATCATGTGAGTCTTGGTCTGGATCTTGACACTCATAGTCTTGATCTTAGTCTCAACAGAAGTCTTTACAATTTAATTAATTGGTTAGGGCTTTTATACAAAATTACAATTGTTTTAGGATACAGTTGAACAAATGAGGGCTTAGGGGTCTTGCTTAAAGCCCCATTAGCCCAGCTCTTGCTTGGCAATGCTGGGATTTGAAATCATGACCTTCCGATGGTTACGTAGCCTTAACCACTAAGTCACCACTGCCCTGTGGACTCTTGGTGTAGGTCTCAATTCTGTGAGTCCTCTCATTACTCACTGTCTTGGCCTAGGTTTGAATAAAGGTCTTGGTCTGTGTTCCAATACTCAAGGTCTTGGTCTAGGTCTCAGTATTCAGAGTCTTGATCTGAGTCTCAATAAAAGTCTTGATGTGGGTCTCAATTGTCTTGGTCAGAGGACCAGTACACTGATCAGTGCCTTGGTGTGGGTATGGCTTAGAATCCCAGTCATACATAAACATAATCTGCAGTAGGATGGCATTCAATATATCAGTTATGTCCTATATATTGAAGTGGGGCAAAATGCCCCAGTAGGAGACATGTGGACTTCCTTTCAGCCTGAATAATATGTAAGCTAAGATCATGTCTGTAAAGGTGTTGCATTAAAAAAAAAGAAAGCCATCACAGATTTTTAATTGCATAATAATAATGTTTGACACTAGGTTTAGCAACCAACTCCATATTTGTGGCAGAATCTTCTGGTTTTCTGAACAAACACTCAGATAAAAGGAGGCAGCAGAGGGGGCACAGATCAGCAGGGCAAGGTCCCACAGGTTGCTGGATATGTTTAAGATTATGCTGAGCTTTGAGAACTGACAAAGGTGTGCACAGTTGTTTTTATTTTATTTTCCGTTTATGTTGCACAATCTCACGTCTTGTTATGCTGGCTGCAATGTGGTTCACATAAACTAGGCTACTTAAGACCACAGGATGCTTTTTGTGTAGCCTAGGCATGATATCTGCCTACCACAAAAGCACGCAGTGGACCGCCCACCCAACCACTTTTGATCTGCGCAGCCAAGTTTCTAGAACATTATCACAGCTATGCTTGGTACAATAAAGCCAATACATCACCTGATATGTTTAAAAGTTCAATTATGTTGAGGGAATATATTCTTGTGGAAATATATGTATGAAATAAATCAATAAACAAATAACATCTTTTTTTGTTTTAAATACAATTTTTCATCGTCACTGGGGCTGTAACATATTAACAGTCGCTAGCTACAGCCATTTACTGTACACTCCTGGGCAAAAGAAAAAAGAAAAAATGGGCTTTTTAATGGTCTTAACAACAAATCACTGGTCAGGAAATTAGCAAGAATTAAATAAATAGATAAAGGAAGTTAGTATGGGATAGCATTTCCCTTTGATTTCTTTAAATGTTTAAAGAAATCAAGTATGGCAGATAACCAAATAATGACTAATCTTTTAAACATCCCAGAAGATATTTTTGGAAAATTTTGTACACCCGGACGTGTTGGTCTGAATTTTACATGAAACATTTTATCATGATAATAATAATATTATCACGATTTTATCTTTGCGTATAAGAAGACTATATGAGTGAATTTCCCTGTTTCTAGTTTTTCCCCTGAATAGTTCATTGCAGCAAAAGTAAACGAGCAAATGGTGGCACAGGAGCTCATTTTCTGACCAATGATTTGTTGTTAAGACCATTATATATATTTTCCCTTTGGGTCTTGGCCCATTTTTTTGCCCAACCAAAAAAAAAAAAAAAAAAAAAACTCCGCTCATAATGCTCAGTGCTTTACAATCCACACTCCAAACAATCCAAACTAAATGCAACCGTTCATCGCATCATGACTTAAACATGACTTAAACTCCTCTCACTGCTCCCTGCACATCTGAGCCATGTTGAGAAAAACTTGTTGATGGACCTGGCACTTAAAGATGCTCTCCAGGTGCTGCTGCTCATTTCCAGAGAACCTCTCGTAGCGAGTATACACACACAGATGAGAGTAAGAGCACTTAACAGTCCATTATTGTGAAAGGGAATAATTACATTTAGCTGCCAGCACAACTTCCTGTGGAAGAGAGAGGAGAATGCTTGAACAGAGTTTAAGACTAAATGTTCCAGTTCCTACTGCTTACCAGCTCTCAGGTTCATAGTGGCCGCGATGCCTACTGACTCTCAGCAAGGACTTCTCATTGAGAGCAGTGCATACAGAGTTAGAATACACTCAGGCTAATGGCACAGCTATCAGGTCACAAACTGCATGCCTCAGTGCCTCAATGACTAGGAGAACATTTCCCCCATTCATGATCTAATCAGGTGGTAGTACAAACACATTGTGTTTGTGGCCCCATTTTCGCCTACAGTCTTTAGTTTGCCAATAGTTTATGTAAATTGGACCTGGCAAAGCACAAGAAAACACAAGCCAAGCATTGCAAAAGAAGGCTATGTCAAAAAAATATATATATCACTGTCAGACAGGTGGTACGAGAAAACAGACTGTTGTTCTTCAATTTTTTTCTTTCATTCTCTGGTAATTTTATACACACATGCTCCAAGTCCACACTTTATAAATGAAAAATTGCAGCAGTCTACCAAAGCTTACACCACAGTGTTGATGAATTCTCAAATCTGACCGGTCAGAGGTCTTGCTTAATTTTCTAAAACAGGACGGCTCACAGTACTGCCTGCTGTAATTCAAATCACAGGTTCATTTTAACACACTCATTTCAATATTATTGTTTCTATAGTAACAACTCATTCACAGGACATGTATTGTGAATGCTCCACATCATCAACGGCTAATAATAAATAAACGGATTTAAAAAAAAAAAAAAAAAAGTGTTGTTATTTAACAAAGAAAAACATGCAGTCATTGATACGGTGAAGTTTTCTGTTAGGAGACGTTTCTTTAACGTTCATGGAAGGAGTCTCTAATGTCAAAGCTTTATAACAATCAGTAAGTGTTCTGCCACTGGAAAGTCTTCAGGACAGAGTGTTTTTTTTTTTCTTATTAACCTCAAGAGAGTAAGAGTAAGAAAAAAAGAGTCTGGTGAGAGAGGGACTGATTATAACATTGTAAGTGATAGGTGATAGTGTCTCTTGGATGTAACCTCTGTATAAACAGATAAAAAGGACCTGGTGTTCATATCATTGTCAACTGTTGTGGTATAAGTAGAATAAAGCACTTAACACATGCTGTTATAGGAAAATAATTTAGGGATTGTAACAGACCTCCGTTTCACACCGGACCACATGACACCACCTTGTCATGGATTATTTTCTTTTAACAGTTGTGCCTTGTTGTGTTTTATCCCTTACTTATTACACAGCTCTGAGGAATAATTCATCCTGACTGGTAAATTAAAGCATTTGGAGGACTATTGTTTTAGAAGAACACACTGCTGACTCTATATAATTAATCTCCAGATCCTGCTACCATTTCACCTCCCTCATATTGTTCTTGAAACAGTTGGTATTTGTTAGCATAGCTGATTATCAAAAAGAAAGTCACAACAAATTCCATTCATATCTCATTTCACAAAAAAAAATAAAGTGTTTTATTTAACATTTATCTACATTGTTTTGCAGGTCTTTACATTACGTAATTCCAAAATAAATTGTTATCCCTAGCCGAAGTGTAACTGCTAACAAAGTTCTGGTAATTCATTTGGATTAATATCCTGAGAAAAACTTTCATTTGGTAAATAAAGTAGGCCAGTCATTATCATAAAATAATAAGAGTGATATAAAATCATTTGATCACAGTGCTGGGATTTATTTCGTGAAAATGATAACGAATTACTCTCTATTAAAGACTCCAGGTGGGGTTTTGCAGGGAAACATCTTTGTCATGTTTATTTAAAAGAAAGAAGATGATGGAAGAAAGAACTGATGGAGGTGAAGGAAAACATCAAAACACTCTGTGAATGTGTTAGTACCTCCACCCAGCAGTGAAATCACCAGTGAGCTCAATAAAAAGCTGTAAAACACGGCTATGCAGCCACAAAGCGAATAATATTCCTTATATCCTGTTATGAAAAGGTTTTTAAAAAATAAGGCTGGCAAAAAGTATCAGCTTAAATGATGTGTTTCATAACAGAACATGTACTAGACCAGAGTAGATCAGAGCGGACTATACCGGCTCGAGGCGTCTCTTCGCGTAATAAAACTAAATCTGGCCTCATTCAGTATTTTGACTGATCACGGTGAGCAAAAAGGTGTCTTAATGTGTTTCTAATGCCCTAGTTATGCATTCATGTACTACTAATGTACTATTAGTATTACTATTCATTTATTATTCATTTACTACATCAGGTGATAGCAATGTGCAGCTCCTGAGCCTACACTTATTCTCCCTGTAATAATATATTTATTACACAATTCAGTTGTGAAGGCTAAAGTTAGGATCATTAGAAAACATTTAGAAATCATGTGAAAATGAACTAAAGGCAGGAGCCTCTACAGATCCAGGAAGGAATGAAGGCGAAAATAGACAGAGCCAACCCTGACCCTGATCAACATGTAAACTAATATCATATCTTCACTGAACAGAAACACTATAATAACTTTAATAACCACAATTCATCAGTGCTTTCAAGATCAGGGTCAGTGATAATGTAGATATATTATTAGCAGGGAAGAAGGGATGAGATGACACATTTGGCTGACTCGGATGGTGATGGATGAATCGCGGATGAATCGATTCTTCATGAACGACTCTTTCAGGTGAGCGACTGAATCGATCCACAAGTTAAAAAAAAATATTTTTTAAATTTAATTATTTTAATTTTCTAGTGTCTTGTCACGTTTGATTTGTAGATATATGTTATTGACAGTTATCCAGGGATGTAAGTTTTTATTATTATCCTCACATAAGGCATTCTAAACCACAGAAATGTTGTTTTATTTGGACAGTGACAGTGGAAATGAAAACTGTAGCCTGCATATTAAGATTTATGGTCGCCTCTACAAGGAGTCGGTTAATTTGACTCAGAGTCGGTTCATTACAGTGAGTCGGAATATTCAGAGTAAATCTCTTACCCAGCTCTGGAATCGGAGCGAAGTTTCATTAACGCGGAGGTCTGTGTCTGGTAAAACGTCCTTGTGCACCTGCTAGAAATGACAAATAAAAGACAGTAATTCCCCCCGAATTCGGTCGCTGTCAGGCCGCTATTCGAGCTCCAGCATCGCAATAAAACCTCGCTGGAAAGTGCGTCCGAGCTGTCAGAGCGGATGAGGCAGTGAGCCGGAGAGCGCGCGTGCCCGCCTCCTGTTGATTTAACCAGCGCTCGAGCCGGAGCAGGACATGACATCACACTCACGCTAGTGTCTTAAAGGGGCCGCACATCACTTCGCTTACTTCTGTACTTACTGGATATTATTTTGTATTTTATATTTAAGGCATTATTTTGGAATGCATTTTGGCAACATTCCTAAAATGTTGGCAGCCAGTAGTCTCTTTTCTGTGTTCAGAAAACAATCCCAAATGATCTTATCCACAAAAGTGCAGTGTGGGTGCAGGTTTCCAATCAAGCAGGAGCCACACCTGATTCCATCTGTTTAATCAGCTGATCTTGGCTTTCAGTAGACTCAGGTGTAGCTTCTGCTTGGTTTGAATGAAAACATGCACCAACACCAACGCCTTCCGGATAAGACTGGACACCCCACATTAGCCTACATGAGGTTCACCAAAAGTACATTTACATTTATGGCATTTGTCAGACGCCCTTATCCAGAGCGACTTACAATTATCTCACTTATACAACTGAGCAAGGGCCTTGCTCAAGGGCTCAGCAGTGGCAGCTTGGTGGTGCTGGGATTTGAACTCTCAACTCTCCGATCAAAAAAAAAAAAAAATATTAAATAGCCCTTGTGCACAGGTTCCCAACCCTGGTTTTAGAGTACCCCCTGTCTTAGTGTTCTCCTGCTCTAACACACCCACTTCAATTCAGGAAGACTGTTTATTAGCTGATTCATTTGATCAGGGAGCAGAGAAACACTCAAACAAATGTGCAGGGCAGGGAGTTCTCCAGGACCAGGGCTGGGAACCTATGGCCTAGATGCCATACTGCTGATTAGTTACAGCACTGCAGTCTGTCCAAAAAAGTTAGACACTTACTAATCTTACTAATCCAGGGTTAATATATAATCTACATTCTTAAAGATAAGTGGGTAGTAATTGTAACAGTCCATGCCCTGCGATGAACTGAGTTCCATCCAGTATATATTCCCAAATGCTTATTGTTCACAGGATAGGCTCCAGATTCACCATGGCCCTGACTAGGATAAAGCAGTTACTGAAAATGAATGAATGAATGAATGGCACGGTGGCTTAGTGGTTATCACTGTTGCCTCGCACATTCAGGGTTGGGGGTTCATATCCCACCTCCACCCTGTGTGTGCATGTTCTCCCCGTGCTTTGGGGGTTTCCTCCAGGTACTCTGGTTTCCTCTCCCAGTTCCAAGACATGTGTTGTAGTTTGAATGGCATTTCCGAATTGTCCGTAGTGTTTGTATGGGATTGTGCCCTGTGATGGGTCGGCACCCCATCCAGGGTGTCCCCCGCCTTGTGCTCTGAGTCCCCTGGGATAGGCTCCTGGTTACCCCCTGACCCTGTGTAGGATAAGTGGTGAGGATGGATGGAATGAATTTTTGATATACTGCCTATCATGATTTAATCACTGCCATTTTGTTGAAATGCTGAGTGTTACAGCTCATGCCATATTGGGAATTTACTTGGATTGCACTAAAATCTTTTGAATTTTCACAAAAAGAAGGTGCAACAAAATTGAATGATTGCCACTATCAAACAGTTAAAATATATATTATATATTGTTAAAATAACTACATACATGTACCTAATCCTGTCTTCTAAAGCTTATTCTACTGTTAAAACATAGCAACCGTTAACCATTGTAGAATTGTGCCATCTATCACTGTTCATTACAGCTACTCCGAAGAAAATAGCATTACTTGTGTGACCTTTAGCCCAAACTCTTCTGAGCTGTTTATTCACCAGCAGCCTCTGCCCTACAGAGTCCTTCTGGTGTAATGGCATTTAGGGAATTGCAGACATACCATCCTACAACAAACAGACAGAATGAAAATCCCTTGAGGCCACTGAAAACTCAGACATAAGAACTGCATATTCATAGCAGTGCACAAGAAAGCATCTACAAGGGTCCCTATAAGGAAGATCTCTAGGGAATACAGCATCAGTATGGCATTTTGATTGTGAAGAAATGAATGTTTACCTTAAATAAATCTATTAATGAATTGAACTGAAAAGACCTGAACCTGTGTTGCATATAATTGTTTTGCATATTGCATACTGTATTAGCATATAAAGTTATTTTTGAGAGAAGATTTAGTGTTTTTTTTTTTTCCTGATTTGTTTTGAACATCCAATCCACCTGTTTACACAGTTTAATTTAAAGCCTAATTGATGTGGATATAGCAGCACACAAAAATCCAGCTTGGCTTGAACAGCTACCAAAAATACAGCCTGAGGCTGATGAAGCTGGTAGACCATCTATTATAGCTGGTTAGTAATTTTCCAGCTTCCTTATTATTTGAATAAATTAATGATTGAGATTTTCTAATTGCATTACTTTTGTTATTTTCGTAAAAAGGACTTGTTTACAATGTAGCATTTGTTGTTGCAGTTTAGAACCTGATTCCTTTCTACCCAGCTGGCAAAGATGGTCTACCAGTATGACCAGCATGAACTGGTAGCTCTATTGTTCAGCAGTGAAGAAAAAACCTCCTGAATTCTACACGAATTCAACATTGATATCCAAGGGATTCTCCTACCAGATAGTTCACAGTTTTCCTTCTCTGCAGCTGTTTCAGTAGTATTCAGATTATTTGATACAAGAACCAAAATGTGAACTGTCAGTGCAGCCTGGAAGGCAGTTAAAATATGAGAAAAGAACTGTCTGTTGAATTCGTTTAGCACATTTACATTCTCTGGTAACTTTATAGATGTTACACATGGGTCCTATATATGTTTTAAAATGTGAGGACATTTAACCATGTACATGTTTGGTCCTGTATTGGTGATACGGCTTGTAAACGCTTCATTAATGGCAGGAAGATCTTAAAAGAATGTCATTTGTACAGTTTACTGGATCCTACAAAATAGCATCCTCATAACCTTTAATTTACATAAGGTATAACGTTTAACTTTTGAGGACTTTCAGAGGACATCATTTTATTAGCTGAGGGGTTAGAGTAAAAAAAAAATTAATTCTATATTATGACCATTAGGTGGCAGCCAAAGCTTATTTCCCATCTTCTGTCACACGCCACTCCATTAAAAAAAAAAAGAAAGAAAAAAAAAAAAAAAAGATATAATTCACTTAATCCATTCCCTGTGAAAGTAATATGTGTAGGAAAGGTTTTTTTTTGTTTTGTTTTGTTTTGTTTTGTTTTGTTTTGCTTTTTTTTGTTTTTTTTAACAGAATACAACTCAAACAAGAGTACACATAAAGGTTGTCAGGGGTACATGGTACAAAATAAAAAAAAAACATACTAAATAAAGATAAAGGCCACATAGCTTTCAAGTTTTTGCATTTTGAAATTGTCTGCAGATATCACAATAATGGTCTCTTTTTAAATAAAAGTTAGTAACTCAATCCAGAAAGTTTTTACCATAGGACTAACCAAAATAAATGCTGAATAGTTGCAGGTCTCGCACACCACATGCCTCTCGTGAGAACATTTCCACTCAGAGCATCTACAGCATTCACATGCTCAGCATAAAGATCCTTCCTGTCTTCACGGCTCCTGTTTCTTTGTTAGACTTTGATGGAGCTGTAGATAATGTGGGTGTCTCCCAGGTGCAGCGCACCTCCCACACCTAAATAACTGAAAGCACTTGCTGTCTTATGTCAGCCTCACATACCTCTGAGAAGCTGCACTGCTTCCAGTAACCACTGGATTGAAAAATAACAGTGCATACACACCAGACAGAAAGCTGAGTAACAGTTAGGCCACCTGGGCCAAAAGACATCCAGCCATCTTAGATCCACCTTGGCAATGTTGGCCCTATGTTGGCAGGGTTGTTCCAAAGTGCTCCTTTGCCAGGGCTGGTCCAACTTTGTCAGTTTACTACTTGGGTCAGGAACTAGGTTTGTGGCTCAGCCCATCATCTAATACAGGTCAGAGGAGTCAAGATGGTTGGAGGTGGTTGCTCAAGTGTAATTACATGCATGAAACTACATATGCTTCATCTAACATTTCTTTTACATCAAGGCGGATGGTATACACATGCATACATTTTAAACTGTCTCATATTCACAGAGCAGCAGGTCACTGATCTAAAGAGAAAAAGGAAACCCTTGACAGGTTTTAGCAAATAGGACAACTTTCAATTAAAAAAAAATTCAAATCAGCTACTGAAAAAAGCCTATATTTGTACAAAACACTGAACAGCATGTTAAAAATCCTTAAAATACAGGACTATGCTAGAAAATTTGGCACAAAATTTGGGTCACTCTAACCAGCGTACTTACTTAACAGTATAGTGTTGTTTCTGTTTGCTGAAGCTACCCATTTAAAAAGTTCAATATGAATACGAACAAATACATTTACAGTATGAACTGACAGGAAAAATTATTTCTTGTATCTTTCTTGTAAGGTCTACATAGTACCTTAAATTAGCTTTAAAAGTACACTACGTATACTGCACGACTGATTCACTGACTTTTAGTAAGAGCCTTATCCTGTTCAGGGTTGCGGTGAATCCAGAGGTTAGTTACTGAGGAAAAACAAGTGTTTTGATAACTCTATCTCTTCTCATTTCATGCCATGGAGTGGAGAAAGATGTTAGTCATATCCTGTGGGCACTTTCTAGCCTGTTGACTCCTGTAACACTCTGGGCAATATCTTTCTATCTCTCCCCCCTTCCACCCCTCATTCCCCCCCCACCCCTTTCACCCCCCACCCCTTTCTCTCTACATCATTCGAGTGGTAACAGGTACGCAAGCTTTTTTTCCCACCGCTTTTCAGATGAAGGAAATCTATTGTTACCACGCTGACTGACATCTCTTAAGCCCGCTGAAACTCTACCTGCCTGTCTACTCTTACACTGCGCCAGAATGGAGGCCCAGGCCCCGGCCCTCAGTGACATCTCTCCCTCCGTCGGCTGATCTGCGTCCTGTGTGTCAGCTTAGGAATGCACCTTTATAGCCATTAGCAATGAGGAGTCATTATGGATTTTATGTGCCTGCTGAAATATGGCTGCTTTACTTTTCACCTCTGATTCTTCTTCAGAACTTTGACCCCTTACTCAGGCTTTCAGTCAGGCTTTTAAATAGGGCAGTAAAAAATGCCAGGCTAATCTAGCTGAATTTGTGGCATAGGAAGAGAGAGCGAGAGAGAGAGATAGAGAGAGAGAGAGAGAGAGAGAGAGAGAGAGATTAACTAAAAATCTACAGCTGAGTGGTGAACACAAGGCTGTATGTGGAAAAGCTGTGCATGAAGTGTACTTTCCCATGTGGCTTTAGTTATTGTGGCTTTGTGCTATCTGTTACCTCTCAAAATGACTTACAGCAGGTGTGTGTGTTCAACCCCCACTCATACAGAAATGACCAAGCCGAGATGCAGGGGTAACTAAGGAATATGTACATTTATCAGCTTGGAGAGCTGTCACAGGGACATTCAGAGATGCATTTATGAATTCTGTACATACATACTGAAGAAGTATTCTTAAGGATTCCACCATAGCATTGAGCAATGGTTCCACTCTCAGAATAAGTTTTTTTTTTTTTTTCTGAGAATAGAATATATGTTAAAATACACACCAATGTAAGTCACAGTGGATAAAAACAAAACAGCAAATAGATGATTTTTATGCTATCCTAAACCAAGAAAAGTACTTTGTTCATTCAGTCATCTTCAGTAACTGCTTTATCCTGGTCAGGATTGTGGTAGATCTGGAGTCTATCCCAGGAATACTGGGCACGAGGTGGGGATACACCTTGAATGGAATGCCAGTCCCTTGGAAGGCACCATTTACACACACATCACACACTCATTCACACCCAGGGGCAATTCAGCATAGCCAATCCACCTACTGGCATGCTTTTGGGAGGTGGGAGGAAACCAGAGAACCCAGAGGAAACCCAAGCTCATGATCAAACCAGGGACCCTGGAGCTGTGAGGCAATAACGGGATGCACTGTACAACCCATAAACCAGGAAAATGTCATTTTATTTCTTACAGTTATACTGAGTACTACTATGTTTGTACTTGTTTCTGGTTAACTGGTAGAAACTAGTAGCACTTCTCCTGTAAGATTACTCAAAACCTGTTTTTAAAGACTGCAAATTTTTTCTATATTTAATAAATTATTTGATGTACTGTATAAATAGGGTATAAACCACCTACACTTTTATCATCAAGAAATTTAGATTCTATGAATATGCAAATTGGAAACAGCCCCAACCACATGTGCCCCTTGGTGAATCGGTTTTGCATGGGTTGTATTTGCATATTGGAACATGATTGGCTGTTATATTTTCCGATGCAGTACCTTTGGCATGGGTTAGGGTTAGGGTTAGGGTTAGCAACGATAATTTTCAAAATTTTAAATTAATTCCCATAAAAAGTAATTCATCATCAAAGACATGTTTTCTTGGATTGGATTCTGCCTTAGAAATATAAGTCACTCTGGATAAATGAATCAGCCAAATTAATAAACGTAAATGTAATTATCCTTGTTAAGAAATTTTGACTGTGTATGAAATATAACAGTTTGACATTATCTTCAACATCCTCTTACAAATATTAGCATATTTCTTTACACTGACATCTGATTTACACTCATCATATTTGCACCATAGGGCAATGTAGAAGGTAGTAGAAAATTCCAAATAAGATTTAATTTTATAGCTGCAATCATTGTCCAGTGTCTCAAAACCATACAAAATAAATATACATATTTTACAAGAATTCCAGTGTCTTATGGAAAAGTGTGAAAACACAAGCAACATTTTGTTCAGGACTGGTTCAAACACTGGTGTAGTTATGACAGAATGGGAAACAGAATGACATCACTAAGTGTTTTCTTATATTGCAGTCCTCTCACGGTCAGTTCTAAGATTTTATAAAAACATGGCAAACATTCATTTTTCATTTTAAGAAATCGCAGAGTTAACTCTTCACATTTCATAATTTACTCTTTTATAAAAAATATCGCATCTTTGTCTGTATTCAGGGAAATGTGCACCAGAAGACGGTGAAATGAAGTGTGTAATCTTGTGTACTCTAAGGCAACAGAGTGACCCAGAAGTTAACTTTGTTAACTTGAATTGAGTACAAATCACAACATTGTGATTTTGCACAGGATAATCTCTAGAATTGCATGTTATATTAAAAAAATCATTATAAAATGTGCCTGAAAACTCACAAGAAAAAAGTCCATATGCAAAATAGTCAATTTCACCAGTATCTACATAATTACAAAAAAAAAAAAAACTCCTCTCGGAGGACAGACAAACAATCTAGGGCACTTGGTGAAAAATTCAGCTCATATTTGCATTAATTCAATGTCTTTTTCCCACACAGGTCTCATGGGACTCAAGTGAAGTCTTTCCAACTCTTTCAGTTCCGATAAGTACTAGTGATGACATCCTTTATCACATTTTGCAGTTTTCAGCTAGAGTCACTTGTTACACACAGCTCGGCAGTTTGGGGGGATGTAGTTTCCACTTCTTGCAGCAGTTTGGCACAGTGTGTATCCCCCTCATGCTCAGTTTCATACATTCCCTTATTTTCATTTCTGTTTCTGTCCCATGCTGGCAGAAGTCTGCAGTAATACTGTTCTCCACTGGAGTGCAGGAGTTAAAGAGGTCAGGAGAGAGAGGCCAGGAGGTCCATAAAACATGTTTATCATTTACGCAGTTCATCCTTTTCTCCACTCCTCTTCTCTTCTCTATTATGAAGACAGCTGCCCTTACGCAGGGACAGACTCCTCTGGCTTCCTGCTGGGTCAGATTGAGGTTTCGTTACTGCCTCTGTGATGAAAAAAAGACAGGGAACGAGAGGGATGGAGAAAAAAAAGGAAAGAGACGTAAGAGATGGAGTGAGTGATAACATGCTGGTTAGATGGGTTTTCAGGCAGGGCTACAGGCAGATGGGATAAAAATCCATGCAAAAGTGCAAGTAAAGAGAGACGTACCCTGCATTCAATAAACGAAACTGCATGCCAGAGAGTGATTGTAAAATTGTAAAATGTTTTCAAAAATCCTCTCTTTTATGTTTTCCACAAGCATAAAAGATTGTGTTATGGCATACTGTTAGGGGTTACATGACTACTTACTCTGAGTCTGACTGATTGCCTCCGTTGATGTTCAGGACCACTCCGTTCTGCTGCTCTCGGGAAGGCAGGACACGGTGGGGGGTTTTGATGAGGACGTTGTGACTGTTAACTCCGTCATTGGAAGTTACAGACGGCGTGCATGGGGAGATAGTAGGAGGGTTGTAATCTGAAAGTTTCTCTCTCAGTTTGTTCTTCATGTTCTTGTCTGTAAGTGGTGGAGGATATGTGATCTTGTTCTTCAGAATGCCTGTGGACAGAGGGGAGTTAAAAATGAATGTATAAAAATATTGTCAAAAACAAAGGACTCTTTTAATAACGTTATTTTTTGCATTATTAAATAACATCCACCCATCTATCCATCATCATTCTACCTATCTAGAGTCCCATCCATCCAACCTCCAGTCTATCCTGTCTATCCATCCACATAACTATTCATATAGCATCCATGTCTATCGATATTGCACCTCATCCATCTTAACTATCTTCAACCTATGCATCCATCGATCCATCCATCCATAGAGCATCTCATCTGTCCCATCTGTCCCATCTACCTTCAACCTATGTAGCCTCACATCCATCCATATAGCATCCCATCTGTCCCATCTATCTACAACCCATGTAGCTTCACATCTATCCATCCATCCATCTAGCATCCTAATCCATCCCATCTAAATATAACCTATGTAGCCTCACATCAATACATCCATTCAACCATCAATGCATCCATCCATCCATTCATATAGCATTCCATCAATCCCTTCTACATATAACCTATGTAGCCTCACATCAATCTATCCATCTATCTTTCTAGCCATCCATATAGCATCTCATCCATCTCATCTACATGTCATCTATGTAACCTCACATCAGTTTATCCATACATCTATCTATCCATTTATCCATCCTTCTATCTTTCTAGCCATCCACATATCTATCCATATAGCATCCCATATATGTGTACCCTCCAGATGTAGCACACATCCATCCATCCATGAAATCAGAAAATGCCCTTAAATAATAGCAGCATTTTTATAGGTATGAATTTTGGTTTCCTAATTTGCTTGGTGTATCATTTGTATCTGATAACACATAACATGTCCAACAAATAGTTCAATTAAATCTTAAATTTTTCCTCACCCTTCCTCTGTTCTGGCTGGTGGTTGCTGTTTGCCTGGTTGGTGGTTCCTCCATCTTTGCTTGAGGAGTCCTTATCCTGCGGTGGTTCTCCTATGTGGTTCAGCTTGTTCTCCTGATGGAGCTCCACATTCACTTTAGTCTCCACCCTCAGCCTCTCTGCCCCTCCTGCCTCCTCACTGTCACTCGCTGTTGTGGCCTCAACGGGCCAGTACGGCTTCATGTGATTAGACACTGAGTCCACTGTGTTGTAAAACAGAGGGAGAAATAACCAATCACAACACTTGACAAAGAAAAGCACTTATCTTCCCCGTCTAACCTATTTATACACAGCGATTTTAAAAATAAATCATGAGAGCCCAGTGCTGATTAATAAATAAACTGTAGAACCTTTTGGAGTGCTGTGTAATGGCTGTCGCTCATTGTTCCACTTGGGCTTCATGTGGACTTCTTCATCATCATCATCACTGTCGGAGGAGTGGGACGAGGCGTAGGAGCTGCTGTGCTCATCCACAGAAAGCTCACTGTCTGAGTCCGAGTCTGACAACACCACAAAAACAACAGAACACACAAGTGTAACTCGACCATTCAGCCGGAACTGCGGCAAAATGCCTACACTTTTTTACAAACTAGGTTTCAGAAGCACTTATGCAGAAACTTGTTCATAAAACAAACTGATGAAATGTAATAAAATGTTAAAAACAGAAAGAAGAACGTAAGATCTTGTACCATCCGCCTTAGTGCCGTTGCGGTGGAACAGTGAGCCATCAATGTCTGTGTGTCCAGCTTTAGCTGTTCCTGAGGAGACACTGGGCTTCTGGTCATCTCTGTGTTTGTGAGAGAAAGAGAGAGAGAGAGAGAGAGAGAGAGATGGGATAAATTGAATAGAAAAATACAGTGAAGAATGAACAAGGAACTTCTTCTCTATTATCCCCTTTATCCATTTATCTATCCATCCATCCTTCCTTCCATCCATCCATCCATCCATCCTATTATTTCATATGAATAAATGTTGCTTTATTAATTATCATTTAATATTTAACAGCTTAACATTTTTAACTTTTCCAACAAGTAACAAACCGTTAACAGCACTTAGGCTTGTTGCACAGGAGAGTATGACTCATTTATTTGGTGAATTTAACTATAGTTAATGAT
This sequence comes from Pangasius sanitwongsei, assembly GCA_037576675.1. Classification (NCBI taxonomy): domain Eukaryota; kingdom Metazoa; phylum Chordata; class Actinopteri; order Siluriformes; family Pangasiidae; genus Pangasius; species Pangasius sanitwongsei. The sequence continues at coordinate 13,137,299 of CM075020.1, read as the reverse complement.
ATAGTGTAAAGTTGACTAGCCTAGTTAAACCTGCCACGAGGAGGTGACTTCCTGTATAAGAAGGTATAATAATGAAACCACAGTTGTAAAATTCAGGCTAATAAATTACTTTCACCAATCTCTGACACCGATCTCAACAACCCCTACTGGTAATTCTAGGGTTTTAGGTGTGTAGATACAACAAAGCACTGCAGTTCAGATACCTGATGACTGATATGTTAGCTGGAGGCACTTATGCTACATGTCCGTTGTCTGTTTTGAATGGGCTCAAACACTCATTTCCCAAACACTTCCCACTCTGCTTTAGTCAGACATGATCTATTTGCAGATTAGAGGGCTGTATGTACAAGGACAAAGATAATTTCTGTTCTAAATATGACTTCATCAAAATTTGTCTGATTAATGATATTAAATCAGGGCATGCACAGTGTAGTTGTGTGTTAGCATGTGTGTGTGAAACTGCAGTGTCGTAGAGCTGAGGCAGTGCCATGCGCTTGAGCCAAAAGAGAGTGAGGATTGTTTTACATGAAAGGTTTGAGGAGGTATGTTAGACATTCACATGGAAAAAGAAAGAAAGAAAGCAGAAGAGATAATTAGACTGAAAGAATGAGAGAAAAAAAAAACAGGAAAAACAGAGAGAGACAGTGAGAGAAAAAGAGAGGAAAGGTGTGGCAGGGCCATGCATGCAGCAGACCGTTACCTGAAAGCATAAGCGAGGTAGCCGCTGTGGCTCTTGGCTGACCTGATGGTGCTCTCCAGAGACACGGTGGACTCTCCGATTGCTGAACGGAAGATTGTTCCATCCTCTGTGTACGTGTTGTTGCAGTTCAGAGAGCGCTGGGAATGGGGAAAAGGAAGATTGAGGATATACCATTACAATTAGTACTAAAGAAAGATTTATACTATTATGTTTATTAATTATTTGTTGAATATGTTTAGCAATGTCCAAGAAACTACTAAAATTGCTTAAGAACATCTCTATACCATTACTATAAATTGGTATGAATGTCATATGGGAATGCACCCATTTCCTCCTGCCATCCCTACCCTACCTAAGGCATATTATTATTATTAAATGTTAGCTTATTATTTGGAACTGAGGGCTCTCATATTGTACTCTGAATTTAAACAAAGGATCGAATTAGGTTTTATCAAAAACAAACCAACTTTATGAATATACTGCAAAAAATAATGTGAATTATTTATCTTTTCTAGCTGAAGCATCTAAATATTTGCGAACTCTTTGTGTAGGAGTAAGTGACTGCTGCTTCCAATCATGACAAATTTGAACTATGGAAATGCCACCATCTTGTAAGGCAGAACACATTGTCATTACAGCTTTTTCATTTGAGTATGACTCTTAATGACTGAAAGCCACACTGTGGCTGTGTAAGGTCTCCTAATTGGCAGCGAACGTTAAAGTTTAATGGTTCCAATGATTAACTGAATTAAGGAGGTACCACCTTCCTGCCATTAGCCGGCTATTAGAAGACCTTTAAATGTTACTGAGCTTTATAAAGGCCAGGTCCGTTCACATCAGTCTTTAAGACTGATACTCAAATGATCAAGCTGCCTGTAATGAACACAACTGTTTACCTGATCAGCCTTACAGGATAGAGACATTTTATTTTCCACTCATGATCATGTATTTTCTTTGGAAGCAGCACTTGTATAATATTTAGCTAATATTTACATGCTTTGGCTTGCAAACAATGTAGTTTCACAGTCTGCATTATAGAGATGAAGGTGGCTTGTTTTTGAATATTGAAATAAAACACACCCGTTGACATGTGTGTACAGTGATGGAATGCAGACAGGCTTTCTAATGTTTTTTTGAATTACCCAATCAAATTGCTAGTGTGCTTGGAGGTGGTACATGGCCTGAGACAATGATTGCTTCACCTTTTCCCTAACTGAGATCTGTCACAAGTAGACACAAGTGGCATTGCAGAATCAGTCGTGAATCTTGATTTATATTTCCATATTCTCAGTAGTATAACAGGAATCATAATACAATAACAAGCTGGATAGCTTAGCACAATCAAATCTATATAATCGGGAAAAAACGTCCAAGAGGAGTTCACTATTTAAAGTCTGACTTTTGAATGCTTTGAAATGTACTTTCAAATACATTACACCATACTGTACTCAAGTAATGATGTCACAGACAGTGTGACACGCATTAATGTTGTCAGTGAGAGACCACTGTGTGTGATGTGCATGACCGTGAGCTTTCAGTTCAGATACGTATCACCTTCCTCCACTTACAGTAAGCAGAGAAGCACGAGTCGTAGTCGACTCATCAGGCATTGGCTTCTTCCCTGTGAACACGAGCTTCAGATTCTTCCTCACTTCTTTACTTAGCACACAGTAGAAAAGGAAAATGAAAATTCCCTGCAAAAACACAAGAAATCCCAATGAATGTTATATAGTGACGTGTAATTCAAAGACATAGCAATAGCTTGGATTAGATCAAGCCATTTATTCTCTAGTTATTATATAAGATCTAGAAAACATTTAGACAGAATTATTCAATTATCAAGAAAAAATGTAAGTACTATGTTCCAACTATATATGTTCCAAATATAATAATACTGAATGCTGTCACGTTTGTAGGAACCTGCTCAAGTCAAAGAAAAAAAAAATATCTGAACATTACTCTAAAGAAAATTACAAACAAAATTTGTTTAAACAAAACAAAACAAAAACAACTAAACAAAATTTTTTGTGTATTGGTATGAATTTAAACTTAGCCCTTATTAATTTGAACTAGTAAGCATGATTAGAACATGCTTGGAACTCGTAACACACGATACTATGTTCTAAGTAATACTAGAAATTAATTTCAAGCTAGGTAAAAGTAAAGAAATATTACTAGAATTTATTTTCACCTTCCGCTGATAAAACGATCTGTTGAACAGCAGAACCCAAAGTATGGCTTAAGTGTTTCATAGAATTTTATTGGCATTAGTCTAGTAAACTCACCTGTAAACAGCTGAAAATGGCGAACAGGTAGTGGAAGATCATGACATCACTGTTAACAGCCATGAGGCCCAACAGCCAGGTAGCACTGATGAGCAGCAAGAGCAGGAAGGCCATCCGCAGCGCAGGACTGGACACACACATACACACAAACACACATAAATATATACCTCTGAATCCCATTATATTATAAGCCCTGCAGGTACTCAGAGTCTGGGGGTGTGGATAAAGTAGCTCACATGGCTCCAGACTTCTCGAAGCTTCTTCGCCTGCGTCCGCATGATGCCTTGGCTGCCAGCACGAAGATCACTATGTTCACCTGTGGCACAGGATATGCCAAATGTGTGAGGAGTCAATGAGACTTATAATAACTTTTTACAAGTTAAAAAATATAGTATGATATTTAATAAAGAATTGGCTGATGAAAGCAAAATGACATGCTATCTGTCATTGTGTTGCATTTTCCTTTTACAAAAACATGATTCAACACATTTTCCTGTGTGCGTGTGTTTTATGTTGCAATGCACTGACCAGCACAACAACAGCGATGGGCCCGGCAAAGCTCCAGATCAGTGTGTCATGGACCGACAGCCAGCAGAAATCTGGGTTGCCATAGCCCTGGGGATCTAATCCAACAGCTAGACCTGCAAACACACACACAGTGGATAATACAAACATTGCACGGCGGGCTCAAATGTAAAAGGAGCAGATTATGAGCTGAAGAAGAGCATGCCTGGCCTCTATTATGTGTGTGCTCGAGTTGTTTTTGCTCTGGCTTTGAGTGGCTGCCAGAGGGGTAAGTGACACCCTGATAGATCCAGCACCTCAGAGGAGGTGTTCTAACTAGACAGAGAGAGAAGAAGTGAGTGAGAGAGACAGACAGACAGAGAGAGAGAGAGAGAGAGAGAGAGAGAGACAGAGAGAGATGCTTCTTTCCCACAGGGATCACAGCGATTTTTCAAAGAAGAGACAGGTTCCAGCATGACTTCATGGTGGTGTGGTTTGTGTTAAGTGTTTTTACATGTCTGTTTGTGTATGTATGTTTATAGATGTACACCAGTTTATTTACCTGTCTTGTATCTACATTCATTGCAAGGGGGCTGACAATTTGTTCATAACAACAGTGTACTTACATACATGGGCGTTTTTCACAATTCTTATAAAAGTAATCCCTCAGCTGGTGTTTTGATGATGGAGTTAGAGAGCACAGTCTAACATGTTGGTCCAAAATCTCCCGTTGGTGATCAACATAATCTGTGTATATGAATGTGTGTGTGTGTATGTGACTAACCTGTGATGATAGCAGGGATGCCCCACCCGATGGCATAGTAAAAGCGCATGTGGCCGTGGTTGATGTTGCGCATCTCTGTGAGCATACGGTAAATATGCAGGCCTTCCACAAACATCCAGGCAAATGTGCACATGTAGAAGAAGTGCAGCAGGATTGCAATCACTGTACACACAAACTGCACACAGCACAGAGACAGAGAGGAGAAGGGAATGTCAGAGGGGGCACATCAAAGGCATCTGGGGTGTAGTTAGTAAGGCTGTTGGAGTTTGTGCACCTGCACCATCACCTACATGAGTCCACAATGCAGAGGCTATGAGATTTGAATCATCAAGGTTTTTTGGACAGGAGCAACAAAATATGCTGTCAGCTATTAATACTTCCTGTTTACTACCCTGCCCTGTCGATTTATGGACAGACCGCAAATATCTAAGAACTTCGCAGGGTTCTGAAAAAGCTTTCTGAAGTGTGTTCCTCAGAAGCAATTCAATTGGAATCAAGCCAAATAGGACCCATGAAACTAGTTCACTTTCCATTAACTCATTTCATTTACTACATGTAGTGAAGTCATTGTTAAATTCAACATTGGAGACATTCATCATTTGTTTCTGAGATCCTTTGTGGTGGTTGAGTATTAAAACAACACACTGTGACGCAGGTTGTTGAGTCGGTATGTATAACCTATCAGAATTGAACACTGGTGCTAGCTCCGCCCTCATGTCCCTTCAGTTCTTTTTGGTGCCAGTTATGAACTGGAACATTTAGTACCGGAGTGGGTGGAAATAGAAAAAGCACAGTACAAGTTTTCTGATATTTTATACAATGAAGAATATTCATCAGACCTGAACAATCCTATGCGCTCCTCATGTGAGTATTACACTGTTTACAAAACTAGAACTGTATGTGGGAATTGGATATCTGATTTTTGTTTTACAGCAAGATGATACAGTATGTGTATATAAGATATTATAAGTAGCTTCACTAGCAGACACCAGTCTCTGCTTGTCTCCATGGTAAAGCCCACAAGTTGACGTCAGAGAGAGCTCCTTAACACTGACTGTACAACTGTAGCCTCCTGTCTCTCTACTGCCTAAAAAAAACACAGACCTGTTTATCAGAACACAAAGACAGGCACACACCTGGAAAAAATGGAACGGTAAAAGATTGTAATTAGGTGTGCTCCTGGAATAGAATAAATAGAATAATAGGGAAAAAATAGCTCATATAGAGGGGAACTATGGCACAAATAAAAAACAGCACATTCCTGGCTAAAGAATTAGTTGGTACACATGACATAATCTAGCTAACAAAAGAGATTCCTGTGGTATTTCTAAACCTTTTCATGGTGTCTAAGCTCCCACCAGTTTACAGACTGCCACTGCCTGAGGCCAACAACTCAAACACTATTGCTCGAATACTTTAATCTAGCTCGCCTTCCAGGTACGAACAGAATGAGCAACGTGCGTGTGTGTGTGTGTGTGTGTTGAAAAAAAATGTATAATTACAGGGATTGTATCTCTACCAATGAAATGGCTCTCTCTCTCTGTTCAGTGGTGAATCACCTGAGTCTAAACAGACCTTTTTCCCTTCGTAGGTTATTTCCAGCCATTTGTCAACAGTTATCAGCTTGGCCCAGCCCCTCACTGCACACAGCTCCTAATTAAAGACTTATGGGATGGAATTACTTAAGTTTGCCAGCAAGAAACAGGCCTTCAAAAACGCTCCTCTAAGCAAAATATGCAGAGTAAAAATATTCACTTCAGTCGATTCAGTCAATCAGGCATGTTTGGTATTTGAAATCTGCTTCTTTAGTTTTACGCTGGCTACAAGGCTAACAATTAATGGACCTTTTCCCACATCCATAAATACACACCCAGATCTTCATATTATGTAATCTCATGTTCAAATAAACAATGTGTAAACTAGCAGCAGTAGTCTGTATTTGCAGATTTAAGTTCAAAATGGGGAAAGAGAGAGGGCCTCACTGGGTTGTCTGTCTGGTTGATGCCAATGAGAAAGACGAGCTCGGAGAAGAAGAGCGCCGCCACCAGGTTCTTGTGGATGCTGTGCAGGTTGGAGCGGAGCTTCCGCAGGATGGCCAGCAGTATGAAGGTGATCAGCAAAGCCAGCAACGAGGCAGACACTGTGGCATACGTGACTATCTTCAGGGGCAACACATCTCCATGCTGGGTGGGAGAGGTGGAAGTGAGGTCAAGGCGGTGAACAATTACAGAAAGAAAGGGAGAAGAAAAGCCTAACACAAAGTGTACAGGAACTAAAATGATTTCAGCTAGGATTCTTCTCTAAAAAAGAGCAGCAGAGTGTGCGTTTTGCTTATTTATTTATTTATTTATTTTTTAAATGCCGAGGGACAATTGCTTTCTCTGAATTTTTAATATTTCATTCTTCTATCAATACTCCAGATCAGAAAACAGCCCATGATGCATCAGTGCACTGTTTATTCCAGATTCTATGCCTTTCCTCCTGTGTCTTAAGTTTAGGAAACGGGTACAATTTCACTTTTATCTCTAATCTTTATGAGATACCCATTTGTGCCTAGTTATAGTTACTCAAATAAAATTGGAGGAGTTTAGCTAAAGGTTTTAAACAATTTAAAAAGTTTTTAAAGGTTTTAAATCCACTTTTATGCACAATGTCATATTCTGCCTTACAGAAATGCTGCCCACAATTTCACAGTGAATGAAGTGGTCGGAAAAGCTACGAGCCCTTGTGCTTATGGGAAGGTTTGAGACTCGGAAGTAATGAGCAAAATATTAGGAGTGTTTATACTTGTTTACACTTGAGCACGTGTTTAGTGCTCTCGCATTAAAGGTGTAATAGTGGATTTTTTTTATTCCTCACTTGTACAAATAACCTGGAAGATACGTAGAACATGATTTTTAAAAAAAACAAACAATGGTATAAGTCATGGCCTTAGCAAAAGTGTATTAAGTTGCCAAGAAAACCCATTTGGAAAACAGGTCTAGAATGCTTGTTTGTGTTTGGATGCGCCTACTGGCAGTCATTTTATAGACACTCTAAGGGCCAGATCCTTGGGGTGGAGCTTACTGAACATGGGCGAGGATCATTCAAATGTTGAACCCACCTAACCGTTAGAGACCTAAAGACCAATCTTATGTACAGCACTTTTAAATGTTCATCTTCCGATGTGAATGCAGGATGATTAATGTCAGTACCAGGCTAATACCAGAAAACTGTTCTGATGCTAATAGCAGAGTAGCACTAAACTGGCTCATGGAGAGAGCCCTACCTCTCTTTTGGAGATGTCCATGAGCACGGCAAAGCTGGTCATATGGTTGCACTGGCAGCTGATATGGGTTTTGTTTCTGAAGGTGAGCTCACAGCCCTTAGAGGACCAACCTCCCGTCCCTCCAATCCTACAACACACACACACACATGCACATCATACCAGACTGGGTTAGGACACAGCAAGCTACATTATCAGAGAAAGCTGCACTACAGTGTACTGCCTTAAATGTGGACCATAATACTCACCTACATAATATTCATTAAAGGTTACAAACTGTGCTGAGAAGGTAGGTTTTAATTTGGCTACAATTTTGGTGATCAGACTATCACTATAAATCTCAGCACCAACTAGAGAAATCTGGAAGTGCACAATGCATGAACAAGTATGAGTGTATGGATAGGGGTGCGCAGGTGAAAGTGAAAGGAACTCACGCGATGGAGTGGTTCCAGAACACACACACTGGCTTGGACCTCTCCTCTGTCTCCAGTAGAGTGTAGTCGAGTGTGATGGGCTGCTCCAGTGGCATGGACAGGGGTTGGCCTTCACTGTGCACTGTAGTGCTGATGATGGGTGTGTTGATGATGGGCCGATTAGGAAGCCTACAGAGAAAGAGAGCAATGCTGATTCCTGAAATAGACCCACTCAGTCTCTGGCTGCAGGCCAAACAGTGTTCAGGATCAGTAGGAACAGCTGTAGCATACCAGCTGTCCTAAATATTTGGATGTACCCTCCTCGTAATAACAAACCACCACTGAAGTTTGCATATCGTCTGAAAGGCATGTTGTAATTAGACAATTGATCTACCTACACTGAAGGTTTTATGTTGTGATAAGGTGTGATTCTGATAGGCCAGCTTACAGGTGACTGAATGACTATGGCTTAAAGCAGCCACTCAGTCCTGCTATTGGACAGTGCAAATCAAAAGAGAGGGAACTCGGATCAATAAACAGTAAACTGCAGAATAAGATTTTAACAAAAAAAAAAAAAGATCCAAACTCTTAAATGCAAAAAACCCAGATTAAATATTGCATGGATGTTAATGTATATATGGTTATTTGATCAATTCCTTACTCTTTATACTGATTAGGATAAAGGGCTACTTTCATTCATTCACATTACTCCTGCCTTTATTCACCTTGGTGCTTCTATTATTGCCTGTTGCAAATTTTCTAACATAAGTTTCACATTGAATTGGCAATGATAGTTAAGATAAAGGTGTCAATGTCAAATTAATGCAAAATAAATACAGGCCCTCCTTTCAGTGGTCCATCCAAAATAACCCCCACATATATAAAAAAGTAAACCACACGCATGTGTATTGTCTAGGGTAGAACACCTGAATACTGATCCAAAAGAAAGAGCTTTCTAATCTGACAGACGACTTGATTGACAGGCAAGTAGAGATGTCTCCTTTCCCAAATGTTTTGACTTAAAAATTCACAGAGTCATTCTTTAAAAACTCTACTGAATTAAATTTAATGGTAGGCTGGTAGGGTACCTGAGGCTGCGTCGATCAGGGTCATAGCGCTCAGGCAGCAGCTGCCCCAGTGTTCGGTACACGATAACAGCAGCCACAGGGAACTGAGGAGGGCCTTCAGCTTCCCTCTTCCTCCTCTCAGCCTGAGTATGGTCTTCCTCAGCAGACTGGGTTTGAGATGCTGGCTCGTCTGTTGGAACGACTGCAGAGAAAAATGCAGCACATCAGAATGGGTATAATAATTCTATCTCACATAATGGGGAAAATGAATAACACTTAAAATTTGATAATCTATATTTTTTAATTATCTTTACACATCTGAAAAGCTGAAACTATTCACCTTACTTCCAGTGAAATATCTAATGTTGCCATAAAATGGACAATTAATAAAAGTATTGACAGTTTAGTCTTTGAATATAACATGTAAATGCACTAGCCAATTCGACAAGGTAATTCAATGTGCTCTGAAGAGTTATGTATAATTAAATTATTAAGATATTAGTTAATTATTAAGAACATTAAAATCTAATTTAAGCAAATACAAAGATTAAAAGAAAATAGGAAAAACCAGAACACTTCAATAAAAACAATATTAGTACTTTGTACTAGTAAGGCACATTTAGTGACAGCAGTGGTAATCCAGTCGCATGCTGCATGCGAGTGTTTACCCTTGTTCTGAGAGGATTTGACGGTAAACTCCGGAAACAGGACTGAGGACTGCAGGTCTTTGGGATATTCCTCTTTAATCTTTTGGAAAGGAGGCATCTTTACATCATCCGGAGTGGAAAAGTCCAGATAATCCACTGCCATAACTTCAGGAGTGAAGAAAGACAATCATTATTTTTTTTCAAATACAAGCGTGTTATATTTAACACAAACATCTGAACAACTAACAACAGTATGGAGTTATCATAAATTTTTGGTCATAAGGTGTTTTATTTATGTCAGCGACATGACTCACTCATATTGTCTGTTACGATGATGAAGGGTTTCAGGTAGGTCTTCCTCATGTTGCGAGCCACAGTGGTGGTGTAATCCTCAAAATTACTGAGCAGGTGTGCTGTCCCTCCCTCTGTCCTCTGGATGTGATCCCAGTGCTCCTTATTGCTGGGGTCCAAGATGGCACTGACCGTCTTTACGATGTTCTGTAACATTCCACACATGCAGATTACAACTTAAGAACATAAAGAACTAAATTGTATTACAATTAAATAGTTAAATATACACAGTCAACTGTGATATCGAGGAGCTTAGCTAAAGCTACATCATTGCATACTGTAGTGGCAGTACCTGCAACATAGCTAGCTCCCTATCCATCTGTATTTATATTTATATTTACCATGTAAATGATACACTCAGTTAATATGACCACAGAGCCTTATTTTATTCACAGACTTATACACGTGAATGAATAATGTGCAATGTGATTTAAAATAATAAAGTACAATTAAAAAAAGTCTATTCTGCCTACAGAATTGTGATAATAATTAAGATAAGCAATAATGGTTATTAAAATGTTAGTCATTATTCTGGCCATAAGCTCAATCTGCAAATTTACTAGCATAAATTTACTACCACGTCTAGCCACTCAGTTCAATGTGATATGCATAACTCTAGTGCTGCATAACACTAGTGCTGAGTCGGCGAGGTTTCACTTGGGATTCAGATATATAACCAGGTCTTTTTTCTCTGCGTGGCATGGCATGTGACATGCATTATAATTTACTTACTTACACTGACTGAACTATTTCACAGACTCTGCAGAGGAACAGGTCAAACAGGATTTATAAATGTTCAATCCCAGCTTGTTGAGGCATATAACCATTAACTACACACAGTATGTGCTAACGCCACTAATGTAATACCTGCTGTGTAAAACAGCACTCTCATTTGATAAGTTTCATTATCATAGAGATATACTACAGAGTAAGGTTTTAAAGCGCCAACAAAGAAAACTGAATTTCACTGAGTTATAGCTAATGTGGAGTGTAACCTCGTTGAAGTTGGCGTCACGCATAGCCGCGAGGTCAAAGCCCTGCTGTTGGCTCTCGTACTGCAGAACACGGGAGAGCAGCTGGAAGGCCGTCTTCACATCGTTGCCATAGAAAGATTCAGTCTGACTAGTAGCATTATGGAGCATGAGAGCAATGTCCTTAGACTTCTGTCCATCCATTCTGGACTCGTTCCGACGTATCTCGTCATTCTGGAGGACAAGAAGAAATAGAAAAAGTGGTGGTCTGGGCAAACATGCAAGTGAAAGTAAACTTGTAAGTACAAGCTGTTACATTTCTATAACTCTATCGGTTTATACATGTAGGTTTGACTAATCTTCTTCCCTGTTGCACTGTAAAATAAGCTTCTGATTAAGTGGCGTAGAAGAAGGATGTCAATCAAGTGTGCTCACTTGCAAATAACAGGCCATGCCGGGACAGTCAGTTCTAAGCTCAGTCTGATTATGAAACGTTTTTTAGCCATTCTAATGTTTTCTAACAAGTGCTGAATATGTGAAAATAGTACCAGTTTCTTGAGCTGGGAGAAGGTGATGGTGGTGCAGTTGAAGAGCTCAGGAGGCAGCCAGCCTTTCTCATCGCTGCAGTGTCTCACAGCGGTGCCTTGATCAAATACACAGATTACAATACACATTTCAAAACCCTAATTAAACATTCTCCAGCACAATCGTGTCACTGTAACAACATTTTGTTCCATGATTAGACCAACAGTCTAACTAACTAACAGTCTGCAAACAATGAAAACCCCAGAGGCAGCCTAAAAGTTATCAGGTCATTGCTTTTCTGGTGCATAACTACCAATAATCCTTGTGTGGTCTCCTTCACGGGAAAACCCAGAACAGTTGTCCTGGCCTAGACTTTCAACCATAGAGATCATTCACTGCTTCTATAGAGAATGTGACTCTGTGTCAGGCCTGCCAATATTTTCCTTATAATAAGGCATGTTTAGCTAATGGATCCCTTCAAATGCCTCGTTAACATGCGTTTAGCCGGCCAGTGAAAAGAATAAAGGGCTGAGTGGGTGTGAAGGTTCAGCTGAAAAGGCAAAGCAAAAGAAAACAGCACAGAGGAGAAAGGAAAAGCAGAGGGGCAAAAATCCACAGCAACCAATTCATTAATCCAAGAATTTGAGCAGAATGTGTTGCTTAATGCAAGTCTGTCCAAAAACCAAAGCACAACAGCTAGGCAATTCACAAAGAAGAAGTATCACAGAAAATGTGTGGGAAAAAAAATTGAAAATTTGAGTAGCTGAGTAGTCAGCATTAAGGCTGTTGAGTCATTTGTCTGTATATGTATTATACAGGCTGTCAAATGCCTCTTTAAAATACATTTCCTTATAATTACTTAATTATTTTGTATGTATTTTTTATATTAAAGCTAAATTATAATCCCAGTATCTTCATATTCACTATATATGCTTACTACTTAGGATATAACATGACAATGAAGAATATTACCCTATAAAAACAAAAAATAAAATAAAATAAAAACAATTTGAGACTGATCAACAGAAAATATTCCAACTCCAGTAAAGTGCCTTTTGTAAATTCAGCACATACACATAACACTTTTAGAACACATACTTTGTTTGATTATTATATTTATACTTAAAAACATGCATTTATTCAAATTACCTTTCTCAATTCAAGCAAGACGCATCATTTGGCCAAAGAGCTTAGGAACTTTATTTCAATAGACTTTCAGTCAAAGTATTTGTAGTATTAGAACAGTGGATTTTGTTCTGACAGCCCTTGTGTATATGTATTTGTGTCATAAAAGTGCCAGCGTACGTGTGTGAAAGTGGATTTTGATAATCCAACACCCTGATTCTTGCAGAACAAGCCTGCAGCACTCACCAGTAGATCCCTTGGGACAGTTCATAGCAACTGGACGGCCAAAATTGGTTCTTGGCCACCAGATTCCAGCATCGAAGGCCTTGGGGCAGCCATCGTAAACAACTGCAGTACAGACACAGGACACAAAGAGACAGTGAACCTTTCACATTCACATAAATGCAGTTTGCCACATCTAAGCTTCGTTCATTTAATTGCTTATTACTGTGGTGATCCTATTACACGACATTACATGGCAGTTATTATGTACGAATCATTAAAACAAAGATGATTTCTTTATGAAGCTAATAACTGAGACTAAAATGGTGTTTAAATAATCTATAAGCACCGTCCAAATGTAATATAAGTAACCTGTTTACATGAACTTTTAATTAGCTTTCCATTTTAAGCTCGGCGGTATTAAATGCTATAAAATATCATGTTCTGACACCAGCAGTAAGCTGATATACCGATGATAGATACTGAATTATAGATAAGCTTTCATTATTTTGAATTACTGCAGGTGAAAAGAGATAAAGAGCCATGTTGTAAGTACACACCCTCACAGCCTGTGTTGGTCACTTCTGCAAAGGGGTTATCACATCGGTTGCACTGTCGCCCAATCACACCAGCCTTGCACGGGCACTGGCCGGTCTGCGGGTCACAGGTTCGGGAGCTAGCGCCAGGGAAGAAGCAGTCACATGGGTAACAGGTGTCACTGTCTTTGGGGCGGTAGTAGTTATCCTGTGAGGAAAGTAGTGAAATGAAAACACTTCATATACTCAGAGGTACAACTGTACAATTTTCACAACGGGACAGCTACAAAATTATGTTCTGAAAACAAAAATCACAGTCTAGAATACACTGTGAAAGAGTATTTAAAAATATAGGTAGCTGGTTTTGAGCCCTGTTAGCATGTGGTGAGATGTGTGTACCTTGCAGCGACACTCTCCAGTGGTCTTGTTGCAGTCCGGGTTAAAGCCTTTGCTGACGTCACAGTTGCAGGGGCCACACATGGGACTTCCCCACCAGCCTTTGGGACACGGTTTCTCCACCCTGATGGAGCAGATATGTGTATTAATATAAACTCATCAATCCATTTACCTTGATAGCCACAATTTGTAATCAGACTGCATGTGTGGTCCACAGAAGTCGATAGAGTGACTGATTCCTTAGAGTCAGTGGCTATGTTTACATGCACATCAAATTCTGTTTAAGCGCTACATTCGGGTTGCAGCCATATTCCAAATACAATGTTTATATGCGTACAGGCATCAGAATATTCCTGTATACATGTTTGTTGTAAGTATGCCTGAGTTGCCGTTCCTAAATACCTAGCCTACAGCTAAGCATCTGTTAGCACCCACAATTCCTTGCAGACTGAGCATGCGCATGTGTCTCCTTTCAGTGGATTTTCTGAATAAGGTGACTATATGCAACAAATTTTCCGATTAAAACAGGAATATTACAGGGGTGGGAATCAGAATATTGTCTTAATCTGAATCGGGCAATCGGATGTTTACATGACTCGATACTAATTAGAATACTGCCAAATTATGATCAATACCAGAATATTGATGTGCATGTAAACATAGCCAATGTTTCACTTCATAATTCACAGATAATGTTGCCCCAGTGAAAAGAAAAATACTATGGCAGAAAAGTTTGCACCAGGGTAAATGATCCCACTCACACCACTACAAAGTTAAAATGTAAATGATGTCAAACTAAACTGGTAGACTTCCAAACTGCATAGAAGAAGAGGCTTCTTAAATACAGAAATGCCTTATCTCTAAACCCTAATAGAAGACAACAAAAATTATTTCAGATTTTTTATTTGGTACCGTGGCAGAAGGTAACTAGCTGAAGCTCAAACACCAACAGTCTGTAGCAGTCATGGCTTAGCATAGGCCATGTACCTATATCTTTTAAACTAGCAGTGATTTAACCATTTCTTTAAAAGCCAACACCAAACACTAAGCTTATTCTTGCATAGGCATCGCAAAGTTTGGTGTTCCACAAGGCTCTGTTCTAGGCCCCCTTCTTTCTTCCCTTTATATGCTACCTCTGTGTAAAATTATTTATTAAACATGGTACTAGCTTCCATCGCTATGCTGATTGCACACAGCTATATGTTTCGGCAAAACCAGATGGCAGATATCAGTTTATTAATATTGAGTTAAAATGTGACAACAGACACTGGATTCTGAGTAACTTCCTCCTACTTAATTCAGATAAGACAAGAGTACTTCAACTAGGGCCACTTGCAGGTAGAAGTAAACATGTTTCATTTCTTTTTACTGGACTGCTAGAACTCATAGAATGCATTAACGAATTGAACAACCACATCAATAGCCAATTAAAACTGGCAGCGTGAGAAAGGTAAATACCAAATAGCAGACAGGTATTCATGGCTACAGTGCAGCTTCTCAGTGGAAGACAGAGGTACTGAGTTGAGGCAGGAGCATGAGTATCAAAGACAGTCAGAAAGTATAATGACCAGGTTTTTTTTCACACAAGGATTATAAACGTCACATAGTGTGATGTAAAAGCTTTAGTTAATGACATATACTGTGACTGCCCACTAACCATATGAGTGCAAATCTGTTAGTAAAGATTCTCATTCCAAACTTAATCCAGTTCTGAGCGCAAACTAAACAAATGCATTGGGTTTTAGATGTACCTGAATACCATAACAAGCTGGATTAGGTGTGCTACTTTAGAAAGGTTGTGTTAGAATGGTTAGGTTAGGAGTAACCTTTGCAAGGTAGTATAACTACAGAAGTAAAAACCTGTGAGGAAAGAACACACACAGCCACACTGAGTGTTGGTGGTCAGCTTGTGACAGTTTATACACTCATTAAGTAAATGAATACTGCACAGACTGTGCTTGGTTTATTCAAGTCATCCTTGCACCCACTGCTTTAGCTCAAGCTGGCAGCAGGGCCAAACCCACCCACAGAGAAAAGCTCATAAATTTCTAATCTGCCAAAGCTTTAGTTTAGGACCATTCAGGCTCCTGCAGCTCCTAATACGGAAGCAAAAATGGCTAGAGTTTCAATTCTGACATGTGCTTAATGCATCAGAATACAATCTCTTAGTGAAATTTATTTCTGAGAGCTAGAGACTGTCCAAGTCATTTGGGAGCATTATATGTGGTTTACTAGCAGATCATTCAATGCAGTTAATAGGTTTGTGACTTGATGTTCTGCTCCCGTTAGGGGTCGCCACAGTGGATCGTCCGTATCCATTATGGAAATCTGGTTTATGATCTGCATATTTGATTTGGCACAGATTTTACGCTGGATGCCATTCCTGACGTAGCCCTCCCATTTTATCTGGGCTTGGGACTGGCACTGAGAGTGGGGCTTAAACCCACAACCCTTGATGATTAAGAGTCTCATGTTCTACCAACGGAGCTTGCCCATTGCCAGTTACTAGGTTTGTGAGTCAAGGCAAAAGATAGTGCACAAAAGAGTGGAAAAAAGGACCTAGAATTAGGGCATTTAATAATGTACACTCTATTCCAAACTTACAAGCACCCTTCAAGAGAATGGGCAAAAAAATATATACATTACATGCAATAATTTTAAATATTCAAGCACCTAGAGAAACATACCAATGTTCCAAATTTAATTTTCTCTCAAAAACATGGCAAAATTATTATTGGCACCCCATACAATAATAGACATAAATGCTAGCAAATTGTCATCCTTTAAATAATGCTTTCAGCCTCCAGCAACTCTGTAGTTACCTTTTACCATTTTTGCTGTTGTAGAAATATGACGTGGCAAACTTGTAAAATCTCTGTCATCTATCACCATGGAGAAAAACAAAGAACTTTTAACACAAAAGAAACAAATGGATGTTGACCCACACAATTCAGGTAAGTGATGTAAAAATACATAGACAGTCAACACCCTCCCAACCCCTAAGGGGTGCCAATAATTATGGAGTTGATTGTAGGTCTGGGAGTCATGCTGCTTAAAAATCTGAGAATATGGAGAACAATAGGGTAGCTTGTACAGGCGTGTTTTGCTGTACTTTGCTGTGTGGAGAAGAGCCAGGACAATGACACACAGGATCATTAACACACACACACTTCCAGTACTGGCCGCAGGAGGATTTCCACTAAGTTGTAAATGACACATCTTTTCAATATGAATGCAGGAAAACACTATGTCATGCTGCCAGCCCTACAAATGCATGCAGTTTCTGATAATGTCAGATGAACCAACATACACGGTTGTAAAATGTACAAACTAGAATACACTCAATATTCAGTGACTTGATGTGCCTTACAGGTATCAGGTATGCATTTTCAGCAAGCACTGACAAGAGCCTAGTGACTGAAATTTGGAATCTGCTAAACTGTGTGATTGTAGCTTGATTAAACAAATTAATCTAAGTAGTCATTCTGCACTCACATGAGTTGGCAGGCACTGGAAGTTTCACACTGAAAGTGGCTGTGCAGGCTTGATAACAAGAAGTGAGTCAGTGTGAAGTCAGCGAGAGGAGAAATCATTTATCCTATTAATCAGCCTATCCTTTTATTCTTACTTGTTCTCACAGTACTGGCCGTAGTAGTTCTGACTGCACTCGCATGTGTAGCCGTGAGACGAGCTGGGCTTCCGCATACAGGTGGACACGTGCTCACACGGGTTCAGCGTGCAAGCGTGCATGCACTCTTTCCCGAAAAAGCCTGGAGACACAGACAGAGAGAGAGAGAGAGAGAGAGAGAGAGAGAGAGAGAGAGAGAGAGAGATGGCACTCTTCTTTACTGGGAAAATAAAAGTCATTCAAAATTCCCAAATTCTGAAACACTCTCAATTCTAAAGATTAGTAATGATCTGTCCCTTAGTTTAGTTATGCACAACAATCTACATAGCTTATTAAAAAAAAAAAACTTGTATTGTTCTTTGTTGTATTAACTCTCACATTATCTCTTATGTAACAGGGCTTTAGCCTATTAGGTATTAGGTATTCTTAGACTATAGCCTTTTACTATTAGCATGACGAGCCTTTAATGCAATTTTATATGTCTTTCTGGATAGGAGTGTCTGCTGAATGCTGTAAATGTAAATGTAGGTGTTGTAGATGTGTATATTCAGATATAGGTGTGTATAATCAGCTCACCTGGGTCACACACACAGGTGTGAGCACTCCACTCGTCCATGCAGTGGCTGTTCTCAGGGCAGATGTTGGAGTCACAGGGGTCGGCCAGGTCACAGCCCTCCTCTACACGGATCTTCAAACCTTGCTGCATGTTGATGTTGCCGGTGTTGGTTGAGGTTTCTCCCATCCTCACACCCTGTGACGCGCACACACACACACACACACACACACACACACAGATACAATAAGATTTCCGTGCTGCACCGACCCTTTTTGAGCGTAAGAGAATGATCAGTAGACACTAGGTCAGAAAAACAAACTACAAACAACAGGTAACCCATATCACTATGTAATGGCTTTAACAAATCATGGTTAAAAGTCTCTTTTCTATGTTTACCTGTATGCAGCCCTGAAAGCCATGCAGGACATTGTTGTTTTCACCCTGAAGGCCCCCAATGTACAGACTCCTTATCTTCAGTCCAGGGAGCTCGTTTCCGATTTCCACTGACCTCTGCAGAACATCACAGAGCATGCAATACCCATTTATAGTACTCTCTATAACTACCTGCACTACTGTAACATTTTATTGTTGCCTGTCATAGGCTTTAGGAACTACAGCCATAAAAAAAACTGAACAAAGGGGCAGCAGCTATAGCCAAAATTTTATCTCACTTAAATTTGGGACAAAAATTCTGGCACAACATAAAAGTGTTTGCCCTATCATCAGGAGATTGTGAGATCGAATACGTAGCCGGGAGCCACAAAAGCAAAATCGGCTGTGCTCTCTGTGTGGGAGGGATGGCACTAGCCAATCATGAGCATCTGTTAGCTCATGTATGCAGAAGAGGACAGATAGCCCATTCCTCCAAGTGTGTTATACTGCCCTGTGATGCAGCATGAGCAGCAGTTTGAAAACAAGCAGTTGACTAGCTTTAAGGGTCTCTGAGGAAGCATGTGTTAGACTTCATCCTCCCTGGTTGGTAGTTGATGTATGATGGGGAGAGCTGGCTGGTGGGTGGGAAGTGGCAGATGACCGAATTGGGGTAAAAAAAGAAAAATCCATTGGTATGAGGGGGCACATATTTAAAATTGTGTAATTAAGGTTGTTGTGATCTTTGGTGCCACGTGACTGTGTGTCACCATGTCATAAATACATATGAAAATCTGATCACAGATTCTTTCATCAACATTCACACAGCACCCAACAGCACAGCAATATGAAAGCAAAGAGCAGCCTTAAATCAGTCAAAGCACCCACTTACCACATCACTACCAGATGTGCAGCAGTTTTGCAATAAGTTGCTTCAGTAGCCTTTGTAGTTTGGTTAATCAGTGAAAAAAAACAGCATGTAAAAATTTCTACTGGTTGACACTTTACCCTTATCTAGATTTCTGTCTAAATTAACAGCTGGCCCAATAGTTATATTTAACTTATTTAAAATACAATGCATATGCTGAGGTGTAAAAAGGTTCAGACCATCACACACCTTAAACATGTCATAATCGAGAGACACTTGGGCCATGTACTTGGTGTCTTTGCCTTCTTTGCTGCTGGTGATCTCCACGAGAAGGTGGTGCCACTCTCCGTCATTCACTCTGACCTCGGGGAACTCGAGCAGCGCCACACGCTGCTCCCCCAGCAGCACCTCCATCTGCACCTGCCTGTTCACCACCTACAGGAAAATAAGCAGAGAAACACCATAAAAATATCCACTACAACTGGAAAACAAGAGCTGGACAGTTGGAGGAGGAGAAGTGTGTGGAAACTGCAAAAACCTGCTAAAAAAGTACATGAAAATAAAAATCGCACCTACTCAGTATTGGTTCTAAAATAAAAATGCACTGATCCAACAACGACAAATCTATTTAATTAAACAGAACATGTCCATTCCTAGCTGTTTACTCACTTGCAAGTTGATTTGGGAAGCAGAGCCAGCATTGGCCTGCATCAAGGTGGCAGTGGTGCTGCTCTGTCTAGTTCGGAACATCAAGCCGATGTACCAGGGCACAGCTACAGTGATATCGTGATCGCTCCAAGCCACCATGGCGTGTCCGTCAAAGTATTGTGGTGAGGGCATCACTGTAGAAGACAAACACAGGTTTAAACAATAAAGAAACTTATTTTTAATTTAATTACACAGCATATAATAAAATGAAATGGTTAAAAGAGCCTGCATTAGTGGTTTTAGCTACACCTCAAATAACCACATGACCACACAACCACGTTTGTATATTCAGATGCTGTACCTCCTGACAATCCAGCTACAGCACCTAATCACTACCAGAAATAATGCTAACTCAAAATCCAAACACAAACAGGCATTATCTGCCTCAAGAGACTACATGAACACTAATCGAACACTTTATTTGATGGCAGCAACAAGCCGTGCAGCAGGCCGCAGCCCAGTGCTGTCAGTGTGTCAGTGCTGAAGACTTCCAGCTCACCCACTCCGCGGGGCACATTTTTCTAGTGACATACAAGCAGCTATTATGTGGAAAAACTCAAATTTGCCTCTCATTTTGGCGGCACATCAGTCTCAGATTTCCTCTTTCTCTTTCGGTCATCCCTCTCTCTCTTAAAGTTTTCTGTTACCTCAAGGGAAGATTGCAGATACAAGCTCTGACGTGCTGCTATGTAAATGTTAAAATATTTCTTGAAATGCCATTTTTTTGTCCAAAGTTACATGAAATGACTGCGACTCGTGCACCTTAGATGATACAGGCTTTATTTACTTTATATCAAAATTCTAGGATTCACTTTGGAGTCACTTTGGAGTGGAGAGTGTATAAGAATGTAAGTCTACATAGTTAATCATATTTTAATTATATTCATGATTTTTGGCTTGCTCACCTAAGTACAACTAAGACTACCATTTTTAAAAAGACTACCATTTTCCTCTAATACATTAAATGGCAAACTCCACACTCATGTTTGGCTGCATATTCAATTATGGATGGCATATTTATTTATTTACTGTATAATTGTATTTACATTCATCAGTTGAAAGATTTATACTCAAAGAATGTGACTCTTATTTTTGATTCATTTGTAGAAATTAGGTTTATAATGTACAGTGGAAACAAAAGGCCTGTTAAATGTTAAAATGCAATAAAATATTTTGCTCTTCATTTGACTATATAGTAATTGTAATTGACTAAATAGTAATTATAATTCTCAGAGATAACGCAGTCTGTGAAATATGAGAATAAGCCACACACAGTTTAGCATACATATAACTCGCAGCATTAGAGATGTCAGTCAGACGCCATCAACACTCACTAAAGTGCCAAAGATTCTCAAACAGTCGCAGCTAGAATTCCATGTTTTACTCCAGGATGGACATTCCATCTGCTCACAAGCAAGAGAGCAGAGCAGCATAATAAAAGCCATCAGAAAATAGTTCCACTCACATCTGAGGCAAACTGCTGGCAGAAAATTAGACTGTCCTGTAACCACAAGTTTGCATGCTATTTCAAGAATTCATCTCATTAGCATGAACAGTAACAGGTAGGTTTCTTTCTATTCGAGGGAGCTGTTTTAGCCAGCATTTATGGCTTTCAGATGAGACCAACAGGACAACAAGAGCACCTGAAAGAGAACATTTTAACTTTCCACATGCTTGCATCCTGAATCTTACACAATGCCTGACCACAAGACTCCTGCTGGATAACCTATCATTAAACCTGTTTCACCTCACACTTCCACATGTTACTCAATCACTCAGCAGAGGATATACTGTGGTATATTATACAGTTTGTGAAGGGAGCATTAAAAGTCCTGATGAATTATCCTAGGCTTTCAGCAGGATTTGGGAAACTCATAACTGCTACATTCCTGGCAAATCAGAACACATCCAAGTTAATTATCCTCTCTTGTGTTGAATACAAGGTTCTTTCTCCCTCATTAAAACTGACGATCATGTTAGAAACACATGGTGGCATTACAGTTTATTTTAGAGTCAAAGTGAAAGTCGAGATTGGATTCTCATTAGTTACACAATTCTGTCACTATGCAGTCACACAAAACTCCACACCACAGACTGGTTTTTCTCTATTACTGCTGTCAATTTTCAGTTAAAGATGAAATTCCACATTTCAAAGTTTACAGATGCTTAAAGGAAGACCTTTCTTGCGTGATGTAGGAAATGAGCTCTGTATAGACCATGCCATGCCATGCCATGCCATTTTTTCCCTCTATTTATATTAAAAATGCACAACTGGTCAAAAACCTTATCCTTAGGTCATGCTCATAACATGCCTTTTCAAGGCCATAGTGAATTTTCACGTCCTAAACGTGAACCTGATTCCACACTTTGTCATTACAGCTTAGCACCAGGCATGTGACGATGACTCATGCTCTTCCTGAGGGATGAAATCGAACCCTTTTATTAAGCTGTAAAGAATAAAAAGGTGTATCTTAACAGGCTTGGCAACAACATGACAGCAGATTTGCTAGAGGGTCTAATCGGTTGCTGCTTTGAGTCTGTGTCACAGTGAGCTGAATATCAGGCTGAAAAAGGACAGCAAATTCTATCTGATGGATATCTGCACAGACGTTTCTCTGCCTGCTTTCTGTGCTTCTACCGGCAATAAACGTGTAAAGCAAAATAAAGCAAGGATAAAGGCAAGGACTGGTTGATGAAAACAATGTGCACACATACACACTCACCTTGTTCACAGTTCTTGCCTCCGCGGCCATTAGGACAGTCGCAGGAGTAGGTGTTCCACTTGTTCTCACACTGACCTCCATGCTGACACAGGCCCTCTTTGCAAAAATTCCTCTTTGCAGGACAGCCTGGAAGAAAAAGAGAGAAAACAGTACATGAATCATACAAAACACGTTTACTCGAGACACCTCACCATCAACTACACAGATTTTAACTGGTACATGACAGCATAACATGCACTAGCAATCCTGAAGTCATACGGTCCATGATGAGCCACAGCTTTGTGATTTTATTACTATTTTATGTATTTCCATCTACCCAATTTCCGTATCGCTTATCCTACACAGGGTTGTGCGGAGCCTGGAGTCTATCCGAGGGGGCTTGGGGCACAAGGCGGGGGACACCCTGGACAGGGTGCCAACCCATCACAGGGCACAATCACACACTCACACACCCACTCCCACACTCCGGACAATTTGGAAATGCCAATCAGCCTACAGTGCATTTCTTTGGACTGGGGGAGGAAACCAGAGTACCTGGAGGAAACCCCCGAAGCATGGGGAGAACATACAAACATGCAAATTTTTTAAATTACTATTATTATTTTTTAAATGCCCTTTCATTATCAACTAATATCAATGTAGTTCCAAAATTTATATTTATCATTATGCTACTAAAGTTAAAAGTAAATTTACTGGTCATTTGACTTGAATGCATTTACCTCCACCTCATACCCAAGCACTAGTATAAGTAACACGACTTGGCAAAGTGCTGTTAATGATACAAAATGTTTTGAATAAAAGTTTTAACATAGTGTAATTGCAAATACGCAAGTGCTTCGGGAGAACATGATGAACTTATTGTCTTTATTAATAATCTCTAAACACTAATTAAACTCTAACTATACCCAGCTACTCTAATAGTCAGACCTGC
This sequence comes from Pangasius sanitwongsei, assembly GCA_037576675.1. NCBI lineage: Eukaryota > Metazoa > Chordata > Actinopteri > Siluriformes > Pangasiidae > Pangasius > Pangasius sanitwongsei. The sequence continues at coordinate 13,113,725 of CM075020.1, read as the reverse complement.
TGTGGTGCCGTTGTTGGCGATGAAGTTGGCCATGTCCATGGGCTTGCTGTCGATGGTTAGGTTCCTCATGCAGCCAACAAAGTCTCGGTTTCTCACAGGGAAATCCTCCGGCAGGTTGGGGACACCACCTAGCAGCAGAGGGCCGGTCAGGTCCAGTGACCTTCAAGAAAACACATCCATGAAATTAAGATACTAACATACTATACTAAGGGGGGTGAGACAATAAGAGTAATCATATTTCTATAGCTGACTATTGCTTTATTCACTGATTTATGTAGCTGCTGTAGAATTGTAGATTACATTTAACGACACTGAGACATTATAAATCAATAAACATTAAAAGAACTGAAAGAAACCTGAATTAAGTGTTTTGGTTGAATATGAATACAGTATGAAATCATAATCGGAGTGTAAAACTGCACATTTATGTTTAAATTATAGCAATCTTGTTAATAAATGGCACGCCAGTACACCTGTCTTAATCGGCTCATATCGGAACACAGAAAAACATATCAGAATACTCAAGTTAATGCTGGAATTATATGCAGACAGAAGAATTTAATAATTGTAGATATCATAACTGTATAATGGGAGAATAATCCTCCAAATTAGGTTACTGTGCTAAACATTGCTGGTCACATGGTTAGATGCTATAAAGGAGGTAAGAGAGCGATGTATACATGGGCACACATTTAATCGCCATGCATGAACTGCAAAAATGGTGGCATTTCAAGTCTTTTGTAAGATAAGATCACTAGGCATCACATCAAACTGCTGTGCGGGTTTAGCAGACTTACTGTGACCTAGTCCGTAACTGAAGGTGCTGTGTCAGAGAGTGTGTTTTGTACTAAATAGTGGATGTCTTTGCAGTGGTCAGTACCAGAATAGCTTGTGTTTTATGTCACAACATGCCCATGGAGTCCTTTCTGATCTTGTTTTACCAATTCTTAAATCCATTTTACTTGCTGTACTGGGTGTAACCATACATGCACCAGGCTGCTGTACATTTGTTAGAGATGCCATGCTATATGCATGGCACACAGAGCTATTTAAAAACACATCTGCATATAACATTTAACCTGATCCCCTCAGTAACCTGCATGAGCAGGCTGGTACAAAACGGAGCAGGTTGCTGCCTATCAGACTGCAAACACTTGTTCTAGATCTTTTTTTTAACCTGCATTTGTTTGAAGTGCTTTTAACGCAGTTAAAAGTTGAAAAGAGTTGTGTGTGCAGCCACACCCACTACCTTAATCTCTATGTGTAAAGCCGTTTAACCAGATACTAAAACAATTACAGATGAGTGACAATTTAAAGGAAAACATGTCACTCCAAAATCTCCCATAATATGTGTTCAATTGGGTTGAGATGTGATGACTGTGAAGGCCATAGCATATGATTTTTATCATTTTCATACTAATCAATCTATTCAGTGAGCCCTCATGCCCAGTTGATGGGGGCGGGGCCATCCTGGAATTAGTCAGAATAAATTTGTAGTGATTTGCAGCGAGGAGATGGGTTTGTCACTGGAAAGCATATAAGTGGAGGCTTGCTAGGCATGAAGTGTAATCTGTGATGAAGTGTGATTACTGTGGTGTTCTTCCACAACAGATCAGTTTCTAAAGGTGAACTATGTAGAGATAGAGAAAGACAGAGAGAGATAGATAAATACAGAGAGAGTAATAGGTACTGACTTCTTTTGGCCCGTCTGTGTGCCCTGTGCTGCGCAGGAGTAGTTCCCGATTTGAGTCCCAAAGCGCACAGCCATGGCAATATCACAGTCATCCACTGCCACCACTGCCACCTTCTCCCCCGAAGGACCATTCGGGACCCCCAGGCGCCCAATGTTAGGCTGCACACACACACACACACGCACAAACAGACACAGAGCATAGTCACAAGGTCAGTCCAAATTCATGAAACTAAAAATCCGAGGCATACTGTAAAAAATATTAAAGCAAATCACCTCACATAATATCATAAATGAATTTTTACTGCTAGAAATATTAATCTTAGGAGAGTACACGTGTTACCATTAGAATGGCAACACAACAATTTGAAGACATGAAGCAAATGGTGAGTGAACTGGAAATGCACGTAGATTTCAAACAGCTGAAAAAAACTGATGCCACAGTTTTACATAATGCATTCTTGTTATAATAAGTATATCGTAGTACAGTTAATTTTTATAATGAATTACATTACAGTGAATACATGTACTAATACTGTGTTTAATATTTGATGGAAAAAAAAACAGCCCCACACACACACACACACTTGTAATTTCAGGAGAGTTGGGATTGTTTAGATGAGAGTCTGAAGTGATAGCACTAACCACCTGGCTGAGGGCTTGTTTAACTTTTTAGCACACTCATTCAAATTCATTCACCGTACACTTATCAAGTAAGAAGAGAGAGATGAATAGAAAGTACAGTGAAGGAGAAATGAGAATCTAAACTATAGAGAAAGAAAACATTTTGCAAGGGACACAGTTTCCACAGCAGGGAGCTTATCAGCCACATCACTTCCCCACCTACAGTATCGTCCCTTTTTCCACCACCAAAACACACTCTCTCTTTTTCCAACGGGATTTTTTTTTTCCCAGCCAGACAACATTAGCCCTCTGACGCTCAACCTGCTTTTAGCCTGCTTATTTTGCTTTCACATTCAAAAACACCCCTTTGCTCATGCATTCTCTCTTCAACTCTATTTGATGTCTTGTCCTAAGGAAGTGCAGCAGCAGAGAGAATGTGTTAGCAGGAATCATCAAGGTGTGAGCAGGAAGACAAACTCCCATCAGGGAACCGGAGTAAACAAAGCCTCAGAAGAGCCAAGTGTGTCACAGTGTGTCAAAAGTCCTTAAAATAGCAGATTAATGGCTCCAGAGATAAAAGCAGCATGCTCATATTTTGATGCATTGTTTCAGTGCTTTAGCAGCAGGATACGAGGGCGTGAGTTATTATCCAGATGGCTATCTCTAGCCATGCTGGACAAAACAAACCTGGCTAATGACCAGGCATTAGGTGTCGAACACATGTCTTTGCTTGGTTCCTTTGAAAATGAAATTAAATTTATAATATATTGCAATGGTTTTTTAATTAGTTATTCATTTTTCCCAGTAATATTTTGGTCACTGATATTTAGCATGTTTTTCTTTTTAATTTCTTATGCTATGGGGGCCACATAAAAATGCACCAACTTTTTTTTCATGCTGGATTTATTACTATTTTTATTCAAGACTCCAGCACAGGCTGAATCCCAAATAAACTTCATATTCATTATATATGCACACTGCACACTACTGGCCCATTCAACCATGACTTCAATACTGTCCGTTTGGAAATTGTTTTCTGCTTACATACAATATTATCTTTAAAAAAATTTTTTATAAATATTTGGTTTTGTATTAGTTTTGTAAATTGATATATAATTTTACAAAATATGATATACACAAAATAAAATGAAATACACACAAATTACATGCATTTATTCATTAAGGGTTCATTAAAGGCAAAAAGATTAGGAAATCCTTGCTTTGATACATTAAACGGCTAATGAAAGTTTCCCAGCCAAAATATGGAGCGATGTTCACACAATCACTGTTTCTGGTTCAGTTTTCCCAAAGCCGTATGGTGAATGTGTCATATCCAACCTGGGGGGAAATCTCACCCACCTATTCTTTAGAAATAGCAGTTAGATCATGTCTTCTTCGTAGGGAAGTGACCAATAATGAAAGCTAATTAAGGCTACTGGCTATGTGCCAAGAAAAAAAAAAGAGAGAGAAAGTCAAAATGTTCCAAGCATGCCAGGGACGCTGGCACAAAGCCCACCCAGAGATATAGCCTGCAGTTGGCTGCCATTTTGGCTCCACCCTTTCACCTACTGTAGTCCCAGAATCCCTGTGACTGAGGTATGACAGGGTATGAAATTGACACCTGTGCTGATGGACATGGATGGGTTTTGCTGACAGATAAACATGAGCTGTGGTTAACCCTTTAAAGACACCAACTCACCACAAACCCACTCAACAACCAAGAGGAGGAACAATGTTATTTAAGCATGAAATAGCCTTTTTAAACAACACTACAACAAACTCCACTTCCTTTTAACGCTAGTTCCTCTAGAAAGCTAAGAGCACTTTTGAGTGTGTGCCAGCTCACTCATAAGCATGTACCATGTACTGTACAGTCAACAGCAAGCAGGGTCAAGCGATTAAGCCCCACTGGCATGCTCTAAGGTTTGAATTAATAGTTAAGCTCCAGAGCGCTTGATTTCACCGAGTCATTTATCTAACCTCTTAATCAAACTCTCAGGGGAGTAGGATAACAACATGCTGGCTACCAAAAGAGGAGGAAAACTGCTGCCTTGTAGACAACTTCCAGCAGAAAGATCACGACAGACAGGGGTGATAAAGTGTCTAAAAATGCTGAGATCAGTACTAAAGAATGTGCGTCATTACAAGAGTTATCACAGTGCCATGTGTTACGATAAGAATACAACAGTGCAATTTTTATGGTTTTTCATGCTCTCTACTTAGTTTTTTTTTTTTTTATCAAACTGAGCAGCTCTCATTCTAGAGGAAGATTCGTGGCCTGGTCAAAATCTGAATTGAATTAGCTTTACTGGCAGTCTCTCAAAAGTAAGCACGAGAACCTCCTGTGTCTAGAGCGATAAAAAAAGCATTACCCAGAGTCACCTGAGGCAGCAGATTTGTACTTATCTTAATATAAGAGTTTTATTTTAGGCTAGATTCCTTGCTAAACAACAATTTCTACTTAGAATGTGCTACCAACATTAAAAAAAAAAAAAAAGATATTGAACTGAATAAAATCTCAATGCATTGGTACCACAAAGACTCTCGCATTCGACCAGTTGGAGTTTGAAATCACATTTCCACTAATCCAGATCTGAAGTAGTCTTTCACTGAGACCTACAAAGTTTAATTTCTGTTCAGTTCCAGGTTTCCTGAATCTGGTGCTGAGCTGACCTCTCAATACAGTACTGACATGCAGCTGATAATCGCTAACCTTGCAGAAAGCTGTGCCAGGCTCTCCTTTGGTGGTTTTGGAATCACCTAACACTGATAGACATGTGGGATGCCAAACATGATTACAAGCAGAGAGAGAAAGAGAGAGAGAGAGAGAGAGCTGTGTTTGGACATGCAGTCTGCATTTATCTGGAAACAGTACTCACACTGCAGAGAAACCAACATGAGAATAATATTACTTCAGATTACATAAACAGATGGTAATTTAATATCTTGTCTATGTCAAGAATTGGATATAAACAAATGATGCAGGAATGCCAGAGGTGAGGCTAGCATAAGTCTCTTTTTCACTGGTTATAAAGGCTGCTTTGTGCTGATCCACACTGCTGTGGACATGTGTGAAAGGTTACGGTTACTTTTTCCATCTGTGTGCTGATGAGAACAAGGAGCAGTTAAGACAAACTAAAGGCAAACTAGCAGAAAGTGAGAACAAGACTCATTGACAGCATCCTGAGTATTAGATACACTGCATTTCTTCTGTCACCGATTTTGTTGACTGACACCACGAAGGATTTGGAATCGAGTTATTGGAAAATTGGAACAAGTGTTTCATCCATAATGGCATCTCTGAATTTGGTCATTTGTCCAAAATGCCTGAAGGGTGTTTTAACAGACATACATTGATATAAAACGTTAGGAATTCCTTCCGACAGCCCTAACCAAATGCACGCACGCACGCACACACACATCTATCTGTGGCATCAATCCACATGCCTTCTGGCCCCTGAAACCAACAGGTGTCAGCTTGTGTATGGTTGTCTCCCTACAATTCCAAACTTACTTACTTAATCAATTACTAACTTACTTACTTACTTACATATTTACTTACTTATTTACTTACTTACTTACCTACTTACTAACTTACTAACTTATTTATTTACGTACTTACCTATTTACTAACTTACTGACTTATTTACTTACGTACTTACGAACTTACTTGTTTACTTGCGTCCTTACTTACTAACTTATTTACCTACCTACGGACTTACTTTCTTTCTCTATCCATCCTATCTGAAACATGTTTAACACACCACAAACCCTGACCAATTTAAATGTAATGAATTAAAGTTTGTAAGGCCCCAGTCCTAGCTGTAGTGCTCAACAGTAAACATACACAGAGTAGAGTGTGGTCTCGACAGCAGCTTATCTTTGTCACCCAGTAATGGTGGTATTTTCCTGCTCAGGTGTTCGGGAGTGGTAGATGTTGGATAGGATTTCAGTCTGCTCCTGTGAGGGGCATCTCATCAACGGATGAGGGTCCCGCAGAGACTGTGCACTACTGCAGCAGATGGGTTGACATCACACACACTTTAACAGGGACAATGAGTGGATATTTGACTATTTGTCTAGCTGTCAGCACACAAATGTTCTTGAAATGTCCAACATGTTCTTAAGCTCTCTGTGACCAGAATCAGTAATAAGCAGGTCTGTCACGAGTGGTGTATTCCAGCCTAACTGAATGCCGACTTGACACAACAGTGTAAACCGTGGTCACGATAATATTGTCCCTAAACAGACGTACAAACAGCAAAGTGTACTTTTTTCAATATTTCTGTATCTGCAAAATGACTGTATGTACAGTACATGTCAGTTAGACTTTTTCTCTAGAATACTTAACACAAAAAGTCACAATGGGCAGATTGGCAGTGAGAAATTCTGAACAGTTGGAAATAAGCACTACTTAAACATGTGGCCTCTAATTTAGCCACTTTGCTAAGCCACTGTTGATTGTCTTTAGATTCTGGAGGTGTGATGTATCGAGAATGCTTTTGGCTGGAAATCATAATTGCTACTGACACATGAGTTGAACATGATGGAAAATCCTTCCAGACACTGCTGTACACATCGCAACCTCTCTCCATCATTAAGCTAGGATTTTATCCCGTTTAAGCAAGTCTTTCAACAAGCTCCGTCCAAGTATGTCAACAAATGAATCACATCATGGCTTTCTAGCCATTTCATGGGCACAAAGCTGGCTAACTGGCTAAATAATGCTATAGGGAAGTTATAAACACTGCTTATCATGCTGTGGTATGTTAGCTAGCTAAATTTAACCAAAGTGTAAAGACAATATTCGCTATTAGGAATGCAGTTAGCTTAGTAATTCCTCAGTTAGAGCAGACTGAGCAATGGCTATGCTAAGCGTGTTTCATGCTTATCCAAAACAAACTACCAGTCATTTGAATGAATTTAATCTGAATTTTATCATATTAAAGTTATTAAGCAATATATAGACCTCTAGATTCTCCCTCCTTTCCTCATTCTTTCCACCTCTCAGTTCCCCTCATCTGAGTGTTGACAATTCCCACTTCTTCTCCTAACCCTCATCTCAGGGGGACGCTAGGCTACCTGGAGCCATGGTAACGTACTTGATCTCCACAGCTAACAACAAAGAGAGAGAAAGGTTGAGCTAGGACAAAGATCACCTCAGCCCAGAAAACCACTCTATTACTCCAACAGTAAGGAATCACTACTTAATTAAAGTTCACTTTAATTGTCCAACCCTTGCTGCTGTTCCCAAATGAAATGCTGCACAAATTCTGCAAAATCTCTGTTTCCGTGGGTAGAATGGATTCCAAAATGCTCCGTAAAACTCAGTGAACCTGCTTGGGACTAGGACCATGAACCTGGTGGTACTGAATTGTTCAGGCAGATGTGATGGAGATTGGGAAAGGCTCACAGTCTCAGTACAAACCAAGCTATCTTTACATGTTGTTACATGAGAGCATGGCTGTAGAGTCTCTCAGTTGTTTTGCCCAAAGGCTGGGCTCAAGTTTCTGACAACCTCTCTGATTTGACACTTTTATTTGCGCGGAAACCTCAGATTTAAGAAAATCTGCCTTAAGATAGTCAAAACTGACAAGTAGAAATATACTGTTACATCATACAAATGGCTGTAGAAAGTTGCCTTTTTGGGCAATTCACTAATCCTGAAAGAAATGTTGGTTTATACAATAAACAGGAAACAAAAATATAAAGCTGAGAGAAAAGTCAACTCCTCTCTCACGCAATGTAGTGTAGAGATGCTCATCAAGAGTGTGTGCCGTTTTATGGGCTGCTGGTCAGTACAGGAAACACTAACTAGAGCCGTAGAAGGAAGATAAATAAAGGATTTTATTTGGGTTAGACTGAGGAAACTCAGCCGCCTGTGCTTTCTTCCCTTTCCTCTCCTTCAATCATGTCTTCCATTTCCTCCTTCACGGAACAATCACTACGTCTGGTGGTGGCATCACAGCAATGCGTATGTGAGACTGTGTTTTCACGACGGTGTCCTCCCCCAAGCCTTTATACGCAAAGTTCAAACACCATTACCTCACCCACCCTGTGGCAGTGTAAACCTAGAGCTGTGAATAATTAAAAGGAAACTGCCTGACCCATACACACACACACACACACACCTACATACACACTGCCAAACATACCCGCGGGACATACACCTAGCACCATGTTGTTCCTTTCCCCACAGGACAAGAGCCACAATTTCAGACCTATATGTTACACAGGCCTTGTCTCTATAACAAGGCCATCTATCAGTGCTTGGCCATGTTCCACACAGATGCAGACGGACAGCGGCCTTTGTCTCCTTCTGTTCCTTTAACACATGAACAAACTGGAAGGAGAAAAAAAAACACTACATAGCCTTCTCCAGTTTCAGCTGGTGTCCACTTCACCTCACTGACTGGTTTACCTCACCTACAAATACACACTTCACCTGACAAGCCTCTCCAGAAAAAAAATGTAAGCAAGTCTAACATTAATACTGGTTACAACCTGCCAAAAAAAAAAAAAAAAACCTACCTGAACACGAAAATATTTCACAAAATATATGTCTCATATTTCAGGAAGCGATCTCAAATATCTTAGAACATTCCCATCACTCATCACATACTATATGAAAGAGTCTGAAAAAAGCAACCTAAAGTACGTAGCCTGTCTACTAATACACTGTAGAGACAGCACTGATAAATCACACACACACCAAAAGTATTCATTGAGACAAAAATTCGGAGGGGCTTTTAACTCTCTTGCAGGGAGGGGCAGGGGGTCAGGTCTGAGGCTCATGAGACAAAGACAGACCAGACTGATTAACATGAGAGAGCATAGGACACGTCGTGCTGCTGGTGTAAACTAGACTGTACTCGTTCTTGTATTCATTTATTCATCTTTGGTATCTGCTCAGGGTCACTGTGATTAAAATGAATTCTATCTTTATATTGTATAATCATACAAGGATACAAAAAAAATGTTGGAGCAGGTGGATTGGTAAAAATTTCTGCAAGAGTGAGATTACAAAGCAGTCTTGTGAAAAGTTCCAGGTCAGGTGACCATGGCTCACCTTAGCATGGTGTTTAGTCATGCTAAACAGAGTCTGAGGAATCCAACACACAAAGGGAGACAATGATGTCATTTTAGCTATAAATGTGAAGATAAAAAAGAGAGAAAAATGAAGCCAATATGCTGGTACTTCCTGACAGAAATGCAGGGGGACATTAGGGGTACAAAAAAAAAATATAGATGCACCTGTATGCAGTATATTTCCTGCCTGTTTGTAATGTTTTGTAATGGTTAGTAGCCCAAAACACAGGGCCCTAATGGTCTAAAAGGTGACCTTCGGCCCATTCAATACGGATTCAGACATGAGAGTTTGATGGTCTCTGATGGTGGTAATTGGTTATGGTTTAATGGTGGTATGGTCTGTTGTATTAAGACCTGTATTTATGCTAGGCTGCAAAGAAACAAGCACTTATAACCAGGATTCATTATTAACTAGACAGAACTGGCAAATATCCCATCAAGACAATTAATTTCATTACAGGATCCTGTATCTGCCACTTATTAATAATGGGTGGACTATGAGAAACCATTGGGCAAATTGCCATTAGAAATAAAATGTTATTTCTTAAGTATTTGTAGCTTGGTGTCAATGATATTTGACATCTCCTACAGTGACGTCATATCACACTTTCAGAATCAATTCACATGCAAACTAGTGTCAATGGCATGGGACACACTGAAAAACCCTTTAGACCAATCGCCTACATAGACTTAATGGTGACCAATGACCATCATTCAGCTTGGTATGTCGGAGCCCTGACACATACAATACTGTACTGAATACGCACAAATATACAAAAACTTTCTCACGACTGGAGCCTGCACATTTATAGACAAGTATACAGAAGAATGAAGTGACAGGTGACATTGCTCTGAGAACACATTCCTTTGGCATGAACCCTCTATACTGGGTGACAACATAAAAGTAGCTTAAATGTTCAAACTGACATGATCTTTAGATTAGTCAGATGAATGCCTCTGACCAGGCTCATGCTCGAATTTCATTATCTGCTAATCCTATTAAGATGTCCGTATGTATGGATAAAACAAGAAGAGCAGGTTCTGTGAGGAAACTGTTTGCGCGACATTTCTGCATTAAACCCACAGATGTGTCAGACAAATTAGCAATCGTATCCTTTACAGGTTTTGTGTAAAGCTTAATTCATTTGACAGAACTGCTTCCTGTGTGCCAACACAAATAGTCAGAAGCAATACTTTCTCTGTGGTTGGTTGCATTATGATGGAGTAACTAGCCTTCACAGCTTAGCTGTAGGCTGTTTACATCCCGGTCTGGATGCTCCAAAGTAATCGAGGGATTAAAGGAAGAGTGAGTGATTCATGTCTATGCAATACATTCTCCAGTCATATTTTATTCAGGAAACAATGAAGCACTGGAGCTACACGTTAGCATTCGATGCTAGTTGATATTATATTGAGGGGGAAGGCGAGGGTAAAATTGGTGTAGTGAGGCTGACAGTGACGACCTCAGGGTGTCAATGTGCTACATGACAAGACTGGTACACCTATGGGTTAAAGATGACACACACTCTCTCTGTGTCCGTTTCACACGTTCTTCATTTCTTCAAAACACTCCGTGCACTCCATACGAAGGGCCACTGAGGCTTATCTCTCACATGCCATAATACCATAACACCATAATAATGCCATCAGCACAATTTATCCTTCAACACACATTCATGAACTAAAAATAGCTGCAATCCCTCTCTCAGTGAAATTTATTTCTGATTCTGGCCAGAACTCTCTTCAGTGTGTGAGGCTGTTTGTGGTACAGCTGTACTTCCTGATATGACGTCATGCTTCCTTCCTATCTGGGGTGTGACATGTTCTAAGTCAGGCTATGGGTCTCATCACCTCTCTCCTATCCATCCCCCTGCTTTTGAAACCTAGAGGCAAAGCGCTTTCCATGATGGGAGCTGATAATATTTCAGATGGTTATTATTACTCTTTATTCTGTGTGTCACATGACCACTTCTGATAGGGGAATGTGTCAATGGAGAAAGCGATCGGCTCTTAGTGTTCTTGCCCTTTGGTTTAGAGAGACAGCAAGAAGGTTTGTGCTTTAACCTCTCCTTGACCTACGTTGTTCTTTCCTTTCCTTCCTTGATGAAATTGTTTTACCCATTTTATTCATTACCAAAGCAAAAAGACAGACAAAATGACTTCTTTAATTCCAGGGAAGTGATCACTTTATAAAGCTGTTGTATTTGTGCCTTTAACAAAACTCAACGGTAAAAGGTCTTTGTCTGTTATGCACAACACAGCTTGTGTTGTCCCTCTCACATCTTCTGCATCTGTTTAAAGGGGAAGGTGATGGAGCGCTGTACCCATGGAATTAAAAGGTCTCTGAAGTGTTATAATCAGCACTGCTTCAATAAGTGCTCTCTTTAAACATTAAGCTAATTAACGTTATTTGATCATATGCAATGGTAAAAAGATTTCTAATAATCTTACCATAAACACACATGGCACGAAATATAAATATATCTATCCAGTCATCCATTTCTGGAAAGATTAATTTTTGTTATTTGGTGCTGGAATTGGTTAATGTTAAATGTGTTGGAAGGAGTTCTGCTTCACACTCAATGCTGAAGCATACTAAATTCAGATTTTTGTTGCATTCATTAAAACAAAGCAAATCTATAACTAAGTAAATCTAAAACTATCAAAGCCAAACTAAATATGAATAGGCATAAAAACAGGAGTTTGGACACCACGACTGCATGTCACCAATTTTGCAAAAAGTTATGTATTAAAACAAATAAATCAGTTGCCTTTGTAGCTTTTCACTCTTGAGATGAAGATTAAAAAAAGTCCCCTGTTTTCTCTGGCTTCTCATATATAGCCTACCAGTAAACCTCACACCATTACCTTGTGTATAAAATTATGCTCTTACGAGGCCTGATATTCAGCTATACCTCACTAGTGTGAGATTGAGGAGTGAGCTGGTCAGATAGACTAGCACTTCACTGCTGGGCGCTTGAGCTTGTTCCTTTCCTGAAAAAAGCATTAGCCAAACACTAATAATATTTAAAGCACCAGGGAAATTAAATCTGTGAAACACAAAATATGTCCTACAAGAATGAATAATTGAAGAATTTCTGCATGTACTTCACCATGTACTTTTCTTCTCAATGTAAAGTTAGCGGTTCTAATCTTGGGTAAAGCTTGCATAAGCTATCACAAGGTTTATAGCTTCTCTCACCCACACAGCTTTTATTAACACGATTCACTCCCACTTAAAATCGGATCAATAGCAAAGCAAACATAGCAACACTCCTCCGATCAGTCCCATCGGCATGGTATGGGATGTTGAATATAATGCATGGCATTGGTATTTCACACTATGTTCAACAATCCTGCACAACTGTAAAATCAGTACAGGGACCATATTAGAGACTGAACTGTTATTTGTGCCTTACTATATAAAGCCAGTTCCCAATTAACCTTAGATCCACAAACATACATAGATATTTTATACTTCATATTTTTACCATAACCTAATAAGCTATGAGAGGAAAGTCAATCATTGTTAACACTCAATCACTCCCATTTCACACAAATCTTTGGTCCTTGGATAAAACGATCAAAAGACCCTTTAAGACATGCTACAACAGAGCACTACACAGCTGGATACAAATGAATCCTGGCAAGTCTCCAACTCTATATATGATATGATATGATATGATATGATATGATACATGATGACCCTATTGGCATTTCTGATTTTCACAGAGACTTTTCCTTGGTAATACACAAGGAAACTGAACACATAGTCAGACAGTGAGAACAGGACGCATGCTTTCATACTCATGCTTTTCAGTCTAGCAGGAGGACTGAGCAGGGCTGATTTCAAATCTGACCCAGGTTCAGCACTCAGAACATTAACGGCAGTGTGTGTGGCAGAGGGAGAGAGCCAGAGGTTAGCAGTACCGCCACCGCAGAGCTAGAGCTAGACTAGGCCACTGTACCTCCTTATGGGTGAGCTCCAGCCAGGCTGTATAGAGCGGGACACGCAGCACCCCACTGGCGTCCAGCAGGTGCAGGCTGTCCTGGGTAGACCATGAGAGAGAAAGGCTCAATTAGAGTCCATGCTACAGGCCTCTCTCCCCTCTCCTAGCTCTTTGTGTATGTTTAGAGGCATAAAATCAGAGCCAACTGTGAGGTGATACAAAGGGTCGGAGACATCAGTGTCGATAACTTTGGCTTTTAAGACTCACAGTCTGCCTTCTTTAAATGCACTCCTGTGGAGCGACTATGTCTGGCCCTTAACCTCCAAAGTGCATCAGGTGGACTGACTAAGGGGAACATGGGTTAGCATGTGCATAATTGGTATGTGTGTGTTCTGTTGCACAACAGCTTAAGTGAACACATTAATATTAGTGAAATGTGCTCTGACATCCCATTAAGCCATGTGAGTTTTATGATGGATGAAAATATAATAATAAAAGCAGCAAAGTGGCCATACTAGAAGCTATCATATGATAAACTATAGAACAAAAATGTTCCATAAATACTCATTTTATAATCACCCTGAATTAAAATCTGATTGAATTGTGAGCTGTCTAGAGATTCCCACCCTTACTAAGCATGTAACCCTGAAAAAAAGATATGCCTAATGGGAGACCAAATTATGTAATCACTGACAGATTTGGCAACATGGTTATTATCCTGCACTGAATATAAAGCAAATACTCAATTATATAACAAACAAGTGTCTGTATACTACTCATTAAGAACAATTAGGGCATATAACACACCTAAAGAATAAATTTGTCAATTAACAATCCAATTGTATCAGCTGGTGTTATAATCAAAACGGTTCAAGGTGTATAAACAAATAACAAAAAAAGTTACAAATAAATACTGTGGAAAATATCCAGTAAACTCATCATACCTGTTTTTAGTGATTATTTTTATGTTTGCTGTTTTACATTAATTTGTATTATAGCTCCACTTTTCTCTTGCCATGGGTGTGTTGGTGTAATTTCACCCACACACACCTCTCACTGATGTCTGGCAGAAACGCACCAGAGAATGCAACCATTGTTTATCTCCCTACAAAAACTAACATGAAGTGTGCTGAATGCATTTAATCTCACCAGATGTGATTTCGAATTACAGAGGCACACTATCATTTTATTTATTTATTTATTTTGCGTTTACACAGAGTTGCTAGTTTGATTGTTACTAGGTTGTTATACTTCTACACTGGCAAGCTAGCATATAAATATATACATATACACTTAGTTGCCGATCTGTTAGGGATGGGCAACAAGGCAAAATACATCATACCTAACACTTTTTTACATTTTTACAATATGCAGTATATCAGTACAGCTCAATTAAGGTGGAGGGGGATAGATGTGGGGGCACAGCAAATGATGCCCCTCGCTTGATCTAGAAACACACACATAAAGCAGTGTGTAAAAGCATTGTCCACAACAATAAATTGAGGTTCAAATGACTTCAAAATATCAAAAATAGCAACACAATTAACTTTAATTATGTTTTTTAGGTTTAGAGTTAAAGTGCTTGTCCTGACAGGTTACTTCACTGCATCCATTTTGGGTGGGTCCCTTATTGCCTGCACTTACCATCTCTCTTGAACGTATTGCCATATTAATTATGTTTGCTGCGGTTAAAGTGGGACCATAACATACAGGGGCAACTACAGTGTAACGTAGTGTTATGGAAAATTAGAACCTACAAAACCTTTCTTTAATAAAAGAGGGAAAAATCAAACAACTGGTAAAAATATTTACACCACATCGCTGTTGAATTCTCAAATCTGTGGGTGTTGATTCATTTCCTATGGCAGCATGGCTCTGACAATACTGGCAGCTGTACTGCAAATCACAGATTTATTTTAATGCACTCGTTCTAATATGTTATCTTTACAGCAGTAACAGCTCGTTCACAGGACTTGTATGATGGATGCTGCTGGTGACGGAACAACTGTTGATAGCTGCTATTACATAAGTGATAACAAGAATTAACTTGTTTCACGGACAAGTAATCGTTGGAACATTGCCTGAGAGCTATCTGTACATGTATTAGTATACCTATGACACTCTACGAAAAGCCTACTGTGGCCTAATTTAGAGTAAATGCAATATCACATTGTCATATCATCCACCCCTATACCCCAGTAACTAATAAAGTGGCATCTTGCTGCATTGTCAGAACCAGCTCTGACTGACACATGCCAGAGTGAGAACAGGGTAACAGAGCTATCTGGGAATCTAGATGATCCCTGCACTGAATGGTCACTGCTGTTGAAATCCAATATTAAACTCCATGCAAATGAATACATCTAAATTGAGCTGCCAGAATATCATGTGCCTGTTACCAGAGTGGAACTGCCAAGAAAGTGATCTTTCACACTAATAAACATGACTAAAATTGAGGCTTGGTAAGTGGTAAATACCTGCACTAAGTGACATTTAATGAGAGTCTATATTAGTAAATAAGCTTATTAGTCTCCATAAACTGTTTTTTTTTCTTTCAAAATAATATTGCTATTTTTGAGGCCATGCCTGTCTACACCATCCAAGACTACTCCTTACCTGTCCTTTAGAGGAAACTGTAAAGAAACCTCCTGATTCAAATGAAGCAAGAAGAAGTCCCAGAACTGCATTTCCTGCTCATTTTCATTACTACATCATCAATTCAGCAAACATAGTGACCCTAAATGGTGAGTGTGCCTGTTGCTGCATGAACTCTGACCTCTTAGAGTCAGGACAGACACAGTGTTACTTCCCTGAGGGGCGCCGCTATATGTCCACCCTTTGACCCCATAAGTCAGAGGTAATGCAATAAAGAAGGGCTGCTCTCCTCCAACATGAGCTTAGTGGATCTTTGCTAGGCTGTTAAAGGTACAGTGTGAAATCCACAGGCATCCAGATAAACCTCTCTGGCCCTGAATGACAGTGTGGTGAGCTTGCAGAGCTTTAGCTGATTTCAAAAGAATGCCTGAATAGCCCTTAATGTTCAGGCGTTCCTCTCTGCTGCTGTCTCATCTGCCTTGTGTGTGACAGCTTTACACTGCCCTTTACCCTGGGCATCCTAAAAAAGGCTAAGCCTCCATAGGACAAGCAAAATATGTGTGTGTGTGTGTGTGTAAGGGTGTGTCTGAACAATTCACTTGTATAAATCACCTTTCATAAATCATGGCAACTGCAAGCTGTGACACTAAGTGGGACTCATGCATGCCTGTGTGTGTGTGTGTGTGTGTGGATGGAAATACCTTGTTGGTGAGAGAGGTCAGAGAGGAATGGCTGACAGGAAGGCTATGGCAACACCAATAACCACTCTTTATAACCATGGTGAGCAGAAAAGCATCTCAGAATGCAAAACACATCAGACTTTGAGGAGGATCACAATGGGTTCACTCCTGTCAGCCAAGAACAGGAATCTGGGGCTACAGTAGGCTCACAAACTGTTCAGCTGGAAATTGGAAAACGACCCGGTGATGTTTTCGCAATCTTCAACTGTCCAGTTTCGTCATGGTGCGCGTTCCGAGATGCTTTACTCTCACCATGGCTGTAATGCGTCTTTATTTATGTTACAGTAGCCTTCCTGTCAGCTCGAACCAGTCTCCTCTGACCTCAACAGCAGTCACAGACTAAGCAGTCACATATAAATTGGGGGAAGCCTTGACTACTGTGGCACAATGAACATGTTTAGGGAGGTATCCGATACACCTAGATGGGCTTTGGACCTTTATGAGGAGTGAAGTTATGAGTTTAACTCTATTTCCGAGGATTCGTTTTAAATAAGGTAGCTACATCGTTACATTTTTTAAACATAGAGATATATTTGTAATCTATCATGCTATTCAGATAGTAGACTGTGACTGTGCATGCTGTAAGCCAGCTACACCCTTTCTGAAATGTTTCTCATAACCTGACTCACACCCTGATATAAACTGTTTTTAATTATTACAAATAAAAAAAAAAAATTAACAAAGCACACGACCAACAATTCTGCCCAGACATGCGGCATGAAAATCAAGCTCAGTGGTTACCATGGTAAGGTCTCCCCAGACACAACGGCGGCAGAAGGGACGGCCACAACCTCACAGCGACCTGTGGCCTGTGTACTCTGTGTGATAGTGCTGTTTCATACTGCGAGCTTTCACACAAGCATGCATAATAGGCATTCCCTATCTTAAAATGAACAATCCATTATACTAACCTATCAGGACCTTTTCAATGCTCCAAGAGTTTAGGAACCAATAAACACACTATGGCTGTTAAACCGGTTCAACCTACACCCCCGCCAATTAAAGTCAGTACAGAAAAGCGTACTTCAGCTTCTTAGCAGGATGTGAACATGCCCCTTTGCCAGGGACTGGAACACGAGAGCACCTCATTGTCTCCATCTCTTAGAACTACCCCCCAATTTATGTTCTCATTCTCTGACAGCAGAACACTCTGCAAGAAACATAAACCTGACCCTGTATTCATAAACAGTCTTACAAAAGTTGTGCACTGATAGCGGAATGCATTCTATATCTTCTTATGCCTGTGAATAAAAAGAAAATATTCACAGCTAGGGCTTGTGCTTTATGAATGCCGGTTCAGGCCTGTGAAACAATGATGAGTTCAGTGTCTGATATCCTAAGCTCAGACGAAACAGGACTCAAAGGGGAGTAAAGGACACCTGTGGCTTTTGTAACAGAAATATACAAGACTTTTCTCAACCTCTGCACAAGCAACGTAGTTTTCTGTTTACATGCTGGTGCTTTGCGTTCTAATCTGAATTTAGCAAGTACAGATTTAGATTGGGGAGAGAGTAAAAAGCAAATTTGTTGAAGTGAACCGAGTTTAGTACTTATGTATGAAACTTTTGATGATACACAAAGCAGCAGCTGAGTGATATGCAAGCCAGGAACACAATTTTTAAAAATCTTTCCTTACATAAGTTGTTGTGTAGAACAAGCATTCTTACCTGACCTTGCTTTCTGGACATTTATTAATATTTATTTTACATAAGCACTTAAAGCCATTCAAACATAAAATTTACCCCTACAAAACCAAAACACTGCCTTCCAAATCTTCACTAAAGCCAACTATAATATGGTGACATTCCTATACTGAATAATTGGTAATTAACAGTATTGAAACTCCTCCTCCTACTACTACTACTACTCCTCCTCCTTCTCCTACTACTACTACTACTACTACTACAACGCCTCCTCCTTCTCCTACTACTACTACTACTACTACTACAACTCCTCCTCCTCCTACTACTACTACTACTACAACTCCTCCTCCTTCTCCTCCTCCTCCTACTACTACTCCTACTACTACTACTACTATTACTACTACTACTACTAATAATAATCTTTTGAGTTTAATTATTCTCCTGTTCACATGCTTGCCAACTCACAGCATGGTGCTTTGAACTAACAGGAAAGCTGCATGTACTTTTTTCTCATAATGCTTAAGCTTAGGAGGCTTTATACTTATGTTTGATAATTACTAGGCAGAGCCATGGTTGTGCCATGTTCTTTCCATTAAAAAAAAAAAAAGATTTAATGGTGCTTTTGCAGGATTTTCAACATGTGAGATATGTTTTTTAATAACCAAAGCCTGATTTATACATTTCCAGAAGTTTGTCTTGGACTTATTTTGATAGCTCCTTGCTCTTCATGATGCTGTTTGTTTAGGTAGGTTCTCTAACATAATGTTCTGGAGCCTTCCAGAAACAGATGCATTTATATTGCGATCACATGACATTTTATTTGCACATTCAACTAATGATGAAAACTGGGATTTATTTCACACCAATAGGAATGAATACTTATGCAATCAAAACTTTTACATTTCTTTTATAAACTATATTGACTTTTCCACCCACTTCAGTATTATGGACTATTTTATGTAGAGTCATGACATACTGTAATACCCCAAATAAGTTCATTTCAGTTCTAGGTTTTAACACAACAAAATGTGGATAAGTTCAACGGGGGTGAATATTTATGTAAGGTACTGTAGTGTAGTATTTTCATTTTGAGGACATGCTGGAAAAAACTACTGAACTGTTGTGACAAACAGTTGTGTGTATATAAGTGTATTTTCAACAGAATAATTTCACTGTCACTACACAAGTTGTATTCTAGAAATACCAGATATCTTTCAAAATTAAACTGCACCATTGGAAGTTAACACATACGACACCCATACAACCACCGTATGCCTGCTCATGACCCATGGTGTATGATAAGAAAAGCACAGATAGGAAAAATAGTCCACTGTGTATAAATGTACGGAAACACAAACAGAGGATGACGAGCTAAACATGCGCAGGAACAGGTTAGAGAGCAGCTTCTTACCTTGTTGTAGTAGTGGAGTTGAACAGAGTGCCACTGGCCATCGCTAACACCACCGGGTACAAAGGGTGCCACAGTAGTTTTAGACTCTCCTGAGGAAAAATAGATGAATGAGAGAGACAGAAAGGGACTGACTGAAAAAAACAAACATATTAAGCTGAATCACACAAAAGCTTAATTAGTGTACACTATGTACAAACAGAGTGGTTAACTGTAATTGTAAATCTTTCCTAAATTAATTACACTGTTCGAAATATGTTCTGACATGTCATAGAAACGTCTTTCTTTCTTTTTGTTTGCTTTGTGAAAAGATGAAGTCTGGAGTGGTGTAGTGGCAAGAACATAAAGCGAGACGCTATCCATCATGCATGCAAGTGGCAGGGATTTCTTTCCTATCAATAGACTTCATTCACTTGGCTATGGAACACCACCAACAGAGACTTAAACTGGATTTAGAGGCATATTTACTAAAGGCAGGAGTTCTTTGGCAGGCATTCACAAAGAGTCAGTAAACAGTAACCAGGCATTGTGGCCTAGTTTGCAAGCTTTCTCAACAAAATCCTCAAAACACACTTCAAACTTTTTTTGCTTAATTCATTTGGAGTAAAGTAATCGCATGGTAAAAACACACTCAAAGTTGCTAGTAGATACCTCATCTCTTCTCACGTGGGATTTGTGCTTTGGGCATGGTCGTAAAACTACATAAGCCAAATTTAATTTAAGACTAATTATTCTGTGGAACAAAAAGCTCACTTGAAATTTAAAGCCACACAGCATGGCATTTTCTTGCGTGGAGAAAGATGTCTGCTTCCTTAGAAGACGCAGGCGACATTGCATACACCCTGCCCATCTATAGGAGTTTCAAACTGTAACTGTACGCTCAGAGTTTTTTTTAAGTATATGTGTGTGTGTGTTTGTGTGTGAGACGGAAACAGGGAATGTTAATGAGTGCATTCGAGTACATGTGTGCATTTGCCTGTGTGTAAATATGCGTATCCATCTGGACGGGATTAGATTTCCGGACATGTCTGTTAAGTAATGTTGCCAGAGGACGTCTGTAGTAAATATGATCGATTCACGTGGCATAAGTGATCCCTGTATAAATAACAGAGATGGGAGTGTCTTCATGACGTATGCATGGTTGCCATTCAAAAAATTCCATCTGTGCACCTACATTCACCTCATTTTAATACAAACCGATTGTTTTGACTTTTACCATAAGCGCTTGTTGTAGTGCAAATGACCGCACAAGTTGTACTTCGTCATTAATAGGTCACGTGACCAGAACATGTCTGCAGGCTAAACCTGTGCAATAGACTAAATAACCCCTGAAATTGCAACTTCTTGGACAAGCCCTTTTAAACACTGTCTATGTTTTACTGTTTTGCATAAAAACTCAGCGAATACTAGGTTTCATTTTGATTTCGGTTGGACACAATAAACGAGAGCACTTTCTAGAGTGTCTTCATATTGAAGAAAAAGTGCAGAACTTCTGTTCCCACAGGCTATAATGGAATATTTATCAACATTTTCTACAGGTCATGTTATTTCTACTGGTCATTTTATATATGGTAAAATACAACCTAATCTTTCCAGAGCATAAACCAGGCTTTATATCTCAACCCGTTCTCTCATTAACAGAGACACAGAGAGACATTGTTACAGGCACACCTCGATTTCTCAATACAACCCTAACAGACCGTTAACAGAGCCCTGATAGTTTAAATATTAACCACGCAGTACACTCATATGACAGCAAGTAGGTCGGTGATGTTATGTGGAAGCTGAAACAGTCCTACTCATTGTCCTATGAGAAAGCCACCTGCTGAGAAGGTGAGCTGGATCTGCTCCTCGATAATCTCCACAGCGATGAAGTCGTGCTTCTCATTAAAGCGGCCGTTGTAAAGAAGCAGGGCGTTTCTCTCTCGTGTAGCAAACCTGGCAGAATTAAATAGAGGAAGAAACTAAACAATATGATAACATCAGCCTCCCATTAATATTTGAGGAAAATATCAACATTTGCTTCCTGACAACAAAAGAAACTCATGTGGGCCCATCTGACCTTCACAAGAAAAAAAAACACTGAAAGAGGAAATCACATTTAAGTCAGTGATAAAGAGCAACATAGGAGAGTAGAAGCAAGTCGGAGAAATGAAGTGAGTGCAAGACCAGTGATCTTGAGACAGGAAGTGGCTTCTCTGTCATGGGTGTGGAGAGGGCAGACAAGTCAGGGAGCAGCTGGGAAAAGAGGTTCACTGCAGGAAGACCCAGCCAACCAAGCAAAACACTGATAATGCTCTCTCAACACGGACCCCATCCTGTTATTATACAGTGCATGAGAGCCCACATATTTCACTAATGACCCTTCCTCGACGTTTATTACTTGATAATGTTACCTCTGACTTGAGGAACGTTAACATAAACAGACAAATTAATCCCATTATGTCACTCTGCTTTAAGAGCCACATCAGCAGTTATAAGATATGACAAATACTATTTGAGATAAATAAAAAAAAATACTTCAGGTCAGCATGAAATTTTACTAAAAGTAGTGCCATATTTACACATAAAAACACAACCTAAATGTTTAAAAAATATATATGTGCTTTCATTTTAGCTGTTCAAATTAACTGAATATAATAAGTCTACATTTTCTTGCCATTTTGGATCTGCATGTCGTATAATTTGTCACAAAAGAGAGAAGATTGACACTCCGGCAGCTAAGACCTCAGTTTGCTGAAAACTTGAAAGAGAAGGATGGCCAGGAGCTTATTTGTGTCTACGACTCTGATTAGTCTTTTATGGCTTCCAATAGGTTCATAATAATATGACATGGCAGGTGATATGTTCACAAATGGTTGCATCTGTCATTGGAAATAAATTATGTGTTTAAAAGCTCTCTAATTTTCACACATTGTTTGAGTGTAGTAGCCATGTTAGCTAAAATAACACTGCATTAACTAGTGCATGCAGTTAAAAGTCAGTAAATAAAGTCAGTAAAGCTTAGATCATTCAGAATATAGAATAATCTGCATGCAGTGTTTTGGATGTTGAGAACTCCTTTAAATGTACATGCAATGAGGCAATAATTCACAATAGTATTGTCCACCACTTATTATACTCACTAAAATGTCTGTTTAATAAATCACAACAGTTTATCACAACACTCTTATCACCAAAATACAGTTTGCAATACACAGCTCAGTGCATGACTGTTTGAGTGATGACAAAACATATAAGTCTCTACACGTTCTAGAAGACAAAAGCTGCTGTTTGTTTTTTTTCTGTTTGTGCAACCTCGCTCGTCCATAAATTATAATTTCACATTCTGAAAGGCAAGAAGCAGGCATGTCAGCATGCAAACAGTTTGGAAACATGGGCAGGACTGCATAGTTATCTTAAGGAGGGGCAAAACGTTTGAAGCACTTACATGAAAGAGACAGTGAAGTGGAATCTCTGTCTCAGGCCCCGGAAGGTGATAAAGGACTGTCCTGGGAAACTGCGTGTGGTCATCTCACAGTAGGGCTTCTCGTACTCGCCTGATGGACACTGGCAGATGAATCCGCCCACCAGCAGGTCCACACACTTTCCTCCGTTCTTACATACACCTGGAACGCAGCGGCCCGAGCGGGCGTTCACCTCACAGTGCTCACCTGGGTTAGAGCAAAACCAGTTAGTTACAGACAGACTGGCAACAGGAAATTGCTAATGTCAGAACAAAAACACTCAGAGACTCTCTGATACTCACAGATGATTACACAACAACGTCAGGTGCTGTGTTCAGTTTTAACCAAAAGGCAACCTTAGCAGACATTTTATTCGGGACACCCTTCAGTGATTTCATACCTGTTAGCTAGCTTTGAACATGACCCCTTACTAGTTTGCCAGCTTACCTGAGGACGCCACTATAAGACACACTGTTAAAATTTTTCTCACCTGTAACACAATCCCACTGCTACATATGGATCATAATTTAGATGCAACTAGACTACTGTTTAGTAAATAACAGCATAACATAGGTGAATTACTAGCAGGTTAGCCTTAGTGCCAAGCAAGATAGCCTCATAAGTTAGCCTCATAAGCTGTGAGGTCACGTTAAGTTAGCTAGCTCATTTTTTCGCCATGGAATGACTTCTGGAATTTATTAAACATAAATATGAACCCAAATGACGGGAGCTACCATACGACCAATTCACTCATCAACAGGAGAGACAGTTTGTTAAAACATTTATTGAACTCTGGTTTGGTGAACAGAATTATGGGATTGCCTGGACCAAGAAGGATGCATCTGATGATACCCTCTAATTTGACCAAAATGAGATTCGCACCAAAAATGCTCTCTATGAAGCAGTAATTGAAAAATGAAATGCAATAACTGAAATATAGTTTTGCCTAAAAATGGTGAACGTTGATGCGTAGCATATTGATGAATAAATAAGCCTCTCAAGGGTAAATGTCATCTAAGCTCAGTGTAGACTGCTAATGACCTTAAGACTCCCTGGTGCAAAATCAAAGCTGACTTTGCTTCAGCTCTCCTAATAGAGCCATCCTCATTGGCTCCAGTGCTTCTAACTTCCAAGATGGACTTTCAACCTCACAGGGTTATGTGTCAACCATTATCCTGACAAGATCTGGACAGGGCCAGGTATGTGCTGGAGAAGGGGACAGGATGGCCATCGCTGTGCAGGTAATGACCCCTGCTTTCCTCACTATAATCCCTTTCTGTGTGGAAATTACATGGATCCATTTCACTCTAATGTGAGAATGAGAGCGAGAGGTAGACATTCAGGGTCCAGGCTGTCATCGTTGCTATAATGACCATAGACTACGTGGAATTGAACTGTGACCTTCAAAGCACAGGGTGCAATTACAATCGGCAGGAGATGATTATAGATGGTAACTGTCCCTAATAAGGAAGTGAAGGGGATGGATTCACTTCAGGGATTAAAAAAAGAGGCCACACACCATCAGACACTCACAAGAGATGCCTTATTAACGTACTGGCTATGGAAGAGGCTAGTGTTTGGAAAATATGGAAAAGTAACTTGCAAGAAGATTTTCATAAAGAATTTCACTTTTCTTTACATATGTCGTGATCTACTTTGGCCAGTTTGGCAACTATGCAGAAAATCGTAGAAGTGTCTTAGTCTTGCTTTTATCGATCAGTGCCTGACAAGTTGATTAGGAAATTACATCCAATGATTAAATCTAAACACTTATTTGAGTTTTCCTTTTGCTATTGGTTAGTACTTTTGGGTCTGGTTTTGCAGTTACATCGGGTTGCTTTATGCAGATTTGGCAACCCTGCTACTGATGAAATGACACCCATCTCTCTTATTCACTTGTGATCCGATCACCCGAGATGGCTGTTAACACCAAGTCTGAACAGGGCCTTAGAAAAGGTTTCAGTGTAGTCGCTATAGTTTAAGGGCATAATGAACGGAATGCATTTTGTCATTTTTGAGATGTGCCACTGTCTTTTTTTTCCCTATTCATACTGTAACAAACTCCACATCCGGAACTAGATTTGGCTATATAGTAGATATATATACTAGATTTGACATGGTTTGCTGATTGGACATTTAAGGATTGTTTACATCACCATAGCAACCACAGCAAAACAGTGGAATATGAGAAGCATCTCAGACATATCCATTTTTCTTAATATTGGTCTCAACTTGTTCACATCGGTTGGTAAATCAGTTTCACTTTCCATCTTATTTTACATCTTGTCCTATGTAGTCAATCAAACTTGCATGTTGCCTAAAGTGAAGAAATTACCTGGGAGCAGGGCTATTCATGCTAACGTCTGGAATCACGCTTCGGCTTCAGCCTACCTCCCCAAATGCCAGTGCATTGTTGGATTTAGCTGTTGCATTTTCAGCTATCAGAGTTGAGTTTTAACACAAGTATTAACACATTGTGGCATAATGTATTGTCTTTCAATGTATGTTCAAACCTTTAAAAATGGTGATAGCTAAAATAAACACCTTCGGTTATAGAACAAAATGCAAAATAACACATTACCCATCACCAACCTTCCAAGATGCACAAGTTTAAAGTAATCAAACTTCAGACAAGCGTCTCTAAATGTAACACCAAACTCACCAGTGAAGTCCTCCAGACACTCGCAGGTGTAGCCACCTTCTCGACTCCTGCAGCGGCCGTTGTTGCGACACGGTCCTGAGTAACACAGATCGATCTCTGTCTCGCAGTAGTCACCTGTGAAACCGGCCGGGCATCGACACCGCAGCCCATTGATTGGGTGGATGGGTCGAAACAGCATGGTGTCGGAGGCGATGAATGGTGGCGAGCTGTCAAACTTCAGCACTGAGACGCACTTCATGTAGTTCTCACAGGGTTCGCGCAGGCAGATGTTGTCATCAAAGGGCAGCACACTCTGGCTGGAGATGTGGCGCAGCAGTGTGCGGTTCAGGTAGATCTGCTCCTGAAGCTCCTCCGAGGGAAAGTAGCGGCCGGGGGTGCCACCAGGAAGCAGGGCTGAGAAGGTTACATTGAGAATGCTTCCACTGACATCGCTGTCATTCTGCACGTTAAAGATGAAGACACCATCACGGCTGGTTGACAGAACAGCAGCCACGCCCTCGGTGAACAGGCCCAGCAGTGGTGACAAGAAGCGTTCCTGGGACATGTTCTCCAAGCGCACCGTGATGCTGTTAGTCAGCATGTCGTCTGTGATGATGGTCACACGGAGGGTGCAAAGTGCTGTTACTCGGTGGAGTCCATCTGCGAAAGAGAGATTATTTGGTTATTCAGAGGTGAGCTGAATACAACCATAGCAACATGTTACACAAAGCTGTAAGCTGCCTTCTGGAAACGTTTAGGCACTCCGAGCATTGCTCTCGTGAACAGCTTGGCAGAACTCCAAGTATGAGGACTGATTGGAAAACAGTTTGAGATCAGTCTGAGATTGAACAGTGGACCATGATGATCTGATGAGAGGCGAAGTGTGTACAAGATTAAATTCTGATCCAATTATCTTGCCTTTTTACTACTAGATATTTTGAAAACATGAGTATGACATGGAAATTCCCTTGAATCATTATAGGTCATCAAGGTCTCATACAAAAATACAAAAATGCAAGCAACCACAGCCAGGTTTCTTAACAACAGAGGCCCGAATACAGGGAAATTAAGAAAGTATGAACTCTGAGGTATCATTTCACCTGTCTCATAATGTCGGAATCTAGACATAAACAGTGAGGGACATAATAGAGCACTCCTGCCTCTCAAGAGAATAAAATAAGAAGGGATAAAAATTGGGGGAGCCACAAGGAGCAGAGCCTAATTCAATTATTGCATAAGTTAAATTGTGTAGCTGAGGTTCTACACATCTGCAACCACAGATAAATGACTCCTATTTCACCATTTACTGATTTTTACTCTTCATCTCTGCTCTAAGCATGTTCCTGCACTGCTTTCCGGTTAACAGTTACACCTGGAAACACACGGCATGTTTTGTTTTGATGTTCCACCAAAATTTATGCTCTAAAGAGGTTTGGCAACTCATCTTTTTTTTAATCCATGTGCCAGGAAGTCCATTTGTGATCCAGTGAGACATTTAAACCTTAGCCTTGAGAGGCTGTAGATATTACCTGCACTTATATGAAGGTCTTAAATCATTGATCTAAGGACTATTCTGCTCTGGCAAGAAAACAACTGGGGAACAGGTGGTGTATCTAATTAATACCCCTGGCAAAACAATGCAGCTTATGAAGCCTTGACAATACAGTGATGTCAGGTTTCAGAGTTAAATCACACTTCCAGCAATAAAGCATGATGATTCTTTTTCTGGTAGTAACAGAACAGAGCTGTTACTACCAGTAAAAAAAAAAAAGATTCCGGTTTAATCTGGTTTTGTGTGTCCTGTCTGTGGGGGGTGAAGAGGGCCAGAGCTGGTTTGCTAATCAGTAAACGACTAGTTTGATCTATAAATTCCTTTACCTATTTATGCCTCCTTGTTCAATAGCTGTGTGGGGTCCAGCTTGTTCAAATTCCGCACAATTCTCCCGCTCCTTTATTGGGTGAACGACAACAGCAGCTGTGAGTGTTAAGACCTGAGAGCTGAGGAGACGGTGGCTAAAACAGGGCCAGGACGGAGTATCCCTATCTGTTACACTCCACCATTGCTGTGCTCCCCACCTGCCTCAGTGCACAGCTATAGTGTTGTTATTCCACATGCTGTTACACATGCAGCTGACATACCACACACATGCACCTACCTCACTGCTCTTTCCCCCATCCATATCCTCAACACAAACACACTCTCAAGACTTTAAAACCCCAGTTACAAAGGCCAAGTGATTCTTCAAAACTATAAATAGAGAGACTTTCTGAACATTAAGCTGATGGCACTTAGCTAAGGAAAACAGTCAACAAGTCTGTTTCTGCAGTCAGAACATGCCTCAAGTTTATTCTTGTTTGTTCCATTGTAACAGGTTAAGAGCCCATATAAGACTCTAATTATGTCATGATCCGAAATCCACAGATGTGCACACAGAGGCATCTTCCTACACTGTTCCTATAAGACTCCACAGCATATTTATTTTAACCGCAGTCACAATTTTTACTTAAACACAATCAACTGTGATTAATTCTCTTAGCTTAGAAAAAAGCTAATTAATTAATGTTACATACCAGTTTAATTAGAGTCTAATTAACACTCAATTAATTCAACTAAGCAGAAGTCTTATATTGGTTCAAAGCTTCATCACTCTGAGGGAATACAGGCTTATAATGTACAGTGTAAACAAAAAGTCTATTTTCTGTTTATAAAAAGTAAAATGCAATAGTATAAATGCAATAGTAAAAAACATTTTTGTTGTTAAACAAGCTCAACAACTGAGTTAATCATAATTTCAATACTGAGTAAAATAATTGTGATTACCTTTTCAGCCAACATAGGTTTTTAGGCTTGTAATTTTCTTTATACTACAATATTGTTGAATTCTCAAATGTGATTGGGTTATATAAATGTGCTTGTTCTAATATGCTATGATTTCTACTGTAATGCCTAATTCACAGGGACTCATGTGGCAGGCACTCGACATAATCTTAAACTAATAATAAACAGATTAAAACGTAAAAAAGAAAACCATATATTCATTGATGAAGCTTTTTGTAAGCAGATGTTTATTTAGCATGTATGGAAGGAGTCTTCAGTATCAGCACTTCTTCAGGATAGAGGACATGTGGTTTGTGGTTTCTCGGGAACAAGCTGCATTTTCGTCTTATTAAATCCAACAGAAATTGAGAAAAAGACTGTGTATAGCTGATACAACGTAAATGATAAAACTAACTTGTTTCGTTCGACAGATGTTCAATAATCTGTAAATGGAACTGTAAATTGATAAAAATGACTACATGTTATTTTATAAAAAATTTTAAAAATTGGAAAATTTCTATGGTATAAGACATTTTGAGATGTGTTGTTATAAGGGAATAATGTTTATGTCAAGCAGCATCACACCACAAATAATCATTTTTCTCTCATATTTTATTTTTTATTTTATTTTCTAGTCAAATCCTACACATCCAGTGACAGAAGCACAAATGCCTGCGTTATTCCCAGAGCACATGTCTCTGTTTGTTCAGGGTCTATATTTAACCTTTCAGCTGCTAGATTTAGCTCAGTAGTGGGAATTCTGCAGGAGTAAACAGTAGGGCATTGCTGAGGATGTCACATCAAGACCCCTGTGGAGCTATGAATCAACACTTCAACAGCAACTTCAAGATGACTTCAACAGCACAGGAAGCAACAAACTACATGACAAAACTGTCGCTACAGCACCATAAAATCATAAAATCATTATCATAAAACTATGATATCATAATAAAGTAATATAACTTAATCATAGTATTAACAACAAATTACAGGTGTTAGCTTTTGATAAACAAATGTACCAGTAGAATAAACTATCCAGCAATAATATTTTATAATGATATATCTCTTTACAACACATACACAGGTGTGTGAGTCAGTCAGCTTGTATGTGTGTGTCAGATTGTGATGTTTAGCATGTGTCTGCTCAGGGCTGATAATGCCACCGCAGGCTGTTGAGTCAGCAATATGCCTCACATTGTATTTGCTTTACTCTATCACAGTACCAGACTAATAGGCATTAAAAACCACAGTGTAGTCCCAGTTATCAGAGTGAACGACTTGGGCCTCTTCTACACATATGCCCACACACACACACACACACACACCCTGTCCTGTTAGCCAGCCTATCGAATACCATTTTGGAGACCTTAATCAGGTTGTTTAGGATATGCTCTTCATCTTTCTACAGCCACAAACAGAAAGGACAAACATTTATTTCTCCTTTGTACATGAGCAGAGGCAGAGGAGGAAAATATTAAATTAAAGACCTACAGCAATCCTTTCCTGCATTTGTGTCTGTTGACAAAGAAATGCAAACATATTTATTTGCTCTTAAAAAAAAAAGAATGCACATTCCAGCTTTTTGCATACAGTTATGCAGTTTATGCGAATACAGTTATACAGTTTATACACTTATGCGAATAGACTAACTGATCGCATGATACCTCCCAGCTGCACGCTTCAACACAATGTTAGCTCTGATTAAAGCCAGTGTCACAAAGTTTTTCCTCATCAGTGATGGAAAATCAGGGGAGAACGAAAGGGTAGCATCAGGGATCTAATGCTAAGGCTTCTATGTATCTAGTTCAGTTGTTTAATCACTTGTACACTACCAGAAACAAATGCGCATCCTGTGTACTGTCTTCTTTTCCGCCAAGTGAATTTTATTCACTTTTGTCTAAACTGCTTTAGCTGAAAAATCAGGAAAGTGTAGTTTTCAAGTGTCTCCTGTATTGTCAGAGCAAGGGGTCAAAAATATGAAATGCCACAGCTAAACTGTATATTTGGTATCTGAAGTTTAGCTTTGCACTAGAGCACAATGTGCCAAAATCATCACACACTTCCCTTAAACTCAGCTGAGGTTGCATATGTAGCTTGTGTATGTGGTTCCTGACACTGACTGAGTGCTATTTATAAAAAGTCCTTTTCTCCTTATCAGTTTAGTATCATTCAGGCACTTGGTTTGGCCCAAAGTTTGAAGGCGGAATAGTAGAGCTGAGTTGATTCTGCAGTATTTGATCTCAGGCAATTATTGAGTGCCACTACTCTCCCCTTTATTTGCTGTGACAAAATGACCACATGACCTCAAATACACACTTGAAACAATGGAAAAATGGGAGAAACAATGTCAGAAAGCAAAAGTTTAAGTTCATTTTAAAATCAATTAACCGCCCATGTGTAAAGAGAAGGAGCAAATTTGTCCAAAACAAGTGTTAAATATTACGTACTGAATATTAAATTCTCAGCTACTAAACAAACAACAACTAACTGTATGAAATGAATGAATGTGGGTAGACGTGCAGTTTCACTCAAAACTGCTGCTTATGAATTGCTTTCGGCAGAAAAGCAGAAACATTGCCACAGCTAATTATTTAACTGGCGTTATTATTGCTTGTTTCCTTTTAACTCTGTACTCTGGGCACTTTAATATGATTAAAGGTTTATACTAATTGGTTAGTTTGCTCAGGATTCAGGCTATGGTAATACTACTGTGCCAGTAAATTATTAATTTAACATGCAGATGAGCCTTCATTCACAAACACCAGCTAGGAAAACGTAGTTTACATGGACAGCTACAGAAATATCAACAATTTAATAAAACAAAATTGGTAAAAGAATTGTGAGTGAGAATCATGATCACAATTCTAAGCCAACCAAAAGGCCATTCCAGATAAGTCATTCCATCACCCGTATCTGTGTATATATATATATATATATATATTGTACACGACTTGTATCACATATTTTGGGGCATGATTTAGGTTTTTCCCCCCCAAAATATGCCCATTGCTATGGAATAAAAATGAATAAAATATATTTTATAGCATTTAAATAACGTCATTAACCTGATATAAAAACTTGTTTTGATTAAATAGTAAAACAGAAGAAGTACTGATGAACCGTCGCAACTATGCAAATTGAGGGCATCAAATCCTTGGAACATAGAACAATAAAACTCAAAAACGTCCACTAACTAGAATGTTCAGGAACCTTTTCCATTTAATTAGATTTAAGACTATAAGAACCTATCCAAACTTGCAAAAACCCTGCAGGTGTTTTCTTCAATTTGTGACAAATGTACTCTTATCCTGTCATCACACAACACCACCTAAACACAGAGAATCAAAACAAGTTATTATGTGAGTCCATCATAAATTACTGTTATAGACGGTAAGACTTTACAGGAGCCAATGAGAGCGAGAGTCATGTGCAAAGACAACCGGCCAATCGCTCCCTGTACTTCACATCACACTCAAACATTTGAATCATAACACAGGGTTAGCGCCCCTCCTCCCAGCCAATAGCTTTACAGAGGCACATCTACTCACCCCTCCCTCTCTCTACTAACCGACCTTTTCTTCAGGTGAGTTAAATACAAAAGGCGATTCTCTCTCTCTCTCACTCTCTGTCTATCTGTCTGTCTGACACAGACTCATATACCAGACTGTTAACAAATCCATAGCCGCTAATAACAAGTCCACAGAGCTTAACATTGGAACAGAACTTACATTACTTCACTGCCAGTACAGTACAAATAACATATAACATCTATAATAACATAGATATCTGATGAAAAATATACAAGATACACTATTCTGCTTTCTTAGAGAATGCTTTGTATATGCAAGGTCAGGGTTTCTCTGAGGCAGAGAACGCAAATGTACAGTCGACCGTGTTTGTAGCATTAACAAATTAAAACAAAATGGGTTTTCTTCACTGTCTTGTTAATAAGACCAGATGAGATTGTTGAGAAGAAGACAACATGGAGCAGAACACGAATTTCTAAAAGAATTACAGCATTAAGATGCATCTTACACACTCTTATGAGATCTTTGGCCTTTTAAATAAAAACACACAAGTGTCTTAATGATTAGCCTTAGCAACATCAGTGGAATGCAGGGACACCTGCAGCAACATACAAAACAACCTCACAAAGTATGACCCAGTATGCTAATAAAATGAGAAGACATTTTATGTATAAAGAACAGAAATAATGATCTGACTAAATATTAATGACAACACGTGGCGCTCAACAAAACAAGTTAGAGATTTAGATGACCAAGACACACACACACACACACAGGCACATGCTCACATTTCAAGCCATCTTTAAACCGTGAGGTAACATCAGATGAGCTGGAGTGTGCCAGATGGGCCCATGCTCTTAATCAATGGGCAAAATGAGATTACACCTCACTGACATCATCGACACCTCCTCCAGCCCCAAAAGCAGCACAGATGGGAGACAGGGGTAGTTTTCTCCTCCTCTCCTCCTTTCTCATCTCTCAGCCCACATTTTCTTTCTTTTTTTTTTCAAATCCTTTCTCTCTTTCACTAAACCTTTCAAACATGTCGCTTTCTATTACACTTCCAACTCTCACTCATTTTCTCTTGATCTCCATCATGGAATGTCCACAATCCCCAATTCAGTATCAGCAATGAATGTGGAAATAGTCAGTGAAAGTTCTGATCATCACTCAGACATATTTGTGCGCAGGTATTACTGTCCAACTGTCTACACATCAAAACTGAATCCAGATAACACAAAGACAAGGGAATGAGAGAGAAAGAGAGAAAGAATTGAGATATGAATGGGTTTCAGGCCCAGTTAGGAGACTTGTTTACCTTATTGGGATGACAAGAACACAAATGCATGTGGATTGCAAGAAGGAGTGTTCTTCTTACAAAGCTGGGCATCACACAGCAAAGCCTCTTCCTCCTCTAATCCAAGTAATACATGTCAGGGCTTGGCATGGCAGAATTACCAGACTGTCACAGAGAAACACTTCTGAGGAGGGCCTCAGCCAAACAAAAGCATTCAAAGAACCAGCAGTAAAGCTAGACAGATGCCCAGAAACATCTGCTCAAGGTGTGCTTTACATCAGCGTTATACAGTACACACTTGTATATCTATCACTTTAGATGGGTCTTAGTGTAAAAAAAATCAGGTACTAAACAGTCAAGTACAGAGTATAACACGTAATATGGTCTAACTATCTACAACAACATGTGATGTCACATATTTATTTCAATTAATTGCTAAAGTGAGGTCATTAAGTCATTAGTCATTAGTAAACCTAGCAGCTCCTGGCAGCTGTCTCAAATTGCATACTATGAAGTAACATTTAAACTTATTTATTATGTATTAATTCAGAAGATTACTACATAAAACAGTTATAAATGAGACATTTGAAGGGAAGTTGTATTAATGAGCATGGTGTAAGGAATGGTACTGTACATGTATTATTCATTTTGGTGAATAATTTGCAAATATTTTTGAGATTAAGACAGAAGCAATCAAACAAACTCAAGTGCGTTGTCACTGGTAGGCATGTTGGTTCTGTCTGTTATCTGCTACAAGTCCCTCCCTTTTTGTCTTATGGTGTGTGATGAGACAGGTTTGTGCAAAAAAAAAGTGTTCACTTACACAGAGTTTTGCTATAGATCACTACAGACACAAACTTCAATGCAGCCTCATCATCTGTCTTAAAATTTAAAAAAAAAAAAAAAAAAAAAGACAATTCCACAAATAAATCAATCCCCTGTTCAACGTCAGCCAGGAGCATGAGTGGACTGTTACTTAATGTCTAGTTCCCTTTTCAGCAGGGAGAGAGAATAAAAGAGTCACTGTTAAAAAAGCAGACAAAGACTAATGGGCCTAGTTAAAAGCACTAACAGTTTGAATACTTCTAGGCAGACTGCAGTTATTCCATCTCTCTCTAGGCTATTGTCTGCTATCTATTAGACAACTGTGCTTACTGAGCTGCTCCACGAGACACCAGATGCGAACCCAAGATAGAAAAGCAGACCATGGTTTATTGTGTCATTGAGCTAATGTTGTGGGATATTAGGATTATCTTCATTGTGTATTAAATTGGCTACAACTGATTCCTTATCTAGTTGATACGCCATCACACTGAGAGGTGCACAACTTCCAGGCTCATATACACTAGTAAATGTGTAACAAGTCAAACCTAGACAACAATAATGGAATTTGATGGAAATTCACTAAGCACAGAGTAACACGAAGCCTGCCTGAGAGCAATAATCGAGTTTCAGCTCTCCACTTCCTGCATTACCAGGTCAGAGGTCAATTCATCCAGGCGTCATAAACAGACACCCAAAAAGTCACTCAAAGAGGGAAAAGTCCAAACTCGAAGAAAGATGATAGCACAGGACACTCATTCCAGTGTCTCTCCTCTAAGAAACAGCAGTAGTCAAGGCAACATGGCTGACAAATGACCCACATAATCTCTTGTTGGCTGGACTTTGGCCTGGCGCCAACAGCCACCATGGTGCAGAAAGAACTGAAGAGTGAAGGAAAGACGGGCCAATAAGTGCTACCTCCCAATGACATTCACTGCTGAAATGCATTTCCCAGGCTCCTACAAAGACACTGACTCGCTGACTCATTAACACTTGAATCATCGTCTAAACTCTCTAAAGTGTCAGACCACATTCATTTGCTTCTGCCTCCAAATATAATGGTCTCTCCAAAGTACAACACTCTCATATGATGTGCTAGAGTTTGCAATTTTTATTAACATCCATATTCATATGAAAAGACAATAAATATAAAGTGATATGGGACAAAAGAATGCAGCGATAATTCTAAGCGATAAACAATAGCATCGAAATAATAAACACATACATGTGCATTCAGTCAAATCCAAACAATACCGGAAATATGCAAACAATAGCCTCCATCAGTCACTGCTGGAATAAAAGCCACCTCCGCAGGGTAAAAAAAAAACTGCTTCCATCAGACAGCGTTAAATACTGGCACTCAGTGAATCAGAGATAAACAAAGTGACTAACACTGATAAATATCAGTGCTGCTTAACTCACCTGAACACCACTGAGTAATGTTAAAACACAGTCAGTCAAGCTTTTTAAAACTAAACACAGACTTAAAAATAAGAAGGACAAACCTTTTAAAATTCAGTGTAACTCTGATGCAATGCTTGTTTGAATACTATTCAATGTTTTGTAATATTTATTAGCTCCTATAATCTAAATTGCAGTAGATGCCTTATGTACAGTTTTTGGTGTGGCACAGGTTTGTGTATTTTAGGAACTGCGATCTCCTGGGATTTTTGAGCAGGGGAAACTCAAATAAGCACTCTTTACAGCCGTCATGAGCAAAAAAGCATCTCAGAACACACAGCACGTCTAACCTTGAGGCAGATGAGATACAACAGCAGAAGGCAATATTAGATTCCACAGACAAGAAAAGGAATCTGACTACAGTAGGCACAGGATCACTGAAACCAAGCACTGGAGAAAGACCAGGTGACTTTCCCAGGTAGCACGTTAAACATCAGCTAAACATCAGCAAAAAAACTAAACTAGGGTAAATAAATAAAAACTGACAAGATACTTTAAGGTTTCTAATAAAACTGAAATTGCTTTGTTAAAAATTCTTTGTTTGAATCATCTTCTGTGGCTTATTCTGGAGGAACACATAATTTGCAAAATATTTTAATCAAATAATTCTATAGTGATATATATATATGTATGTACACACAGTCAGGTCTGGAAGTATTTGGACAATGACAGAGTTTTTGGGATTTTGCCTTTATATACCACCACAATGGATTTGAAATAAAACAATCAAGATGTGATCGAAGTGTAGACTTTCGGCTTTATTTTAAGAGGTTCCACAA
>CM075020.1:13040122-13069399 GCA_037576675.1 Pangasius sanitwongsei | reverse complement strand
CTTACTTTTTTGTTTGTGTAAAGCGGCTTTGAGACAATGACATTGTAAAAAGCACTATACAAATAAACTGAATTGAATTGAATTGAATTAGATAGGTTACTAGCTTGATAACATTATTAAATTACACTGGCTATCACACTCAGCCAAGCCAATTAGCTTTCCAGGCAATCAAAAGATTGGAGCTTAAAGTAATTATCTAGGAGGAAAATTATTATTACC
The DNA here is from genome assembly GCA_037576675.1 of Pangasius sanitwongsei. Lineage (NCBI taxonomy): Eukaryota > Metazoa > Chordata > Actinopteri > Siluriformes > Pangasiidae > Pangasius > Pangasius sanitwongsei. The sequence continues at coordinate 13,069,180 of CM075020.1, read as the reverse complement.
AATTAATAATAATTTAACAAGTACCATAATACATATTTTTCAATTAAAGAAACAAATATTTTCATAAATCACATTTCTTTAAGAACGAATCTAATTCAAATATTTTACTGAAATCTAAACATTCTTACAACACGTTTGTTCTAGCTTTGGTGTTGTGATGTGCTAAGGACGTGCTGAAGTCCAGCAGAGGTGGGATCAAGCCCCTCACCAACTGCAAACAGCACACCTTTCAGAGTAAACACGATCTGCACGGTGTGACTGCAGCAGGGAGGGTGTGGAGCCTGAGCACACTGGCCTCTAGATAACACAAAGGGTGATCAGATACAAGCGTGATCACACACACACACAAACACACATGCACACTCAGTCGAAACTAGAACGAACATTTCCAGCATGCCACTACTGTTTTATCCCTTTTGCCATTAGGCATCTGTGATGTATGTATACCGTGATTTAACCAACTTTAAAGCTACAGTATGTAAGATTTTGGTATTTTGCCTTCTCTGGTTTAAAAAAGAAAAGCCCTACAGCAAGCTACTTGTAGCAGAACATTTGTAATTTGGGTTGTCCTGCACTCTTCCTGCATATATCGCCCAGCCCAGCCCTAGTACGCAATCTGGATCTGAGTACTCACAAATCAAACTACAGGGCTTAATGTTGGAGCTTCATTTACAGGTGACTTACAGGTGACTCTTTTTTTTTTTGATCTTTAGAAATTGACAAAACTTCAGAAAGCCCCTGTTTAAAACTATTGGAGTCTGCTGATATTTTTCAGAATTCTTTTAAATGGGCATCAGTGATAAAATGTGTGTATGTGTGTATTTACTAACGCACTCGTATAGAGGACGGGGGCAGCTGCTGTATTGGTAGCCCTGGTATGGAACATGTCAGCGCCAGTGGAGATTGATCTCATTCCTGCCATTGCAAAATGAACTGAGGGGCCCTCACACATGAGGAGACATGCTGGGGGCAACTGTCTGGGGCAATGTATAGGGGTGGGAGAGGGCAGAGACAGGGCAAGAAATACAGCACTGTCACTCAAATATATTACAGCTGGTACATGTCAAGTAATTCAGCAGCTATATGTCTATAAGCTTATATGCTATAAGTCTCAATACTTTCTTTCTTCTCATCAGAGATGGGTAGTTTGTAAGAAAAATTAAAATCATCATTGTGACAGTAATGTATTTTGAAAACGATCATGCTAGCTCAATGCTCAGTGGTTCTTACATCAGCAAGTTTCATACTGAAAGTAACTGAATAAACTGTAATCCTCACCAATTACAGCAAATAGCTGAAAAATGTTAAGAACAATACATCATAGTAGTAGGTTATGTGAGTGGCCTTGTGTTATAATTTTTAAGATGTGATGCCATGCATATGTATATTTCAGTGTATCAATTACACTTTCAGAAATAAAGGAGCCAAACTGTACTTTTCCTTGTCACTGGCATGGAAGTATGAATCTTTTACATGGAAAGGTGCATGGAGTGTAGCTTTAATTAGCTCAGGTCCACTTACGTAACTTAGCTATTTTTAAAGGTATACTATATTCTCTTTTTCATGTGAAAGATTTATGCTAAAGGTGCAAAGGATGGTACCACCCGAGTGACAAAATAACAGTACAGTTTGGTACCTTTATTTTTTGAGAGTGTAGGGGTGGGTGATATTGTTATGATACTGTTGATATGATAATGTCTACTACACTGGCCAACTTTACATTTCATAAAAGACATTTTGACAACTGTGCCAACTACTGGTGCCAATTAAATATGCTTAGCAACCAATAGATGATTATGTCTCTATATAAAAATAATTAGGCAACTATTTTTTAACACATTTATGATTTCCCCCCTACTGTTCTTTGTTATATAATTCATTTTTATGCAGTTTGTGGTATTGTAAAGGTTTCTGGTAACTACAGAGTTACTGACTGATTGATTGATTTTCACAGATTTCTATATTTATTTTTGTCAAACAGTTTTTTAATGCAACACTATTCTTTTGCTGACAGTTTTTGTTAGCAAAGCTAATTTTATACATGTATATCTTGTAGAAAATTATCATGATATGGTATTTTTGTCCTGTCCACCACCCTTATTGTGTATCAAGTACATGTCTTCACATCTGATGAAGCTCCTTGAAAAAGTAGAAAACGTCTTCAGCCCATTTGTGTCTACCACAAGACAGTGAATACGACCTAGATCATTTAGAATCTCCACAAACTTATTAAGAGAACTATGCTAACACCTCAAAAAAACTGACACTGGACAAATAACTACTTGAATTAAAAAGTGAAACGTATCCTAAGAACAAGAAAATGTCTCACTGACCACAAACCCAAAAACAAAACCAAAGGCTGTAGGAAACTGAATAGTAATGAAACCGTTGAAACCCTCTAAAGCAGTGCTCACACCTCATTGTCTTTGAGCCTATTACTTGCTTTGTGAGGTGAGACGGCCTGAACGGTCATGCCACCTGCGAAGAGGGAGTCCTACAGGCTCAACTTTAACACTGATTCTGCCTATTGCCATTCAGAAGAGCTCTTTTGACATGGAAAAGACCCTCCGCATCCCCTCCCCCTGCTCTTTTGTCAAAGTGTTTGAGCTGGAGAGAAACTCAACACACTTCCAGATAACACACAGTCATTAATGCGGCAAAATTGAAATGAAATGAGTGCGATTTTCTAAAAGGCATTGAATCACATTCAGAGCTCTTCTGAAGCAGATAAACAATACAACCAAGTCCAAGAATGACTGCAGTGCTACAAAGAGGAATGAGCTGGTCTAATTTCTTCAAACATGAGCAGTGGCATATGTTTTAGGTTCAGAGAGACCCTCAGAAAACAAAACACTGTGCTTTTTGTCTCAGGCTTAAAGTAGCCAGAAGAACATTTTGTGTAAACAGAAGCCTGAATTGAACTCTGGGAATGTGGTGATGTGACCTCATCTGCTTTTCACTACTTAAAAACAAAAGGTCACCACAAGTCCGTCCAGGTTAGGACCTAGGAAGTGTAAGTGCTTTTGCATCTGTAAACCATCAGACAAAGACGACTGATTCAGTTTTACTAAAGCTGCATTAAAAAGCATTTAAGAGAGTTCTACTTTACTTGATTAATGTGCGTTGATCGTGTACGATCAACGTGCGTTTGGCAATTTCTTTTTCATTCAATTTTTTGGTTTAAACCAGATCACACTCTCAGGGTCAACTCAGTTATGACTGAAAGTGATCATATATTGACCATTCAAACACTGTTTTATCAGTGTCCTGAACAAAGCAAGACACATATTTTTGTGGAATCAGAATTTGACCCAAATTTCTGTATCCAAATTGAGGTTTAGCAGTGAAACCAGTCCTTCGGTTACTGCTGTACAGGAGCACTAGGGTTTGGTTATGTGAGAGTCAAAGCTCAGCAAGGGAGTACAGCTGGAATTGCATTTGGCCTGACTAGTAGATATTCATTAGCTTGGCTACCAAGCTACTTGGCATTAGCTTTCTTGGCTTACATTTAAAAAAAGTTCCTCTACCTGATCCCCTTACACACAGATGTTTGAGAGAATAAACAAACAGAAAACTCAATAAACATGACACAACGACGTCCTGGATTTCAAACCCTGACTCATCCTCATGGAAATTAGATAGAGCCCTTGACCTCGAAAATGTGGCAGCAGCACGTAGATCATTTTCCACATCACATGGATTCCGTATGAAACAGAGAATGCTATTGTGGGAGCTGATTCAGTGGCCATTGTGAAACTGGACCTACTTTAGCATTAATGTAATTTGAGAGGCCGTGAATTAAGTTCAGTGTGTGGTTGTTAACACCCAATGTTAAGGCTGATGTTTTTCACACCTTGTTGTGAGACGAGAGCACACGAATCACTGTAAGGTCATGAGCAAATGTCTATAATAGCTGTATATATCCTTTAAGAAAGAATGACAGGAGCTCTCAAAAGAGCGGACAACTTTAAAAGGCAGCGCAAATTCAATACGTTTCAGCTTAGCCTGAAGGGCAAAAAAACACCTTTTGGATATGTAAGCTGTTTGAACCTTATTTGAATAACGACTGACAACCATGGCAGGATATATAAAGGCATATAATATGTCCACACACACACACATGGAGAGATGACACCTTGACTCCCAATTTCCAGAGAAATTTAAGTGAATTTTCAGATTCCTAACATTCCAAGCATTTATACAGGCAACGTAGAATTGTCTAGAACCTCTAGATTAAGCTTAGAGGATAGAATAAAAAAAAAACTACTAAAATAGTTTTACTTATGAGAGTAAAGTATGCCATTTCAGACACCAGTAGCACATCCTAATCCTAAAAGAAAGACACAGGGATTTGTTGTTATATACGTATGTATGTGCTCCCATTATCTGCTGGCATTGCTGCACACTGGTAATAACAAGCATATTGAATTACGGTAGTCGATCTCAGTGCAGCACAATCACTGAAAAGGATAAAGAGAGAAAACAGGAGGGCCTTTGAAAGAAAAATCTGAGCATCTGAAGAAAGAAACTGGTCTTAGTAGGTGTAGTAACCATCCCAAGCCTCAATATCATGCAAAAATAGATTTTATTCTGCAAGCATTCTCTGTCGCTCTTCTCAACTAGTGCTGTTAAAGCCCCTTGGTGAGACAGACAAAGACATGCTGTTACCAGTGCCAGAATGGGGACAGCAGAGAGTGCGGCAAAGTGTGTTGTGTTACACTGGAACAGGCTCTCCATTCCAACTTCCAACCAGGGAAATCACTGGTTAGACACAATCTAAGCTCCTGAGCATAAAGGGTAACACATGAGACATCGTGTGAGGGAAGCAGTAAAGCTGTACTGATGTGTGTTCGAGGGAAAACACACCAACACTCACAAGGAACCTTCACTTCTCATTCACTCTATTCCAGATAACAAGAGAGTGAGGGTCCAGAACTTGCCAACACATAACGCTTTCATCTGGAACCATATACCATAGATAGAAAGTGATGAACTAATGTGAATCTAGCTGTCAAAACACAGCCATAACTTAACCTTGGTGAAACCTGATTTTAGGCGTCATATAGACCCAAACTCACAATTGTGACACTTTTGAACCAAAACTGAAATGTCAAACAAACAGTAGATACAGTTAGATGATTTTGATTACATTTTTGGCTACAAATGCAACAAGTGAAAGCCTCAAATGCAGGAACTTGTATTTGGGACACTTTTAGTCCTCAGTAAAACTGTGATTGCCACAGCTGAACTCAACCATTCTCGCCCAGAATCATCAGCTACTTAAAGACAGCTCTGTAGCTGTTTGCAAGCCAGAACATTTTATGAAACACTACTACTAAATTCATAGCGAGCTCTTGAAAGCATGTACAGATGCACATATAGACAATAAAATGAAGGACAAATGAAATTTATATATATATACACACATGTAATACATGTAAGGAACAAAACACAATGGGGCATGCTTTTATAGGAAAATAATCAATGATTGTGTGGCGTGATGCAGCCCAAACCAAAGTGGAGGACCATTACCACCTCAAAATTGATTAATTTTCCAATTAACGCAGGTGAGAAAAAATCCCTCACTGTAGCTGCTAAGAAAAATAAATTTAACTCGAGAGAAGGAAACAATAAGGTCTGCAGTAGGATATCATTAAAAAATCACTCTTCTTTAAAACGCATTTCTGGAGCCCATCACGGTTTGAGTCATTCATATTTTTGTGGTTGTGTGCTGCCTGAGGCCAGAGATGAAACAACCAGAAAGTACAGAATGCTGCTCTACTAAAGACTGTAATTAGGCTTCCAGACCAGTCGACTGCTCCACTAAAAGTGGTCACACTAAAAATTAATGCAACTGGTCGAGGGCTAAATTTGCTTCAAAACCTCACTAAAGCCTGAGTGTCTGGAAGACATGGCCTCATAACACTACAAATAAGAGCCACGGTACAATTTATAGTGAATTTACAGGTAAGTACTGATATTAGAGTGCAGTCTTTAAAAAGAGGCGATTAGGCAGTCTTACAAAGCTTAACGTATTCCTCACATAATTCCAACTGTATATTAGAGCCAAGGTACTGTAAAATGTAGTTAGACAACCTTTTAACGGTCTGCCATATTTCAGTGCACACCGTCCTAGAATAACCCTGGTTCTGTCTTTGAGGCTTATTGTCTTGTTTTTCATTACTCCCACTTTTGGCACTAGGGTGAGATCACATCCCCCACATTTCTGTCTTGGCTCCTGAATGAGTCTGCAAGATTAAACATGAATCAGATTCCTTTCTTGTTCATTTAACAGAGTTTGCGCTGTTAGGTTAGGTTAATTGATGTTCATATTTCGGTGGGCCCCTGGCTGCTCAGTGAGGTCTGAACATAAAGTAAGGACGGGCTGCACTTCAACCGGGATTAGTTTATTTGGTATAGCAGAATAAAGACATTCACCCTAATAAAAAGAACCGCACGTTATCTTTACTCGAATATCACTGAACAGCTACATCTGTCTGTCTACAGCACAGATTGTAGATGGTCCATGTATAAAGAGACAGAAGGTGCATGAGCCAGACAGACTCAGTAATCTAATAAGCGTTTCTATAGACACTGCAGACAGATACAGCAGCTGCAGCAGAGGTTTCTGTAAAAACAGGCGAGGATTGGCAGAGGGCAAATTCCACACATGGCAAGTAGAACTAGTAGAAGAAGTTCCACTATATCAGTGTGTAGAGATATAATAATGCTGCTGATCTCGAGCCAATGCCGAGGAGTAGTTTTCTTTTTACCAAGTATCCAAGTAATTTCGGAAAAATGGCGAAAGTGTTTTTTTTTTTTAAATCCTTTTTTATTAAACACACAATGGGTTCATTTTAAATGATCTAAAATGAGAAAATATGTGTAAATGAATTGAACTCTGTACGACTTTTATTTTATTGATGGCTGAATCTAATCAGATTATGCCTAGTCCTTGAGCCCTGTAAAGAGGCGCTTATAGCACTTATATTCATCTAACAACTGTCGGTTAAGATTTCCCCAGCTGATTAAAAGCAAATATTTGGTCTTTAAATAGTTGCTTAATATTTATATAAATAGTCATTTAACTGCCATTTTGTTCCCTTTGTACATGTAAACTGCAATTAAACAATTAGACGTATTTTTTTTTCGCAACTTTTTATTTATGAATGATTTTGTTTTGATTTTGTTAGATTTTTTTTTGTTTGCTTGTTTGAAATTTTGTTCATGACCATAGTCCAAGTATTTAAATATTATGCTCATTAGTCAAAAGTGTACAATAATATCTTGCCTGTTTATTGGAGACTTTCCACCAAAACAGCACATTAGTTCCCAGTTAACATTATTTATTGGCCTACTTCTTTTTAAGTTAATAAGATTTGGATTAAACCTATTCAGTTCAAGTGAGCAGTCAAACAGGTTATTAACTATTAACAGTAATAACAACAGTACTGTACTGTGACCCCCAGTTATGCTTCATAGACATCACTTTGAGAACCACTGACATACACAAAGCACCTCAAATTTCACCATTATAGGTAAAAGGTACATGAGACTACGAGACTTCCAATGCCAGACACCCTGACCTGCAGTACTGAGAGGTTAAAGGGCAGAGGGTCGCGTGGAGTAAGTGACCTTACACCTGGGGAAGAGAATACCTTGTTATGACAACAGGCTGAAAAAATAAAAAGCAGGACAGGACTCTTGTTAAACTGACCAGAGAAGAGCAATGGTGATTTATACACTAGGCCTGAAGGTAACTGGATGTATGAATAAGTATTCTCTCTTCTTGTCCTGTGCAGCTGCTATATGAATGGCAGGAGTAGATGTACAGACACAGCTGGCCACTGCTTCTAAGCCTGTTGTTTCCCACACACTCTTTTGTCTCTTAACACACAGTCTAGCTACTCTCTTTTACACAAAAACTCTTCATAAGCCACAGGGACAATGATAATAATAATAATAATAAAATTTAATATCCTTGGCATTCAAAGTCAACAGATTCTCTCTAAAAACTGGATCTTGGTTTAAGGAATAATATACTGAGTTAAAGACAACATAAGACAGATCTTCTCTCACGTCCGTGTCATCCTAAATGGTTGTAGTTTGATTTTGTTCCATTCCATCACCTAATCTGAGTGTTTATTGACAGAATTCAACAACTGGCCTACATTTTGGGCAAACAGGCCTTCTTTTTGTTCTCTGTACATGAATAAAAGTGTCAAAATGCTCATCCATGGTAGATGCATGTACACTAAACATGTAGTAAACAGAGATTAGAAAAGGAGATAGCTTTCAAGCTGGAGCTGTAAAAGTAGCCAGTGGGGTTGAAACTGAGATAAACTTGAATGATCTGGGGTGAGAAATGTGAAAAAGCCCAGCTATGTGAGTCCTGTAGCAGCCCATAAAAAACCTGAGTCAGTGTGGCTACAGGGCTTACATGTATCAGCAAGCTTCCACTGCTGACCGTGGGCCAGAGACGTCAGACTCCAGTCCTGTAAGACCACAGCACTAAAGAGTTTAAAAATCTGCCCCATTTACCACACCTTATTTTACTAATCAGCTAATTCAGAAGGCTTGGTGTTAGGAGAGGAGAAATCTCTGTCGGACTGTGGCTTCCTAGGACCTGAGTGTGGCATTCTTGCTGTCGTGTTTACACGAGTTAGCACTCATCATCTCCTTGAATGCCACACACAGCATCATGTCAAGATGAAAAGCTCTGACAAAGCACAGATCTTCAACTTTCACATGTAGTATTTGAGCACTGGCCTCCAGAGTCTTTTAGCCATCACCATGGCTTATCACCTGTATTTATCCAGTCAAACAGAGCGGACAGGCTGCGGACCAAAATCAATATTCCTCACAATGGCGAGAGCCACGATGCTTACACAGAGACCCCTCAGATGATGGAGAAAAAGGCTCGAGTGATACAGATAAGGGAGATTAGGTTACAGCCGGAACACCTAGCCCTCATTCCCGCTTGTTTGCCATCCTAAATGAGTTTTTGTAAGAAAGACAAGCCTTTGTTGTGACTATAATGTTAACCTACTTTTATCAGACAGGGAAATCTGGCAGTTCTTGATTTATTCTCTAAAAACACAGTGGAGTGTTCAGTGTGTTAAGTCTATAAGGTGGCAGAACAAAACAAAAAAAAAAAACACTGATTACTAGCTCAATTAAGGCAAATTCAAAGAACCTCTTCATTAGCTAAAAGCTGAGGTCTAGCTCAGAGCCAGGCTGCGATTATGCCTTCAGGCCAATTTCCTTTCCCCTGAGTCAAGGGTGAAGAGGTCATACAACCAGTGTTAATGGTTACCTAACATTTGACATGTGGGTTTGTCTGTACTTTGGAGAAAGGAGGGGGTTGACATGCATTACTTTAATTGGATTGAAAGAAACCGAGAGAGAGAGAGTGTCAAAAAGACAGAAATAACTAGCTTAAAATATATAAAATCATGATAGAGTGAGGGAAGGAGGCTGAGAGAAATATAAAGCTAAAAGCGGTAGGGGTCATGGAGACAATGAGGCAACCAATGTCACATTGTCATGAATGAAACAAACTGGACAACAAGGGAATGCTGGCCACTGCTGTCCTACAAAGGGCCAACAGCGAGCATGGACACTGAGCTGAAGAACAGCAATCATGAGAACAAAGAGCAAGCCATAAAGCCACAGGCAACACACAAAGAGCAAGAGAGGCTCACTGAATGGGCTGTATGCAAAATACAGGTTGCAAACGAGCAGGAAGAGGAATGCATTGAGACAAAAAAGGGACGGAAAGAAAGTGAAAAAGAAAGAAATACTAAAAGGGTTGTATCATCTGAAATCCCTGATGTAATTTAAATGACAGAGAGAGTACAGGAAAAGAGCAGAAGTATGTCATGGTGTACCACTGTAATAACTTAATAATGTTTCTCAAAGACAGTAATATCAAACTGACAAGGCTGCACACCTTGCCTTGTCGACAAATTGAAGAATGGAAAAAAAAAATTGGTGATCCAGTCTTTGAGATAATAATTAATGACAGGCGAGACAAATTGCTGTAAAACATTATTACTTTCAGCATTGCCGTTATATTCATGCTCCCACACTTGATATAACCTAAATCAAATATTCACTTTTGCCAGGGATGAATTCTCAAAGACCAGCAACAGTAACTTAATTCTTACATACAAAAGCACACCTCCCACATCAAGAACAACACTTCAATAAAAAGTACAAACAGTATAAAAGCAGCAGAACTGGATCCTGCAACAGCCTGGAGCAAAAACATGCTTGAGACAGACAGATAATCAGATCAGTCAACGGCATTATACTCGGTTCAATGCACTTCCATTGAGACGTATATATTAATAACATAAATTACCTCAAACCAATTAACACATTAGCAGAGTCTAGAGGATCTTACCTGTGACAGATACTTTCATGGTGGCCTCCAGTGGTCTGTTATTGTCCAGGTCTCGGCTAAGTTTTAGCTCTCCAGTGTCCGGATTTAGGATGAGCAGATTTAGTTCATTCCCCTCCACAAAGCTATACTTAAGTTTATCGGACACATCTGGGTCATGAGCCGGTACCTTTCCTATGACCCCAGTAGGAAAACTGTTGGATTTATTAGTGATATAGTTATTAAAGATAATCTCAAAATTCTGCAGGACAGGCTTGTTGTCGTTGACATCAACCAAACGGATGTGGACAGTCGCCCTGCTGACTAGCGGGGCAGATGTGGCCTGTACTACTATCACATACTCTGTCTTTGTCTCATAGTCTAAATCCGTGAGTGCTTTTAGATCTCCAGTAAAGATGTCCAAGTCAAATACCTCAGGGATATTTCCTTCCACTATTTGGTACATGATCTGAGCATTAGTTCCTTCATCCGGGTCTTTGGCAGTTATCCGTGCCACCACAGAATCTATAGGGCTGTTTTCCTTGACGTCGATATAAAGCTCATCCTCCTCAAACACTGGCGCGTTGTCATTAATGTCTAGCACTGACACCTGGATCTCCACCGCTGCTTTGAGGGGAGGAATTCCTCTATCTACTGCATAGGCTTTTAGGTTGTAGACAGGAATGTTTTCCCTATCCAGCTTCCGGTTTGTTCTGATGATTCCTGAAAACTGTTCAATAAAAAAGTCTCCTTCTCCATCATCACCACCCTGGAAGGTGTAGCTTACCCTCCCATTGGATCCAGAATCTCTGTCTGAGGCAGAGATCTGGAGGACACTGGTGAACTGAGGTGCATCTTCGAACACTGTGCCCTGGTACTTCTCTCGGCTAAACTGAGGGACATTGTCATTGGCATCCTCCACAATGATCTCCACATAAGTGGTGTCTGACTTCTGGGGGATGCCGTTGTCATGAGCGATGATAGCCAGAGTGTAGGAGGCCTGGTCCTCATAATCGATCTCCATCTGTGTGGTGATAGCACCTGTGTCTGGGTCGATCGCAAACTGAGGCACTTTATCTTCCATGATGTATGTTATACGTGCATTCTCACCCGTGTCTTCATCTGTAGCACTGATTACCACTACGGTGGACCCAATAGGCTTGTCCTCACTGAACAGTACCTGGTAGTTGGCACTCTGAAACACGGGTCTGTGTGTGTTGGCATCAGTGACATTGATGAAGACCTGTGCTGTGTCATAAAGTGTGCCATCTGAAGCGGTGATAGTCAGAACGTACTGTCGCTCCTGCTTGTAATCCAAGGGCAATGCTAGCGTGATGAGACCGCCACCGCTTTGACTGGTGATAGCAAACCTGTTCCGGGTGTTGCCGCTGGATATCTGGTAGGTCACTACGCTATTGATGTCCCGGTCCACAGCTGTCACTGTCAGCACGCTGCTCCCCACCACAGCGTCTTCGTTAATTTTCAGAGAATAGATCTTCTCAGTAAACGTGGGGGCGTTGTCATTCACATCCAGCACTGTTATACTAACGCTAGCAGAAGAGGACATCACAGGGATCCCGTTGTCCCTGGCTTCCACACCAAAGGTGTAATACTCTGTGGTTTCTCTGTCCAGAGCAGCGCTGGCTGTAATCCAGCCCGTGCTATTGTTGATGGTGAAGGGGAAACCGGGGGAGGTGTCTGTGAGACGATAATCCAAGCGGGCATTCTCACCAGAGTCAGAATCAATGGCCTGGATATGAATGACTGAATACCCAATGGGTACGTTCTCCAAAATAGTTGCCTGGAAAGGAGTGCTTACAAACATGGGTGCATTGTCATTTATATCGATTACTTGCACAATGACCAGTCCAGTGCTGTTAATAAGAGGGGGCCTGCCTCCATCCTGGGCCTTAATTCCGAGACTATAGTCTCTGTGTGTTTCATAATCCAGGGGGTTTATAACATCAATGACACCAGTCAGAGAGTGAATGTAGAACTGGCCTTTCACGTTGCCTTTGATTATACTGTAATGAACTTTGGCGTTGTTGCCCTCGTCTTTATCCGTGGCTTCCACCTGAGCCACTCGGGTGTTGACAGGCACGTTCTCAGGCACCTGGACCACATATCTCTTCTCACTAAACTGAGGCGAGTTGTCATTCTCATCTTCTACAGTTATATGAACGGTAGCTGTCGAACTGCGGGGTCCTGGGTCCTTCCCTTGGTCATTTGCCTCTACAATGAGCATATACTGCGCCATGGTCTCTCTATCTGGACGGACTCTGACCCTCACAAGTCCATTCCGCGAGTCAATCTCAAAGATGGAATTCACACCATCGCCGTTCACGATTTTATAGATCATGTTGGCGTTGGAAGGCGCGTCTTCGTCTGTGGCCCTCACCGTCATCACCTCAAAGCCAACTTCTACGTTCTCTCGAATACTGACCCTGTATTCGGTCTGCTCAAAAACAGGGCCGTGGTCATTGGTGTCTCTGACCGTGACGGTAAGGTAAGATGTAGCAGAACGGCGAGGCGTGCCAAAGTCGGTGGCGGTTACTTTAAACACATGGGTGTCCTTGAACTCCCTGTCCAGGGGCCGCTCGGTTTCGATGCTTCCTGTTTGAGGGTCAATCCGGAAGAAGTCATTGGAGCGGCTATCAAACAAAGCCTCCATGCTGTACTCTATCCTGCCAGCTTCCCCGCTGTCCGAGTCCGCAGCTTTGAGTGTGATCACGCGCGTGCCTGCTGGCTCATTCTCCGGGACAGACACTTGGTAGTTGGGCAGCTGAAAGGCAGGAGCTGAATTCACACTCCTCCTTCTGCGCAACTTCCATTCCTCAGCTCGGTGTTCAACAGGCCCTGGTGTTTCCAGGAGCAGCCTCACGCGCACAGAGAGCGGATCTCCCCGTAGGACACACGTCACAGTCCCGTGTGTCCTCCGCCCCAGACAGGTTTCATCCCGAGCAAACACACTGCCGTTACGCACAAGCACGTTCAAGCCTTCCGAAACGCACGAGCCATCCGAAAGCTCCGTAACGTGACGCCGAGAGAAAGCAGGCACATAGTCCTCGAGGTTCACGAGCCGAACACCTGAAGACAAGCAGGAAGTCTCTGGCAGGCTGTAAAGGTAATCGACGTGAACATCAGGCTCGGGAAAGACGCTCTTTCGTCTGTATTTAATAAAGCAGTTCTGTCCGTGTACGAACACGTTGACGTGAACGACCACAGAGTCCTGAGTCGTTAAAGACTTTATTCTGAAACTCAGTGGTACCGGGTTTCTCTGCGCCAGGCGCGTGCACTTCACCTCGCGCGCGAGACTTACCGTTCCGTCACACCGCTCCACTTTTACAGCATTTCCAAACGGATTAGAAGTCCTTTCAAGTGTATAAATCCAACCTGGTCCGAGTGATAAATCCAGCACAACGGCTCCGGAGTGCAAACTGTCTGAAAGGTGCAGGTCGAAACATCCAGCGCGAGACACAGACAGAAGGAGAAGGAGAAGGAGACACACGGACACTTCCATCGTTTTTAAAAAAGCGCCTCAGCTCCACACTTTCCCTCGAAATAAATCCCACAAAAGTAAACCATCAACTCTCCTTCTCCCGAAACCTCGACTTTCTTTTATCCTTCATCATAGTTTTTTTTTTCAATTCACCCCAAAACTCCACTTTCTCTTCCTCTACGCTCCATAGAGGTGTAACTGTCGCTGTTACTCCACAAAGTCCCAAATGACGCCAAGATGGCTCCGCGCGCTCCTCCTCCGCCTCCTCCTGCGGGAGATTAGCATAAAAACCTGGTGCGCGCGCGGCTCCCCGCACTGAGGGACATCACGCACGCCACCGACTTATTGTAATTCAGCGTCCTCACGCGCGCTTCTACCGTTCCGCTGTTGCACATTTCAAAGCAAAAGTTTTGCCTCTGAGGAAAAAGTTTGCTTTCTGCAGCCTCAACCCTGAGTGCCTTGAAACTTTATTTACAGTTCATACTATATTTGTTGTGTTTGTCCTCCAAGAGGCTGAATTTAGATTTTAGCCTGTTAAGATGTTTGCCTTACTGTAAAAATAGCATTGTAAAATTCATTTCTCACAGAAATAAAAACAGGGTTGAGAACATCTTCAGTATTTTCCAGTCGTTTCTGTATGAACTCAGCAAAAAAAAAAGGAAAAAAAAGAAAGAATGTTGAATATAGCAAAATATGTCTATTATTTCCTATTATAAGATTAAAATAAACACATTACAAGATTATTAAACCAATTTTTCTAGACATTTTTTTATTCATTCAAGCTTGGTCTTGTTCTATTGGAAGATAATTTTGCTATTTTTAAGCATTTAATTCTAGAAAGAACCAAATTATCTGCCAATAGAATAAGAAAATTTCAAGGTTAAAAAAAGGAAAACTGTTTATAAATAGGATTAATAATCTTATTTTGGTTTATTGTAATCTTGTAATGGAAAATACTAGATACATTTGACTACACTCAATATATTTTCACTTGCTAAGATTTTTTTTTTTGACGAGGTTAAGTAAAAAACATCTATCTATCTATCTATCTACCTGTAAGTCTGTGTCTGTCTGTCTGTGTGTCTGTCTATCTGTCTATCCATCCATCCATCCATCCATCTAGAAGGTTTTTAGACTACAACAAACTAAAATGAAAAGTAAAACTGCTGAATGGGGAACATGCAAACTGAAAAATGAAAATAAAAAAAGAAATAAAACAAATAATCGACAATTAATGAAAAACAACCATTAAAAGTAAATAAAGTAATGTTTTTGTTTTGCTACTTTCTAATCAAACCCTGGTGAACATTTTGCTAAAGGGAAATTTATTAAACTTATTTTTAAGTACAACTAAAATGAAGAAGTCCTTCCAGAACTTAATTACCTAAGGAACTAAAATGGACTAAAAATGAAAATGATATGAAAGATGAAACCTGACAATAACTGTTTGCTGATTACAATCTCAACCCGGCCATTCACAGCGACCTATTGCGCCAATTAAGCTCAGCGCGCCCTCTAGTGGCCAAGAGAGAAAACTCTCTCACCCCAATACACCACTGCTCCATGCTCCATCTCAAAGGTCTGTGTAGGTTCTGTTTTTTAAGAGGAAAACTCAAAACCTGTTTATAAGATCAGAATAAATTTGTAGTTTTTTTTTCTTTCTAAAAATCTTTTTCTAAAGGCAATTTGCCTTTAAATACTAAAAAAAAAACTCTGAATAACAGGGTTTCAATAAACATACAAGATTATAGTATCTGTACAAAAATCCATTTTAATGATTTTCAATTCAAATAGTCTTATACATATGACAGGTAGGATGGTAGCAATTTTAATGATTCAAATTAAATAGTCTTATACATACGACAGGTAGGACGGTAGCAATTTTAATGACTTAAATTAAATAGTCTTATGCATATGAATAAGCCATCCATTAATTTAATACACATGGCATAATACAGCATGTAGCATTCTGGGTAGATTCCATCATCAAACCAGGGTATTTTAAAATTATTAAGCATTATATAGAGTCTTTGCAGTTTTTTTTGCAGCAAGTATAAAATACTGAATTTGTCCACAAACATTTCAAAAGTCCACTTATTTGTGCTCCTCTTCAGACGCGCTGCACTGAGAGGTAGTGTGTGGATGTATGTGTGTCCGTGTGCTGGCTTGACGTGGCTGCTGACTGTGGCCTCTCTGGAGTGCGTGCTCACTGGGGCCCAGTCGAATAATCTTCCCACTGCCTAGGCACTCATCTCCCTTATACAACACGGCAAACTGCAAGAGACATGCACATATTGATCGCTGAGTGAATATTACAGTGTAGGATGGTTTAGATCATTATTAGGTAGAATATTTCTCCCTGTAATAATGAATTCATAATAAAAAAGGCTACTCTTCTATAAATATAGCACACTATCTTTGTGGACAAAAAAATGGATTTGGAAAACTGCCTTAAAATAGCTTAACCAAACACAAAGAAGCTCCTTGTATTAAAAGATCAGACTGATTTATTAAATAGCCTGTAATGAAGGAATAACCCGGGTAACAATCAGCAGCAAACTATTTATTAACGTTTTTGTCCAAAATTACTTTTTACTACAATCAGGTCTTAATAATACCCGCCAACCTTGTAAGATTAAAATCAGGTTTGATACACATCAACGGCAAAGATGGTCAATTTCTGTGCAACACACAAACCTGGCCTGTAATTTAATAATGTAAAATACATACAGTACATTTCAATAATTTCATTTACCTGTCCAGGGGTCAGTGCTCTCAGTGGCGGCTTTGTTGTTACCCAGACCGATCCATCCAGATTCAGAGTCACACAGCAGGGAGCTGAGAAACACACAAACACAACGTTACAGCGGGATTAACAATGAATCATAATATTGTGTTTAAAATGATAACATTTATTTGTTCTTCGCAGTCACACATTAAGATACACTACTCACTACTGTGCTAGGCCACTTGATAAGGTTATGTTTAACTGCTCAGCTCTAATCTTGAACTGGATCCTACATGAATTGTAAGTCGCTCTGAATAAAAGCATCTGCTAATAATAAATAAATGAAAAACGTTAATATTTAGACCAACTGAGTTCATGAATCTGATTGGTCAGAAGGTGTTGATGTTTAATTTGGCAGTAGTTCTAGCAGGGCAAATCCCCGGTTTATATTAAACACATTATCGTTTTTACTCATTTACAGGGACTTGTATGGCAGAAGCTCCATTTAAAAACTGTATAATCATTGATTTGGTGAAGTTTTCTGTGAAAAAGTGTTTATTTGGCATTTTTTGGAAGGAGTCTCCAGTGTCAGTGCTTTCTAACAGTCAGAATTAACGCTGTAACTTTAAGTTTGGCACAGAACGGGGAGTTTTGGACTTTGCAGTTTCTCTGTAACATGACAAGCTACAGTTTTTTTGTCTTGTTAACTTTATAGAGAGGAAGAAAGAGAGGTCTGTGAGGGAAGAGCTGCTTAAAGCTGTTATAAAGTAAATAATAACAAACTAGTTCGGTGGATATTCATCAACATTAAACGTAACTATAAATGAATAAAACGTATGACATGTCGGCCAATAATTAATGAAAACTTGTAAAACTGCTGTGGTATGTGAGGAAAAAACACATAGGAACATGCAGTTATTGAAAAATAAGCTACTTTGGGGCGGATTCACATTGTGCCACATGACATCACCCTGCCTTTGATTTTTTCCCTTTATTTAACAGCACACCCCAATGTGTTCTTTTTTATTTTTATTTTTTTAACATATTATGACTTACTTAAAGGCATCTGGTGGATGAACCTGAAGTGACACTCCATCATCTGTGTGCGCACCAGTTCAGCAGGAGGCTTTCCACTTATCCAGTGGAAGCGATCTGTCTGTAGTGTGTCTCGTAACAGTGCAGGATGGTTGGTAGTAGGACCCTGAAAAAGTGGAATGAGCTTTGGCTCAATTACATGAAAAATCATTTTTAGCTTTCGATAACAAAAAGGTCCCATGAGCAAATGGTGTATCACTCACAATAAATATTTCACCAGTTGTGATGTCTTTATCCACCACAAACCAAGGATCTTTTTGCCCTCCTATCCGGGCTCTTTGTCCTAAAGTAAACGTGAACCAACCTGTGGGGAAAATGTACAATAATATCACGCACTGGACAAACAGCATCAGTGAGAGTCTGGTATATAGAGTAGATTAGCCAATATTGCAGTTCTACAAACTTACATCAATAACATATTTATAATGTCTCTTTATATCCAGGATCATTAGATGGTATTTCTAAGGACCTTCCCATCCTCTGACACATTTTCTAGTTACATTAAAATGATATAGAATCTGCTCTGCCTTTCAGAGCCACTGCCCTGTCATCAAGACCTACTAAATTGTACAACCAAACATATGTGACGTGCATACTTTTACTTAATTATTCAGGTCACGTCTTTGGAGTACGGCGAAAAATATAAACATGTGAACAGAAAATGCTATCGTTTGCTATTAACCTGTAAATATGAGTGCTGTTAGGAAGAAAAAGGGAGAAGTTACAACATAATTCTTGATTTTCCACTGAACTCTTGGCTTGGCACGGCTCAGCAACAACCCCAGGGCTATCTGTATCCTGCTTTTAATCAATTTAATCAAAATTAAAATAAGCAGTTTTGATACAAAACCAGGCATGTCTCATTTGATGTGAAAATATGTGTGTGGCACTGGTGCATTTCTCTCTTACAGAATGAACCAATAAGCATCAGGTACATTGTTTTAATATTTTAATGTTTAGTGGAAATAAAGAGGAGAAAACTTTCACTTAAAGGTTACCCTTGCACCAAAAACACAGCCAAGTGTGCCAATACTTTAATTTTCAGTGAAAATACAGAGGGGCGTGAGCACAAACCTTACTAATCAATGTTAAGCACACACACATACGCAACTGTAATTAGTGACCTCTAGTGCACTGCACTGTATTTGATGGCTGTACAAAATATTAACACTTTTATGCATATGTTTTCAGTAGAACATTTAAAGCAGGGATCATCAATTAAGTTTTTAGACGTAGGGCCAAATACTGTGGGCTCATGGGCCAGATAGTCCAAATAAAAACATCAACAATAAATACTAACATTTCATATGCATAAACATTCTGTGGGTGATTATTACATTATATTAATTAAAGATTTTCATTTTAAAAACAATGAGTGCTTCTTGTGCTCTGACACCCTACCTGGTGCACTATATCTGCTATATAGTCACAGAGAATATGTGGTGGAAGAACAGAGTCGAATTTAACAGGGAAAAATTTATTTATTTAGTAAAGTACGATAAAAAATAATCCTCACTGAAACTGGTATCGGTATAGGTTACAGCATATTCATACAACACACAATATATGGAAAATACCTTTATGCTTTCCCATTATCTTCCCATCTTCAATGGAGACAAAATGTCCAGGTTTAGGTTCTAAATACTGTCACAGGAAGAGTTGCACATTCGGTCAGCCTCAGCTTTCATGACTTTAAGTAGTATTGTATTCCACTACGGTGTATAAAAAAACATACCTGGAGGATAAAATCTTCAAAATGTCGCTCTCCAATGAAGCAGATTCCCATGCTCTATAAGAGACAGTAAGCATATTCTGTTTGATGTTCATGTTCATGTCAGAAATCAAATGCAAAATGTCCAAAGGATCGAAATATTACAGTAAGCATGCTGTATTACCTCTTTCTTCTTCAGTACATGTTGGAACCCTGCCTCAGCTGCTATTTTCTTTACAAATTCTTTGGTGAGTCCAGACAGTGGAAAGATGGTCCGCCGCAGGGCATCCTGTGAGATTTGGCTGAGGAAGAAGGTTTGGTCTTTAAGGCGATCAGCACCTTGGTACAGCCTCACAGCTAGAAAATAGGAGATCCTTACAAACTCGCAGGATTACACTCCACCCATGCTATTTTCTAAAATGGTGGCGTAGGGCAAGATGACAGCATTACTGCATACATCGCGCAGAGACTCACGATTTCTGATCTCAAAACGATCTCTGAAGTTAAACTCTGGAGCTGGTTTGTGTGTCTGCTGGAAAACCTCCTCATCTTCCTGAGATGTTCTTGCATAGTGACCGGTTGCCATGGCATCAGCACCTGCATAGCAAAAACAGAATAGGTTCTTCATCACTAAACATCAACATCACCACTAAACACAATGACACAAAGTATTTGAGTATGCAGCCTCACCTAAAATATTGACTGCGTACTGATAGAAGTGCTTGAATTTGATATGTTTGTTGCACATTATGTCTGGATTTGGTGTCCTGCCTTTCTGGTACTCCCCAAGAAGATTACTTCAAGGAAAAAAAAAAAAAAAAAAAGACGCCAGACAACTTGTTAAAGAACAGAAATATTGAATCATTAAAATAATTTTTGTTCATGAAGAGACAAGGGTAAAAAGAGAATAAATTAAATGAATTCTATAAAAAAACAGACTTAAAGAGTAAAAGGAGAATTAATTAAAGTAACTAAATAAAATCAGAATAAAAAAACAAACAAACAAACAATAATACTAACTGAATGCAATGTTGATTAAATGTGTTTTAGAGTGGCTCACAAATAACCAAACTGTGGACGGCACTTGAGTTCAGCTGTCAAAAATACCAGTGAAGTACCATACCTAAACACTTCATGCCAGTACTCTTTGACATAGGAGACCTGATGGAAGGGCATATCCAGCATTTGGCACACTTTATAGGCATCTTCACAGTCTCTCTCCGAGGTGCACAATCCCCTCTCATCCAGAGAGTCCCAGTTCTTCATGAAAACTCCCGTAACCTGGTAACCTAAAGTCAAAAGATTTAGCACATCAGTACAAATGAATTGCTGATACACTAAAACCTTATACACATGTAGTGACTGTGAGTAATTACAACAACATATACTTTTATGAATATGTCTCGAATGCTTCTACAACAGAAAAATTTGACATGATGCTATATTGCGAATATACACCTACTTATTATACTTGTGATATTCCCAGCAATATATTAAAAAGCCATTGGTAAGGTCTCGATCTGACACGGATAAAATAGCCAATATCTTTAGACCAATAATTTATCAAAAATAAACAGAACCCCTTACTTAAGATACACTCCTGGGTAAAAAAAAAAAAAAAATAATAATAATAATAATAATAATAATAATAAAAATAGACCGAGCCCAAAATGGAAAAACATTAAACTGTTAATGGTCTTAACAACAAGAATTAAACAGATAGATAAAGGAAGTTAGTAAGGGAGCTTTTCCCTTTGATTTCTTTAAATGTTTAAGCCTTGTGGCGCTTGATGGGCTGCATCAAGTGTGGCAGATAACCAAACAATCACTAATCAAATATCCGAAAGATATTTTTGGAAAATTTTGTACACCTAGACATGTTTTAGTCTGAATTATACATCAAACATTTTAATCATTATCATGATTTTACCTTTGTGTACAAGAAGACTATAGAAGTGAATTTCCCTGTTTCTAGCTTTTCCCCAAACAGTTCACTGCAGCAAAAGTAAACCAGCAAATGATGGCACAGGAGCTCTCAGGAGTGCGTTTGTTTAATTCTTGCTCATTTTCTGACCAGTGATTTGTTGTTAAGACCATTAAAAGCTTTATATTTGCCATTTTGGGCTTGGTCCATTTTTCTGCCCAGGAGTGTATGTCAGGATGCTCACAACACATACTGAAACATTTTGTTGTTGTTTTTTTTTTTTTATAGAGCTTGTTTCTGGAACATATGTTTTATAAATGGTTATTGGTATAAAGGCAAAACAAATTATATCTTGTATTATCTAATTTCTCAAAATCATTTAGTATAGCACTATTATGTACAGAATATTCTCAGGACAAAAAAAATTATTAATGGTATTGTGTATTGTTAAATGTCATTATGATATTTTTTTTTTTTTTACTTCAACATATACTTGCAACATATTGTCCAAGTCACAGGTTCCCAACCTTGGTCCTGGAGTCAACATTTTAGTGATTTCCCTACTCCTGTCACATCTGATTCAGTTATTCAGCTATTTAACAGCCCTTAATGAGCTGGAGCGGGAGTGTTAGAGCAGGGAAAACATTAACTGTGCGAGGTACTTCAGGACCAGGGTTGGGAACCTGTGCTCTAAGCATCAGAATCAGATCCTGCTTATGCCACTGGATGTAATTCTCACCTCTTCGTTTGAGTAGAAGAGCAGCGACAGAGCTGTCCACCCCTCCAGACATGGCACAGACGACATGTCTCACTACACCCATGACATCTACACCAATACCTGATGATTCGTTTTATTTCTGCACAATATGAGTTGTATCGAAGGTGTCATGTTCGCATACAGAGCGCCGCCATGTTTGTGGTCCTACACAAAACATTGTCCGATAGGAAACTGAAACAGTTCTTTGTTTTTAGTACATTATAAAATAAAATAAATATGATAGCCAAATCTAATACATTATAAAATAATATAAATATGATAGTCAAAGTCAATAATAACCAGTGACATCTTACTCGTAGTACTCTGTACATTTAAATCCTTTACAACCGGATCGTGTTTCAGGTCATCATCGTTTTTCCTCCCGTTTATTAATTTTAACGGACATGGCTGGGCAGTTTCTTGTCAAATAGCTAGCTGATATAAAGAAGCTTTAAAGTAAACCGTGTGTAAATATAGCTAGATAAGGTAGTAGTGTTTTAAAATGACATCACTGTGTGATTAATACTGTATATATCTCACGCGGAATTAGTTTTCTACCCGGAACGCCCACACGGAACCACAAACCCGGG
The DNA here is from genome assembly GCA_037576675.1 of Pangasius sanitwongsei. NCBI lineage: Eukaryota > Metazoa > Chordata > Actinopteri > Siluriformes > Pangasiidae > Pangasius > Pangasius sanitwongsei. Next base: position 13,046,492 of record CM075020.1, on the reverse strand, counting down.
GAGGACAATCTGCGGCGCTCCTGCGCTCCTGTGATTTTACCCAATAGTCTAGCAAAGGTGAGTAGTGTACATGTTTAGTTACTTCACCAGTAATGTATTTTTTTTACACGAGTCATTTTGACAAGCTATAGATGAAAGTTAAGATATGGCGTTATATGGCGTTTATAAAGAGTTGAACTCGAACTTTCCATATTAATGGATCTAACTCTGATCCAGTAGTGTCGCGCGCTGGAACATCATCATATAGCTAGGTAACTATTTATCAGATCCAGCTTGTGCATTGCATTGCATTGCATGCGGTCTGGTCTTCAGATCACTGTGGTTAAGGTACTCAAGCAGGGCGACAAGAAAGAAGGATTTAATAATCAGATAAATAATGCACAGTAAAAGAATTTGGAGAAAAAGTGATTGAGAATTGATTTCAAAGCTCAAAGCAGAATACAAGAACAGTCTCTTATCTTATCTCTTATTTTGATCATGCCATGAGATTACATATGCAAATGTATACTTTGGATAATCAGATTATAATAACCATGCATCATCATTATAGGAAATAATGTTTATTAATGTGAATGTGAACTCAGCATAGACTTCTGTGTGGATTAACAAAGATGCATTTTGCACGTGCTGCCATTAGTCTACTGCTTCAGTGGGCTTTTAACTGAACCTGTGCATGTTGAGCAAAAACAAAAATGCTAGCACACAGTTAATAGCTAAATACTTGCTGCTGTTAAGTTTTGTTGACCCACCAGTGATTACGTCTGGATGTCTAGTGGCACTAAATGCAGAAGGATTTTGGCCAGGGGGAGCACGACAACAGGAATACAAGCTGCTAGGGGTGCTTTTAAACACTTAATAGGGCAGTTAAACAATACAAATGCATAATAAATACACCTGATTCAATTAAACCCAATATTTAACATTAACTAGAAGTCCTAATTGGCTAAGCTTCCCAGTATCACAGTCAGTTACCCGAGGAAGCCGAAACTGTGAATATGGTGAATGTGGATGTGATTAATTGTGCAACTATATCATTGGCTTGCACTGTGTTGACGCACTTATGTGAACCAGTTTCTGTAAAATTATTTTTGTGGACCCTGGTGACAATGAGTTTTTCAGAGCAATGTTTTTTTTTTTTTTTAGAACAAGTGGTATACACACACTGAACCACACTTTCCAGAAAACAAAAGGGCAAAAAAAACTTTTGCATTTCTGTGGCCATAAACATGTCATTCAATTATAGTAATGGAATAAAATGAATATACAGTCAGGCAAATAATTTGGACATTGCCAAAGTGAATGTTTATTGTAACTGTCTACCACAGTGTATTGGAATTGAAATTTAAAGGAATATGTCAAATGTCATTTACATCTAAATTGGGTCAACATTGTAGGAATTACAGCAACTACATTTCAAGTTTAAGTGTGGCCAAATCAACTATTGGGTACTTTGTCTGTAACTTTGTTATAAAATGCATACACCCCTGAGCAAAAAAAAAAGGCCAACATTATGCTTTTAATGGTCTTTACTACAAATCATTAGTCAGAAAATGAGGAAGAATTAAACAGATGCACTCCTGAGAGCTCCTGTGCCATCATTTGCTGGTTTACTTTTGCTGCAGTGAACTGTTTGGGGGAAAAGCTAGAAACAGGGAAATTCACTTCAATAGTCTTCTTATATGCAAAGGTAAAATCATGATAATGATTAAAATGTTTGATGTAAAATTCAAACTGATATATGTCCGGGTGTACAAAATTTTCAAAAAATATCTTCTGGGATGTTTTTTTTTTCTTTAAAGATTAGTGATTATTTGGTTATCTGCCACACCTGATGCAGCCCATCAAGGGCCTGATAACAAGCTCATAAATGGAACCAGGATTGATGGAGCAGGGAGAGATCTACAGTATTTGTTTCATTCTTGCTAATTTCCTGACCAATGATTTGTTTTTAAGATTATTAAAAGCTTAATATTTTGCCATTTTGGGCTTGGCCCATTTTTCTTGCTCAGGGGTGTATATACACATGGCCATAAAGTATGAGTACAACTATGTGGACACCTGACCATCACACCCATATGTTGGAAGCACACAATTATATAGAATTTCTTTGCATGCTGTAACATTACAATTTCCCTTCACTGGAACTAAGAGGCCCAAACCTGTTCCAGCATGACCCTGCCCCTGTGCACAGTGCGAGCTCCATAAAGACATGGTTTGCCGATGATGATGTGGAAGAACTGCACAGAGCCCTGACCTCAACCTCACTGAACACCTTTGGGATGAATTGAAATGTCAACCCCAGGTCTCCTCACCCAACATCATTGCCTGACCTCACTAATGCTCTTGTGGCTGAATGGAGACAAATCCCCACAGCCACGCTCCAAAATCTAGTTGAAAGCTTTCCCAAAAACTTTGTGAAACTTTCCCAGAATAGTGGAGGTTGGAATGGGATGTTCAGCAACAAGCACATATGGGTATGAAGGTCAGGTGTCCTACAGAAGGTATGTAGGAGAGATTGGGGTACATACGGCAAAAGATTTTGCAGTTCCATCCTTCACACAAAACGGATTCCAGAGATGCTTTCTTGCTCTTTCAGCCTCAAGAGAAAGAGAAGAGAAGTTGAGCTGAGGTAAGCTGGCTGGCCAACTTGATAATTTATAGGTTTACATTCTTTTTAAAATCAGATAAAAAAAAGTGAATCATGTACCTTAGTCATGTACCCAGATTAAATATAGTTAAGCCTAAATACACCTCCAGTGTTCAGTGAGCATTAAGTAGAAGCAGAAGCTTTAAGTAGCCAAGGATTTTTTCATGTGTGTGAGAGCCTGCTGAGGTGTTTTTTTTTTGTTTTTTTTTTTAAACCTGTAAAATTGTAATTTTAAAATCAATTTTGCTCTTCTGCAATTAAAAGCAGCTGCTAGCAGTGATTATTACATGTTTCATTTTACACCCTGAGCCTGTTGTTGGCGTCAAACTAATTTATAATCCCTGTTTTTTGTACTCTCCAGCATTTGACTCCACTAAAAACACTGAGTGCTACAACAGGCCCATAATTTGTATCTCTAATGCCACACTCTGATGAGGTAAGACACTTGTTTGTGTTCCATGTCAATATTTGCTAATCTAGCTAAAGTGTCTAATTTCAGAACATTTTGCTTTTTATTGCAGCTTCATGTCACTATTTGCCCAAAAGGGAAACGACCTAAACCTATTTGTATTGGCCCAGACAAGTATAAATGCCAGTTCTGCAACAGGAAGGGGGAGTATGCTGCGCTTGTGGCTCACATACAGACCCATGAGAAAACAGCGATTGAATTTCAAGGTAAAGTGATTAATGAGCTACATATTTTATGACAGTCCGTGGTTACAGGTTTGTCCCTGATGGTAGCCCTGATGATTTTTTTAATGCATGTTATTTTGTACACTCATAAAACCACACCATGTCTCTCTCTTACAGAGAAAAAAATCTACAAATGCAACCTAGGATGCAATAAAAGCAGCCACTACCATTGCTGCTGCTGCAAGAGGACTATAATCTCACGAAATTACTTCACCGAACATATACACAAGTGCGGGTTATCTATAAACGTGCAGGTGCACACACTTTGTAGTTCTTCATTGGTCCCCAGCACTTCAACAGCATTGTCTAGTCACTCTGCCCCACCAGTCAACACCTCAGTCCCTATATGCAGTGACATTAATGGCTCAGACCGTCAGTGCAGTGAAGACAGTGCCACGGGGAGCCCGAATGTCCTTGACATTAAAGTCAAGTCACCCAGTCCTCCATCTTCACCTGCTTCTTTGACTGCCCCAGTTATACCCTCTGACAGCCAGGATATTCTTATGTCTGTGAACCCAACCCACAATATTTGTGCTGGTAGTCTCAAAGTACTGACATCAAGGCCCAAACGAATCACGTGTTGCTTCTGCAATTTAATTCTGAACAAGAAAAACATCAAGGTACACATTCAAAGACGACACATGTCTGCTAATCCAGACTTGCTGCAAACGAATGGACTAAGCCATACATCCATTGCCTCCGGGTTAGTGTTCTCCATTTTCTGGACTTTATAAATACAGTGCATTCAGAAAATATTCAGACCCTTTCATTTTTTCCGTCATTTTGTTATCTTACAGTTTTATTCAAAAACAGATTGATTCAGTCACCAACCAGCAAGAAATACTCCATAATGATGAAGTTTTCACAAAGTTGTGCAAGGTTATTAAAAATGAAAAACATAAATATCACATTTATACAGCACCTAGTATTCCTGGGATAGGCTCTGGATCCACAGAAGCCCTGTGCAAGCTGTTACTGAAGATAAATTCATGAACTGCCTCCTGAGTGGCGCAACAGAAAAACATGTGCACTATTGTTAGGATATAAGGACTTTAAATCCTGGCCATCTGTAGTCGCAAATCCAAAAGAGCAAAGTTGGCTATGTTCTCTGGGTGGGAGGGATGGTGTTACTCTCTCCCCTGACAATCAGAGTGAGCCTATGTATGGAGAAGAGGGAGGTTAGTACTTTCTTCCAAGTGTGTTACACAGTTGTGATGTTGCATGAGCAGCAAATCGAAAGGATGCCTTGGCTGGCTTCATGTGTCACAGAGGAAGCCCACACTGTCCTTCATCCTCCCGAGTTGGTAGCTGTCTTCTGATAGGGGAGAGCTAACTAGTGGCTCGATTGAGAAATGAACAATTTGGGGAGAAAATGGGGTAAAAAGGAATGCATGAAGTAATTAATTCAGATCAGTACTTTTTGTGATGTCCGTTGGCAATTATAGCCTTAAGCCGTAGGTGTGATGCTACAATCTTGAAACACCTAGAATTGAGGATCTTCTCCCTTTCCTATCTCTGTGTTTCAGGCAGTTCTTGGAAAGTAACCCTTCACCCAGTCTGAAGTCATTTTGAGGGTCTCCCTCAAGAAGGTCTTGGTACTTTATTCCATTTATCTTTCTCTTGACCCTGACAAGTCTCTCAAGCCCTGCTGCTGAAAAACGTCCACATAGCATGATGTGCTACACCATTTGTAGGAATTGGCCAGGTTTGGTTTGCTCCAGATGCCTGGCATTCAGGCCAAAGACGTCAATTGTGGTTTCATCAGACTATAGAATCTTGATTGTCATGGCCAGAGGTATATTTTGGCAAACTGCAAGTGAGCAGTCATTTTACTGAAACATTTGCTGAATGTCTTCCATCTGGCCACTCTACCATAGAGGCCTGATTGGTGGGGTGCTGCAGAGATGGTTCTCCTTCTCACAGTTTCTCCAATCTCCTCTAGAGTTATGTCAAAGTGACCTTTAGGTTCTTGTTCACCTGCCTGACTAAAGCCATTCTTCCCGATGTGCTCAGTTTGGCAAACAGTTCAAGGAAAACTGTTGGTGGTCCTGAATTCTTCCATATAAGAATGATGGAAGCCACTATGTTACTTAGGGCCTTCCAAGCTGCACTCTTTCTGTACCCTTTTCCCTGAGGTGTGCCCCCATACAGTCCTGTCTTGGAGGTCTACAAACAATTCCTTTGACCTATTCCTCATATTTTTTCTCTCCCTGGAGTGTTTAGTGCCAATGCTACTTTAACACACCCAATCCCTGTTAATCGGTGCTTTAAAGGGGACCCAAATGTTAAATGCAGGAATGTTAGAGCTAGGTGTGTTGATCACAAGGACCGGCACCTCAATATATTTTTCCAAATCATGTGCAATTAACAAAATTTTCCACCTCATTGTGGGGTATTGCTTGATGAGTGAAAAAAAATTTAATCCATTTTAGATTGAGGCTGTAAAAAAAAAGTGGTGGAGTCTAAATAGTTTCTGTGAATACAGTACTGTGCAAAGCCTTAGGCAAAAGGACAGAAAATCTATAAAGCAAGAAAACCCTCAAAAATAAGGAAATGAGAATAAAATGATTATTGAGCAGTAAACAGTAAAACAACCGTGTAGTTTTTTTTTTTGTTTTTTTTTAAGGAAATTGGCCAATAGGTTGTTCCAGGCTTCTTGGAGAACTTGCTACAGTTCTTTGGTCTCTGTAGCCTTGATGATGTTTTTAACATGATCTATTATGTAATGTGGTCCATTTATTTCATGAAGTACAAACATTTATGTTTTAACACTTAATTTTATTAAAAGTTAATGTTAAGTCTAATTTTTTTCTACTGACTACTGCAGTTGGCATAAAATAGGCATACAAGACTTGTCTACCTTTGCACAGTACTGTGAGTATATGTATAGATATTGGCACCTAACTGTATGTATATATGTATATACAGTCAGGTCCGGACGTATTTGGACAACGACAGAGTTTTTGTGATTTTGCCTTTATACACCACCACAATGGATTTGAAATAAAACAATCAAGATGTGATCGAAGT